>OY720312.1:22943286-23658470 GCA_963082785.1 Philonthus spinipes
AGTGAGCTTTTATCGAAGTTAAATTTTAATATTCATTTAAAAAATATTATTATAAAATTAAAATATTTCATGAAAATAAGTGCAAAATAAAGTACGCACATCATTTATTCATCAATAGAACGATAAGATTAAGTAATTTAGGATGCTCCTCGCCAAACTTTATGATCTTGAAGGGCATTTAAAATTTATTGATTGGTCTAGTCATTGCTAAAAAAATAACATCTGCCACTTTTGACAATAAGTACTTCAAAAGTGTCAATATTTCAGTGCCCTCTTAAAAACATCATAATTCATTTTTTTTCAAATGGAATGACCAATACTTTATCTCATAATTGGTACGACAATTTGAATCTGGAAAAATTATTTCTGACATGTCAATCCACGATGTGAGTGCCTCTTATTTGATTTGTTTTTGTGTGTTTTCATTTTCAGACACTTGCGCTTCCGGAAAAGGATGCGGAAGCGATTGCAAATGCGGCGATGACTGCAAATGCGCAGAAAACGCAGGTAAATACTGAAATCTTACTGTAACGGACACTACTAAAAAATACAAATAAATAAATACATTTTATTGCACAACAGAAAAAAAAACAAATTATAGCATAACATAAATATAAAACATAAATAAATAATAGTAATAAATTAAATAAAAACATTGAAAATAATAATTATTAATTAATTATATATTAAATATTATTAATAAATGAATAAATAAATAAATAAATTTCATAGTTTCTTCTATTTGTAAATAAAACAAGTTTTTTTTAAGTTTCACAAAAAAATATTATCAATATTTATTATTTTCATTTTTTTATTTAATTTATGTTTTATAAATATGTTGTCCTGTAAATTACAGGACAATATAAATATAAAAAAAATCTTTTGGGCAATAATTAATAAATTATTTCCTTTTTTGCTGTGACATTTTAATTATTTTAATTATTATTTTTTGGCAAATTGGGTAATTCTTTAGGATATTTCTGCCTTCTTTTTATTTATTTTAATAATATTATTTATTTAATATATTATACATTTTAACAGAAAAAAATGAAACTCATACTTGCTAATCTCATCACACGAGAACTTTCAGCTTATAAATTCAACATTAATTGATTTAGAATATATAAAAAATAATTCTGTCTTACAATTTTAATAAATGAAACACTTTTTTACTTTGTTTGTATAACTCGGATTGATTTTATTGTTGACTATAGTTTCGACAACCTTAACGTGTCATTATCACAACAAAAGTGTTTTGTTGTCGAAACTCTAGTCAACAATTAAATCAATCCGAGTTATGCAAACAAAGTAAAAAAGTGTTTCATTTATTAAAATTGAATTACAATGTATAACAAAGTAGAAGCCTCAACAATTAACAAGTTAATTCTGTCTTACTTGATCCATCGTGTGAATATCTTTGTGCGTTTCGCATTTATAAAAGGCGGTTGCGAGTAACGAGCCTTTCTTTCTTTTCGTTCCATTTGCTTCTTCTATTTCTATCCCAACATTTAAATTGGCTACTTAAAACAGGAGTGTCCGTCGTTTTTCACTCTCTCGCGCGGTTTCGCCCGCGACGCTAATTGAAATTGGACAGGGGGCAGTTGTTTAGCCACTTAAGGCTCGTTATGACATGAGAAAGTCTGGACTTTGTAGACGAAACAAAAAAAAATAGACAAGATGAAGTGAAATAGGGGGCAATTAAGGCTCGTTATCCTGCATGTGACAAGCTTGGAGATTGAAGACGTGGGTTGTCATCCTACAGTAAATAATCGTTTATAAAATAAAGATTCTTATTTAATTTTCTTAAAGCATAATTGCAATTTTCTGAATGAAAAGAAATGCAAATTTATGCTCTCATCGGATATCCAGCTGAAAATGAACCAGCCAAGGAACATAATCTTTATTTATAAAATCAAAAATAAAAAAATAAATAAATTAAGGAAAAGTTTACACTTAAAAATATACGAAATAAATAGAAGAATAATTGGTGAAAAACAAAAATACTATGCTAATAAAATTAATAATTGCGCTCATGATTAATTTATTTTATTATTTCAGGCGAGGGCTGCGGATGTGGAGAAGCCAAGAAGGAATAAAATCAGCGCCGCTGCATTCTTTGTTGAAACCCAGCTTTTTTAAACACTATATTTATCATGGTTTTTAAATAGATATTTTGCTAGTTCCTCGTATTTTAAACAGATGCAACATTCGTGCATCAGACTGTATTTATTTATCAAGTAATGTACCCTTTATATAAATAAAAAAATAATGACATCAAATTAAGTCAATCTTATTCTTTTATTGAAGAGCCTTCTCATTTAATACTCCGTGAAACATGACAAATATTTTGCAGTGAAGAAGAACATAAAGAAAGAATTCAATTAATCAATCCACACTACTGAAGATGCAAAGTTTCCGAAATATATATTTAATTTAATAAAAATTGTAGGTAAAGCGACAATAGTTTGTATTTAAATAATTTAAATAAGTCAAATGGGTCGTGAAGAAGAATATTACAAAAGAATTTCAATTGAAAAGTCAAGCCGAAGAATACAGAACTCAATTTATAAGTCGATCAATTTGCAATGAAGAGTATGCTGAAGAAGAAATTCTATTAAATAGTCAAACAAGTTTTAATGGAGAGTATCTAAAATAAGAACACAAAAAATGAACTTTACTGAGTCAGGCAGGTTGTTGTTGCCGCCAATTCAATCCCGGACAAAAATTTCTCGACAGGCGAGCGGTTTGTAAAAATTTGTGGATAATTTTGAAAGCAACAGGTACGAATTATCCACGGATCCCGATTTTTTTATGTTGTTTTTTTCCATCCCGAGAAAACGCAGTTTTTATTTTACGGAAAGGAAAGAAAGTTATTATATTTAGTTGTTATTATGATTCATATTAGGTTATTTAATAAAAACACAAGATCCGTTCAACCGCCTTCCTGAAAGCATAGCACATGGAACACACTAGTCTGACGAGGTAAAAAAAATTGCTATGATGCTGGTTGAACATTTTATTAAATAATTGATTCTTATTGAATTTTTACATAATTGTTTCATTATTTATTCAAAGTACAAAAATTATGTAAATTATTAATAATCCAAGAAAATAAATAATTTCTATTCATTTCCACGGGACACAAATAACACACAAACACAATTTCGAGAGTTGTTATTTAAATATTAATATTAACTTATGGATTTTTTTGTTTACGGCTGAAACGATTTATTATTCCACGCACAAGTCGTGTAATTAGAATAAAACAAACAAAAAGGCAAAAGGATTGTTGGAAATGTAATGAATATAACGCCATGGCGCTAAAATTTTTTTTAAACTTGTTATATTTTAGTTACAATTACAAAAAAATGCGCGCAATAGTTTTAATACACAAAAAAAGTGTACAATCGGAGTTTGTTTTGTACTTCAAGATAAAGTTTTATTGAATGTAAAAAAAAAACATAAAACAACGCTACTTAATATAAGGCCAATTGCAGACACGTCCATTCCTACTCAGTACAGCTCTATTTTGTTTGAATCGAGATTTAATTATTTTTATATATTTCTCAAACTTTGTCTACGACGAAAATAATCATTAAGAAAAACGGAACTGAAATAAAAAGTGATCATCATTAATGTGAGTAAATGTAATTACATACAAAGCAGAAACGTAACACCTTATTTTCAATGTAATAATTTTATCATCGATTTTCCCATCAATGTTTTAAATAGGCGCGCGTATTTAATATTCCGGTATGTGTTTTCATATCAATTTAACAAAAAAGAAAGAAAAACATTTTGTTATAAGTCCCGTATGTTAAATTGCGTGAAAATTATTTCAATCCTCAGAAACCGAAAGAAGAATAATATGTTTTAACGGTGAATATTTGAAAATTATGAAATAATTATGTATAATAATCTTTATTGATAGATAACAGCAGAAAAATATTTGGTTGAAAGACTTTTGATCGATGGTCAATTTTTTTATTAATCCCCTTTTCTCACTGCAAAAAATACGTACACTGTAAGTTTTTGACAAAAAGAGCGGTACTGATGAGGGATGAGTCCCGAAACACGTGTCCACAGATGGCTTTGTAATTATTATTTTTTCCAACTGCAAATATTATTTACACTGCTTACAGGGCAGAGTTGTATTGATGAGCAGTGAATCCCGAAACACGAGTCTACAGATAGCATCGTAATTATTTATGGTTTCCCTTCATTAAATATTTTCGACTCAAACGGTTACAATGCACAGTAGTACTGGTATGCAATAAAACAATAAAATTATTACATTGGAAATAAGGTGTTATGCAAATAGAAAAGAGTATTCTTTCGCTTGGTCACAGTTATTTAAATATATTAAATAAATAATTATTTGAAAATAATTAATTAATTATTTCCACATTTAGCTCTGTGAGGTGTTATGTTCTGCTTTGTATATCTATTGTGTATTCCGGCGGGGTATATGCTCGGGAAGTAGTTGTTTCAAAAGATGTTTATCAAAAATTTTCAGTGTAAGTATTTTCTGCAGTTGAGAAAAAGCGATCGATTGAATTTTATTGATCATTTCCACAGATTTTCATTTTTTAATTCCATTTCAAACAAAATAAAAATCCGTAGCGTAAGTCAAAAGTCACAGAGCTAAATGTGGAAATAATTTATTAATTATTTTCAAATCATTTTTATTTAAAATAATCGATGTTGGAATCACGATCGAGTTAACAAACAAGTTTATTATTCAGAGTGTGCGGTAAACACTTTTGTTTTATTACGAAAATAATATTCCGAGAGGGGTTTCCACGTTTCAACAAAAGAAAACAATGAATCATCGCGTCCCTCCCTGTACACGGGATTTTTACAAACAAACGGATCGAAGCGCGCACACGAAATTCGGAAAAATAAAATGTATGTACTTACATTTTTCGTTATCGCTAAAGTGGATGAATAATTCGAATAGAAAGCGTTTGGTTCACCTCAAACAACTTGATTTTTTCGCGTTGCGCATCCAATAATTTGTTTAAATTATATTCATTTTTGTAAATTGGGTTACTTGATTCCTTCCTCGATTGAATTCTTCACTTGTGGAGTGTTCAATGAGAATAGTGGTATTTTGAAAGGGCTTAACATATTTAGAAATATTTTTACCGATTATTTTTCAGAAACCGAAAGAAGAATAATACATTTTAACGGTGAATTTTTGAAAATTATGAAATAATTATGTATAATAATCTTTATTATTATACAATAATAAATGGCAATAATAAAACCACCTAGTTTGTTTTAAAATGAGAGATTTTTATTTTAGGTAAAATATTCATAAATATATAATTGATTATTCAAGCTTTGTGATACATGTTTATTATTAATATGAAGGTGAAAAATTATTGTATGAAATAAATATGAATAAATTATTAAAAATCAACCAATAAAACACAGATTAAAATTTTAAATTCTCTTGAATAACCCGAAACTAGTCGAGAATTTAAAGTTATTCAATCTAATCTGTGTTTTATCGGTTGATTTTTAATAATTTATTCATATTTATTTCATACAATATGAACTACCAATGTCTAAATATTAAAACCATTAATGAAAAATTAATATTTTTTTATCGTTTGATAATGATTGTATTAAGTCGAAATTAGTTGCGGAATAAAAAATCAAGTGCGCGATGCAATTAGTTTTCCACCTTCATATTAATTCCTAAATATGTCGCCCTTTCAAAATACCATATATAATTAGTTTGTTTTAAATAAGTGTTAAACAAATGAATGATTAATTTTGTTAAGGAACGAAAAGCGTCATGAATTAATTAAATAAAGTAAGGAGAAAAATATCTATAAAAAATAACAAGTGATAAATGGAAAACAAATAAATGCTTTATTTTTTTAGGAATGAAAAACGTCATGAATTAATTAATAAAAGTAAGAAAAGCAAATATTTATTGTAAAAAAAATTTAACTGGTGATTAATGAGAAACAATTAAATCATTTATTTTTTTATGAATGAAAAACGTTAGTAAAAAAAGTATGAAAAAAAAATATCTATATAAAAAAATAACAAGTGATAAATGAGAAATAAATAAATTATTTAATTTTTATGAATGAAAAAAAATCTGTGGTAAAAACTTAAAGAGAAAAATAAATCATATTTATTTCAGGAACGAAAAACATGAATTAATTAATAAAAGTAAGAAGAAAAAATATTTATTGTAAAAAACATATTAAAAATGTTTTTATGAACGAAAAACGTTAGTAATAAAAGTAAGAAAGTATGAAAAAATAACAAGTTAATAAATACATTATTTAATTTTCAGGAATGAAAAATATCTGTGGTAAAAAAGTAACAAGTGATAACTGAGAAACAAATAAATTATTGATTGTTTTAAGAACGACAATCGTTATGAATTATTTAATAAAAGTAAGTATAAAAAATATCTATTGTAAAAAATATTAACAAGTGATAACTGAGAAACAAATATATGATTTTTTGAGGAACGAAAAGTGTCATGAATTAATTAAGAAAAGTAAGAAGAAGAAAAATCGACTGTAAAAAATTAACAAGTAAAATAAATAATATTTATTTCAGGAACGAAAAACATGAATTAATTAATAAAAGTAAGAAGAAATTTATTGTAAAAAAATTTTAAAAACGTTTTCATGAACGAAAAACTTTAGAGATAAAAGTAAGAAAAACAATCTATATAAAAAAATAACAAGTGATGAATGAGAAATAAATAAATAATTTAATTTTTAGGAATGAAAAATATCTGTGGTAAAATATTAACAAGTGATAACTGAGAAACAAATAAATGATTTATTGTTTTATGAACATAATAAATTAAAGACGACGCAAGCGCCACCTTTTGCCTAATTTCAAGTGGCATCGTCAACGATTTGGGTCTACCGAGAATCATTGTTTCGTCCATTGTTTTATGAACGACAATCGTCATGAATTATTTAATAAGTAAGTATAAAAAATATCTATTGTAAAAAAAAAATAACAAGTGATATATGAGAAACAAATATATGATTTTTTTGTGGAACGAAAAGTGTTATGAATTAATTAAGAAAAGTAAGAAGAAGAAAAATCGACTGTAAAAAATTAACAAGTAAAATAAATTCATATTTATTTCAGGAGCGAAAAACATCATGAATTAATTAATTAAAATAAAAGGAAGAAAAACAGAAATACATGAAAACCGCCAATTATGAATTCAAATAAATTATAATTAAACAATTAAATCATAGAAGAGAAAGAATTTGGATGAATTAAAAAATAAATAACGAAATAATACTATTTTAGTAAAAGAAATGAATTCAATTACCTCAATTCTAGCATTAATCTACTTAACGCAGATTTTAATCACGACCGAACAAAACGAGGAATGCTTGGAGCATTTCATGACCACCCACATGAAGGGCACTTGCCTTTATTACATCGGCAACACGTTCAAACTGGACCTCGAGAAGCTCAACCATTTATCCTGGATCCTTTACGACAAGCTGGGCAACATCAGCAGCGTTTCCTCGATAAGAACAATCGAATGCTACGTCCTCACTTTGGAGCAGCATCAACTGGTCGAGTTTCACAGCATGCTGGATCAGATTTACAGCATGCGGTTTTTCAGTTTCGACAGCAAGTTTGTGATAATCGCGAATGATTTCGGGAATTACGTGCGCGAGATTTTCGTGCACTTGTGGAGGATTAATGTTGTGGATTCGATTGTTTTGGTCGGTGGGGAGGTTTTCGGGTATTACCCGGTGAGTGAGGGGAATTGTGTTGAAATTAAGCCGAGGAGGGTTTGTAGTTGTGAGCGGCGGGATTTTTGCGGGGTTTTCAATGAGGATAGGGGGCTTTTAAAAGGTTGTCCGTTGCGTTATATGGCAGTTCCGACGAGGCCGTATGTTGATTACGAGGATTTTGAAACGACTAAGGCGATTTCCGTGGTGGTAATGAGGGAAATCGTGCAGATATGCGGGTTGGTTCCGGTTAAAATCACCCATCCTTATAATTCATCCGCGATTGTTTTACCCGATGGAACTGTGCATAGTATGTATCACAAACTACCTAATGGAAGCTACGCCGGTGCGTTTAAATCAATCTACGAAGGCGATGTTGATATAACGGTAGGTCCTTTCGTAATCGTCGAAGCCCAGGATTTCGATCTAACCTTCCCGCACTTCTACGCCCGCGCTAATTTCTTCGTCTACTCAGCCCGAAGCATCCCCAGCTGGCAAAACGTCAGCAAAATCTTCACCCCGATAGTCTGGCTCCTAATAACCCTAACCACCTTTGTGATGATCGCAGTCTGGTACGTGATCGAAAACAAATCCTTAATAACCAGCTCCTTCTTCATCATAACCAGCCTCATTTCAGTCAACTCGATCAAACCGCAAACGACCCGAACCCGCTTAATCTACCTAATCTGGCTCTTCTTCGCCTTCATCATCACCAGCTCCTTCCAAACCCTCCTGATCTCCTATATGTTCCGCTCGATCCAGCAAAAGCAAATCGACTCTTTCGAAAGTTTAGTCGAATCGAATTTGAAGATCCTCAGCATCAAAACAGCCTCTGACACCCTTAAATACTACGACAGCCCTTACTTGAAAACCCTCTATTCCCGCACGCAAAACCTCCTGGCGCTAACCGAGGACAACTGGAGGGACGTCATCGACGGGAAAGTCTCGATTTTTGTGAGCACGGCTATCGGCGGAGGGGGTTTGGCGAAATTCGGACCAGGAAAGGCGAGGATCATCTACCCGGCAGTTTCGCTTCTAATCACCAACGCTTTGAAGAAAGGCTCGGTTTTTACTAGAAAATACGATTATTATATTAAATTGTTTTTAGAGCACGGACTGCTGGATAAGTGGAATCCCGTCGTTGCTTACAACGAGCCGATCAAGATTTACGATCAGTTCGAAGTGATTACGGTCTCGCATATTTTATTAGGAATCTGCATGTACGTCGGTGGAGCGATTTTATCGATAATCATTTTTTGTGTTGAACTATTTATGTTTGAACGTTTTCAGTAATAATAAAAATAAATCAACTAATATATACACTGTATTTTTTTAAATGACAAAAAATTAAAAACAAAAATATACTTTTTTATTTAATAAAATGTTTATCCGCACGAAATTAGTGCGAAAGATGGCGCTTGCATCGTCTTTCATTTATTATGATTTATACTTTTTTATATTCAAATAAACTCTACACTCATATGGGTAGAAAAGGTCATTGAATATATATATATATATATTCAAATTCATATATTTATATATATGAAGCTGGAGTTGGTTGTGGAGACTTTTAATTGTTTAAATAAAATAATATTACTTTTTCTCCGACTCGTTTAATATTTTTTTATGAAATAAATATAAATAAATTATTAAAAATCAACCAATAAAACACTAATTAGATTGAATAGCTTTAAATTCTCGACTAGTTTCGGGTTATTAGCCCATTTTCAAGAGAATTTAAATTTTGTTTTATTATGGATATTTACACGAATAGATATATTATTTTTTTAATTTTTATTTTTTTTTTTAATTCAATAATATAAGGGGACACAGATAGTTGGTAAAAATCTCAATACACTTACGTTTCTTTTTTAAAACATAATCGGCATTATTTATTTCAATAAAATTAAGTATAATATTTATAATACATTTTCATTTCTTCTTATTATTATTTTTTTGCGAATCAATAAATCAAAATCGTCAATAACTCTCTTAAAATCTCCATATACATATATATATATTTCTTCATTTATTTTATATTTTTTTGCTTTTCTATAATAATATATCTTCATCGTGAGTTGAATTAAAATAAAAAATAAAATCCATCGGGGTTACACACCATCATGTTCAACATCATATTAAATATCTTATCGTTAACAATAACATTAGATCACATCCTGTTTACTCCACCTTATTTATTTTTGTATTATTATTTCCTCTCATATAACACTCATAATAATCGGGGCTTTTCCGTATGGGAAATGTTGAATTTAACGTGTAAGTTATTAAACAACTTCACATTCGGGGCTATTCTGTACGGAAAATGTTAAGTATAACGAGTACGTTATTTAAAAAAAAGTTATATTAAATAAAAATGATTTAAAAAAAGTTAATTTTCTATGTATATACATATCCATTGGAAGAGACTGTGATGAAATTGAAAAACGATGTAAACTTTCTGTTAATGCAAATTAATTGTAAAAATGCTTAATAATATTAGGAATAATCGTTTGTTACGATAAAGCAAATGTTGTGTACAGGGTGAAACAATACGCAAAAGGATTTATTTCTTTTTTCACTTAAATAACATTTCCTTTACAGAATATCCCCTATTAATTGTGTTTATAGGGGGTTTTCTGTAAAAGAAATGAATTAATAAAGTACAGAATAGCCCCTACTAATTGTGTTTATAGGTTTTTGTGCAAAGGAAATGAATGAATGAAGTACAGAAACACAATAAATCTAATAAAAATAAATAAACATAAACACAATTAATAGGGGCTATTAATTGTGTTTATCGGGGTTATTGTGTAATGGAAACGTTAAGTTTAACGTGTATGTTATTTTTTATCAACACAATCTAAGCAGATTTTCTTAATGCACATACATGCATTAAATTTAATAACGCAAACGTTAAACTTAACATTCTCTGCACGGAATAGTCCTGTATGTTTCTATTACAGAAGATTGTGATGATAAAAAAATACGCACATGTTAAACTAAACATGTAATATGCAACATTTATATAATAGCTTATTTATCACTTATTTATATTAAAACTTGTTATTATTTTGTAAAATAGTGAAATTTCCATATTTAATTGGCTGAAAGACCTCCGGTCGATAGCAGAATATAATTATAATTCTTGGATCTTAGAGGCGTTCACTTCGTGGAACATTTTCAATTTTGATATAAAGAAAACACTTAACTTTTTTATACCACTTTTATGGTATAAAAAAGTTAAGTGTTTTCTTTATATCAAAATTTAATTATAATTTTAAATATTATTGTACATACTTGAATTAAGATGTTTAGTTAGTTATAATATAATTATTTCTCTTACAGAGTAGCCCCGGTTATTATTTCCTTTCATTTAACACTCACAATTCTTCAGAGGTTGTATAACCTAATTATTTAAAAAAGAATAGAAAAAAAAACCTGTGTCTGTGTGTTTTTTTTTATTCAGCTGGACGACAAAGCTGGGTATATCGTGAGCCATTGTTTCAGCAGAATGGCGCAACTTGTCGCACTCTACATATATAAATAAATAAATATATAATGCGTCAAGTTGCGCCTATTTTTGATATATTTATGTTGAATAAGAAAATAAGGAATTTCTTATTTAATTCAAAATAAAGCAAAAGGTGTGCGTTTTTAATTCAGCTGGACGACAAAGCTGGGTATATCGTGAGCCATTGTTTCAGCAGGATGGCGCAACTTGTCGCACTCTACATATATAAATAAATAAATATATAATGCGTCAAGTTGCGCTTATTTTTGATATATTTATGTTGAAATAGAAAATCAGGAATTTCTTATTTGATTCAAAATAAAGCAAAAGGTGTGCGTTTTTAATTCAGCTGTACGACAAAACTGGGTATATCGTGAGCCATTGTTTCAGCAGGATGGCGCAACTTGTCGCACTCTACATATATAAATAAATAAATATATAATGCGTCAAGTTGCGCCTATTTTAGATATATTTTTGTTGAAAACGAAAATCAGGAATTTCTTATTTAATTCAAAATAAAGCAAAAGAAAAAATATTTTTTTTATCTTAATTTATTTTAAAGAAATTAAGGAGTCAGTGATTATTTCAATTAATAATCATTAATTAATATAAATAACCGAGCAGAAAGACTTCTCATCGATAACCCATGACAGACACAATAATAAATCATTAGTTATTGATAATGAGTGCTTGGCACTCGAAATGTACATCTAACGTATATAAAAAATAAAAGTGAAGTAAGGAATAAAAAGTGTTTTAATTGTGATTAACAAACTTCACATAACTCAAATTTAAACAATTAATCCTTTTTCTATTATTATTATTATTATTAACCGTACTTTCTTTTTTTTTTCTAACTTCCTTTAAATAAATAAGGTTATACAAATAATCACTCCTCTTTTCATCGTTCTCGCCATTGATAAATAAAACAAACAAACAAAAATTACCTCCATCACAATCCTCAAGAATTTCCATTCGCGCATTCCTACATATAAAAAAAAACAGCAACAATCAGACACATGCTAATAATAAGTATAAAATAAAATAAAAATACCCGGATTAGGCAAATCGAAAAAAAAAAATCATTCGAAGAAATTAGTACGAAATTAATTTTATCGCTAATTAAAAATAGTTTCTTTGAAACATGGTTCATTTTCGTGTGTGTGTGTTTACTACTACGCGCTTAATTAAGATTTAGTCAAAAATCATGTTTATAAAAAAAAACCGTCTTATTAATATTTGTTTTAACAAAAAGAAGAAAAAAAAAGTTCGTTGATGATTTAAATAGTAATAAATTTGTAATAATTAACACACGTTTTTTTGTTTTAATTGCGAGGGCAAACGTTGAATTAAAATATATTTGTAATTTTTTTTAAATAGTAATTATTTTAAGGTTTAGATAAGGGTGTGAACAAAGAGAACATGATTTACGGTGCTTTTTACGAAACTAGCTGGATTATAATATGAAATGAAAAAAAAAAAACAAGATGGTATAAAAGCCTTTGAGTTGCGTGAAGTTGTGATTACAAAAAGAAACTCGTTTTGTATATTTTACTTCACTTAATTTGTTTTCACAATGAACTGTTTGGGATTGATAAATAAATATTTTGATACGTATTATTTTTATTTTGCACTTTGTCGTAATTTGTGATTGGTAATTTGCCTTTTTTATACATATGTTTTGTAATCTTTTTAGAGCGTCACACTTTTCTTATAAAATTTTTAATATGTAATTATAATTGTAATTTGGAAATGGAGATTCCGTTAATAAAGTAAATTGAAATTGAAATTTATTATATATGTAATATTGTATTATTCTGTTTATATGTGATTTAGAGTCATGCTATTTATCTAAACATTTTGAATATTGTTATTATTCTGCATAAAGTTGATTTACCGTAAATAATTGAATTGAATTGAATTGAATTGAATTGAATTGAACTGAACTGAATTGAATTGACTTGACTTGAATTGAATTGAATTGAACTGAATTGAATTGAATTGAATTGAACTGAATTGACTTGAATTGAATTGAATTGAAATTGTATGTGACTGTTTACTGAATTAACCCTATTTACAAAAAATATATATATAGTTTACTTTACTTGATTTCACTATTTCAAAAATGTTTTATAATTATAAATGTGATGGAGTTACGTGAAGTTTTTCAATATAGAATAAATATAGCCGGTTGTATTCACTTTACTTTACAGTTTTATTAAGCACTAAATGTACATTTCGGATACTAAGTATCCATTATCAATAGTACAACTATTGATACTGTACTATTGATAATGTATACTTAGTACCTCAAACACTTCTAATTGAATAATCTCGATGTTCACACTCTTATTCCTCAAACCCGATTACTAATTAAAAACACAGGCTTTTTCAAACAATATCAACCTGCACTTGCGTTTTCCTCGTTTTACCATAAACTTAAAATAAAATAAAAACAACACGAAACAATAGAGTCAACAACGAAATAAAATCAGTCTGCTTTCAGCGCGGGCTCCTCGTCGGTCTCGGCGTCGGAGTCTTCGTTCTCCTTGGACTTGAGCCGGCGCCGGAACTTGAACTCCTCTTGGTAGAGCGTGAAGGAGATGAGGGGACGCAGGGCGGATTTCAGGGAGTTGAACAGCTTCGGGAAGAGGATCTCCTGCTGGGCGAGCAGCTGCTTGGCGCGCTGGCGCTGCTTGGAAATGTCGGCGGGGCAGGAATAGGTGTTGGGGGTGGCCGGCAGGTTCTGCGACGTCACGAACTGCCTCAGGACTTTCTCGCGGACGTAGACGAAGGGTCGGATCACGCGCAGATCGTGATCCCTACAAAAAAAAAACATTTGATATTAATTAAAATATATATATATATAATCTAAAATTCCCATCTACCATAATGGTGGTGTAGGGGTGAGTAATTAAAATAAATTAAAAAAAAATAGGGCTCCACAAAGTTTCAACAAATCAGAAGATTACGGACATTTCTGTTTTACTTCTTCTTTCAGTATAATTCAATTTTTACCTTTTTGCTCTTCTTATATTCGATTGATTTAAAAGTCCCAACTTTATAGTTCCGTTGGCTCTTTTTAACATCTGGTAATATTTAAAACTTCATAAAGATTCAATTAACTAGAGGTCATCGACTATTCTGGACTTCTTTCGTTTTAATAATTTATTTAATCACAGAATTTCACCTTTCTACAAAGTAATAATAATTACACAATATAACAAAATTTGTATAAAAAAATAAAAATATATCTGCTTAATTTGATCTGTGAGATTAGGTTCAAGACTAGACGGATATATATATATATATATATATATATATATATATATATATTATTACAAGTAAATGTCATTGACCTTTATGGACTTCTTCTTTGTGTGTAATTTCATTCAGCCTTTCTTCTCTTCTCCTCCATATATTGATGGCCCAAACTTTATAGTCCTGTTGATTCTTTTTAAATATTTCTCGACTTTTTCTTTACAAGTAAATGTCATTGACCTTTATGGACTTCTTCTTTGTGTGTAATTTGATTCAGCCTTTCTGCTCTTTTCCTCCATATATTGATGGCCCAAACTTTATAGTCCTGTTAATTCTCTTTAAATATTTCTGGATTTCTTCTTTCTGTATAATTTGATTGAACCTTCTAAATCTTCTTTTCTTTGTGCATTTTAACGGCTTAAGCTTTGCACCTCTATTGGTTTTCTTTATCATTTAAAAATAGGAGTCCATTAGGATTCAACAATACAGATGTCATTGACCCTTCTAGACTTCTTCTTCTGCTTTATGTACAATTTGATTCGACCATTCTGATCTCCTCTATCATCCATCGAATCATCAAAATAAAAAGGAGCTTTTTATTTTGATGATTCGATGGTCCCAACTTTATAAGTCTGTTGGCTCTCTTTAAGTCTTTCTGGACTTTTTATTCCTGTACAATTTGATTCAATCTTTCTGACATTCTTCTACCTATACGATATTATGGCCTCATCTCCACTGATTTTCTTTATCATTTCAAACAGGAGAAGTCTATAACTCCATATGGATTGAACAAAATATATACCATAATAACACACTGCACATGGAACACACTAGTCTGGTGTGGTTCGAAAGACCGAAATGGCCATCACTAGTTATCCATACGCTAGATGAATGCTGGCTGAACGTTTCATTAAATGTGAAAATAAATACCATTGACCTTTCTAGACTTCTTCTATATATATATATATAATTTCATTCCATTTTTCTGCTCTTCTCCTCTTTTTTGCACGATTTGATGGCTCCAGCTTTAACCCTTTCGTCCCGGATGGTACATATGTGTACCACAAATGTGTGAAAACCCCTGGAACCTAAAATAATCGCTCGTTATCAGTGGAAATTGTACCAGGCCGTTGTTTATGCGTTTGGCTTTGAGGTTATGTACAAAAATCGCACGTTGTCTGCATGACTCTAGCTAGTCTAGCGCTAATTTCCATTGTCTGCGCATGGTTTTGTGCAATTTTAGTGTTAAAACGTGTTTTAGTATTCCGGGACGAAAGGGTTAAAACTGTGTTGACTTTAGATTATATACCATTGACCTTTCTAGACTTCTTCTATATATATATAATTTCATTCCATCTCCAAACTTTAAAAACTGTGTTGACTTAGATTATCATTTAAAAAATTTAGCGTCACGAAGATTTAACAAAGTGGAAAGACAATTTTTGGTTCTTCTTTCTATCTAATTTAGTCTTACCTTTTATTCAACCACCATTTTGAATGATTTGATGCCACAGCTTTATAGCTGCGTTGGCTTTCATTGCCATTTAAAAATGAAAAGATTCAACAATAGAAGACCTTTCTGATGTGGTGTATTATGAAACCTGATGGAACAGTTAATAAAAAAAAAACAATTAATTTGAACCAAAATGTCGAAAAAATGAATATTAAGATTATTCTGAACAGTTTTAACACGGTAGAGTGGTTTTTTAATGCACCGTCAAAACCGATGAAAAAAAAAACGCATTTAAATCGTAATATCGCATTCACCATATTTTCCACACCTGATTTATCCAGATTATCACCTTTTCACTTCAATGGGACACACAGATTTTTGAGCAGTATTTTGCAAACGTCAGAATAAAAAAGAAAATGATTCGAAGAATGTGTTGGCTTAAAAAAACTAACATTTTTTGGGGCGATGGCATTCATAAATTGCCAGAAAAACTGACGAAGTATTGGCTATTGGCCAGAAACAATGTCAAAGTGTGTAGAATATATATACACAATTCTACACACTTTGACAGTGTTTCTGGCCAATAGCCAATACTTTTAATAAATAAACTTTTTCTAATTTCATAAAAATTATGTGCTATACAATCTGGTAAAGTCTTTCGGACACACCTGATTTATTCACTTACCTAATGTAATAATGTGCTTTCAGCGATTTAAGTTTTCCGGTATGGAACACAGCCAATATGAAACTCTCGACCAAATCGTCCAAATTCTGCCCGATCGCCAAGACGTTGTAGCCGTTGGTCTTGGCCGTCGCGTACAGCCTCCTCCTCAGGTCCTGACTGGCGAAACTGAAGTAATTCTCTTTTTTGTGTGCAACAACATCTAAAAAAGCAAAATGATATATGAAATATCGTTAAACTCCAAGAGGTTTATATGTTTTCTCCCACTTGAAAAAAATGATGATAAATTATTATAATCTTTCATTGAAATTTTCTACAATTTAGATAATATATAAAGTTCTCAAAGTGTGATTTTAATCCGTTTTCTGATTGTGGATGAAAAGTGTATTTTAGAATAATTCGACCAAGCTATCTAGAGGATGCAAGAATGAGCTTCAAATATTTTCTTCACAGAATTTACATTCTTCTATTTAGAATTTATTTATTTATTTATTAATCAACGGCGTTCTCCTTTGTACCAAATATGTAACATACAAAAGTAGAGAATGAATATTACACTAAAATACAATTTTTGTTGGCAGAAAGACCTCGGGTCGATAGCCTATGAAAGGACAACCTCAAATTATATACCGTATTATACTATACAAAAATGTAAAAGTCCCTTGAATAATTTGTATATATATACAATTTTTGTCGACCATCTAAAAATGGAGGAAAGACGAAGTCAGCTCATTCGATTTTTATCTCTATCCATATAATGAAAGAATGGACCATTCTTTCATTATATGGATAATAAAAAAATCAACTGACCTTTATCCTTCTTCATCTCAACATTCCCGTCGAAAACGTAATGCACGCCCAAGCTCTTCAAATGCTGGATGAGGACGCAGGGATCGCAATGCGACGTCTCTGAATCTATCGTGATGGCACCGATCGTGAAGGAGATCCCCTTGCTCGTGACGACGCTTTGGTATTGGAGGAGCGTGTGCAGCAGACTGAGCGAGTCCTTGCCGCCGCTCAGGCAGATCAGGACGCGATCGCCGTTCTGGATCATCTCGTACTCCTGGATGGCCTCGACGGTCGACTGCCAGATGTTCTTCGGCGGGCAGGACCACTTCGATGTGACTAGAGAGGAGCTGGAAGCGGAAGGAGAGTCTTCGTTTTCGGTGTGCTTGTGCAGGGAGGGCGGACGCATCGTTTCACCGCGCTCCAAGCGGCTGCTCGCTGTTGATTCAGTGCTGCTTCGTCTACCTATATAAAAAAATAAATAATAGAGATTTAGTAAGAATTTATTATACTTGGATACATTTCGTTGAATATTGTCACCTGTATGAGTGACATAACATTCACTCATACATCAGAATGGAAGAAAATGGATACCAAGACGACGGGGGAAACCAAAAAAAAAAAAAAAAGATGGGAAGACGAGGTCGAATCAGATGCGAGACAAGTTCTACGAATACGGTCTTGAAAAAGAATGGCCGCAGAACGGCCTCTTGGAGGAACTTAATGAAGGAGGCCTCGAATTGGGCTATAGTGTTATTAGAAGGAAGATTTATCAGAATTCTGTAATTTAATTAAAATTCAAATTATTCTGTGGTTAAGTCAGAATTCTGTGGGAACCCGGCCTGAATGACGAATCCCAAATTAAAACATCAATTTAAAAAAATAAAAAATAAAAAAAACTATAAAATTAAGTTACAGCAAAATCGTGTTGTAACAAAATGAAGAATTAGAAAATAAACTAAGGATACTAAATCAATTCATAAACGAAGAAGACATCATCAAAACCACATAATTTTTGTTAATTTAAAAAAAAATGATAAATATTTCCTCACCTAAATCTCCACCATGTTCTTGCTCATGAAACGACAAATTAATCCCGCTATCCTGCGAGCTCAAACTGGTAATAGTCGACGCCAGCAGCTTGTTCTTGAACACCTTCTCCTCCTCGCACAGCCTGTTCGTGCTGCTCGACTTGTTAATCATCTGAATAACAGTTTCGCTACTCGACCCCGGAGTGTATTCGGATTTCGGACAGCGATCGCTCTCGCCCCCCGAACTGGAAGCCCTGGAATACGACCTCTTGTCCGGGGTGAAGTAGACATCAACGGCGCTGACGACGTCCCGGATTTCCGACTTGACTTCGTTGGCCATCTCTTTGGAGACCTTTTCTAAATACTCGGCGACTTCGTTCGCGGAAATCGAATCGCTGCGGCCGTCCTCGCTGCCGCTTCCCTGCTTCTCGAAAGAGATGTTGTCGGTGTTCTCCAGGGCGTCCTCGACTTTGCTGATGACCTCGCGGATTTCGGACTTTATGTTAGTGGCGAGTTCTTTGGTCATTTCCGTGACGTAAGTTTGTAGATCAGAAGGAGAGTTCCTTCCGATTTCCATAGGCATTTGTAAATCATTCGGGTACTTAAAATGATGTACATCTTGGTAGTTATTCCCCTCCGCGTTTGTGTAATGGATATCAGAGGAAGAAATCACGAACGTATTCGCGTCGCTTGTATTGGTTGTAATAGTCGTTGTTAAAACGCAGCTCGGATGAATTTCCGTTGAATGCGTGGAAACAATCACCATATTATGATTCTGCGTGTAAATATTATTATCATGCTGCGAATATTTAACATCCATCGGGAATTTCGCGTTCACATCAAATTGATCGTTCTGCTCCGCTAAATTCGAATTCCTCTGCTGCTCCTGGTTTTCCAAAGTATGCATGCTTTGCGTCGGGGAGCTGTTCACGTCGGAATCAAGCGATTGGAAGTCATTCGCGCTGCTGCAACTGCAATTCCTCCTCCTATTCCCGCTTATCCCCAAACTCAACCTAGTCTGCGGGCTTAGAATAGCCGGAGGCTGCGCAGCACCTAAACTATAACACCGCTCCCTGAAGAAAAGCGGGCTTTGCGGAACCGGAGTCAACACCGAAGAACTCACCACCTCTCCAACGGCGAAGTTAACAGCAGGAGCGGGATGCGGCGGGTAGTAAAACTCCTGCACGAAATACGGAATCGGCGAGGACGACGTCAAAATCCTGTGATCATCAATCGCCGGTAGGCTAAAATGCCTCGGACTACTATTATTCGAAACCGGCTCCGCTTCCTTGCTCTCCTTAACATCCGATCGTTTCGATCCCGAAAACGCCAGCGGGTTAAAAGGCACGGCGTGTTTGATATTCTGCGGGTTCCCGGTTAAAATCATCTGCGCTTCCTTTTGCAGCATGAACCAGCGTAGCTTCTCTGCTCTCGCCTCGAAGACGATTCCGTGCTCCTCAATGGCGTTCCTCATCGCCATTTTCCTGGCTCTATTGAATAAATTCCGCGCCGTTTGCAGGCATTCCGAATAGCTCTGCGGGAATAGGCCGGGTCCTGAAATCCTCCTCTCGTTCATCGTCATCTTCCCATCCACATATCTTTAAACAATTAAACATATAAAAATCAAACAAAGAACTTCTTTTAATTTCGCCACAGAATAATCAGAGTTCCGTGGTATAATCAAAAATCTGATTATTCAGAATTCTGATCTGTAATTTAATAAAAATTCGAATTATTCTGTAGTACAATCAGAATTCTAATTATTCTGGAGTTTCATCAAAATTCTGACTATTCTGTGGTTTAATCATAATTCTAATTATTCTGGAGTTTAATCAAAATTCTGACTATTCTGTGGTTTAATCAAAATTATCACTATTCTGGGATTTCATCAGAATTCTGATTGTTCTGGAGTTCATTAAAATTCTGATTACTCTGTGGTTTAATCAAAATTCTGATTGTT
The DNA here is from genome assembly GCA_963082785.1 of Philonthus spinipes. Taxonomy (NCBI): domain Eukaryota; kingdom Metazoa; phylum Arthropoda; class Insecta; order Coleoptera; family Staphylinidae; genus Philonthus; species Philonthus spinipes. The sequence goes on from OY720312.1 coordinate 22,963,716, forward strand.
CTGTAGTTTATTCAGAATTCTAATTGTTATGTAGCTTAAATAAAATTCTGATTATTCTGTGTTTTATTCAGAATTCTAATTATTCTGCGGTTTAATCAGAATTCTGATCTATAGTTTAGAAAAATTCCGATTATTCTGTGGTTTAATATTTTTTTTTTAATAAACCGCAGAATAATTAGGAATTTGTAATTTAATCAGAATTCTGATTATTCTGGGGAATCAGAATTTTGATTAAACTCGAAAGTATTCAAAATTCTGTAATTTAATCACATATCTGATTATTCTGTGGTTTAATAAAAATTCTGATGGTTCTGTAGTATAATCAGAAATATATTCTGCGATTGATCAAAATTTCCGATTATTCTATGGGATTTCTGATTATTGCGTGGTTTAATTAGAATTTTTATGAAACCCCAGAGTAATCATAATTCTATAATTTAATCAGAATTTCGATCTGTGATTAATAGGATATTTGATTATTCTGTAGATTAATCATAATTCTGATTATTCTGGGGAATCAGAATTTTGATTAAACTCCAAAGTAAATTCTGTAATTTAATCACAATTCTGATTATTCTGTGGTTTAATAAAAATTCTGATTATTCTATAGTATAATCAGAAATATATTCTGCGATTGATCAAAATCCCGATTATTCTATGGGATTTCTGATTATTCTGTGATTTAATTAGAATTTTGATTAAATCCCAGAGTAATCAGAATTCTGTAATTTAATCAGAATTTTGATCTGTGGATCAATAGGATTTCCGATTATTCTGTAATTTAATCACAATTCTGATTGCTCTATGGTTTAATAAAAATTCTGATAATTCTGTAGTATAATCAGAAATATATTCTGCGATTGATAAAAATTCCAATTATTCTATTGGATTTCTGATTATTCTGTGATTTAATTAGAATTTTGATTAAACCCTAGAGTAATCATAATTTTGTGGTTTAATTAAAATCCTGAATTTTCTGGGGTTTAATCAAAATTATGATCGGTGGTTTAATAACAATTTTGATTATTCTGATTTTTTTGGGGTTCATAAAAATGCTAACTATTCTGTAGTTTAATCTAAATTTTTATTATTATGGGGTTTAATCAAAATTCTGATTATCCTAGAATTTAATAAGATTCTGATTTCTGATTTAATGAGAATTCTAAATATTCTGTGGCTATGAGAATTTTGATCAAACCCCAGAGTAATCAGAATGAAGTAGTTTAATCAGAAATCTGATATTCTGTAATTTAATGAGAATTCTGATTTTACTAAAATAAAATTAAAGTTATACAAACAAAGTGAATTTATTAAAACTTAAAACAATGTATAACGAAGTAGAAGCCTCTATTATCAATAATAGAATTCTGATTATTTTGGGGTTCATCAAAATTCTGACTATTCTGCGATTTATTGAGAATTATGATTGCTCCTTGGTTAAATCAGAATTCAGATTATTCAATGGTTTAATCAGAATTCTGAATATTCTGGGGTTTCATAAAAATTATGACTATTCTGTGGTTTAATTTTTTGATTGTTTCCCGAAATAGAACTCGAAAACATCGCTAGAACTTCATAGAAGACACAGGAGTATATATTCATGGGTTCTCAAAAGAACCGGGAAGACGGTTGTGCATGGATGCAAAGCAAAACCATCTCATGTACATCCATCTGTAGATAATATAGTTTTATCAAAACATAATTAAAGTACCTTATAGATCCCAACCATTTCCTATCCTTCGAAATGGGATTCGTGTGGTGGCGCCACTCCCCAGTATCCAAATCAACCGAATACTGCGGCAGCAACTTCCATCCCTCCGTCGCGACCATTTTTACGGCTTCCATCACGAACGCCAGCTCTCCATCACTAATAAAATACGGCAGACTAATCCGCGTGAAGCCCGGCCGCAACAACTCCAAATACGAGCTCTCCATCGACAGATTCAAACTGCTCAGCCGCCGGTCTTCCAAAATTATATTTTCGTACTGGTTGGCTAAGTTTTGATCGATTCCTAGTAGATCCTGGGCGTAGGCGCCGGAACATGGGCAGCCGCCGCGGGCTTGTATTCCGAAGACATCGTTGAGGACGGCCGAGACGAAGTTGTGGTGCAAGAAGGTGCCCCTGGGATGGCGGACCATGAAGGAAAACACGGGGATCCGCTTCAAGCCGGTTGAGGAGTTTCCCAGGAGGATGATTTCTGGGATGGTGCGGATGTGCTGCAACATTTGTCTAAACAAGACAATAATAAATAAAAAACACAATCAATTAAATATGCTTTTTGATAATTATTTATGGTCTCCACATTTTCCACAATAAGTTGAAACTAGAAAAGACTTTTCGTTTATTTTTTTTTTTTTTCGAAACTATTGGGCATCATTCATATCATACATCTGTATGAATTATGATGAAGGATTTTGAATGTCTCGGATTTTTTTAATGGGAATTATCACCAATGCGGACACAATCTCTTAAGGAGAGACCTGACGCCTGAAATATGGTGCACGAGGAATGTTTTCATTTATTAATATAATTTAAATTCCATATTTATATTATATTCATTCATACATTCATTTCCATTTTAAATTCTAGCTTTGTATATTAAGTTTATTTATCCGTTTTACTATCAAGCTTTGCTTATAAGACTTAGGTTGTTCTTTTAATTTATTGTATATTTTATTATATTTATGTGTAATTAATCTTTGTAGATCTGTGTAAAAGGAGATTCCGTCAATAAATAAATAAATAAACTTTGGGATTCCTTCGTAATATTGGATTATATTTGTTGTTAATAATAGAAAGCTTGATTCTCATGAATATATTAAAACGTAAGTAATCATTTGATTAATGAAATATTTTTGAATAAATTTAATAATTAATTAAAATACTCGGTTTGTTTCTTCATCTTGTTCATGACACAAATCTCATTTATATTAAAAAAATTCCGAGACAGCATTAAAATTAAACATTCAAAATCCTTCATCATAAAATTATCCCCCAACACACTTTTCAGTATTTTCCTCTTTTCTTTTCGAAATTTCCGTTCTTCGAAAATATTTCTAAAAATATCAACTGCACTTGAACATATCCCGTTGCAATTATGCACATCCAACCTTGACACCATTCCGTGCATGTTTCTCGGGTGTTTCTCTGTGCATGTGTGTGTGTGTTAATTTATTTACGTATCAACGCGTACACTTATTTAAAGAGCAACATTGTGTTTATTTATATTTGACGTGTTTACTCAGGCGGCTCGTAGGAAGTGATCCACACTAAAAGCCAATTACTTTCTGTCCGGCGCTGATTAATTGCGCTCCGCTCGGCGCTTTCATCTGCATAAATCAATTTGCATTCAATGTCTGAATTGTTATCGGGTGCATAAAATTGATGCAGAAAAAGAAAGGAGAGATGAGGGGAGAAAGACTTTACTCTGGTAATACTAAATATTTGTGAAATTTAGAAATTTAAGATTTATTTCAGACCGATGTGAAGTTATCCACGGTTTTCCAGCCACGGTTTTTCGGCCCGGCGCCTCCACCATGGCGGAAGCCATTTTTATTGTTTGATATGGTTCTTAAAGATATCTAGTAACAATCTAAGACAATGAAATCAAAAATTAAAGGCGCCAAAGTCGGTCGTTTTTAACTTTGAAATTTCACTGATTTTCTCTTGAAAACTGAGGATAATAAAAAAAATTAAAAAATTGTTAAAATAAAAAAATAAACTTTTTTATTATTTGATATGGTTCTTAAGACATCTAGTAACATTCTAAGACAAAGAAATCAAAAATTAAAGGCGCCAAAGTCGGTCGTTTTTAACTTTGAAATTTCACTGATTTTCTCTTGAAAACTGTGGATAATAAAAAAAAAATAAAAAAATTGTTAAAATAAAAAAATAAACTTTTTTATTGTTTGATATGGTTCTTAAGACATCTAGTAATAATCTAAGACAAAGAAATAAAAAATTAAGGGCGCCAAAGTCGGTCGTTTTTAACTTTGAAATTTCACTGATTTTCTCTTAAAGACTGTGGATGATAAAAAAAATTAAAAAAATAGTTAAAATAAAAAAATAAACTTTTTTATTGTTTGATATGGTTCTTAAGACATCTAGTAATAATCTAAGACAAAGAAATCAAAAATTAAAGGCGCCAAAGTCGGTCGTTTTTAACTTTGAAATTTCACTAATTTTCTCTTAAAAACTGTGGATAATAAAAAAATTAAAAAAATTGTTAAAATAAAAAAATAAACTTTTTATTGTTTGATATGGTTCTTAAGACATCTAGTAACAATCTAAGACAAAGAAATCAAAAATTAAAGGCGCCAAAGTCGGTCGTTTTTAACTTTGAAATTTCACTGATTTTCTCTTGAAAACTGTGGATAATAAAAAAAAAAATAAAAAAATTGTTAAAATGACAAAATAAACTTTTTTATTATTTGATATGGTTCTTAAGACATCTGGTAACAATCTAAGACAAAGAAATAAAAAATTAAAGGCGCCAAAGTCGGTCGTTTTTAACTTTGAAATTTCACTCATTTTCTCTTGAAAACTGATAATAAAAAAAAATTATTAAAATAAAAAAATAAAGTTTTTTATCGTTTGATATGGTTCTTAAGACATCTAGTAATATTCTAAGACAAAGAAATAAAAAATCAAAGACGCCAAAGTCGGTCGTTTTTAACTTTGAAATTTCACTGATTTTCTCTTAAAAACTGTGGATAATAAAAAAATTAAAAAAATAGTTAAAATAAAAAATAAACTTTTTTATTATTTGATATGGTTCTTAAGACATCTAGTAACAATCTAAGACAAAGAAATCAAAAATCAAAGGCGCCAAAGTCGGTCGTTTTGAACTTTGAAATTTCACTGATTTTCTCTTGAAAACTGAGAATAATAAAAAAAAAATAAAAAAAATGTTAAAATAAAAAAATTAACTTTTTTATTGTTTGATATGGTTCTTAAAACTTCTAGTAACAATCTAAGACAAAGAAATCAAAAATTAAAGGCGCCAAAGTCGGTCGTTTTTAACTTTGAAATTTCACTAATTTTCTCTTAAAAACTGTGGATAATAAAAAAAATTAAAAAAATAGTTAAAACAAAAAAATAACTTTTTTTATTATTTGATATGGTTCTTAAGACATCTAGTAACAATCTAAGACAAATAAATCAAAAATTAAAGGCGACAAAGTCGGTCGTTTTTAACTATGAAATTTCACTGATTTTCTCTTGAAAACTGTGGATAATAAAAATTATTTATATTTATATTTTGATAGATGGCTTTTTGACCTTTATAAGATTTTTTCTTTTTTATATTAAACAAAGTATGATGAACTGATAAATAATCGATGTTGGGGTTATATATCTTGGGGTGATAGTTAGATTTGTCGGGAATGTGTTATAAAGGTAAGTTTAGGGTTAAATTTTATACCTAAATATTTGTATTCAGAAAAGGATTTTCGGTTGTATTCAGAATAAAAAACAAATATCAATTGAGGTATATACTTTGCTATTTGATTTTTTTAAATTGGGGTTACCACCTCTTAGGGGCGGAGGGTTGAATAGTGTATGTCAAGATAGTAATTTAAAAATAAAAATCGAAGTGTCAGAGCATTTTTCTGAAATATTTTTATTTGCGATTTTATAGAATTTATCCGTTACTTTTGGGAACCACTATTTATATCAAATAAATGGGTTTTGAGTTTTGAAGTAAGGAAAAAACTCGTGTGTTATTATTGACACTATTTATATAAAAACTCAAAATTTAACTAGCAATTTATTTCAATTATGGATTATTATTTAAAAAAAAATATATATTTTAAGCGACTTTTTTTCTTTTCAATCCTTAGCTAAGGAAAAAAAAAGCATAAAAATAATATTTTTGTGTTATAATCCATAATTTAAACAAATTGCTAGTTCAATGAAGACGTGTTATAATCCATAACTGAAATAGATTGATAGTTCAATGAAGACGTCACATTAATAATACTTCATATTTAAAGCCGCGTTTACTTACTTGGTGATTTTTTCCTGTCGCATGACGATATTAGCTACTGTGACCGTCTCTTTGAGCTGCATCACCAGGCCAGCCCTCACCGATTCGATGACGGCCGCAGATGTTCCCTCTTCCTGCAGCTCAAAACTCTAAAAGGTAAACAAACGTACGATGAAATAATTCAAAACACTTTTAATTATTATTTTTTAACATTATTGAGAGTAAATTAAAAAAATTGTACCTTGTTCTGTTCGTGTAGAGCGAAAAAGCCGTCGTTTTCGCACGTGGAAACTCGCTTGAATAAGGACTTCTTTGCAACTAATATTCCTAGAAAATGATTGAAAAATTTATGGTAATAAAATATGAGGTATTCTGTATTATGATGAACGAAATAAATTAAAATTCTTAATTAAATTAAGAGTGCAGCACAAGTATTACCTACTTAATTTCTGTCACCTCCAAGAAGCAGGAAGATAGATGGAAGAAACTAGCAACGTGTGGCTAGACAAAAACTTATCTTCCCAAACTCGACCTTAAGGAGACCAAGAAACTCCTTAGACACTCTAGACAGCAGAATTTTACCGTAGCCGTAGTGGCCGGAAATTAGAAGCGCCTCTTAAGAATGGGCATTGTGTCCCCTACAATGCCCATTCTTAAGAGGCGCTTCCAATTTCCGGCCACTACGGCTACGGTAAAATTCTACAATGCCCATTCTTAAGAGAATATGTAAAGAATGCAACGGAGGAATGAAAACAACAGGGCATATACTTCAGGAATGCCCGGCGCTGTCAAGGATAATGAAGCCTCAAAATCGAGAAGGTCCCAAGTGAAGATTAACTCACAACCAAATACTGGAAATATCTAGACTTGGATGGAAGACACTACAATGAGCCAGAGGCATATTTGTTGCCCTCACATCCCGAAATCCATAATCCTTTAGATTCTTTCGTTAATTTTAATTTTACACACATTTTCGACAATAATTCGAAACTAGAAAGGACTTTCCATTGATTTATTCCAAAACTATTGGACATGTGGAAATAATTTATTAATTGTTTTCAAATCATTTTTATTTAATATACTATTGGACATCGTTAGGAAGCTGTTACTGTTTTTTTTTACTATAGAGTAACCCAAAAACTAAGCATTCCCCAACTTTGGAAAATTAATTTAAATTAAGACTCTGAGATTTCCCTAAAAAAATAAAAATTAACTATTTTAAGTAGTAATACTACACTATTTTTATATCTCATGTTTTAATCATAAATTCGATATATAATATGCATTGCATTGCCAAAAAAAAATGTAAATAAATATTCATATTATTAAATCCAAAAGAATGGCTCTTTTTTAAAACGATTATTTCCATTTTACTATATAGCTATCTCTTTCTACTAAACCGCAACCTTAATGAGATCTCGAGGAAAATATATACATGGAGGATCCAAATTCATCTGAGCAATCAATGGTAGAAACTCATGTGTAAAATACGTAATTTATTTACAACGATTAATTTTTTATTTAAATATTGATTTCTCGCGCTCATTTCTACTGAGCTAACAATATTTTTTTTACCTGGTGTTTGTACGCCTCCGACGAATTTATGTCCGGAAAAATAAATCGCGTCCTTGTAGACGATGCTGCTTTCCGCGACGCCGGGCACTTTGGGGTTCATGTTGAGGGGCACGTAGGGAGCGGCGATGTTGTAGTCCCAAAAAGCTAGAGCTCCGTATTGATGGAGGAGCATCGTGGAGGCGACGTCGTCCACTAAAATCCCCGTCACGCTGGAGGTGGCCGCGAAGCAGCCCACCAGCTGCCTCCCGGAATTTTGATGCAGTTTCAACTGATCCTCTAAATCGTTCAAATCGAGAAAGTTCTGTTTGGTTTCCGCTATTCGGATAACCTGAAATAAAATATATAAAAAATAATTTTGTAAAGTTAACACTTATCGGCAGAAAGACCTCCGGTCGATAGCCCATGACAGACTACTAACCCATCAATATGTATTGTAATAGACTTTGATTAAAACAATTGGTTAATTAAATATGTTTCACCTACTATTACTACATTATATAAGACATTATTCGTCGGAAAGAAGAAATGTGAAAAAGAAAAACTTACGATAGCACCGATGTCTTGCCATATTAGCAAATTATCCTGGTGTTCACTGGCGCCGACGAAAACGATCGGTGGTTCGTGCAAGTCCAGAGCGCTGACGATTTTCTTGATGGCCCCCGTGCAGCCGTGTCCCACGAAAATCACCGCGTCCTCTTCCGAAGCATTCACAGCATTTTTTATGATTTCACGAGCCTCTTGTCTGCAATTCAATGACAACCAATAATATAAAAGTTATCACAGATTTATATTTATTTTTATAGTTACTATATTTAAATTCAATTTAACGAGGGCTTTGTGATAAGTACACGTATTAGACAAGAAAACTTATATTTTTTTTAATTTATTTCCCATTATTAGTGTCATTTAAGCTCGATACATTTAGTTCAGCGATATTCTAACTTTTTCAAACAATCAAAATAATAAGATTTATTCTTTTTTGTTGATTGTTAAGGCTTTCACTTAGTTATACATTTTGAGTTTATTAAATAAAACACTTTTTCACTTAAATTAACAAGTTATACAAAGTGAAAAAGTGTTTTATTTAATAAGATTTATTCTGTTTAAGCAAGCAAAAAAGAAACAAATATACCATAATATATTGTAAATATATGTAAATCAAATAACTTTGAATAAAGATATTGTAGTAGTAAGATTTATCGAACTCCAAAAAATATGCCTCCGCTTCGGCGATGATTTCCTGCCCAAACAGTGCTCCGAAGTTATTATGCAATTCCGTTTTTTCGCCGATATGAATTCATTAAAGCAATATCTGATAGATGCATGATCCTTATAAACGGCATACAACTTAGCTTTCCTCACACATCTTCCCATAAAACAAAAATATTGCTCTTTTTCCATAATTACAAATAAACACGAATTTGATGACTTTCAATAGCTTTCAAAACAAAACTACTAGATAAATCTGACTAAAATTTTCTTTCTTTCTTAATCTTATCCTCTTTTACCCGTATTAGGTGTCGAGACTAAAATTTTAACAGTTATCATTTTATAGATGATTTAAATGAATACATACACATTTTACGTCAGTGGTGCAATCAGTCGGTGAACAAAAATACTTATCATACAGCCCTCGTATATAATATTTACAAAATGTAAACTTTTTACAATGAAGCATCTACCACATAAAACCATGAATTAATTTATATTAAAAAACGTGTATTAATTAATAATGTTTACTGTTAATCTAATAAATTAATTATATTATTTAATTAATCATGATTAAATAATTAACTATGAAGGCGGAAATACCACAACTCGTTAGACGGTTTAGAAGAGAAAAAAAAAGATAATTATACATATTGTATTTATTTATAGTTACGATTAAATATATGAATTTATTTAGCTTATATTTTAAAATTTAACTTGTCCTGTATTGCTTACTTTGTTGAACAAATAAAGTTATTATTATTATTATCATTATTACTATATATATATATATATATAAAAATATACATAATAATGAAGTTACAAAGTCAAATATATAATTTATTTAGTCTTATCGTTATATGTGTTAATGAGATATAATATATAATAAATATATATTTTTTTTATTCCAAAAGCTAGAACCATTACATTGCAGAAATCCCCGATTTATTTATGAGTAGAAACGCAAATATGATTTTTGACGATATATTTTTGTAGCAAATAACAATTTCATTTTACGTTTTTTTTTAGCCTGCAATTGTTACGTATCTCTGCGCATTCAAATATAAATATATGTGAGTTTCGTGGGTACATATATTGTAACATGTTCTTGAGTTAGATAATTATTAATTTAATATGAATAAGTTATTTTTATTTTTTTATTTTGTACTTTAATTTTTAATCAAATAGTTTGATTTTATGTTGGTTGACCTGTCGTGTTTCTTTAGGAAATGTATTAATTTTGTCCTGTAATTGGTGTAAAACTGTTGGGCAATAAAATTATTATTGTTATTATTATTATCATTATTATTATTATTAATTGACTATCGACCTGTAGCCTTTCCACATTTTAACTTCTATTAAGTTTAATTTATCTGTTTATTTTCTATAACATTTCCTGATTTTTTTTTTAAACAATGATTATTTTCAATAAATTCCATAATCCTTAATCCATCAATAAATAACAATAAAACTATTATTGTAATTTATTGCTAATGCGGTTATGAATTGTGTGTGTGTGGTTTGGACGACGACGGTCCGGACAACGCGTGTTTAACGCAAGTAATTGAACCCGATGCGTTTGTTCTATTATTTTCAATTATCGCTGAAAGGACATCCTTATTTGTTTGCGCGGGAAGTATGCGTGCCGTGGCCCGGGCTTATTAAATCAGGAACTGAAAAGAATCTCCAGTGAGAAAGAACACTAGGAGAAGTCTGAGCAATTTACCGAACCCAGAAATAATATTCTTCTTTTAACTTTGTATAACAAGTTAAAAAAAAATATTTTATTAATATTTCAACAATGCACACCTCTCATTATTAAACTAATGATGTAGTAAATTGTCGATAGCAAATAGATTTTGAGATTAAATATAAAGTATTCATTCACTAGGTCACAGTTATTTAAATATATTAAATAAAAATGATTTGAAAATAATTTGAAATAATAATTTGGAAATAATTTATTAATTATTTTCAAATCATAAATAAAAATGATTTGAAAATAATTTGGAATAATAATTTGGAAATAATTTATTAATTATTTACAAACAATTTTTATTTTGAGATTATATAGTTATTTGAATATTTTATTTTTATTACAAATTAGACCTTTCTAAATATATTCACCAACAATGTTCTTAAATAAAATTAAATTCTCTTGAAAATAAGCTAATAACCCGAAACTAGTCGAGCGCTATTCAATCGAATCTGTGTTTTATTGGTTAATTTTTAATAATTTATTCATATTTATTTCATACAATACGAACTACCAATGTATAAATATTAAAACCATTAAATAAAACACTGTTTATTTTTTTAATTTGTAGTTAATTTCAAAACGTCAATGTACGTTATCAAAACTATAAGTTATTCGTTGATGAATTGGGTAAAAAAATTAAATACGTCTTATTGTGAAACATACCGCGTGTTTAATTTTTATCTAATTGTTTAAACATGTTTCACCAAGTGTTAAGTGAGAAATGAAATTAAGAGTTATACGTTGATGTATTAAAACTATAGTTATTGAATAAACAATTTTAGTTTTAGAAAACTGTGTTTTTTTTTTGTTTCATAACGAAGTATAAATATTTGATGAAAACAACCAAAAGGTAGCCTTTGTTCTACAATCCACTATACATTAATATTGATTATATTTATATTGTAGATTTGTAAAAAAAGTGAATCCGTTAAAAAAATAAATATATGTATATAAATAGAATGAATGATCACTTTCGTATATAATTGAATGATAAGGCTGATAAATGTTGAAAGTTCATTTTCACTTTTTATAATTTTTTTTTTGTATAATTTATTTGCATCGTATTTTAGTGGTGGTTAAAATAAGTTAGCTGTTAAACAAATTTTAGGTTTTGCTTACTTCCATATTAACAGAAGATTTTTTTTGTTCTGCATTAAGTTGCAGTAAGTGCAAAAACAATTACGTACCTGAATAATGTGGATTGCAAAGAAGTGATATTCGTCGTCGAGTGTGTGTTTCCGTAGGATGGAAGGACTTCCCGTAGGATGTACTCTTCGATGAATTGCAAGGATCTCCCTGACGAGACATAGTCACAGAAAACCACTGAAACAGACAGAAACGAAAATTAAAACAAAATTTCAAACACTTTTTGTCGCATATAAAGACACGAACAAAATTGACCTTTACGAGAATCAATTTTATATTAAAAAAAAATATTTGTAAGGTTATATGTCTGTTTATAATACAAAAAGAGTACGTAAGTAGAGGAAAATCAGATGTATTGATCGCCTTGTAGGTATTATTATTATTATTACGAAAAAAACGTATCCTTATAAATTACAAAAAAATATTAAGGAGCGAATTAAAAAAAAACAATAATAATTAACAAAATTTATCAACACTATTTTAAGAAACACGTAAAAAATGTGATAAATTCAATAGTTATTTTCGCTGCCATTCGTTGATTCGAGACGGGGGGATTAATTGGAGCCACCACGCGATCTAATTTTGGACGTGATATCAGTTTCTGTTGTTGCTGGACATTGATCGTGAAAGTACAAGAATGACATCACCGCTAAAAACGGACCGAAATCCACTCGAAAAAGAAAATAATTAAAAAAAAAAGATTATGTGTGTGTAAGTCGAGAGAGAGAGAAATCATCGCCCGTCAGTAATCCATGCAGTTTGATTAATCGCGGGCATTGTTCGAAACGAAAGGTCCGGCCGACCACTTGGATTCGCGAAAATTTCACCGGGAGCGGTTAGAAATGCGTTTTTTTTTGTGTTCTTCGAGAGGGAGTTATGAATGGGGCGCGTGGGCGAAGTTGAATGGATTTTTTTGCGGTGTGGTGACAATAACATGCAAAAAATAATAGTTGTTATTCAATCATTTTTTTTTGTTTTCATGAAAATTAACGAGGTTTTTGTTACGTAAATGTATCTCGACAGGAATGATTAATCGCAGATGTTACTCGAAGAGCACTTTAAGAATGAGAATGCCACACAAGTTAAATATCCACGAGATTTTGAATACATAGAAACACACACGCACACATAGACAGACTTTTCTCAAAAAATCAATCGACTGGACTCTGGGGATTTTAAAACAGCTACGGATTTTAAACATATAAACACAAACACAGACTGTTTTTTTTTTTTCAAAATTCAATCGACTGGATATATCGGACACTTTTTTCTCATTAATCATTTGGTAAAATATTTTTTTTTAAATATTAGTTTGTGATTTAAATTCAAACTAATATTTTCAATGGACTGGACTCTGAAGATTTAAAACAGCTACGAATTTCAAAATTTCAAACATATAAACACACACACAAACAGGTATTTTTTTTTTTTTTTTCAAAATTCGATGGACTGGACTCTGGGGATTTTAAAACAGCTAAGGACTTCAAAATTTCAAACATATTGACACACACACAGACAGTTTTTTTTTTTCAAAATTCAATTGACTGGACTCTGGGGATTTTAAAATAGCTACGGATTTCAAACAGACACAGAGCCTTTTTTTTCAAAAATCAATAGTTTGGACTCAAGGAATCCCAAAACGGCTACGAATTTTAAAGTCATAAACACATACACACGAGATTCGATTAAGCAAGAAGGTGATTATAAAATTGTATTTATATATTAATAATTAACTTCTCACTTAACCCGTGGTGAAACATTTTTGAACTAATTAAGTGTTTTTTTTATATTTTTACTCCAGTAGTGTTGGGCAAAACCGAGTGAATTTAGTAATCGAGTATGAATAACCAATTTTAAGTAGCTAAAGTTATTAAATAACAATAAAATAGAGTTTATTAATCAATAGGTAAAACTTTCCAATATTAATATTATAAATAACATTAAAGAAAATTGCCATAAACTTAATTTTGCAGTGACAAAAAAGATCGAAAAGATCGACTTTGCCCATCTCTAGTAAAAATATAAAAAAACAGTGCTACAAACCAAGTGTTTTAATTAAAATATACCTAAATTAGTATTTATATATGTTCTTGTAAATATAAAAGAAATATTGAGCTGTGCCTTGTATGCACAGCTCAATTTTTTTTATAAGGTATATAAAAAAATCGTTGCAAAAATATTTTATAAAATCAGCATTGAGAATGGTTTATTTATGTTACTTATTTAACTTGAGTGTATTCAACAACCTACACAACAATTAACATTTCACGCGTTGCTAAAAGCTCGAATGGGGAACAATCGAAGGTAAAACCGAGGGCGGTGAAAAGAAAAATAAATAAAAAAAGGATAATAAAAACGTGTAAAATTGCGAAAATATTAAATGTCAGACGGCGATTCACTGACGTCACGTCCAGAAATTTCCTCTCGTACATTACAAATTTAAAGATCAACAAGGAAATAAATATAAATGCTTTTAAATTAATCGACAGTTGCTGTTATTACTGTGTTAATTATAATCTTAAGTCGTAAGAAATAAAGGGAGAAAATGCAGAGATTTTTGTTTCAATTTATAATATGCAAAATGTTGTCGAATACGGCGAAATATTTCGAAAACTACACATCAAATCAAAAAACAAAAAATATATATATAAACGGATTTTGGTTTTGTTTGTCAATTAGATGTGTGATTTTCGATTTATTTTAAAGTATAAAATATTCAATTCATTTTATATATAACTAATTAATTTTTTTATTAGAGTTTATTTTGGGTTGATCAGAGTGAAGAATAATGAAAATCGTGTAATCGAATTCGAAGAATATTGTTATTGTGTTTATGTGAAAACAAAATTATTTAGAGAATAAGATTTATTTAGATTTGACACATTGTTTAATAAAACAAAAAGGTCCATCAGACTAAAATAATTTTAAGAAGTCCTCATGAGATTGATAAAAACAGAAAAAAATAAATACTTCCTTTCAGAATATTCTAAAAAAAACGATTTTAAGAAGTCCCTTTGAGATTGAGAAAAACAGCAAAAAATAAATACTTCCTTTCAGAATATTCTAAAAAACGATTTTAAAAAGTCCCTTTGAGATTGATAAAAATAGAAAAAAATAAAAACTTCCTTTCAGAATATAAAAAAAGCAATTTTAAGAAGTCCCTTTGAGATTGATAAAAACAGAAAAAAATAAATACTTCCTTTCAGAATATCTTGAAAAAAAAAAACAATTTTACAAAATCCCTGTGAGATTGATAAAAACAGATTGCTCAGAAAATATCAGACCTATTTTCTGATATATACGATATATAATCAGATAATCCTGGTATCACAAACTGTGGTGTCGAAAAGACTATATAGTGATATTTAATATAAGTATTGTAGGTTAAGTGGAAGATCAGTAACAGTTTAAGCTGACTGAACTTCGCCTACACTCATGACATTTCATTTTGTATTTTTCTCTGTTATAAATACAGGCATTATTATTGTTATTATTATTATTGCACCTTTGTCTTACACATTTATAAAAAAATTTAAAACGTTTGTGTCACAATTGTATTCTAATTCTTATTTTATTTTTATTTAAATATGTCATTCTTTATATTTTTATATACGTCTTATTTAATAGCACATTATATTAAGTTTGTACTTATTGCTCTGTAATTGGGTTTTTTGCCTGTTGGGTAATAAAGTTTATTATTGCCTTTTTTTAATATACATATGTTTTATAATCTTTTTAGAGCGTCACACTTTTCTTATAAAATTTTTAATATGTAATTATAATTGTAATTTGGAAATGGAGATTCCGTTAATAAAGTAAATTGAAATTATTTTTATTAAAAATTGAGTTTGGTGTCTGATTTGTCCGTGTTTATTAGAGCACAAGCTACAAATCCTAATGGAAATCAAAAACCCAATCTGATACACAATCCAACATCAACAATTTTTTTTTAGAAATTAATTAATTAATTCTTTATTTACGGAAAATCACCTTTTTATAATTCATGACAATCTGTAATTACAAAATACAACAATATATTCAATTGATTTGATAATTAGACTAATAACTCCTTGATCAAGTATAACAATTAAAAAAAAAATCATTCGAAGCGACCATAAAAAAATAAGCAACAGGAAGTGAGCGAGAAACGAAAACCAGAAAACCAGACAGTGCGCTAACATAATTTTTTCCTCCTTGTGCTCTTCTTCTTCACCATCTTGTTTCACTCGGATCCGCTGTCTAGGTCTAGAGAGCACGGAGCGAGGTCAGATCCTTTTCGATTAATAACCCAGCGGGCTCGCACGACTGACACAATAGTCGTTACGGGCCGTAATTTTTTTTCTTCCATGTGCGACATTGGCCGGCCCGTTTAAGGTCATCGTTGTGGTAGTGTAAATGTTAGGAGTTCATTTCGCTAGTTTTACACGCACCAAGTGGACTCGTGTTATTGTTTAAACAGCAGGCTTCGTCGTTTGGATCTGATATTTTTGTTGTTGTTGCAATTAATTATTTTTAAATTATTTTTATTTAATCTTCTTCGTGTTGGCTGTTGCTTGTGGAGAATTTAATTATTTAAATAAAAATAATGTAAATGTTAGGAGTTAATTTCGATAGTTTTACACACACAGAGTGGACTCGTGTTATTGTTTAAACAGCATGATCTGATATTTTTTGTTGTTGTAGTTAATTATTTTCAAATCCTTTTTTAATTAATCTTCTTTGTGTTGGTTGTGGAGACTTTAATTATTTAAATAAAAATAGTTGTCTTTTATTTAAATGATTTTTCTTCTTTTTTACTTTTCCTTCTTTCTTTTCTTTTATCTATATTTATTTATTATCACTTGAAGATAGTAATAAGCCGGTTGCATTTTGTTTTCACAATGAACTGTTTAGGATCGATAAATAAATATTTTGATGCGTATTATTTGTTATTTTGTATATATATAAATATCTTTATTTATGAATTTTGTACAATGAGGTGTGTGTTTACATTTTAACATATGTTATAATACTGTCTGTTATAATAAATCAAAATTCACAAACTGGCTATCGACCAGAGGTCTTTCAGCCGTCTTTGTCCTGTTCATGTCAATTTTTTAAACGTCATGATTGCTAACGTCGTTGTCTGAGTCAGTGTATTTTGTCGTAATTTGTGATTGGTAATTTGCCTTTTTTTATACATATGTTTTGTAATCTTTTTAGAGCGTCACACTTTTCTTATAAAATTTTTAATACGTAATTATAATTGTAATTTGGAAATGGAGATTCCGTTAATAAAGTAAATTGAAATTGAAAATTATTGAGTCTAAATAAATTTGAAATCTTCTTTCATTACTTCTTTTGTTTTTCAATTTTATCAATTACAAAATTACAACCTCAAATAATTGAAACCTTGGAATTTTCCGTATGATAAACCGAATTATTTTCAGACTCTATAATCTAATTGAATTGCCCGCAAATTTGGATTATGTCTGTCTCCTCGTAAAAAAAATAAATAATTTTCGATTCTCAATATCATTAGATAAGTCTGTTATCTCTGAGCACCCATTTAAAGATTTAGAGAGAAAAAAAAACACTGGCTCTCGCAGTTCAAATCATCCGATAAGTTTATTTACGCTTGCACTTGAAATTAAAAAAAATACTCGACGCAAATTATTTGATTAAATTACGAGTGCATAAAAAGGAAGTATTTGATAATTATTGAAATTAAAAGATTTATTTTTAAATAATAATAATAATATATGTCTTTATTTCATACAAGCAACAGAATTATTTACATTATATGATTTTTTGTTATTACCTATTAAACATGATTAGTATGTTCTGGAATTGGCTATCGACCAAAAATAGGTGAAAATACCTCATATTTCTATATATATATATAAATCTTTATTGGCAGATTATTTTTAACAAAGTAATAATAATAAATAAATACAATAAATAACTAACATAAAAATAAATTCTTCTGCCAATTGGCTTTCGAACATATTTCTATTTTTGTTCTTATTAATATTAATATTTACCTACATTTGATTAAAAATAGGAAAATTGAAACAAAAAACTGATGGTTTCTGTAATGTGTAATGTTAAATTAGTTGTATTTTTCTAACAAATACTTATTATATATATTTGTTTAGTTAATAAATTAAGTTCTCTTATAATTTAAACATTACAAACACACGAAAACAATTAATTTTTGTAAAATCATTTCCTTTTTTAATATTGTAACATTTGCTAATTCGTGTTAATTTTTTGTATTATAGTATAAGCTGGCAGAAAGACCGATGGTCAATAGCCGTTTTCTAAGGACGACGTATAATATAATATAATATAATATAATATAATATAATATAATATAATATAATATAATATAATATAATATAATATAATATAATATAATATAATATAATATAATATAATATAATATAATATAATATAATATAATATAATATAATATAATATAATATATGTTTTTGTGTGTTTATTTTTTTGTCGGACGTAATATAAGAATTATATTGTTAATTTATTTTATATAATTTTTTTCAGAAATAAAGATGTTATATATATATAAGATAAAAATAACATTCAAATTAAGATATTTATTAATATGATTATCATTATTTTATATGTACAAATATCTTATTTGTCCAGGGCGCTCGGCCACAGGTCTTTCTGGTCTATTATATTATTATATTTTATACAATGGTGAATGTAAATAATAAATAAATATAAATAAACATTAATGCAGAGAATGGAGTACAAATAATTTTAGACTAGACGGGACGATTGAAGAAAAAAATAGCAATGGAGACGTATTATTACATATTAATTATGATGCCGACCCGGCGCATTCACCATTTTTTACATCATATTTGATTTTTTCCTAATTTCAAATTTACATACAGAATAAATTAAATGTATATTTATTTAATTTGCTAAATTATCAGCATAGGCTACCACAAACAAGCTTAGTTGCTGAAGTTTTTGTAGTAGGCTATGTAGAACCATGTTCCATAGCAAGGGTGATAAAACACTTCCTTGAGGACAGCCTCTATCAATTTTACAAATGATGCGTTCTTTGCTTGTGAAACATACAATAAACAAGTGTTTTAATTTTCTATCAGTATCCTGAATTAACATGTAAACTATCTCGGTGGACAAATCTATAGAAACTAAACACATTTATGCAATTTAAAAGTTATAAATGACAACAAAAACAATTATTATCACATTATTGTTTTCAGTAGTCTTCTGCCGTTCTATTTATGAAGTCATACGTGCCGATAAAGAAAATATCTCAGCAATTAGTCATTATCGGAGCGCGCATTTTATTTTCGTACAACACATTTCTAACTTCCGCTGCAAGCTTTTTTTTATATAACGTGAATATGATATATCAAGGCTATTCTTTATCGCACGTGTGTATATTTTTCCATTATTTATACACTGCGCGATAAGATATCATCTGTATATTGTGTGAGTGTGTTTTTTTATTATTTGCACTGAACGGATATTCAACGAATGTTTATGTTATTGTTAGGAATAACTCTCCAAAAGGCATATTTTTATATTTTTAAATAAATTTTTCTTATTTATTTAAGGTGATAATAAGTAAGTTATGTTGTTCTTAAAGGCACTACCTAACATATAAAATTTGGTTAACTCGGACATCTTCGTCCCCCAATCGCACCCCCTAAAAAACTATCGAATTACAATATCGAAAATTTGATATGATATAATATTTCATTACAATGAAATTAAACAAGGAAAATTTTCTGGCACTGATCAATAAAATTCGATCAATCCCTTTTTTCCAACTGCAAAAAATACTTACACTGTTTGTTTCATTTCATTTTATTTAATAATATTTCATATTTTCACTGTATTTTTTTACTTCAACTACACCGAATATATTTAAACGTGTTTTATTTACAATGTTTAAAATGTTCCACAAACAGTGCTTAAATAGAGCTAAGTATATTAAAAATTTACCGCAAAGTGCCTTTTTTTAATTTACCGAATCCAATTCGTATTTAAATAAATCACAACGAACACAACTCCATATTTTTTCCCCTCGTTACACGAGTGGATTTATTTCCATTCGGTCGCAATGCCAAATTCAGCAAATTTTTCCCGACGAAAAACAGGAATCAATGCGGATTTTTGGCGCCGTTCCAAGGCAACGCAAAAAAAAAACAACAGAAAACGAATCGGACGCCTTTCGAAACCCAGGATGTTCGACGACGTCGCCGCTTCCTCCCTCTGGCCGACCGTGAAATTTCCTCAAAACAACATTTATCTCTCCGCGTTATTTTATTTTCATTTATTTTTCTATTCCGGACGGATTAAGCACTTGACCTTAAACCGCCGCGGGAACCTCGCTATTGGATTATCGCTGAAATGTGGAAACCTTCGCGATTTATAAATAATTAATAACACTGAATTTCGATATTTTCATTTTCTGATTGAAAATTGTGAATTCGTAATAAAAATTTGGTACGAAATAAAAAATAGAATTCAACAATTCATAGACAAAAACGTTGAAACCTTCATTTGGTATATTATGAATTAAAATTGAGGTGTAGTTTAAAGAGAGAATAATTGAGAATAATAGGATTGTTGAAGCTAAGCTAAAGCCTGGGTAATAAAATATTTGAGGGAGGCTTCAATGGCGAATAAATTTTTGTCATTATTTTCACTTATCATTTAATGAAATATTTTATAAATAGAAAACAATATTCATTCACTTGGTCACAGTTATTTAAATATATTAAATAAAAATGATTTGTCACAGAGCTAAATGTGGAAATAATTTATTAATTATTTTCAAATCATTTTTATTTAATAAATGAAATATTTTATTCAAATTGCCAAAATCATTAATCGAGTGATCAAAAATAATTAATGGTTTTAATATTTAAACATTAAACCGAAACTAGTCGAGAGTTTTAAGTTATTCAATGTAATCTTTGTTTAATTGGTTGATTTTTAATAATCCATTCATATTTATTTCATACATTATGATCAAAAATAAATTATTTTGAGACCAATAGATGGCAAAGAAAAAATGATTAATTAATTAAATAATTTTTCGATTGCTAAACTTTTTTTTTTTCTTTGATTAAAAACTCGATTATTTTTGAGCTAAAAATAATATTCCAATACAAGCAGAATTAATGATTGCTTCCATTCATTTCGAAGATAAATTGCGTTAATTTCAAACCGGGGGCTGATGGAAGTAAAAATCAATTTAATTAGAGAGGAGGCGCGAGGGAATTCTAGAATGGCACGTAAGAGGATCAGCGGGGCCGAATTTCAAAGGATTCCCGGCCGCAAAGAGGAAATCGATAAAATTCATTTGGCTGCGATTCAAGCCGGTAAATCCAGAAGGCGATAATTTCAGCGGCCCCGCTTTCCGGTTATGGCTTTCATTAAATCAAAAATTATACAGCGAAAACCAATAAAAAAATAAGCAAAGAAATTAAATTAAATTAGAATATTATATTACACACACACACACACACATATATATATATATATATATATATATATATATATATATATATATATACGTACATTATGTACGTATTGTGTCTATATTATATGCGCTATCATTGTATTCTTCTAGTTTATCCTGTAATTAGATCTTATGAATCTGTTGGATAATAAATAATAAATATAAAAAATATCTTTATTC
This sequence comes from Philonthus spinipes, assembly GCA_963082785.1. Classification (NCBI taxonomy): domain Eukaryota; kingdom Metazoa; phylum Arthropoda; class Insecta; order Coleoptera; family Staphylinidae; genus Philonthus; species Philonthus spinipes. Next base: position 22,985,089 of record OY720312.1, read on the forward strand.
AGACAATTATATACATTTAATTAAATACATTAAATATACACAATAAAATAAAAAAGTTTATCTTTCCTCGACTAACGGCGGGGTGTCTTTTAGGCTATCTAACCTCTTATTTCATGAAATTTTATCTTACATGAGAAATTAAAACACACAGATTATATTTCACAATATATTTTATAGACAATACTTCCATATGAAAACAGACATAACTGTTTAAATTTTGCAATATTTATTGTACAAAAAGGCTGCTAGAAAAAAAATATTGTGAAACATAAATATTTCTTAGTTTAAATTTCTTAAATCACATTTTCTAAATTTTGCAGCGAAACCTGTTTAAATTTCGCAATATATATTGTACAAAAAGGCTGCTACAAAAAATAATGTGAAACATAATAATTTGTTTGTTTAAGTTTTTTAACTCACATTTTCTAAATTTTGCAGCGAAACCTTAAATAAATAAAAAAATACAGTAGAAAATATTCTTGTGCACAAAAAAAACTTAACGTAGAAATGTCAATGTCGTTTATAATTAGGAAAAATATTTTGTTTTTAAAACGAATTAACGTAAACCCAGTTTTATGGTTTTTAATTATTTATTTAACTCAACTTAACCGAAGCCAATCCAACATAATCTAACCCAATTCAACATAACCTATATACAAATATGTAAATTATTGTATAATGTAATCAATTATAATGGAGAATTCTGTAAAATAAAGTTAAAGTTAAGTTAAAGTTAATCTAACCTAATCGAACTTAAACCAACCAAATCCAATATAATCCAATCGATTATAACATAATCTAATGTAATCCAAACAAAACACAACTAATTTAAACGAACTTAACATAAGCAGCATTGAGTGAAATTAACGTCTTCTGGACTTATTAGTCATTTCTAAATAAACCAAGAAATATGCAAATTCAAGATTAATGGCAATAAGCGTTTGATGCTTCGTGAAAATGAAAACGAAATTGAATTCGAGAAAGTGTTAAATAAAAAAGCGTACGTCTTTAGCGTTATCTGCGTTCAGCTCCTGTTGTTTTCACTTCCTGTCTGTAATTAATCCGATATTATATTAAGCTTTAATGAAAAGCGTGTATTTTCGGTGAATTAATTAAACTGCCGTTTAATTCAAATGAAACTAATTCGTTTAATAAATAAATTAAAAGATAATTGTAAGCATAAATTGAAAGACTGTTATTCCTTACTAAGTAAATATTAGTCCTTACTAAGTAAGGAATAACAGTCTTTCAATTTGGGATTAAACACTTCACTTAAACTCAAAAAACCATTCAGTAATTGTAAGCAGGAGTAAATTCAAAAATATTTCATTATTTATTTACTTTTTTTATCTTCAGTGATTTATATATAGCAACGTCTAAACTTTTTCTTTATTATTGTTTTGTTTTTTTTTTCTTTTAATTTTGTTTAACATAAATGATTTCGGCTAATTTTGTCATAATATAATTATAATTGTAATTCGGAAATGGAGATTCCGTTAATAAAGTAAATTGAAATTGAAATTATATACTTCAACCAGCTTCGAAGTTGGAATGGGATTTAGACAGCACAGGGAATTAAGGAGATAAAGGAAAGGAAGCAAGGAATTCTTCTATGCTGCACTATGCAAATAGAAATCATGCAACAGAGGATTAAAACAAAGTGTATGTTACTGTATGAAATTGCCTCCGTTAAGTAAATAAAATTGGCAACAAATAATTTAAGTTTGTTACTTGATGAAAATCAAAAATCGAAACTTGCAAGAAAAAAAAAAAATAATTTGTGATTGTTTGCTTTCAGGCTTATTTTTTCTCATGCTACAGACGATTAAATTAAAAAAAATATTTTTTTGTTACCAAAAATCGAAAATAGAAAAATAAAAATGAAATAATTTGTGATTGTTTTCTTCACAATTAATTTTTACCTCATTCAACAGAGGATTAAATTAAAAAAAAATACGTTTGTAACTTCAGAATAATAAATACAGATAATGCAAAACAATATAGCATATATAATTATAATACATGTAGGCGTCAGTCCGTCTGGGCTATCAACCAGAGTTACGCTTTTCTGTTCACGAGTTTTTTTGTTATATTAATAATTTCTAAATAAAAACGCAGAAACGTCATTACAGCGTGCTTTATTAATATTAACGAATATTTTTTCGTTACAATAAAAATGTATAATAAAAACAAATTACATCATATATCACGTAACATTTCCATTTGGGATTTTCCTAGACACACGTAAGACATCAGACAAAAAAATAAACACACAAAAACAATCATAATTAACGCAATTTCCTTAATTGATACTTTCATTTATTTCCGTCATTTCGCTTAATTAATAAATTTCTGCATTTCGACTCTGACACGATTCGTGTGTCTGCGAGTGTGTGTGTGTTTTTTTTTTATGAGTAATTACAGTAAATTAATCAAAACAGCACTCTCCATTAAAACAAACATGTTTGTAAAGATAACGCACGTCTCATTTACACTGACCTTTTCACCTTAAACTAGTTTCATATTCAATGACGATAGAAACAGAATTTTGGAATAATCAGTGATTAAAAAAGAATCAATTATTTTTTTAATAATGATAATAATAACTGGACGGAAAGACAGCCTATGAAAGACTAACGTGCAATCGTAAATTGTAACTACGCTTATGTATAATTAATGTATGTAAAATGATTGTCTGTTAATAAAAATGTCTGTATATATAATAATATTTTTTTTGTCTGAGTAACCAATACAGGACAAGTTAAATTTTCCATTAATTTACACAATGGAAAGAATATGCAGACATCCAAAAAAGTACACGAAATATATATATATATATATATATATATATATTCATAAAATAAGAGTTCGCAGTTAAATCCGTATGCAGAAATTATAATATATTCAGTTTACTAATAGTTTAAGTAATATACATAAAAATATATTTTTATTGATTTATTAATTGTTAATGCTTTCACTTGGTTATACATTTTGTGTTTATTAAAGAAATCTAGTTTAGTGAAACTTTAGTTTGTTAAGCTTCTTATAGTAGTTCGAATCTCTATGCTTCGAACTACTATGACTATAGTGACTATATTAGTCACTAAAATAAAATAACAAATTATACAAACAAAGTTAAAAAGTGTTTTATTTAATATATATTTTTATTAATTGATTTTTATTGTAATAAATATGAAGTATTTTAATTAATACACTTTTATTGTTCGTTTCACATTTTTTTAAGTTTTAGTGGAACTTAATTTAAGAGCAAGGAGTTCTAAACATGTTTAGCCGTTTATGCGGGAGGAAACACAGACATTTTTCAAAACTCGATGGAATGGACTCAGGGACCTCAAAACATGCGCATTCGTTGAAATTGGCTGTTTGAAAAGTTTTACGATAGCAATAGTTTCCCTTGAACAGAGGTCCGGGGAAAGTAAAATTTCAGATTTTGTGGTGATAGAGCATGCACATTCGTTGAAATTAGCTATTTGAAAATTTTTACGATAGCAATACTTTCCCTTGAACAGGGGTCCGGGGAAAGTAAAATTTCAGATTTTATGGTGATAGAGCAATAACTTTATTCTCAGACTGATACAAAATAATAGTACAAATATTCATATAAAATAGAAAAAATACAATATTTAAGTGATTTATCTGTAATTGACCAAAAGTTTTTCACTAAACTTTATGTTTTTATTTTATTTTATTATTGTTATTATTTTCGTGAAACTATTTCATTATTTCTGACATTTAAAATGCATCCAACATAAATTTTACATAATTTTCATAAAAGCAAAGGCTATTTCGTTAGCCTTGTGAATAACATCGGCATAAAATTAACAAAATACACACCAATTTCCATGAATTAAAAGGATTTACATTCAAGATTCATGCGTTGTTGTTTTTTTTACAAAAAAACACCTTTCTCCGTTGAAATTCAATCGCAATCAAACATAAAAATAATCGTTTTGGATTATTGTTTTATTATTTAATCAAAAACTGGTTTTCTCTGTAAAAAAATAACGCCAAAACAATAAATTCATTGTCATACGTAAACTCGAAAATATACAGTTAAAAATAATCCTTACAGATTTACTTTGAAGACCAAAGTAAACCTGTAAGGATTATTTTTAACTGTATATTTTCGAGTTTACGTGAAGTGATTGATCACAAAATAGAAAGTCTGTTATTCCTTACTTCACTTTAAAAAGTGAAGTAAGGATATATGTAAAAAAAATCTTTTTTTTTTTTCGTTAAGAGAACGGATACCAGCTGCTAGTTTTATATAAATTCTGTGAAGGATTATTTTGTATAAAATTGCGTTTAAAAAATCTATACAATAAGTCTATATAATAAGCCTTTTTGACTTATTATTTTCAAATTCTTTTTATTTAATTTATATGAAACTAGCAGCTGGTATCCGTTCTTTAAAAGTAAAAAAAAGATTTTTTTACATATTTATCGTCGTTAAAACGCGAACAGAATGCGACGCGAGTCCTCAAAAAGTACTGTACTCTGGCAGAAAGAAAAATAAAGAAAAATGCAACCCGTGCATTTCTATAAAAACAGACATTTTCCAGCCTACTTGAATTTTTACGCGAGTTAAAAGGATACAACTATATATTTATTTATTTATTTATTCAACGGAGACACCTTTTTTACAAAAATATTGAAAAAAACTTAAACTTAATATATAAGGATAACTGTGACCATGTGAGTAAATCTTTTTTTTTGTTATTATTGTTATTAAAGATTGTATTGTATGTAATTTTAAACACAAATCTATACAAAATAATCTTTTCAGATTAACTTTCGTATTTAATATTTTAAAACAATCCAATTAAAAAAAATCATTTCTGATTTATTTTCATCCTTTCGACTCCTCTAAAATTTAAACAAACTCCTATAAAATATAATCACTCGTTTTCGTTGTTGTGTTTTTTTTATTTTCGACTCCTATAAAATATAATTACTCGTTTTCGTTGTTGTGTTTTTTTTTATTTTCGACTCCTATAAAATATAATCACTCGTTTTCGTTGTTGTATTTTTTTTTATATTTTCGGCTCATTTATTTCCCTCCTTCCTTATCTCCCGAACACTTAGCGAATATTTTCATAATAAAAGTATAAAGATAACGTGTTTATTACCTGGAATAATACAAAAATATTTTCGCGGGCGAGCGATTTGTTTTGCGCTGCCGTTGTTGGCAAAACAATGGCTTCGAATTTCGTCAATGGATTTGCATAATTTTGTTTTGTTTCGTACGAAGCACGCCTTAATTTCCACGGTTTGGTAATTTATTACGGGTATATAAACAAAAATAAATAAGAATTACAGACGTAAATCACTGAAGAGAATTAATTAAAAAAAAAAAACAACTATTTCGCTGGATTTTATTTTACTTGCAAATTGCTAAACCATAGCCCGCATTTACAATCCTGCATTAAATGAAATAAAAAGAATTTGAATATAAGAAATTATTTACTTTTTAACTTACATTACATAATTATAATAATAATCCTTTTTTTCTGTTGATCATAAATGCATTCATTCAGGATGATTTATTTATAAATCGTAAAGTAATACTGAGTAATACTGAGTTTACAAATGCATTTATGTGTTTAATTAATTTCTCACTTAACGCGTGGTGAAACATTTTTGAATTAATTCAGGATGATTTAATTGAAATTAAAACATTTGGTTTGTTTCACTTATTTATATTTTCTTCAACTAGTTTCGACCATTGGTCATCTTCAGGGAGGAAGAAGACAAAAAAATGTTTCACCACGGGTTAAGTGAGAAATTAATTAAACATAAAAAGATTTACTTTAATATCTAGAGTAATTAAATTTATTAATTCAGTTGAATTACGTAAATTAAAGAAAAACAAATTATTATGATTACATAATTAAATAAAATCTATTAAATAAAATTTAAACTTTATTGAAGTACCTATTCGTATTTATAGGAATAAACGTGATTTTGTCGAACCCAAAAATTCTTGATTAATTGCCGAAAATTACACACCAAACGCGGATTGGAGAAAAAGGCGATAATTGCATAATTCATTCAAAGCCGCCTGGAATGTCTTGCGTTGACGCTTGACCTTTCCGAATTGAGCAAGCGCTAAGGCAATAGTTTTCACAACCAACCAATGTTATTCGCTATAAATCTACAAATGCATGCATAACAACAAAAGGATGACAGCTTAAAAAAAAATAACAGAAATGTAAGAAAAACAAAAATATTGTAAATACTAACATGGTTCTACAATTTACAATATTTTTGTTGAATGACAATTTACAATATTTTTGTTGAATAACAATTTACAATATTTTTGTTGAATGAATGCATTAATTGAGATAGCTGAGACTTAATTATTATTATACTTTAATTATTGTTTATATTTTTAAATATTCCACTCATACACTGTTACGACAATAATAATTTATTTACGCTCAACCAAAATTACAAACACAAACAGAGTGTTATTGATATGAGTTATATGAATGGTTATATAACATAAATAAAAGATTCGTTTCTTACTTCACTTTTTATATATGTTATACAGGTTCCTGCATCCCAGCTTTTCGATAGGCCAGTTACTAATTAAGTTTTGAGACTTTACTTGGATCTTAGTCCTTTTTAAGCTTAACAAAGGAATCTTTCATAAAAATCAGTGAAACAAATACGAAGTAGTCTATATTTCACTATGTTATATCACGTAGTGAGACTTTAACTATTGTTATCACTCCTTATGGGGAGCTCTTGATAACACCTTGCGGGTCATATTGACAAGAAGTCAACAACAATAACTCTGAGCTCAAACTTTAACTTATACTTGTATTCAAACTTTACACAATTATTACATTTTTTCACTAACAAACAATCTTTCAGGTGTTAATATTTAAGACATAATGTTTTTGTTTTTAAAATGTTTGTATTATATGGTGTAACTTTTTTTTAAAATAAAAACAAACAATTTCTTTCTGTTGCTTTAATCTCGTTATTATTTATTTATTTCCAATTATCTTTCAATCCTCTTATTTTTTCTTATTTTCTTTATTTTATTATCTTAATTGTGCATAAAACTGTGAATAATTGTTTGTCCGTCAATCAAGAGAGTTAGTTAACCTATATAAATCACACAGTAGCGATTGTTCCCACTTGACCCAGAAACCCGCATTTCAGGAATATTTATTTTCGAAATGATTCCCGGTGTCAGCTTTTTTTCGCGACGTGCGCGCCAGTTGTTAAAACATCAATCCTTGCCAATCACTCAACTCGCTAATCCGCGCGGTTTACGCGATAATGAAAAAAGCCATACAAAAATACACCGAAACATAAAAAAAACAGAACTGTTTGTAAGATTGAGTTGTAATTAAAAGTAAATGTTGATGAATTAAAGATGGAAAAAGTTGGTTGAAAATAATTTATTTTTAAATAAAGTCTCTTTAATCACAATAAAAGTAATTAATTATTTAATTATTATTATTATATTTATAATAAAATGTATAAAAATATACAGGGTGTTCAAGAAGTATGGAACCGGTTGAAAATCTATAAAATAAAATCCTTAAAAATCATCATTAAAACTTATTAAAATAAATAGAAGAGTATTCATTCACTTGGTCACAATTATTTAAATAAATTAAATAAAAATAATTTAAAAATAATTAATAAATAATTCTCACATTTAGCTCCGTGACTTTTGACTTACGTTACGTAAATATGTTAAACAAATGCACATTAAAACAACTACTTCCCGGGCAAATACCCACGCCGGACATTGAATTACATAATGTACACCTGTTGTTGTATATCAATAAAATATTGCATAATGCAACAAAACTTATTAATCTTATATTCTGAATAAGTTCCTCACTTAACCCGTGGTGAAACATTTTTAATTAATTATGATAGAAAAAACACTTGTTTTTTTATGTTTCACAGATTTTGAAATCTTAAAAATGCCAGGTGTTTTAATTTTCTAACATTATTTATATATATAACATCTTTATTTCTGCCGAAGACAATTTTATATACAATAAATTAACGATATAATTCTTATAATATGTAATACGTTGTCCTTAGAAAACGGCTATCGACCATCGGTCTTTCTGCCCACATTATTTATTAATCTTAGTATAAACACTAAGTTTATGGTTTCAACGAATTATGCAATATTTTATTGATGTGCAACAGCAGGTGTACATTATGTAATTCAATGTCCGGCGTGGGTATTTGCCCGGGAAGTAGTTGTTTTAATGTGCATTTGTTTATCGTACTTACGTAGGTAAGTCAATAGTCACAGAGCTAAATGTGGAAATAATTTATTAATTATTTTCAAATCATTTTTATTTAATATATATAATCTCAATATATATAATCGTAACTCGCGTAAAAATTCAATTAGGCTGGAAAATTCTGTCTGTATTTATAGACATCCACAGGCTACAACTTTTTTTTTCATTCTTCTAACTGCCAGAGAATAGTACTTTTTTAGTACTAAGAACAAGACGCATTCTGGTAGCGATTTGACAGCGATAAATATTATATTTTTTTAATCGAAATATTGTTTGGTAAACTGTTATCTGCTGCTAGTAAATTTATATAATAAACATTTGAAATATATCTATGAAAAAATTCAAATATTATATTCAAATCTAACTTTCGACTAATTTAAATTTTGCATTCACGACACGCCTCATACATAACGTTACGGTTTATTGTATATAATTGTGTGGGACAAACAAACGCGAATAAATTTTGCAAAATCGCCTCGTCACGCGTCAATGAGGAAAAATGGGCGGGGCTGGAAAACCGGCGAAAAAAAAAAAATGCAATTGGGTCGAGGTCCAATTGTGCTTAGTGTGATCAATTGCCCGCCAATTTAGACAGGCCCTAATTATCAGCAAAAATCCAGCCGCGGCGATGTCCGGGAATTTTTCGCAAACTGGGTCAATAATTGATTAAAAAACAGGAATGAACACATAACAATTATGTTGATTGTTATACACTTCGGTTTGAATTTTTCTTTCTTCTACACTTATTATGCAAGTAAATTTTGGATTGAATGAGATAGAGTTTTCTATAATAAAACACGATTTTATTTCCTTTCTTCGCTAATTTATTTTAATGTAAAAAGTACATTTCGAGCAACATGTGCTTATTTTCAATAAATGAATGAATGAAAATGAGCATATAGTGCTTTAAATGTACTTTTAACAGAAAAATAAATTAGTGAAGCTCATTTTCAATAAATTAATGAATGAAAATGAGCACAAGGTGCTCGAAATGTACTTTTAACAGAAAAATAAATGAGTGAAGAAAGGAAATAAAATACAGAAAACTTTATCTCATTCAATCTAAAATTTATTTACATAATAAGTTTATAAGGAAGAAAAATTCAAACCGAAGTGTATAACAATCAATTAAAAGAACACCATTCTTAATCTTGAACTGTCGAACCACCTGAGATAAAATTGACTTATTTGTGTATTTATTATTTGTGATGATTTATGTAAATGTTTATCATTTTGTAGAAAGGAGATTTCCGTAAAATAAATTAAATTAACTTAAATCAAATAATGAAAGTTTTCTGTATTAGGATGAATAAAATAAGATGAAGCACTCATTCATCCTAAATTTAGTTATTTTAGTTATTTGAACTGAAATTAGGGCCGCGGTGGCCGAGCCTTCAAGGCGTTGGCAGTATGCGAATTCGAGTCCCGGCCAGGGCGAGTGTCTTCTTTCGGGGATTACTCGTGTTCTAGGTGTATCGTCCTTGTGTAGTCATCTTAGATTTAAAAATTCAAAATTAAATATGAATAATAAATCGTCGACAATTACGTTAGTGGCTGATTGGAGAAAATCCTATGTCAAGAAAAAAAAAACTGTAATTTTGTTCAAGTAACAAATATCAATGATTGATTATAATACAATAATTTGTTGATTATTCTAAACGTTTCTCAAATAATAAAATAACTAAATATCCGACTGCCGTTTATGTAACTGCGCGGATAAATAAACAAAAAGTCCAACATTTTACACAATTTCATAAAATCTTCAACTACCATTCATCTGGAGAATGGTTAAATTAGGCAAAAGATGGCGCTTGCGTCGTATTCCATTCATTATGATTTTATACAATACAGAATAAATTTTATATTCAAATGAAAAAAAAATCAATTTCCTGACACCTAAGTCGGTTTTTCTCTATCTAGTCCGGAAATGGGTGTTTTTTTTTATGTTAAAACCATCCAAATAGCAGTTTTTAACAACTTAATGTCGTAAGTTGTCATTAATACATAAAGCTATGTTAAATGAAATAAAATCTTCATTGTATTCAAGGAAGGTATAATAAAATTCAAATTAATTTTAATCCTACGTTAGTTTCTAATTAATTCACACGCACACACATGAAACCAAAAAAGAAAAAAACAACAGACACTTTAATCGCGCCGGTTATTTCGTAATGATCTGTGTCATGATCACCGACGATAGATTTATTAAATTTCTTACGAATTATAAACCGCCTTTGACAATTTAATGCAAATCCGAATTTGATTGATCGCCATTCCACACACACACACACACTCATATTTTTTTTATTACGGTTTGTATAAATGTCATATGAAATTACAGTGCGCAAGAAAGTCCGCTCGCTCACTTTCATCTACTGCTCAAATCGCCAATTAATTTGGATCAAGGTTTTTCTTGAAAATTACAAAGTGCTCATTCGCAAACTGAAAAGAGAGAGAGAGAGAGAAAAAGTAATAATAATAATAAAGAGCAGAATGAAAAAATAATAATAAAGAGCAGAATGAAAAAAAAAATAGTAATAAAGAGCAGAATGAAAAAAAAAAATAATAAAGAGCAGAATGAAAAAAAATAATAATAAAGAGCAGAATGAAAAAAAAAATAGTAATAAAGAGCAGAATGAAAAAAATAATAATAAAGAACAGGAGAAAAAAATAACAGTAATTATTTCTGGGAAATTCTCTTTCCAATTAGAATCTAAACAGATTTAATTTATTCTGAATAAAATCCTCATTTAACATTTATGGAACATTTTTAATTAATAATGGTAGGAAAATCAATTTTTAATTTTCTATCACTTTTTAGGATTTAATTTAAGTAATTCTGTTAGGAATATTAATTTAAAAACAAAAAACCAATTGATTATTTTTATTTAAGTATAAATGATTTTTATTTATATTTAAATAAAGGAAATAATTTATTAATTATTTTTAAATAATTTTTATTTGTTTCGACTGTTGAGGCTTTTAATTGTTCACTTTCAAACTTTAATAATTGTTGTTTTTATTTCATTTTTATTTAATTTACCAAAGTATTTATGAATCGGTATACACTGAAATAAAGCAAATGTGTTTCTTTATTTATACCTATATCAAATTATTTTAACATTTTTTATAAATTCTGTCTTTAATTAACTGTGACAAATAGAATATAAATAATAAGCGAAATCCGAACGATTAACGATTAGAGAAAAATGTTTAGATTACGAAATAAAAAGCCGCAGTCATATTAAATGAATACGCGTTGACTTATCGTTTAATTGAATTTTATCAATCTCGTTTCATTTTCAAGAAAAAAAAAATCCTTAATTTTTGCTTTTTTCAGTCTCGCAGGTAGACATTATCCCTTAAATGAAGTGTTTTGAGATATTCGGGTGACAAGTGTAGAAAATTTCATTACAATATACGAGCTGTAATTGAAAACTGTTTGATAATAATAACAAAAATAAACAAACCGCCGACTACGCGAGGACTCATTGAGGGAACGGAAAACCGACGGCAGCGATTAATATGCGTCGGTGATGGTTGTGGCGGTTGTGTGGCACGTGTCAAGTTCGAGTAAAGTCAAGAATCTAATTTCAAAGTCTGGACATTTAATTTGCATTCTTGTTAGATTCGCGCGCGTACGCGCAATGAAAAAAAATGTCGCGGAAAATTTACGGTATTAAATTAGCGCGTACGGAAAATCTAGCAGTTATTGAAACTAAAAATCAGTACTTGCTATACTAATATGAAATTTCACGGTAAAAATCTAACATAACATATTTATTTTTACATTTTATGTTGTATAAAAAGGTGAATCCGTTAAATAAATAAATAACAAAATGTAATGTTATATATTAAGCTCTCGATGTTGCAGAGGATTGTTATTGGAAAAAACAACGAGGTGGACCAAATAATAAAACTTTAGTCATATTAAATAAAAATGATTTGAAAATAATTTATTAATTATTTTCACATTTAGCTCTGTGACTTTTGACTTACGTTACGACTTTAGTCGTTGCAAAATGACACTTATATATATTTCACGATCAAAAAATACATTTACTTTGTGAAAGCTCTTACAATAGCACAAGTTTTCAAGTTGTGTCCGTTACATTCATTGTGTTTTCTCATTCCTCCCGTACCCAACTTGAGGCCTCCGTCACCCCCTCTTGTCCTTACAACAGGATAGTTTTGGAGAGACGTGGAGAAAGTCTTAACAGTCTAGTTTAGTTTATTTACAATATTATTACAAACAGTATTACTAATTAAAGACAGAAATAATAATAACAATAAAATTTATTGTCCATCGATGTATAATATAAATTGAAATTAGGCAAAAGGTGGCGCTTGCGTCGTCTTTAATTTATTATAATATAAATGCATACATATAAGACATTGTCAAAAGTTGAGATTAGACAAAGTTTACTCATAATTAGTTTTAATTTAATTTAATTTAGTTTCTAGTAATTAGTTTACGTCGTAATACGCTTTTTCATAAAGAAAAAAAGTCTATTTTAGAAATATGCTCAATGAAATAAAATCCTCAATGTACATACATAACAGTTTTAATAGTAATTTATTTTGATCGCACTTCTAGTGTTAACTATTAAATTTGTTTATGTTTAAAGTTTGTGTGTTTGAAGACATAATTCCTCCTACCGCAATTAGTAACAAAGCAAACCGCAATGATGTACAAACAAAGTTGGCGGTGGCTAGACGTATTGATCTGGGCAAACACACTGCGACAAAGAGTTTTTAAACATTTTTTCTTCTCACAAACACGTATTAGAAAAAAATATTACAAGTTGATCTTATCGATTTTTTTGTTACTGTAAAATTGATATATTTTGAGATATTTCCAATATAATTCAAAATGGCCGGATTTTTATGAGAATTTCTGCTATTTGGGAATTTAAAAAATCACAATAATTATAATTTTTGTGATATCTCTGTGAAACTTCTTAGGCATATTAAGCAAAGATTGATCTTTCAAAATATCCAAAAAACAAAATATACCCCATCTTTAGTTTTTGAGATATTTCCAATTTAAGTCAAAATCGACGGATTTTTCTGAGAATTTATGCTATTTGGGAATTTAAAAAATCGCAATAATTATAATTTTTGTGATATCTCCGTGAAACTTCTTGAGGATATTAAGCAAAGATCGTTCTTTCGGAATATCCAAAAAATAAAATATACCCCATCCTTAGTTTTTGAGATATTTCCAATATAAGTCAAAATTATCGGATTTTTCTGCGAATTTCTGCTATTCGGGAATTTAAAAAATCACAATAATTATAATTTTTGAGATATTTCCATGAAACTTCTTGAGCATATTAAGCAAATATCGTTCTTTTAGAATATCCAAAAAACAAAATATACCCCATCTTTAGTTTTTGAGATATTTCCAATTTAAGTCAAAATCAGCGGATTTTTCTGAAAATTTCTGCTATTCCGGAATTTAAAAAATCACAATAATTATAATTTTTGTGATATCTCCATGAAACTTCTTAGGCATATTAAGCAAAGATCCTTCTTTTAGAATATCCAAAAAAACAAAATATACCCCATCTTTAGTTTTTGAGATATTATCAATTTAAGTCAAAATCGACGGATTTTTCTGCGAATTTCTGCTATTCGGCAATTTAAAAAATCACAATAATTATAATTTTTGTGATGTCTCTATGAAACTTCTTAGGCATATTAAGCAAAGATTGATCTTTTAGAAAATATAAAAAACAAAATATACCCCATCTTTAGTTTTTGAGATATTTCCAATTTAAGTCAAAATCGACGGATTTTTCTGAGAATTTCTGCTATTCAGGAATTAAAAAAATCACAATAATTATAATTTTTGTGATATCTCCATGAAACTTCTTAGGCATATTAAGCAAAGATCGTTCTTTCAGAATATCCAAAAAACAAAATATACTCGATCTTTAGTTTTTGAGATATTTCCAATTTAAGTCAAAATCGACAGATTTTTCTGAGAATTTCTGCTATTTGGGAATTTAAAAAATCACAATAATTATAATTTTTGTGATATCTCCATGAAACTTCTTGAGCATATTAAGCAAAGATTGGTCTTTCAGAATATCCAAAAAACAAAATATACCCCATCCTTAGTTTTTTAGATATTTCCAATTTAAGTCAAAATTATCGGATTTTTCTGCGAATTTCTGCTATTCGGGAATTTAAAAAAATCACAATAATTATAATTTTTGAGATATTTCCATGAAACTTCTTGAGCATATTAAGCAAATATCGTTCTTTTAGAATATCCAAAAAACAAAATATACCCCATCCTTACATTTTGAGATATTTCCAATTTAAGTCAAAATTGACGGATTTTTCTGCGAATTTCTGCTATTCGGGAATTAAAAAAATCACAATAATTATAATTTTTGAGATATTTCCATGAAACTTCTTGAGCATATTAAGCAAATATCGTTCTTTTAGAATATCCAAAAAACAAAATATACCCCATCCTTACATTTTGAGATATTTCCAATTTAAGTCAAAATCGACGGATTTTTCTGCGAATTTCTGCTATTCGGTAATTTAAAAAATCACAATAATTATAATTTTTCTGATATCTCCATGAAACTACTTAGGCATATTAAGCAAAGATCCTTCTTTCAGAATATCCAAAAAACAAAATATACCCCATCCTTAGTTTTTGAGATATTTCCAAAATAATTCAAAATCGACGGATTTTTCTGAGAATTTCTGAAATTCAGGAATTTAAAAAATCACAATAATTATAATTTTTGTGATATCTTCATGAAACTTCTTGAGCATATTAAGCAAAGATCCTTCTTTCAGAATATCCCAAAATCAAAATATACCCCATCCTTAGTTTTTGAGATATTTCCAAAATAATTCAAAATGGACGGATTTTTCTGAGAATTTCTGCTATGCGGGAATTTAGAAAATCACAATAATTATAATTTTTATGATATCTCTATGAAACTTCTTAGGCAAATTAAGCAAAGATTGCTCTTTCAGAATATCCAATAAAACAAAATATTTAGTTTTTGAGATATTTCCAATTTAAGACAAAATCGATGGATTTTTCTGAGAATTTCTACTATTTATGAATTTAAAAAATCACAATAATTATAATTTTTGTGATATCTCCATGAAACTTCTTAGACATATTAAGCAAAGATTGGTCTTTCAGAATATCTAAAAAACAAAATATACCCCATCCTTAGTTTTTGAGATATTTCCAATTTAAATCAAAATTGACGGATTTTTCTGAGAATTTCTGCTATTCGAGAATTTAAAAAATCGTAATAATTATAATTTTTGTGATATCTTCATGAAACTTATTGAGCATATTAAGCAAATATCGTTGTTTCAGAATATCCAAAAAACAAAATATACCCCATCCTTAGTTTTTGAGATATTTCCAATATATTACCGTTAGTAATTGTTCTCTATTTATTAAAAAAACTACAAGTTATTGTTGCTTTTTGACTCTATTTATTTAAAATTGCTCATTTAGAAATACTCGATTACTAATATTACTCGATTTTGTCCAACACTGAAAAATACATTCTTAATAATATTGATAATCTTTGAATATAAATAATTTATTAGTATTTATTTACTATTATAAAATCTAGGTTGTTTATTTTATTAGTTGCAATAAAATTTTAGTTTGCGCGCGGATTGCCGGTTAATGAGATGATACAGGCCGGTTTAATTGTGATTACGAGGTCACTGGAATAAATCGGCTGTTACGAAAGAGCGCTCCGGGCTAAGAAAGGCGACGCCGTGTCTGCTGATAAAACGCTCCGGCCGGAGAGCGTTGCGAAATCTCTCAATTACGTATCCGATCATTTATGTGGAATTAACTTAGAACCCGCTATTATTCCAAACGATCAATTTCACGTTGCAAAATCGAATCCACTGCTGCGGGATTTATGTTTATTAATGATGAATGTGTGTAAAAGTAGCAGTTACATTTTTTTTGGAATTGAGTAAAATCCTCAATAAAAAAAAAACATGAATAAAAAACATAAATAAAAGTTCTTATTATTTATAAAATATAAATAATAAGAACTTTTATTGTAGAACACACAAGACAAATATAGCAGATAAGTAATAATGACAATTTTTAACAAATAATATGAAATACTATTTGTAAATAAAACAACAGTTTTCTTTAAGTTTCACAAAATTGTAGAGACAGTGCTACAATTGTTTCGCCAACAAAGTGGTATCATCAGACAGAAGATGATTCTCTTTTATAGCGAGAGTTTGTATTTATTTTATTTTCTGAAATGAGGTTTTTGCCTGGCGTCTCCAAAAAACAAAAAAGTGATTCCGATTTTGGCACGGCTGTTGCACTAATGCGGCGAATTTATTACATCAAGAAACGTCTAAACAGGATTGTGCTGGATGTGATTCTGCATTAAAATGCACGCGCTCTGGCGTGACGTTGTTCCGCTTTTAGATCGACCGTCCGTGCGATCCGCAAATCTTCGGATTTGCCTTAAAAATAACAGCGTTCGTATCCATTGTGTGTAAAATGATTTTGAAAAAAAAATAACCATAATTTTTATGAAACAAATAAGAATGAAAATATTTATTTGAAAGTACAGGCTCAAATAAAATTTCTATTTGAGTCATTTTGTAGTATAATGCTAACTCGGATTGTTTTATTGTTGAGTTATACAGACGAAGTAAAAAAAGTGTTTCATTTATTAAAACTGACTTCTCCAATTGTTTCGAGACACAATACCATCATCAGGCAGTTTCATCAAGTTATGCTCTTCCTTTTATATCATATCATTTCGATCATATCCCAATATCGACAATATTTTCACACAAGCCCCGTCCTCTCTCATCTATTCCACTGCATTCATTTTCCCTTCCAACCATTCCTCACATACACCTCCCCCAAGCGATTCTTCCGAGCCAAAAAAAAAAAATTATCCATTTCTGACTTCAAAATGAAATTCAACAAAGATTTAAAAAAGCCCACTACTCTGAAAAAAAAGTGGGCCGAGGAGGAATAAGAATGTGCGCAAATTATTCCCCCTCGCCTCCTTTTTATTCTTCTCCAAAACAATTTCGTCCCGTATGATTAAAGAATTGTCTCGTTTCTTTCTTTTTTATGATTTGTATTATTTTTTCTGCGAAGATAATTAGTCGGTCCGGTCTCGCCAAGGTTCGTGTCGGACTGGACGTGAGTCTAGAGTAAATATTTGGGACGGGCTAATATTAGAAACCGGTTTTGAACTTTGCGGAGATTGTGTTGTGTGCACTTGAAACGGTGGATCCGACAATTTCCGAATTATTTTATATTAAAAAAAAAATATTCACACGAAAAATTGACGTATACTTAAAATTTCGAAAATAATCATTGGCATATTAATTGTTATTTATAAAGAACATTTTAAAAAAAGCATTGTTTATATAAGAAAAATGTTGTATTACTTGCTATATCAATGTAATAATTTGAAATACTGCATCTGTCAATTTTTGAATTCAGCAAAAAAAGTTTTTTCTAATATGACAACAAATGGTGGATGCGCCGGACACTTTTCACTACCTACAGATTTTAACCGATGAGAAGTTGCTTACGGATTTTCCAGCCACGGATTTGCCCGGCGCATCCACCATAACGGAGACGCCAGGTATGGACAATTGTTAAATAATTGTTTCTTGGAGTTGTAACTTGCTAAATATTAGTTTAATTAGAACATTTTCTTTGACTCTATAGTATTTTATATTTGGATGTAATTTAAGATGTTACTTTATTCTTAAAATCATCTTCAACATGCGCTTGTTTCAAAGTTCTGCAGAACACTGTTTCTCACTTTTTATTTTCGTTTTTTCGATGTTAATTAGTTAATAACATCCTAATGAAGTAATTTAGAGAGTATAGTATGTCTTAAATTTATTTTTTTATGAATTTTTAGTTCCAGCCACGGATTCCACTCTAATAACAGAAATTTTCAAAGTTCTGCAGAACACTGTTTGTCGCTTTTTATTTTCGTTTTTTGAAAGTTTATATCAAAAATCAGCCGCAAAAATTAAGTCATTTCATATATATTAAATCCATTCAATATTTGTTTACACATTTTTTTGTGTGAGTTTGTGTATAAGACATTTATAAATATAAAAAATAATTAAGTCGCGTTAGTTCGTGTATAATTTTATAAAATCGCAATTCAAACATGCGATTGCATTACACGGAAGGCCAACGGTAATAATGCAATTACACACCTGAATGTGCCTGTAATTGATTCTTAGAAAAGCTGAACTCACGAATAAAGATCACGTCTGGAGAAAATATTAATGGCACTTTTTAATTATAATACAATAAATTTCCCTTTCTTTCCAAAATCCTTAATCAAAAAAAAAAGAAAAGAAAACCTCTTCTTAATAATCTTTTTTTCTAATTTTAATTTTAATAAATGAAACAATTTTTTACTTTGTTTGTATAACTCGGATTAATTAAAATTGAATTACAATGTATAACAAAGTAGAAGCCTCAACAATTAACAAATCTTTTTTTCTTTCTAGACATCTGTGTTATTTCTAGATTCAGACGATGAAACGGCAAGAAAACAAATAATACGAAAGCGTAGTCTCTTAGGAACAGTTTAAGCTTATTTTTATAGACCTAAACAAAAATTCCAACGGGAAATATTATTTCAATTCAATAATTCACAGATTCTGGTTCAACACGCCGAAAATTATCCGTGCGTTTCAGCCCATTTCAGCCAAAAACAATTAAGTCAACCCCCTTTTTTTTTGTAGGCACCCACAGAATTACGCTGAACAAGAATCTGAAATAAGTTGCTCAAATTTCAAACGGGAAATAAATTTTTCAGAAAGATAAATTTACATTAAATATAGCTTACGTATGTTTTTTTACAACACTTGATTAATTCACAAGTTCTGCATTATCAAAAAACGACTTTCTAAAATATCCAATCAACCACTCAGGACGTCGAATAATCATAATAAATTAAAGACGACGCAAGCGCCACTTTTTGCTTAATTTCAAGTGGCATCGTCATTAAATGTGAACGTCGAATAACATTAATTATAATCATCACCTCGCGATACATTTTCTTTTCTATTTCTTCGAGTAACGAACGGCGACGCGCGAGAGGAATACGAATGAAAAATTATCTAATCCGGCATTCCTAAGTGTGATCAACAGCGAGTGAAAACGCTGGCGCTTTTTATTTTTTTCTTTTCGCTGGTTTCACTTCCGTGGGCGTCCGCGCGCGCTTTTTTTCTACAATTTCCAATTAGCGAAATTGAATGATGCTAAAGATTTTGTTAATAAAAAAAATAATTGCATCGACGGTGTCTTTGGATTGTAGAAATTGCATTGCGTAATCAGAAATAAGGAGGGAATAATCATTGTCGGAGTTTAGTGATGGGCAAAAATTATCGATCCTCAAATGATTTATATAATCGATTATTTTTTAAAATGAAAAATCAAAAATGAAAAATAATCCATTATCGAATAATTTAAATAATCGATTATTTTTTTAAAAATGAAAAATCAAGTGAAAAATAATCGATTTCCGAATGACATAAATAATCGATTATTTTTCAAGTTTCCCATTATTAAAAACAATCAATGATTGTTTTTAATGATGGGAAACTTGAATAATAATAATAATAATTAATAATAATTATTATTATTACACGTAAATTCTTACGATAGACGACTTTGTATATCCCGTCAGCAAGGAAGATATCAGCTGATTAATCACCGAGATAACAAGAGAAATAATAATAATATTTATAATAAAATAATAGGGTAAAATCATCAAGTAAAAACCACTTCAAATTTATAATAATAATAATAATAATAATTATTATTATTATTATTATTATACATCAAGTAACTTTACAAATTTAGTATTCTTATTTTCTTGTTCTGTAATGATTGTTGAGCAATAGCGTTATTATTATTAAATACTCATTTTTTTTTTCTAATATTAAAAATTAAAAAACATTAAATTATTAACATCTTCAATTATTGAAATAATTCCAAGAATTTATTGAATAATAAAACGCAAATTAAATGCGGGCTTAAATTATACTTGAACCCGCTCGAAAATCGTCATGAACTTTCGCATTGAGACGCAAAGTGTGAACGAATCCATTCAATCAGCTCAATAATAACATCTGTTGTTCGCGTTTTGCGCGTACGGCGTTTAACCCCTCCACCGCAAAAAAGTCGACTGATTAATTCGCGCTCTTCTTGTAATTTTCGCAACACTCTTGCGAATTAACGTCGACGACCAATTAACCAATTATGAAATTAATTTGAGACCATGGGAAGTCCGCTCTGAGTAAGGCATGTCTCACAGTGATAATTATTAAGGTCTTGCAAGTGAATGAAAATAAATAAAAATAATTTGAAAATAATTAATTAATAAATATTTTTTCTATTATGAATGAAAATAATTACTTTTTATTCTAATTATTTTCATTCATATTAGAAAAAAATATTTATTAATTAATTATTTTCAAATTCCTTTTATTTAATAGTTTATCTATTATGAATGAAAATAATTACTTTTTATTCTAATTATTTTCATTCATATTAGAAAAAAATATTTATTAATTAATTATTTTCAAATTCCTTTTATTTATTTTCATTCACTTGTAAGACCTTAATAATTAATAATCATAGAATGACTGAAGTTGGTATTTATTGGAATTCTATATTAATATTGTATTTAATGAAATGACAAAATAATTCAAATTAAGTAATATTTGCCGGCCAAGAAAAACATCATCGGAACGAACGATAAACGAAATACTAAAAAAGAGAGAAATCACAAGACATAAAGCAATAACATAGCGAAAGACATGGAAAGGATTTATTAGGTCATAGAAAAAAAAAACTTCACCTGAAAGGGTAGAAAGTGTCACTGAATATTAATTAATTCTTTATTTACGGAAAATCACATTTTTACAATTAATGACAATCTGTAATTACAAAATACAACAATATATTTAATTGATTTGATAAAAGTAAGTAAAATTGAGTATAAGTAAACTTGAAGCATTGAATGGAGATTTGATATTACCTGTCTCTGCGGTGTAGTTAGTAATGCACTCGGCTAGAAATCGAGGGTCATGGGTTCATATCCCATCGGAGATGCTTCTTTTCCACTTAATTAATTTAAATTATATTTCAATAAATTAAATAAAAAGATAATTAATGGTTTTAATATTTAGACATTCGTAGTTCATATTGTATGAAATAAATATGAATAAATTATTAAAAATCAACCAATAAAACACAGATTGGATTGAATAACTTTAAATTCTCGACTAGTTTCGGGTTATTAGCCCATTTTCAAGAGAATTTAAAATTTTAAATTACATTTAATTAAAATTATTTTAAATTTAAAATTTTAAAATTTTAAATTCTCTCCATATACATATTTATATCATAAATAAAAAGAATTTAAAAATAATTAATTATTGTCCCTTTATTAATTAATTAATTATTTTCTAATTATTTTTATTTAATTTATTTAAATAACTGCGATCAAGTGAACAAATCCTTTTTTCTATTATATTTCAATATTGTACCTTGAAAATGTCTTCAATTCATATACAGGGTAACCAGAAAAGGTGTGATAATCTTCAGTTTAACTGAAAATTATCACACCTTTTCTTATTAATCAATTTTAAGTAAAAAAAAAAAACTAAAGAAAAGTTTTTTAAATTAAAAAAAAGTAATGAATTAAATTAAAATAAAACACAAAAAATATTGGGTAATTATTCAATAAGCGTCATGAGGCCATTAATATCCTAAATTTGTGATTAGAATTTGTTTCTAACATTTTATGTATAATTATTGCTATTAATAATCGACTTATCATTAAATAATAAATAAATACTCTACAAGGTATGTCTAATCTACAAGATTTGTTTACCTAGTCTACAAGTATTTGTCTATCCAGCCTACAAAATTTGTCTATCTAATCTACAAGATTAGTCTACCTAGACTACAAGGTTTATCTATCTAGTCTACAAGGTCTATCAACCTAGTCTACAAGATATGTCTATTTAGTTTATAAGGTTTATCTATATTAAATAAAAATGATTTTAAAATAATTAATAAAATTATTTCCACAATACTGTTTTCTATTTAAGGTTTATCTACTTAGTCTACAATGTTTGTCTATCTAGAACTAATTTTAATCAAAATTATTACTGATTTCTAGTCACATATTTATTGGCCTCGTGAGTGTTAATGAAGCACCGTACAATATTTTTTTACTTAAATTTTCTACTTGAAATTAATCAAAGAACAACTTTACCTACCTTTTCTGGCCACCTTGTACAAAGATTCATACAATGGCTCAAGCTGTTGAAGTCATTGGATCGAGCAAGAACTCATTAGAGTCTAATAAAATAATTCTTTATTATTTAATCCTTATTTTCATAAAAAATAAACTTTACGTGGTGATTTATTTGTATTGCGTGGAAAATGTGTGTTACCTGGAACGGGGGCCGCCTGATCGTGCCTTTAAAAGGATTTATGGCAACGGTATTTTATTTATAGCGTCTTTTCCGAGTCCGGCCTACTTGATCCGTACACATTTTCCAGAGAACTCGGATGCTGTCTAACCTTTATCCGCGATGCGATTAATGTCACGCCAATGAGAGAGACACGGGACGGGGGCCGCAGGAACGGGACGGACGTTCTATTTCGAGAGAGAGTTTTGAAGCTTATTGGCTTCAAACTGGCGTGATAAATTAATTACACGAGAATTGAAACAAATAAGTGATTAAATTTTATTTGATTTTATTGTTTTAATTAAAAGAGTAAACAAATATATCGTTTTTGTAACCAACGATATATTGGTTTACTCTTTTTAATTAAAACAATAAAATCAAATAAAATTTACTTCATTTTTTAAAATCCATAATTAATCAAAAACAAATTTACATTTAATGAAATATTCAGCTACTATTCGTCTAGCGTATGCATAATTAGCGAAGTTCGTCTACCTTGTACACCCAAATCGTTGATGATGCCACTTGAAATTAGGCAATAGATGGCGTTTGCGTCGTCTTTAGTTTATTATGAAAAATAAATTTGTTTATAATTTTTAACTTTTTATTAATTTCTCTAAAATTATTTCGCTACGCTGTAATTGGTGAAGTGTTGCTGCTTTTGGAAATAATGTTTGGATTTCGATGGATGCAGAATTGATTGATAATTTCTAAATTGTTGGGAGAATTTTGAAGACAGGTATATCGGGATTACTTTTGTGGTAGAAGAGTTATAAAGATGATTACTGGGATGTCTTCCTTTAAGGTGGTTCTGAGTGCCGATCTTGCGGCTACTTGTATATGATATCTAGTAGAGGGACGGATTTTAGCTAAAACTATAGCCCAACAAGGGCCGATAAATCGAAGCGTATATAGGACTGCAGTTTCAGTAGAAATACCTATATGTAAGTCCCTTGAAGTGTTGTGCACTTGCCTTAATTTTGGATTTTTAGGAAAATATATGATTTTTAAAGGAAAGTTTTATTTTATCGAATAGGATATTTATTTGTGTGGATTGGATTCGTATTAAAGGACAAAAGTGGAGAAATATGAGTGATTTTGCGGTAGAAAAGGAAGAGTTGAGATTTTAATGGGTCATGCGCCATTTTCAACACCGTTTTTGTATATTATTAATTTAAATAAAATGTCACAAATATTTTTTTTGCAGTTGAAAAAAGGGATTGATCGAATTTTATTGATCATTGCCAGAAATTTTCCTTGTTTCTTGTTTATTTTTCTTTCGTTTACAGGTAATAAAAAATATTTAATTTCATTGTACTATTATTAATTTACCAATAATAATAATAATATAAAATGTTTATATCGTAGAAATAATTAACACAAAATCATGTGTATACACCATAAATTAATTTTAATTTTCACTGAACGCCACATAAATGTCATTACTGACTTACACTAATTACCAGTGAAAGTTACAAAACCGTTTAATACCGCACGAAAAAGAGATAAAAAAAACAACAACTAAACTATCTCTCTCTCTCTTTCTTTATTTCTTTCTTCTTTTTAATCGTGTTAAATAACGATCGCCTTTACAAACGCAAGAGCTTCCGGAATCGTCCATTCATATCGCGTTTTCTTATTCAATCCGCACAGTTTCGATCACGTCAGCTCATGCAGCGCTTTCTTTATAAATAGGCGGCAATTAAAAAATAAATTCATGCGAAAAAAAAAATAATAATCGTAAAGGTGCGCTCAAGGTTTCGTCACAATTACCGAGCGTGAGTTATCAGCCGAAGTGATTGATTTGCGAATTGAATTCTTGAATGCCAGGTTATTGTTTTAAAGGTAGAATAAGAAATACAACGATTCCGAGTTCATGTCATGCTGCGCGAAAATTAAAAAGCAAAGCCAGCACGTGGTCGATCCAAATCCTAACCCATCCTTTCTTTTCCCTTCCTTTTTGCATTTCCTTTATTTTTCACTTCCACTGTTTTCGCTACAATTTACTGATTATAAATACTGACAATGTAATTAGTTTAATTTACTTTTAATTTGATAATGACAAGTGTAAATAGTCACAACAAATAAAAATAAAGTTATACAAACAAAGTTTATTTAATTTATTCAACTAAACAAGTAGTTTAATTTGAGTGCAGTGAAGAAAGTATATACCGAATTTTACATAACAAATTATTTAAACATTACTCAATAATAAAACATTTAAATTCCAACTGACAAACGCGAAATTAATTCAACACTAATTTCGAATCATCAGCACGTCAATAGTAAACCAACCATATTTAAGCCGGTTAACGGTACGATTTGAGAAACATTAAAGTAGCGGTTAATCGCAATGCATTGTCTCAATTTAATTCGAATGGGTTGCAATTTCAATAAGCAACTGTATTTGCATACTGTTTTTTTTTTTTAATTCTTGTCTTCGTACGAATGAACTTGTCTGAATTAATCGAAACACTTTCCCTGATTGTTCGCTCACTCGGTCATGGATACGCGATTTGAATTTTAAAAATCATCGCCGTTCAATTATTAAATACATTATATTTGCATATATAAAGTTTTTTTTTTGTTTCGCGGTTTTACCAAGGTTTTTTTTTTATTATTATTGAATATTCCCCTCGAAAATTGCATATTTTATGAGTGTTGATAACTGAGGCTTGGTTGAATATATATTTTGTTTTAATGCAACATAATAAAATCCATTAATGGTTAATACGGTCGAATGGGATTTTTTTTTAAATCAAACACAAAATTAACAGGAGACAAATATTGAAATAAAACAACTTTAAATATTTCAGATTTCATTGAAAATTTGCTATTTTTTGCAGTAACATTTTCAATTACTCCACCATGATCTCCTTTATTATTGTATAACAATTTCCTTTACGTATTTATTTTTCCTGCTGTTTTGCTCACGATTCCGTGCGCCGGCGTTTTCCATAAACGGCGAACAATAGAAACTCTCGCGATGGATTATTTTTCTTATCGCGGAATCGCGCGAGGCCGGATTCAGTTTCCGGAAGGCGAAAAGCCCGGAAATGCACACGATCAAATTCGTACGTTTTCCGCGTGCGTTACGTGCCGAACAAATGGCTATAAATCAGGACGTCGAAGTTTTCACTTTCAGTATGAAATCGAAATAAATTTGCACAGTTAAATCCTTAAAAAAAATCGTTGATGAAAAATAGGGTTTGTTGCCTAGAATTGACTTCAAAGATACAAAACAATTATTTCAGAATGATTTAATTGAAATTAAAACACTTGGTTTGTTTCACTTATTTATATTTTCTCCAACTAGTTTCGACCATTGGTCATCTTCAGGGAGGAATGTACATTCAAAAATGTTAAGTGAGAAATTAATTAAACATATACAAAACAATTCTTTAATTTTCACTTTAAAGTTGATGGAAACTATTAATTTAGATGGCTGATAGTCGTTGAAAGTAATGAATATGATCATTACTTTAAAGCAAACACTTTTGTTATAACTTTCAAATTATGTTGTATTTTATTTTTGTATTTCACTACAAATATAAATTTCGTACTTTCAAAACTTTCAAGTTATGTTTATTTTTTATATATATTTGTTTTATATAAACATAATCTTAAAGTTATAACAAACGTGTTTACTTTAAAGTAATTGAATGGTATTTTTGTTGCATAATTTCAAGTCTAAATTAGCTAAAAGCAATCTTTATTGCCCAATTTTGACTTTAACCAACTGTTGCTGCTTATACTTTGACTTTTAAATAACTAAAAAATTAAATAAATACAAAAAAGTGAATCATCTCCATTTTAAAATAAACCAAAAGCTATTTTCATTCTCCATGTTGGCTTTAAAGTCAACATTTTGTGGCAAAAAAATCGCAAAAAAGTGGAATTTCGTCGAAAATTCAAAAATCTCCAAACGACTTCATTTTATACCGAAATATAGCTAAAGAATCGGCGAATAATCTGTGCAAATTTAAGCATTGTTAAGTAATTAGGTTTCGACTAATCTGCTCGCAAAATAAAAAAAAAACATAAATTTGAAGTTACTTTTTCGTTTTAAATACTTAAAATGACACATTTAGTAATACTCGATTACTAATAATATTCGATTTTGCCCAACACTAATTTTGAAGATGAATCGGCTATCAACCGTAAATTTTTCAGCTATCTATTTTTTATTAATTTTTCCCGACTTAAAATTGAATTAATGGAAATAAAGTTGTTTTCCAGCAGTTTTAACGACAGTTACAGATAGTTCCAATGTAATTTCGTAGTTGCGGCGTCAATGTTTTATCGGCGTCGCTCTGGCCGGATTAATTTATTGCAAAAGTCCGGGCCGTAAATTTTAATTATGGACAATAGTACGCAGCCGTAAAATTCATTTCAGCGCGACCGCAACAACGGACTGAATAACAAAGACGCATTTGAATCGCTTTGGCCGGAGCACGTCCTTGAGTGTAGTCAAGGTATACACACACACAAAAAAAAATGAGGCTAAGAAAGTAATAACCAAGTTGTATACAAGATTTTGCCGAAAATTTTAAATAAAAAAAATATGAAAATGAAATTACTTTAAGTTGAACATACAAACTACGGATCGTGTTTGAAAATTGTATTTTATATAAATAGAAAAGAGTATTCATTTACTTGGTCACAGTTATTTAAATATATTAAATAAAAATGATTTGAAAATAATTAATAAATTATTTCCACATTTATTTATTTAAATAAAAATACTTGTCCTTTTAATTTCCCAAGAATATGGTACAGGTACGTCAATTATTGTTTATTTATTGAATAATGTTGTTTATTGAATACGTACGTAGACGATATTTTCGCTATCATTAACCAACAACCAACTTAAAGAAGATTATTATATCTTAGTTTAGACAATTTCCCATCCCGTTTATTGTTTGTATATAATCATCGTGATTCAAGTGGTTGTTAATTGATAGAACAATTTGTTGGTAATCAATTAAATTGACTCGTATTAATAGAGAGATGATCTATTTTCGTACTGGATTTCTCTTCTGCTTCTATTTATATCTTGAATCAATCAGGGGACCGTTAACAAACGGATTCGCCTCATTGATATTGGCTCAATAGTGCTATCACATTTAATTTGCGGTAATTATCATCGATCATTGATATTATAATGCAGATTCGTTTTTATTCCTCTTTTTGTACAAATATCACTCAAAATATATAAAGTCTGTGTGTGTTTTTTTTAAATATGATCTTTTAAATTTATAATGTTAAAAATAATAATATAAACACAGTTTATATAATTTTGTTTTCGATTAAGGCAAGATAACACAAGATAACTAACACAACACCTTAATAATCATGTAGTCCATTAATTTGTTGTTGTTTTTTTAAGAGAAATGTAATCCATGCAAAAAATGGTTGTGAAGGGAAATATGACAGTAATAGTATAAAAATATAATTAATGCATTTTTTTAATAATAATTACTGATTAAATAAGAAATAATTGCGTTTTTGCAAAATACTTCACAATTTGATCGATTTTTTGTTTTCAGTTTTGCAAAAAGTTCTAAATTTATTTGGCAATTTATTATTTTTTCATAACTTGCCGAATTCCTTCACTTTGAGAAACAACATGAAAACGGTGTACCGCAAGGGACTATTATAGGACCACTCTTGAATTCCTTCACTTTGAGAAACAACTTGAAAACGGTGTGCCGCAAGGGACTATTATTGGACTACTCTTTAATTTCTTCACTTTGAGAAGCGCCTTGAAACCGGCCTACCACAAGGGACTATTATAGGACCACTCTTGAATTCCTTCATTTTGAGAAACAACTTGAAAGCGATGTACCACAAAAGAATATTATTGAACAACTCATGAATTTCTTCACTTTGAGAAACGCTTTGAAATCGGTGTACCGTGAGGGACTATTATTAGACTACTCTTGAATGTTTTCACTTTCGGAAACGACTTAAAAGCGATGTACCGCAAAGAACTATTATTGAACAACTCTTGAATTTCTTCACTTTGAGAAACGACTTGAAAGCGGTGTACCGCAAGGGTCTATTTTAGAACCACTCTCAAATTCCTTCACTTTATTATTAATGCTTATCAAAAATTTTCATCACGTTGAAAATCTCAATAATTGAGTGATAAAAATCCCCTGCTTTTAAAACAGACATACAACTGTTTGCAGAAAACACCTTAATTTTGGTCATATTAAAAAAAACAAAGTATAATAAGTAAACGCTACCAACTTCAAAATTTGCGATAACAAACAATCTGTTTGTGTTACGTAAGTAATACTCCAACTTTATCGGTAGAGAAAGGACGACGACAACAAACAATTTAAAAAAACACACACACTCATAAATAGGACAAAACTGAATCATTATAAAAATATTAAATCTGAGGAAAATAATCTCGAATGCCGCCGAAAATTTCCCTTATTTACACACTGGACACGTGCTCGGATGTTTGGACCTCGGATTGTCAACACGGCAGCCGCGAATTTTATCGCGTTGGAATTATTATTATTTTTTCGTGCCTTCTCTCTCCGTCCGCTTCGGAATTTATTGGTGTATGAGCGTTTAGCGTCAAGAATCAAGGTTCGGAGATTATGATCGCCGGCGGCGACTATTTTCAGAATCGCAACGCGCGAATGTTTATTAAATTTGTTTCGCGGTAGGAAAACTCCAAGCCGGTTTGACAATCAAAAGTGATTCGAAATGATTTCAACTTATTGCAGCCATGACTTCAATAAAAAAACAAAAAACTTCGAAGCACCATAAAATAATATATTTATATAAAAGCGTGTATTATATAATTGAAGGATACAGGAGAAAAAATATGAAAGTCCAAAATTTTTGATATTTGGGTTATCATTGGTATGGAAAGAGTAGTTAGTTGTATATAATAATAATAATATTTATTGCTCAACAGGAAACAAAGATTTCCCAATTACAAGACAATATACAAGATAACAACAGTATATGCTGATTTACTGTCCATTCAAAGAAGAAAAAGAATCGCTGTCAATCAACAATTGAAGAATGATGAATGTCACAAAATACTATTTGTGGGTACAACTTCAAAATGTTATATATATATATATTATTTAAATAAAACTCTTGGTTTGTTTCACTATTTATATTTCTTTTAAATTCTTTAAAAATCTCTGTACATTCCTCCCTGAAGATGACCAATGGTCGAAACTAGTCAGAGAGATAAAATATAAATAGTGAAACAAACCAAGAGTTTTATTTAAATAATATATATATATATATATATATATATATATATATATATATATCGATTTAAATATGTTTCACCACGGGTTAAGTGAGAACTTAATTTAATTATTAATTAAAATATTCAAAATGTTATAGTATCTTCAGCTGTGTACTATACTACTACTACAGCTGAAGATTCTATAACATTTTGAAGTTGTACCCACAAATAGCATTTTGTGACATTCATCTTTCTTCCCCTGTGCTCTTCAATTGTTGATTTTTGGGATACGAGGATTGTTCAATTAAAACCCATCTTTGGTCAGGTTAACTTGGTAATAACATTTTTTCGTCAATGATTGCTGGCGATGAATCTTGATGTCATATTTTGAACCATCCATGAAGACATTTCATTATCAAAACAAAAGTTTTAATTACACATTAAGGTTGCTGAAACTATAAAATAATCCGGGTTAAAAATAAACAAAGTAAAAAAAGTGTTTCATTTATTAAAATTGAATTGCAATGTATAACGAAGTAGAAGCCTCAACAATTAACAATATAATCGATTAGAAATAATGTGTCTTTTCTTTAAATTACTTTACTTAGAGAAGAAATTTGAAAGAGAAAACTAAAATCAAGAACTTCTTCGGGGATAGATTTCTCAAATAAATATACACTCTGTATTTTTTTTTTCATTGTTTGATACTGTTAACCTCGAGAAGCAAACAACACACACATTTCGGATTTTTTCGTGGCACGGTCTTTATTTATCGTTGAAAACTTTTCAGTTATTAAGTTCGGAAATAAGTCACGGCCGCCGGATTCATGCAAATTCGCTTTTGTTGTTGCAAACGGACAAGTAAAATCCGCAACATCGAAAAAAAAAAAAAAATACAACAACGATTTGTTATTAGTGTGAAAGTCGTAATGAGGTCGTATCCATATTTTTTGTTGTTGTCCGGCTCGCGGACCATTCATCAATCTAAATTACCTGTGATTACGGGGAGTGTGTAATAATGTTATTAACCCAAATTAAAAATCATCGTTTAGTGTGATTGTAATGTTCTTAACTGCTTAGAATAGAATTTATTTGTCCTAAGATATTAACTATACAGGGTGAGTTTTTTTTTCGATGTTCTCTATGGGGATCTCGAAAACTATAAGAGATAGAAAAACGGTTAAATGGGGAAAGAAGTGTAGTTTTATAAGACGAATAAAATGACACTTTCAAAATATTTGAAAAAGTCAAGGGTAACTAGATATTTTGAAAAAAGTAAAATGTGTCAATTTTTTGAAATCAATATATCTCTATTATTATCATAGATAGAAAAAAACTGTAAAGGACAAAGTTGTAGAAAATTTTACAAAGATTAATAACAAAAAATAAAAAAAAAAAATTCGCCCATATTTTGGGAGATATGACACAAACTTACCTTTTTTTTAATGGAAACAATAGTTGGCTATGACTTTATTAAAAGGGCTATTTTTTTCCTTTAATCCGATATAACATATGCCATAGTTATTTTTAAAATAAAATAAGTTACAGTCGTTTTTAATTTTACCATACACCAAAAAATAGTTAGCCATGAAAAAGACAAAAGTAAAACATACATAATTTTACCATACACGAAAAAATAGTTAGCCATGAAAAAGACAAAAGTAAAACAATTGCGGTTGTTTATAGCAACGAAATCAATATTTAATTTATTATCTTTCTTTAGATTTGTCAAAAGCAACATAAAGTAAAATAATTCCGAAATTATCAAAATAATAACAGAAGAAAAATTTAACTCGCCCTGTATAAGAGAATCAATCAATATTGATTGAATTATGGAAACGCGATCCTTGGAGTTTCCGCTCATTTTCAACAAAAACCGAAACCAGCGGCTTTCCAAAGCAGGCAGCGCTCATCAAGGGCACCAGGAAGCATTAGTAAGCGTTACGTAAACATCCAAGACGATAAATATTCAGATGTGTGTTTTTGTGTGGTGTGCGAAACAATAATAAGGACTATATTAAATCATCACAGGTATGTTTGGGGTGATTTAAACACACACACACACACACACACATACATACATAAACATACACATGATGAACTAATATAATTTCCTTACGTAAATATTCAATATGTTAATGGGAATTGTTTAATTCCACTAAAAATTATGTAAACATATTTCGTATAAAGGAAGTCCAGAATTAAACGTAAGGTCGAAAGAGTGTATATTTTTAACCCGAGCGGAAGTTGTAATCAATTTCTTTGACGTCAAAATTAGGAAAGAAATGTTACATTTTCTCCCGAGGGATAAATTAAGTATTCTATCCCTAGGGCCAGAAACTGCACGTATATTGAATATATAAACAAAAGTCAACGTTTCTTGCACCTCACGAAAAATCATGCTTTTCTCTTCCACAATGTATAATAAATTATTATTAATCATAATAAATTAAAGACGACGCAAGCGCCACCTTTTGACTAATTTCAATTGGCATCGTCAACGATTTGGGTCTAGAGAAAAAAAGAAATTATTATGTGAAATTATTATTAATTGTTAAACGAAATAATAAAATAATAAATAATTGTTAAATATTTGGGTGAATTATAAATATACCGACTAAACAATTTATTCGCAAATAACGTTGTATCAAGATTAAAAACAACATTAAACGTTAATGCAATATTATTATTAATTATTTTCACATTCCATTTTACGTCTGTTTCATTTCGCAGTAAACAGACCCTAAATTAAATAATATTGAAAAAAATATATATATAGAAAGTTATATACAATCACAAACTTTGGAAACTTTGAAAGAGAGAAGCGAGCGCTTTATGTCCGTTTTGCTCAGTGGATAGAGATTTTCTGTCTACCTTGTATAATAGAGTATTAATACAAGGTAAACAGAAAAGGTCTGATATTTAGCCGAACGGTTCAGCCTAAACCACCCGTCATTTATTAATTCCGGATAAATAAAAAATATTGAATTCTTCTTCGTAATGTCCCACAAGTCTTTTTGGAAATCCTTTATATTTATTTTTGATAAAATTAATAGAACCTACAAAATGTACATTTGCAAAATTTTAATGGCAAAGGTTATGAATAAAAAGGAAATTTCAACAATTTTATAAAAAAAATAATATTTTATTAAAATCTTATTGAATGTATAACATTTAATACGATTCACAGTAACGATGGGCAAAATCGATTATTTGAAATATCGATTTTACTGTGAATCGTAATAAATGTTATATTGAAATTATTGATATTCAAATAATCGATTTTACCCATCGTTACTGTGAATCGTATTAAATGCTATATTGAGTAAGATTTTAATAAAAAAAATACAACAGATAATGAAAATTTTAATAATAAATCAGTGAATATAAATACTATGTTTTTTTACCACTTTAAAAAAAACATAGTAATTATTTTCATATATATACAATCATCTTTATTGTGGTATTTACATATCCATATATTATACAATATATTTGATATAAACTTATAAATGGCTATCGACCTTAGGTCCTTCAGCCAAATTATTTTCATTTAATTGGATATGGATTACCACGTAGTAACGGTCGAAACCATCGTGATGTTAAATAATAATATTTTTTATAATCAAAAATCATAAAATTTAAAAAAATCTTATTAAATCTAATATTATTATTATTTGTATTAAACAGTACATTTTCGAATCTTAATTAATACAATTAATTTCAAAGTAAATGTGGAAATAATTTATTAATTATTTTCAAATCATTTTTATTTAATAATTTCAAACTCGTTTTCGGAATTAACCAAAAAAAACAAAACGAAATCCACACTTACGGAAGACAATAAAACTCACTCTATAATTTTATGTAAAATTAATGCTAAATAATTTTCGGAATAAATAAAACCGAAATCCGCACGTTTCGGGAAGAAGCAAGAAAAAAATACACGAAAATCGACTAAATCGCATAAATAATCGTGCGGATAAACAAAAACATCACGGAACTAGTTTAGAATGTAAATGAACGTCCCTGAAATGCAAGAATTGATTAAATAAATTTTCACCTGAATCGAAAAACGAAACGAAAAATAAAAATGTGTAAATATATTCCCGTGCTAATTTTAGAACCGCCGAATTGTGTCGGGCTGTAAAGCGTTTGTTATTCGATGGAATTGGAGAGAACGTGTGAATAAATGAATGAATTAGTTATGTTTTTGGTGTGTAAAAAGGAGTTTAGTTGAAATATTTGATTGAAGGTTGGATTATAGAGAGAAGATAATTTTAAAATATATTGTTTATTTAATTTAATTTATTTTTATTTTATTTATTTTTTATTTAATGAAGAAAACATTAAATTAAATAAACCCTACACCCATATGGGTAGAAAGGGTTATTGAATATATATTATATATATATATATATATATATATATATATATATAATATATATTCAATAATATATATATATATATATATATATTAAATTAAATAAAAATACAGTATAAATAGATCCTGAGACTACTAACAATAAGCTAAGACAAGGAAAATTATTTTAAAAGGCCCCGAAAGTAGTCACATTGCGATTGAATATTTTTCTAGAATTCGATACATTTTTAAAGCGGAGAAAAATTTCATTAAAAAAATATAAAATATTCATTTTTTCGTAACTCACTTCTTCACATTTTTATTATTCCTGTGATGGTCACTAAACACTTACACACTTCTAACCCATTTTTTAATGTTTTTAACTTGATGTGTGCATGATTTAAAATATTCATTTTTTCGTAACTCACTTATTTCACATTTTGATTTTCATACACGAATTTTTCTGTTTATAAACAATTCAAAAGATTTCTAGCAATAGATAGGACAAAGAAATTTAACTTAAAGTGCGTCTAAATTCATCATATTTCGGATCCACAAAATAAATCTTAAAAAAATAACCAAAATCCATAACACCGCCCTCCCCCTCAAATGTTGTTGTTCTGAACATTAATATTAACAAAAAGCTAAAATGAGGAGATTGAATAAAATTTTCACCCCCATAAAATGCGTGAACTTTGCCAGAAATTTTGTTGATAGCCGATTTTCGGTAAATAAAATAATAATATTTATGAAATAAATATGAATAATTAACAATTAATTAACAATAAATAATAATTTATTATTAATTTCTTTCACATTTATATATATATATATATATATATAATGTACTAACAATAAAGATTCTTTATATATATGAATAAAATTGTTAATTTAGAATTTAAATTTAGAAAAATCCAGCGCCAGAAAATAACTTAATCACTTCACAAATTGTAAATAAAACAATGTTTATTTTTTAAATTTCACAAAATTTATTGTGGAGATACTGCCACTGTGTTGGCGAAACAATTGCAGCAGTGACTAGATAATATACATTTTGAAACTACGTTTTTTTCTGAAACTTAAAAAACCGTTGTTTTACTTACAAATAGTTTATTATTGCTTTTTGCTTGATCTAAAAACCTGAACCGTCAGTTAATAATGTATTCAGGAACAACGAAAAGGCGCGGACAATGGAAGTCAATTTATCTGTTGTTTGTTCATAACATTGACGCAGAGGGCAGTTGAGTGTTTCGAGATAACGCACGGAATTCGTGAGTTAAGGCTCCTGATAATATTGGCGAAACCGCAGCACGTTGACATATTGAGGAAATTATCGACACGTGTGTGTAAAACTGACCTTCACGAGTATCGATTGAATAATTGGTTAAAAGAATTGAACAAAAAAAAACAAGGACCCAATTATGTCACTGTTTGCACGAATCAAATTTTATTTTAGCGAGGGAATCGATAAAAAATGAATGGGGTTTAAATAAAATATTTAAATGATTCCATTAAATAATACAATACAATAATAATAATATTTGCATATTATTATATATATTTTTTAATTTTTTTCTATAATAATATTTGCATAAATAGAAAACAGTATTCATTCACTTGGTCACAGTTATTTAAATAATTAAATAAAAATGATTTGAAAAGTCACAGAGCTAAATGTGGAAATAATTTATTAATTATTTTCAAATCATTTTTATTTAATATATATAATATTTGCATATTATTATTATTGTATTTATTATATTGCATTATTTAATGGAGTCATCTGAATATTTTCTTTAAACCCCGATCATTTTTATCAATTTTCTCGCTAATTTTTTTTTTTTTTTTTTCGATAGCCAGTTTGTGAATTTTGCTTTATTGTAACAGACAGTATTATAACATACTGTCAAAATGTACAAAATTCATAAATAAAGATATTTATATATATAAAATTTTATTGGTGCAAACAGTGACATAATTGGGTCCTTGTTTTTTTTTTCTTTTCAATTTTTTAACCTATAAATAAAATACTTACGGAAGAAGGACCTCTGGTCGATAGCCCTTTTGTAAAATTAAAACATATGTTAATATTACTAACAGGCGTAATCTCAATATCAAAAAGATTCTCACAACTATCCCAAATATTTGCCATGAACCCAACATCCCAACAATTATTAAATCACTATTTATTTTTCGTCATTCGCGAATTTCAATATAAAATCTAAGAAACTTCAAAGCATCCCGACAATTCTTACAATCAATCCATTCGAAAAAAATTTAAAATCATTATTATTATTTTTTATTGTATTGTTCCATTGCTGTTGATAATGTTTCGAAAGTTTCATAACACACGAGGTCGTGGACTGATTAAAGCCGGCCAGATGATTATTCAATCGGGAACGTAAATAAACATCGTTAATATTCAGCACATCGGCGGCGATTTTATGGGGAATTGATGCTAAATAACGGCGGACGAAAATAAATAAATAAAAATAAAACACCCACATCATCCTACGAAACGAAAACACAACAACGAAAAAAAAAAACACTTCCTATATGATATCATTTTGCGCGAAACGGACGAGAAATAATTAGGAATAGAAACGGAATGGAGACGGAATGTAAATGTGTGTGTTTTTTTAAATGTTTATTTATTCGGTCGAAATGAAATTGATTCGTTAATTTAAAGCACGTGGGTGTCGCAAAATTAAATAAATAATTATAATAAAAAAATTGAAATAATTAATTATTCTAGTTTAATTGCTTTGAAATTTATTGGCTAATGAGGTAAGTGCAGTGAAAAACAAATATCTATTAAAACAACTACTTCCCGGACAAATATACACGCCGGCCATTGAATTATACAACAATGACATTCAGGAATTTCAATATAAAATCTTACAAACTTCAAACCATCCTGACATTTCTGTCTATAAAATCAGACAGAATTTTCCAGTCTAAACGAATTATATATATATATATATATATATATATATACATATATATATATATACAGGGTGATTTTTTTTCGATGTTCTCTATGGGGATCTCGGAAACTATAAGAAATAGAAAAACGGTTAAATGGGGAAAGAAGTGTAGTTTTATAAGACGAATAAAATTACACTTTCAAAATATTTGAAAAAGTCAAGGGTAACTAGATATTTTGAAAAAAGTAAAATGTGTCAATTTTTTGAAATCAATATATCTCTATTATTATCATAGATAGAAAAAAACTGTAAAGGACAAAGTTGTAGAAAATTTTACACAGATTAATAACAAAAAATAAAAAAAAAATTCGCCCATATTTTGGGAGATATGACACAAACTTACCTTTTTTTAAATGGAAACAAT
Source organism: Philonthus spinipes (assembly GCA_963082785.1). Lineage (NCBI taxonomy): Eukaryota > Metazoa > Arthropoda > Insecta > Coleoptera > Staphylinidae > Philonthus > Philonthus spinipes. The sequence goes on from OY720312.1 coordinate 23,022,866, forward strand.
AGTTGGCTATGACTTTATTAAAAGGGCTATTCTTTCCCTTTAATCCGATATAACATATGCCATAGTTATTTTTAAAATAAAATAAGTTACAGTCGTTTTATATATATATATATATATATATATATTATATATATATAGGGAAATTGGGAATTGGTTTCTTCTTTATTAACTTTAAAATTGGTGCGATACACAATTACTTTGATTTTCCCCAACACTAAAAATAATTTAATGAAAGCCCAGCAGACAAAGAACGCCTCTCCTCCTGCGAAACAGCGCAAGAGCTTTATGAAATCGATCCGAAAATACGCCGAACCGACCTACATTAACCACTCGAACAAAACACTGCCAGTTGTCCTGAAAAGCTGAAATCGAAATCAGCGGGACGTTGAACTTTTCTTTATTCTCTCCGCTAAGTGTGATACGAAAAAAAAAACGAACACACACACACACAAACTCGTCCCGAAACGAAATGAAAATACTGCTGCCATGCGGCGTCCCGCTGTCTGGCACCGAGAATCTAGCTAGCGTAAATAATTACAGTTTCGCACTGTCGTCCTTCAATTGTCATTATTTAAAAATAAAATAAAAAAAAAAAAGTAGGTATTTTTTTTGTGTGTTAATTAAAGCAAGTGTTGGGTAATGGTTTATTATTCGCTTAGAAATTTCATTATTTTAAAAAAAAACAGAGTTTTTTTTGTTGAGGGGTTAATTAAAATAAGAGCGTTGAGTAAGCAAAGAATGGTTGGATTTTCGCTTCGTGGATGGGAATTATGATGACGAATCACGCGGCGATAACAACGGGTAAACGGTTTTTGTTTTCGTGATAACATTGCAAGTAAATTTGAATACATTTCACGTAAACAGACTTCAGTTCAGGTTTCCGATAACATTGCAGATAAATTAAACAAATTTCATTCAAAAACACACTTTCTTTTAGATTTCACTTTCTGAAAACTGAAATCTAAATGAAATTGTGTTTTCTATTCATTACGATGAAATTAAACAAGGAAAATTTCTGGTAATGATCAATAAAATTCGATCAATGCCTTTTTCCAACTGCAAAAAATCGAAATTTATTGATAATTGCCAGAAATTTTCCCTGTTTAATTTCATTGTAATTTAAATAACTGCAAATGTGTGAATCATCATGTTTCATTTTATTTAATTTTCTTTCCATATTATACTATGAAATTCCCGATTAAAAATAAAAAGAGTATAATCTTAATAAGTGGGGCATGAATCCAATAGCTTAATTAGCTTATCTTTTTATTGTTTAATATATGATGCACTTAAATTTTTGATATTCAGAGAAATTTCAATTTCAATTTACTTTATTAACAGAATCTCCATTTTCAAATTACAATTATAATTACATATTAAAAATGTTATATAAGAAAAGTGTGACGCTTGTCATTTTGATTTTTTGCAAATTAATTCATCAAACTCTCACTCAAAAAGCGCGCCCCGTACATAAACGTCTCCATTATCGTTTCAATAATTTGTATAAATTAACTTAATGACCGTCCCAAATCCATAATTCGCTCGATTGATTCCCGTACGCAGAGCCGATAATGACACAACGCGGAATTATCGACGTGGAAAAATATCTGACACGCTAAAAAAAACAACAAAAAGTTCATTAACACACCGCCGAGCCCGGCACGCTTGATTATGCATTATAATTCGCGAGTTTCAACAAAAAAAATGTCGCTAATCAGAAATTTTAAGGAATTAGTAATAATAAATTGTATGGGTTTGCTAAAGTTTAGACTCTTAATAGTTGAGCTTTACGATTATTGGGATTTAATGGAAATATTTTTATTAATACGAACGCCATCTAATTTAAAATTAATTAATTATAACAACAAGCCGGCACACTTGATTATGCATTATAATTCGGGAGTTAGAAGAAAAAAATGACGCTAATCGCAAATTTAATGGAAATTTATGTTTGTTTTTTTTTAATTTTAGTAGATTGTATAAACTTTCGACTCTCAATAGTACAGTTCTACGACTTCAGCTATTGTCAACAACTATTAACTTTAGCTATATTTACGACTATAGCTAATAGTCGTAAAACTGAACTATTGAGAGTCGAAAGTTTATGCATTCTACTAAAATAAAAATAAAAACATAATAGAAACATTTTTGTATAAAATCAAAAATATTTCTTCTTAATAAAACAAAGTTTGAGTTTTTATGATTTTGCATAATTCGGGAATTTGAGTTTTATTTTAATAGATTTTTTTAAACTTAAAAAAATACTCGTAAGGAGTTATTTTTAATTAACAGAATATTTTTTGAATGTCATCATTGAATATAATATTATATAATCTTCTTTATGTTGGTTGTTGATTGTGGAGACTTTAATTATTTAAATAAAATAAGTAGGAGAAAGGACAAGTATTTTTATTTAAATAATATTATATAGATTATTGAAAATTGAGTTAGAAAAAATATATATCGCTAATCTCAAATTTAATAGAAATTTCTGATTTTTTTTTAATTTTATTAGATTGTATAAACTTTCGACTCTCAATAGTACAGTTTTACGACTTTAGCTATTGTCATAAAAACACAACTATTAACTTTAGCTATATTTACGACAATATAGCTAATAGTCGTACACCTGAACTATTGATAGTCAAAAGTTTATGCATTCTACTAAAATAAAAATAAAAACATAATAAAAACATTTTTGAATAAAGTCAAAAATATTTCTTCTTCTTAATTCTTAATAAAATAATTTGAAAATAATTAATTAATAAATGATTTTCCCTTTTGCTGCTGTGACATTAAGGGTGCGGTTTAGAAGAAAGAGATAGCTATACAAATATGGGCAATCACTAATTTGAGTTAGATTGTTGTTGTGATCAATGAACAATATTGTATTATACATTAAAATAATCTTAAAATAAGCAGGAATTTCGTCAGATGAATTAAAAATTATTTTAATGTTTAGTTTCTGTGAAAAATAATTATGAAAAACAATGAAAATTGATCAAATTTATAGCAAATTTGAAATTAAATTTTTGCTAATAAAAACGTGTGCAATGAAAATTTAAAGGATTTCACTAAATTCTGCATTAAAATAACTTAGCAGACATGACCTATTAATTTCATTATATCTTACAATTTTCTTTTCTAACTTGAACTAGTAAATTGACGTAATACACGAAAATTAACGATTTATTTTTTATTTAGACTGATACTTTATACTTGGTAGATAAAAAATGTAAATACACATTCATATTATGAAATCCAAAAGAATAGCTCTATTTTCAAACGATTATTTTCATTTTACTATATAGCTATCTCTTTCCACTAAACCGCAACCTTAAACTAATCCTTTTCGCTGTACAAAAAGCGCCCAATTTTATGATTTTCAAATTTCAGGAAAAAAAAAATGGAAACGAAATAAACAAACACGTAAAATGTAGTTAAATCGAGATTGTTCGGTGTTATGAAACGAGTTGGAGCGATATCGGTTCAGAGCCGGCCGATAAATTTTCGCGCAAAACAAACTCTAACGAAACAAAAGCGGCTTTTCGTCGATTTAGCCTCGGCGCGGTTTGTCGCTATTTTCAGCACGAAAAATCCTAACAATAACACCAAAGAGATCTTTTTTTTTTTCGATTTACAAAATATACAGAATTCGAGTTGTTCGATTAAATGAATATCTTTTGCTTTATATGAAAACACTTTGAGTGTTTTCATATATCTTTAAAATCTTCACGAAAACTCACATTGTTTGGTTGCAGAGGTCTCGTTGGTTTACGAAAATACGCTTTTAGGTTTTCGTATGGTTTTATTAAACTCTCGAGGAACACTTTCGGATATTTGTGGTCTGTTCGTGAATGTTCATTGTTCAGGCACGTAGCAACGAGTAAGGGCGGCCCGGAAGGGTCGCATCCCCGCTGCGTGGGTACACTGGCGGTCTATTACCTACACTTTCAAGAAATCGCGAGTTACATCGCGACACACATTTAATTAAGTCCTATAATAGCATGAATTTGTATATATATTTAGTTGTTAAAAAATTTTGTACATTCCTCCCTGAAGATGACCAATGGTCGAAACTAGTTGGAGAAAATATAAATAAGTGAAACAAAACTAAGTATTTTAATTTCAATTAAATCATCCTGAATTAATTCAAAAATGTTTCACCACGGGTTAAGTGAGAAATTAATTAAACATAAAATATTTTTGCTTTTCTAAAAGAATTTTCGTAACGTTGCAATTTGAACGTTACGGCAATTCAAGTTAAAACTTTTTTTTCTTATTTTGTATAATATTGTTTTATTATTAGAATTTAATAAATAGTTGATTGATTAATTAATTGTATATAAAAAATATTCCCACTTAAATATGTGATAAGGACGGAAGCCAATTTATATACAAAATTTAGTTAATAATTGTAAATATATGCTAAGTGGTAAATATTGTAACTCTGTATATAAATAAAAAAATGTTATTATTATGCGATAAGTGGAATTTAATTAGAACTTTCTGTAAATATTTACACGTGAAAATATGGAAATGAACAATCAATAAAAAAAAAACTCTGCAAATATTTGCATTCGACTTCATTAAACACGGGCGGATTATTTGTGGGTCGATTTGTTTATGCAAAAGCGATTTAGCAAGATTTTGCGAAAAGGTCAACAGACGGACGTGCGCGCAAAAAAATTTGCATCGAAAAAAAAAACAACACCTGTATACACAATTTTTAAATTGTTGATGAAGATGGTTTAACAAAATTAAAACAATCTACACAATTTTTAAATTGTTGGTAAAGATGGTTTAACAAAATTAAAATAATCTTCAATTATAACCTTCTTTAGGCTGGTTGTAGATTATTTAAATTTTATCAAATATTGTCATTACTTGTACACGCTGTCTTATTTATGTATTTATACATTATTGTTTGAATTATTTATATTTATTCTGTTAACCTAACAACTCGTAAAACCACTTGGGATAATAATTGATTAATTTATTTGTTAATTTGTATTTTTAGTTATTGTTTATTTATATGTAATAGCCTATTTACTACTTATAGTAAAAAATTGTTACAATTTTTGTAAAATGGTGAATTTTTCCGTAAATAAAATTATTATTATTAATTCCACTTAATGTTGATTTATTTTAATCAATATCACGTTTATTAATAATAATAATAATCTTTATTAACAGATATATACAGAAAGTATACAAAATAAGTAATAAACATTAACAAACTCAAATGTATAATTTATATCTGTTAATTGGCTATCGATCAGTGGTCTTTCAGCCTGGATGTTTATTAATTTATTTCAATAACTAATTGTAATTATTTTATTTTCTAGTAAACTTATTTATTCTACGGAAAAAAATGAATGCATCGCTGTGTGCAATTAAATTGTGCAAATAATAATAAAAAAATCTCGACATACTGCACACACTCGTGCTAGTTTATTTCATCACAACGCCGTTGTATAATACATTGGACTAGTTGGAATAGAAAAAAAATCACAGTTTCTCATAGTTGTGAGTTATGTAATGGTTACTTTAATAGATCGGGTCTTGCGCAATTAATTAAAATTAAATGTAAATAGACTCCACCGGGAAGGAAAGAATCAGAGAGAATTTGATAAAAACATAATATGTTTGTTAATATAATTCATAATAAATATGAATAGATTTATTAAAAATCTACGAATAAAATAAATGTAAAGACAGATTCGAAAGAATAACTATGAATTCTCGAAAAGCTGTGTTTTTATTTATTTCATTTTTAGATTTTTAATAATCTATTCATATTTATTATTACAATATGAACTACCAATATTTAAATATTAATATAAATAGAAAAGAGTATTCATTCACTTGATCACAGTTATTTAAATAAAAATGATTTGAAAATAATTTATTAATTATTTTCAAATCATTTTTATTTAATATATTTAAATATTAAAAATATTAATCTCCTTTATGTTGGTTGTTGGTTGTGGAGGCTTTAATTATTTAAATAAAAATATAAAATAAGTAGGAGAAAAGACATATATTTTTATTTAAATAAGTAAAATTAAAATAATTAATCTTTCATTTTTTTAATTAACTAACTAACCATCTTATTCAAATGTGTATATGTATGTACAATAATATACAAAAATTAGAATTATATTCTGTAGATGATAAATCAGCTATCGACCGGAGGTCTTTCAGCCTTTTTTAATTATTTAAGGTAAATAAATCATTAAATCACTTATGTTAGACATCGATTAGTTTCAGTATTCGAATATGAAATCGAATCACCATGATTCAAATCTTCATTGTTTGAATTGCCACAATTCGAATGATCAAACAACAAATCGACAAGATTCATGATTTTATTCGGATACTTAATAATTCACGAAAATTGCAATTAATAATAACAACAGAATTATTTATACAAATTTAAATTCTATTACTCTTCTTGGTGTTCTTCTCTTTTTTTTAATTGTTTTAATTATGTCAGGTTTGTTTAAGTGCGTGTAATAATAAATGTTCTATTATTAAACGCCAAGGGCGGTGCGAGTTTCACTCCTAATGGATTGCTTGCTCACCCTTGATGTCGGAAGAATTTTTGTACGTGCACACGGAAAAAAATATACACGCGTTTTCGCGTGTCCTTAATCCGGCGTAAAAATAAAACCGCGCCGAATAACAAACGGAATTTATTGGATTGTTTTTTTTTTTTATTTAAATATTACGAATCGACAAATATTTACTATTTATATTGTATACTTTTTTCTCATTTAAAACATATTTAATAACCGTTTGTTATAATGAAATCACTTGGTTTTGTTTTACTAAAATTTTATTAAAACAAAACCAAGTGATTTCATTATAACAAACGGTTTTTCTTGTAAATAAAAATACTTTTAAACTTCGCCTGCTCTATATTGTATTTTCTCTCTTGTATCTTTCTAAAATTTTTATTAAAGACAATTTATTATAAATTAAATAAAAATGATTTGAAAATAATTAATAAATTATTAATAAATAAATAAATTATTATTAAATATTTCCACATTTATCTCTGTGACATTTTGATTTACGTTACGTAAGTACGTTAAACAAATGCACATTAAAGCAACTACTTCCCGGGCAAATACCCCGCCGGATATTGAATTACATAATGTACACCTGCCGTTGCATATTAATAATTCTTTTTTTTTGTAACAGTACGTATATAAATAAATATATATTTAAATTATTGCATAATGCAACAAATTGTGACCAAGTGAATAAATAATCTTTTCTATTTATACAATTAATTATTATTATTTAACTTCTTTATTTCAGTATTTATTATAGGATTGTACTCTTTATTAAATAGCGAAACAAAGAAGTCAAATGTAATGAGACTTTAAAATCCCATCTTTAATTAATATGAATGAATCAAAAATTAATTTGAACTAATCGAAAAGTCATATTACATTTAACTATTTTGTTTCAGTATTTATTAAAACATATATAATCTTTATTAATTGGCGAAACAAAGAAGTCAAAGATGATTCTAAAAGTCACATACTTTTAGAATCATCTTTAATTATAAACTCATACTTTCTTCTCTCATACTCTTTTCTATTTAATTTTGCAACTTTTATACACCTTCGCGATAAATACGGAATTAAAATTATCAGAAGTGCGGCTTAATTAGTGGAATTATTGTATTCTTAGTGCTCGATACAATTACTGAAAATAATGTAAATGGGACGCACATGTCCAGGCCTACAAAAATAAAACTCTTTGTAGCCGCATTTGAAGCCGTTAAAAATAGTCGAAACTAGGTGGTCCACGATTTTGCCTTTTTTCTTCTCTCTCCTACATATTTTTTGTTTGTTTTCATCTGTAATTAACCGAAAAGCGGAAATTTGTCTGCGCACAATTTAATTGGTTTCCGCTATGAAAGCAACGAAGGGTTTTTAATACCGAATATATCAAAAAGTAGAAGAAAGGATAATCATTTTTATCTACAGCCAACTTAAATAAGATTTAAAATGCTGATTTCCAGGGCCTTAATTCCTGAAATTGATCGTACGTTTCGGTTGAAAAAAAAAATCTGTCATATAGAAAAGGATTTACAAGTTAATTTGACATTTGTATACGATGAAAATGTACAATCAATATGTTTAATTAATTTCTCACTTAACCCGTGTTGAAACATTTTTGAATTAAATCATCCTGAATGTACAATCAATTTCAGGATGAAAAGCTTAGTCCTCTTTACTACTGTATATCTGTTATTCCTCTTAGTAAACTATTTTTTTATAACATTATTAGTAAATAAGACAACATTTTCTTAAGTTTTATTTACAAATAGTATATTAACTTTAACTTTATTTTACGGAATTCTCCATTATAATTGATTACATTATACAATAATTATTATAACTAACTAACCATCTTTATTCAAACGTGTATATGTATGTACAATAATATACAAAAATTAGAATTATATTCTGTAGATGATGAATCGGTTATCGACCGGAGGTCTTTCAGCCTAAATTATTGTATTATATGGAATTTCTTCAAGTAAAAATTATTTTTTATGATGTGAACGTATATATTAATAAAACTGTATCGACTTTAACTCGCAAACGAAATAACCAAACAATATAACCCACCGCTTATATAATAACAATTCCACATTTTTTTGCATATTAATTAATTTATCTACAACAGGTTCCAGATCGCGTAAAACAGCAGAAACACGGACGCGCACACGTAAATTTCCAATTCTCCGCGTGGACCTCGCTTGAATGATTTTTAACAACAACAACAAAAAATGTCAAGTTTTGCGTATGCAAAATGGCGTTATCATGTTTGTGCATTTCGTCTCGTTAATTTGCCGAAAAGGAGATTAAACATTTTGCTTACCTAAGGCTGATAACGCCGTAATCAAATTGGTATTGTGAACGTAAATATTTGATTTAGTTTCTTGTAAACAAAATAGAGAATAATTAATTTAGTGATTTAAACTACTGAACGTCTGAGAGTAGCAGAGGGCTAAGGATTGTAAAGAATCGAAATGTATACTAGTTAATTTTTACAACACCTCACACTGAGAAGTAGAGAGGAACATATAACGATGTTATATAAGACTAAATAAAATAAATAATTTTTACAAGATAATACAAGTATATTATTTCCTTAAGATTGATTATGTTTTATCTTTTAAACTATACTTTTAATTTCTGGGTTGTATACTAAAATTTCAATTTGTAGGTTATATCATGGGAAATATAAGAATAATATGTCATATTTCCTATCACATAACCTAGAAATTAAGATTATTCATGTGATATATTGTAAACCAAACTTGTAATTTCTAGGTTACATGATAAAAAATATGACGGTAATATGTCATATTTCCAATCATATAAAACATAACAGAGAAATTAAAAGTATATTAAAACTTTTAACTTTTAGGTTATGAGATGAGAAATATTACATATTTCTCAGTTAGCTTTGCTTATAACTTTTTGGTTGCCCTAGGTAATTTTAACGAAAATTTGACGTTAATGTAACAATTCAATTAACTCGCGAATATTTAAAGGATGTCACTTTTAATTGCGTTTCTCGAATGTATAAAAGTCATATTTATTGCTTCTGTGATTTTCCACCGTTCCAATAAGCACGATTGTGTGCTTTGAATAACCAACATCTGAAATCAATTACGAGGTTTGCTAGTTTTTTTGCATAGAAAATATTAATTGTTGCGTCATTTTTATAATTAGCATTTTCCGTCCGTCTGGATGTGCTTTTCACGTAATTGAATCGCAAATTGTATTGCCGTCTGTCGAGCGCGAGCGTGTTTTTTGTGAATTGCTCCGATCTGGAAATTTCCCACCAAGTTCAAACAAAACGGATTTAATTTTCAAACTGTAGAAATTACAATAGTACTAAATAATATTAAATGATAAGAAATAAATTGCAATGAAATTTGGGGCTATTCTGTAAGGGAAATGTAAAGTTTAACGTGTACGTTATTTTTTATCATCACAATCTAAACAGATTTTTTAATATATATATATACATATAATATAATATATGGCTGATTTTTAATTGTCGTCTGAAAGATCAAAGTGACTGAATTTTAAGTGTCGTCTAAAAAATCAGGTTGGCTGATTTTCAGGCGGCAGTTACACCGCCTGAAAATCAGGCTGATTTATAATTTTTGTCTTGAAAAATCAGGGTTACCGCTTTTTAATTTTGATATGAAAAAACAGGATATATATAATAACAATGGAAGATATAAATGGGATATATATATATATATATATATATAGAATGTGAATTTATTTAATAACGTAAACGTTAAACTTAAAATTTCCCGTACGGAATAGCCCCGATTGTCTATAATCGCATTCACGAAACTTTAACACTCTCATATGAGGGGTAATAATTTTCGCCTTAAACTAATATTTTTCTAGAAATTTTAGGGTGTTCCGCACCTTTCTTCGACCCACTATAAATTTTTAATTAATGCTTACATTCGCTTGTTATTTAATGTTGTGTGTTTTGCGTTCCGTTCCGTCTTCATGAAATATTCCATCGCAATTACAGCCTCCGTGTTTCTCCGCGCTGGGAGGGAGCTTCGATCGATCGACGAGGGTTGCGCGTCCTTGGCCCAATTTCCAACCCCACATCCCCAGTGCAATTCCCTGCATCTGCCCCCGTTTCAGCTACCATATTGCCCGACATACTGATGCAGAAAGAATGAATGATACGAAATAAGCAGTGAAATAAAACGAAGATAATGGTGCAGGGTCTCTCAATTGCGCTCCACGTCATATTAGAAATATTTCCTATATATTTCAGATAGGTTTCCCATTTTTCAAATATATGATTTCATTGACAATTTGACAATATGAAATATTTTTGAGATATATTGAATTTCATTTGATCAATTGCGAAATATTAATAATTAGTGTTGGGCAAAATCGAGTGAATTTAGTAATCGAGTATTTCTAAATAACCAATTTTAAGTAGCTAAAGTTAATGAATAATAATAAATTCGGGTTTACTGATAAACATGTGACATTTTCCAATATTAATTTTATAAATAAAATTAAGAAAATTGTTACATACTTCATTTTGCAGTGACAAAAAAGATCGAAAAGATCGATTTTGCCCATATCTAATAATAATAAATAGGTTAGGGAGAATCTGGGATTGTTATTCCAAATTTATTATAATTGTTTTTAAATGGTGTATAATTTTATCTCAACGTGAAACACTTCGCGTAAATTTAGAGTGCTTAACTGGATTTTAAATTTAATGCCAATTAGTTCGGATAGAAAAATTGCAACAATTATCCTTACGCTATATAAATAGTGGTTGAACATTTCATTAATTGAACATTTTATTAAATATTACATACTTAATTTATCAACAATTAAATAGATCGAAACGATCGACTTTGCCCATCTCTATAATTATATTATAAAGAAGATATGACTAGATTAGACCATTCTGTAATTAAACTTCCGTAAAAATAAATTTAATTTATTAATCTGATAACACAAAACAATGGAATTTTTACATTAATTATTACTACTATAAATTATCAATTTTTATACATAGATTCTTATCAAAAACATGGAAACAAGGATATTGCTTTACAAACACGTGTAGGTATGCTGTTATTATTATTATATAAATACAAACATTTTTATTCTGACAATATGATAACAAAAAAATGCAAAATTTATAATAACAATATATGCAATTGTGTTTGTAGTCTGTGGTGGGCTATCGATCATAGGTCTTTCTGCCCTGTCTGAATTTATGGTGATTTGCAAATTAAAGCAAAATATGATTTCATTGACAATTTGACAATATTAAATATTTTTGAGATATATTGAATTTCTGTGAAAAATCAGGGTGGCTGATTTTTAATTGTCGTGTGAAAAACAGGGTGGATGCTTTTTAATTGTTGTCCGAAAAATCAGAGTGGTTGACTTTAATTGTTGTCTGAAATTCAGGATGGCTGATTTAAAATTATCTTGTGAAAAATCAGTATGGTTGGTTTTTAATTGTCTGAAAAATCAGGATGGCTGAATTTTAAATGTCGTCTGAAAAATCAGGGTATCTGTTTGTAATTGTCGTCTGAAAAGTCAAGGTAGCTTTTTTTTTAATTGACATTTGAAAAATCAGGTTGGCTGATTTATTGTTATAGTATGAAAAATCAGAGTGGCTGATTTTTAAGTACCGTCTGATAAATAAAGGTGGCTGAAAATTAAATGCTGCCTGAAGAATCAGGGCGGCTCTTTTTTTAATTATCGTGTGAAAAATCAGAGTGGCCGAATTATAAATGTCGTCTGAAAAATCAGGTTGGCTGATTTGTAACTGCCACCTGAAAATCAGGATGGCTGATTTTTAATTGTCATGTGAAATATCAGGGTAGCTGCTTTTTAATTGTCGTCTGAAAAACAGGATGGCCGAATTTTAAACTTCGTTTGAAAAATTGGAGTGGATGATTTGTAACTTTTGCCTGAAAAATCACAATGGCTCATTTTTAATTATCGTGTAAAAAATCAGGGTAACTGAGTAAGAGTTACCCTGATTTTTCACACGATAATGTGGCCATTGTGATTTTTCAGGCAACAGTTAAAGTTCATCCTGAGTGTGAAAAATCAGGGTAATTGGGTTTTAATTTTCGTATGAAAGATCAGCTTGGCTGATATTTAATTGCCGTCTGAAAGATCAGAGTGACTGAATTTTAAATGTCGTCTGAAAAATCATGTTGGCTGATTTGTAACTGTCGCCTGAAAATCAGGCTGATTTATAATTGTTGTCTGAAAAATCAGGATGGCTGATTTTTAATTGTCGTGTGAAAAATCAAGGAGGCCGCTTTTTAATTTTAATCTGAAAAAACAGGATGGCTGAATTTTAAGTGACGTTTGGAAAATTAGGGTGGCTAATTTATAATTATCATGTAAAAAAATCAGGATGGCTGGATTCGTCCGAAAAAATGGGGCGGCTAATTTGTAAGTTCTGTTCTGAAAAATCGGGGTGGCTGATTTTTAATTATCATGCAAGAAGTCAGGGTGGCTGGTTTTTAATTGTCGTCTGAAAAATTAGGATGGCTGATTTTTAAATTTAGTGTAAAAAATCAGGATTTTTAATAATAATATCTTTTAATTGTAATCTTTTTAGAGTGTCACACTTTTCTTATAAAATTTTTAATATGTAATTATAATTGTAATTTGGAAATGGAGATTCCGTTAATAAAGTAAAATGAAAATTAATTATACAGCTTGTATGTATATAAATATATTATAATTATATCAAAAATATATAAAGTATTATTGCCATTTTTGTAGCAATATTAATTTATACATTTCGACTCTTTTTATTCCTGAATTTTTTTGTGGCATTAATAAATAATTGAATTAAAAAAAACAATTATTTGTATTCGAAAAAAAAAACCTCTCACCTTTTCTACGTCCGAAAGGTCCCAAGAAAGCGTTATTCTTCCCGATTATATTATCATCGATGTACTTAATCAATTTAGCTACATCCTCGTTCTTTTTCGGCACGTTCTGGTTCCTCTGCTTGACCAGCCTGTAGTAGTCCTCGTTGCAGGTGCCGATTTTCCTATTCCCGTAAGATTTTCTCACCGTGGTCGTCGTAGATGTCATTGTTGGGACATTATATTACACTTTCCTGGCACTAATTGTTTCAAAATTAAAAATAAATTTGTAGTGTATTTTTTTTTTAATTTTTAAAACACGCGTTTTGGTGTTGAATTTTTTTTTTTTGAGTAAAATTTTTGTGTGTGGAATTGATTCAACTCCGTGCGTTTCGCGAAATTGAAAATACGAACCGCGCGATTGGCGATACACTGAAGCTCGAATCCGCGGAGCGGGCACGTTTTTCCTGCGATCGATTATTTCCGCTCGGCGCACGAACGCCACCGGAGCGAATCCTGCGGTGCCCAGCAGGAATAGTGAGCTTTTGGGTTTGTTGAGTTGCATACATTACACATGCATACATAATCTTTATTGTTATATTCGGGGCTGTTTTGTAAGAGAATTGTTGAGTTTAACGTGTACGTTACTTTTTAATCATCACAGTCTATGCAGTTTTTATAATGGATATATACAGGGTGTTTCAAATTAAAAAATCGCATTTTTTCATTTTTCTTGAATACAAAGAAACTTAGCTCAGTTTTCTCAACGGGATATTAATTAGCTTGAAATTCTGCAAAAGTGCAAAATTTAAACATACCCTTATAATGATCCCCATATTAGCTTGAAATTGTGTGTGTGAAATTCTTATAATGATATGGGGATCATTATAAGGGTATGTTTAAATTTAAAAGTCAATAACCCTTACCATACACACACATAGATTTTTTTGCCATGGATGTTTGCTTTAGGACCTGGTAGGGGTAGTTCATCCCTATCAAGCCATTGTCTTTTATAATAACAATAATAATAATAATTTTGCGTAAATGACCCATTTTTCATCGCCTGTTACAAACCTGTTTAAAAAGGGCTCCATTTTTATTTAGACTTGTGTTTATTGTCATGCGATCTTCTTTATTCCATTCACACCTAACTTACTGATTTTCCCTAATTTCTCCAGGTCCACCACCGAAATAACGGTTGATTGCGATGTATTCAAAGTTTCGACTATACATCTCGTCGATTGACGTGGATTTCGCTCCAATACTGCCTTTAAAAAGTTGTCGTCGAAGTCGGAAGTATTTCAGTATTTCTTTGAAATCACGCGGGAAGAGGGGGCTGAAATTATACCTGCATTTTCTTAAAATAATATTTGTTTTCTGAAATCAAACTTTAAATTTCTAAAATTAAAAATTATTTTTCTGGAAATATTTTTATTTTCTGAAATTAAACATCAATATTCTTCATTTTTAAAATTTGTTCTCTGTCTATTATAATAATTAAAAATCTGAAATTGAAGTTGAGAACATATAGTTTCCCGGATTTAAAATTAGGTTTGAAGTAGGAGTGTATATAAAATAAAATAAAGGCATTTTCTTTTATAACAAAAAGTGTATTAAATCAATCAGTTAATATACAATTCAAGAAAAAAAATCAAGGATTAATCATTATTATAAAAAAATTAATATAAATCTCATGTTAGAATTATCTAAAATAAATTCAATTCACCTCTGATGTTGTAATGAAGTTTATATTTATTTCCTGTACGTCAATCCTGAGTAACCTAAAAAATTAAAATATTGAATTTAGAATAACAAAAGAAAACCTTCTTACAAAATTTTGTATTCCCCGTAACTCCAATATCCTTCTTAAATACAAACATCCCATTCATCAATTCATTAGCGCAAAATATCAAGACAGTTCAGCTAGCTAGCATAGATTTTTCTTAAACTTCATCATAAATTCACGACAGGGCAGAAAGACCTTTGATCGATAGCCCAGACGGACTAACGCCTACATGTATTATAATTATTTATATTGTTATATTATTGAAATTATCTATATAGTCTGAATAAATATATATATATATATATATACAGGGTGATTTTTTATCTTGAGACTACTAAATATATTGAAAACTTAATCTTATCAAGAAATGTTTCAAATAAAATTTGTTTGTCTCAGATTGGATGATACCAATCTCGACCTGCCACCCCCACACCCTGGGGGTGGTAGGTGGGTCAAGTTGCGAATTTCAAATGGGAACCCCTATTTTTTATATGCTATTCGGATTCTCCGCAAAAAAAACTTTGTCACAAATATTTAAGTAAAATCAAATAAAAAGTATTCGAAAATATTTAATTTACTAAATTGAATAATTAATTAATTAATCTTCTTTATGTTGGTTGTTGGTTGTGGAAACTTCAATTATTTAAATAAAAATAGTTGTCCTTTCTCCTACAACTATTTTTATTTAAATAATTAAATAATTATTGATAATACAGGCTTCTATTTCGTTATACCAAAGACAAACATATATATATTTATAATTTGTCTGTGGTTATACATTGTTTAAAGATTAAATAAAACACTGATTCACTTTGTGAGCCAAGAGTCTTAATTTGATAATTACAATTTAAAACTATTTTCAAAAGAATAACTGAAATATTATGGGCCAAACAAACGTTTTTTTTTTGTTTGTTTAATATTGGCTTAGTTTCGACCGAGGCGCTTAATATTGCTGCATGGCTGTATATTAATTATTTCCAGAATAGCAGCTTTAGTAGTTAAAAAGGTATATTAAGAAAATATTTACCTCCATAACAAGGCCCTCCAAACCCGGCCATGGTACAAGGATCAAAATTGATTGCTGCAAAAATAATTTAGAAATTTAAATCATTATCCCCTCAGATAACAATTTCAAAAATTATAGAAGTATCAATAATTTAATATTATTTTAAAATTGAATTGCACCAGTAAGTATATAAAAAAATAACATAAAAACGTTTACAAAATAACGTTGCGTCAAAATTAAAACAACGTTAAACGTTAATGCAAGATTGATGTAACTTTTTTATGTCCATTTTGATCGGTGAGACTTTTATGGTTACCTGGTTGACAGTGTCCACCGTTCAAAATATTAAACGGGTTGCAATTAAATCCGCGATTATCTCTAACAGCAACACATTTTCCGTCTTGATAGGTGTATCCTTCTGGGCAGGTATAATCTGGTTGATTTTCCTTGTCCGGAATACAGGTGGATAAATAGGCTTTGTAACCGGGTGGACAATATGTATCAGTGCGATCTAATAATAATAATTAACAACCATTTTATATAATAAATTAAAGACGACGCACCTTTTGCCTAATTACTAATTATTATTCATTAAATGTGAACCATTTTATATGACAAATGCAATACGTGAGAAATTGTACATGTACATGTCTTCTACTAAATAAATAAATGTTACTTCATTACAATACACAAAAATTTAGGTAGACTGTAGGCTAGGCTATAAACACATTTTAACAAACTAGTGCGAAACTCAGAAACAAGAGATTAGACTTCCGATCTATCTAAACTCTTGTTTGCTCAGAATGTCGTTGTTCTACCGAAATTCTGAGCACTGGATTTCCGAACTGTCTAATCTCTTGTTCCTAATTTCGCACTAGTTTGTTGTATTGTTGCCCCATCTTATTGAAACCACATGTTTTCTAATGAAATTTCATCGAAATGATAAAAATGAAAATCGTTGAGCATGGCTTTGTAACACTCACATTAATGAAGGTATTGTTAAATCATCCGATAAAATTAGAGTCACTAATGTATTCGATATGCCTAGAATTTTTGATAGCTGGAGGTAGACCGAGAGTTAATTTTTATTATTATTATAAGTAACGAGCTCATATTTATCATAAGGCAACCCAATCTCAATATATGGAATTTAATTAAAGATTGGATATAATAGTGCCACCTATTCGACATTTTTTGAACAAAATTCCGGAATATTACCTTCAACGCATTTTCCATCGACAAATTTTAATCCGGAAGGGCATTTCTTTACCTCGACCTGAACGCAAATGCCATCTTCCTCTTTGAATCCTTGAGGGCATAATTCTGCAGAAACATAAAAGGCAACCATTAAAGTCTAAACAAAATACAGGTATTTCAAAAAAAAGGAAAATAATTCTTACCTGATATGCATTTACCACCCTTAAAGTCGTAACCAGGGGGGCATAAAACTGATACGCTTTCCTGCAAGCATATGCCTCTATGCTCTCTGAATCCAACCGGGCATGTTTTTGCATATCCTAAAATATTATTAGCTCAATTAATTTTAGAAAGGGCACACGCTAGAATCATGCGAATTATTCATACATCATCGTGAATATAAAGAAAAAAAACTTTACTCGGAGGGCCTGAGGAGTAACTCAAATTAACCCTACTGTGGAAATTAATCAATAAAAGTAAATAAAATCGATTTTATTATGATCAGACTGATTTAAAGTATATTTTATTGTAGGAAAAAGCATATGCTAGAATTATGCGAATTATCCATATATCCTGATGAATACAACGAAAACCTTTGAAACAACTTTTCTCGGAGGGCCCGAGGATTGACTAAAATTGATCTTACTGTGAAAATTAAACAATAAACGTAAATAAAATCGATTTTAATGTAATCAGAATGATTTAAAGTGTCTTTAATGTTAATAGTAGGCAATCAAAGTGACTCTAATGTCAATATTATTTATATATATATATATATATATATATATAATCGATGTCCCCCTTTACCAATTGGTGTCGGGGATCAATATTATTTTTATAAATAAAAAATCATATTTACCTTGCGGAGCCCAAATCAAACATGCAATCACAAAAACAGCCCGCATATTTATTTATTTAGAAAACACGCAGAATTAAAGAAATGTGATGTTCGTTTAGGCAATCTTCGATCAAAAATAAAGCAGATCATTTCAAGCGCGGCGTTTGATAAATGTTTATCTCGTCCGTTGCTTATTATAAACAATCGTTTGGATAAACAATTTTCATCTTAATGATTGTTATTCGTGTAATTTTACATTCATTACAAACTGGTAAGTTCAAGGATCTTGTTGAGATCAAGTAATTGTTTACATACGTGTTACTTAATTTGTATTTAAGATAAAAATTACACAAATACAATGTGTCTTTATATAAAATAATTATTTATGAATCGTAATTTTTCTTGAATTATATTCAAAGTATAAATTAACTCAAACACAATATGCAAAAATACAAAAATGAACTTATTCTTCTAATATAGTATAATAAAATAGAATTATTTTACTATTTCTTAAATATTCCTGCAATATTTCTTGTGAAAATTTGTTTCATTGTAATAAACAACGAACAAAAACAAAACGTTCATTTATTTTTTCATTGCAACTGGTAATGAATTGTACTCAAGATAAAAATAATTCAAATACAATATGGGTTTATGAAAATAATTATAATAATTAAATATAATCACAAGATAAAAATAATACTCAAATACAAGCTGTTCTTGAGGAAGATAAAGTTGTAACTTTTCTTAAATTGTATTCAAGATATAAATAACTCAAATACAATTTGTGTTTTTGAAAAAAATATTTACTTACAACTATAATATTTCCTAAAGGGAAAATAATTTATTAATTAATTATTTTCAAATTCTTTTTATTTAATTTATATCTTAAATTATATTGAAGATAATAAAATCCCAAAAATCGTGTGTTTTAATGTAAAATAAGAAATCACTGCTGTCAGATATTTATTATTGGAAACGAAAAACTTGCTTTTTTAGATTTTTGGATTTTCTTGGATTATATATAACTCACCCAGTTTCCTTTTTCATGCGTTGATCTCTTCGTAATTAAAAAAAAACAGACTTTTTCAATAAAAAAAATCATTTTCTTGAACCACTTCCGCAACGCATTAAATAATCAATAAACGTTGTTGTTTGTTTGCATTTTTTGTTTACTAAGGCGTCTTAAATAAAATAATAATACGTAATTATCTATGAATCATTGTTATTCAAATTAATTTACAGATATATTATTTGAATAAAAAAATGTATTTTCTGTTATTTTTAAAATAATTGCAAAAGGTATAAAACAGAGATTATTAAATCGAAACATTTTAATTGTTATAAGAGCTGATATGAACATTAAAGTTGTACAATGTTTGTAGCCGTAAATGCAAACCATTAATTATGACGAAATAAATATATTTTTATTCGGTTTTATAAAATATAATTCCTTTAAAAATTGTTGATCAGCCCTATTTTAATTTAATTGTTTTAAAAGCTGATATAAAAAAGAAAATTATTCATTGTTTGTAACCGAACATGGCTATGAATTATTAATCATCAAAAATGTTCTTTTGAATATAGTATAAGGAAAAGAAATTCTTTTACAATTATTTAAAATATTCTTTCTTGAACTTATATATTAAAAAATTAAATTAAAATCATTCCAAACAAATATTTATTTGTTTGGAATGATTTTAATTTATAACAATTTACGGTAACGAACATAAAACGTATATTTAACTTTTTCTTTGTGCATTACAATAAGTGGTTATCAGTTGAGACCGTTTCCTGGCGATTGTGAATCGGCTCTAATATTTATTAATAATTTTTAAAAATAAATATTGAACTCTAATAAAAATCTATCTATGAGTCTGGGGTTATGCAATTCAAATTACACTAAATGAAATAGATAAAAATTAATATTTTATTTGTTGTAGAATAATGGAATATATTTAGTTGTGAGATAAATAAATTATTTTATCCCATTATTCATCGCTGGTTCACAATCATCCGGGAAAGAGAATGTAACGAAAACGAGAAAGATAAATTATAGGATTTGTATTCAATCACAATCGCTCGTAAAGAGGCCTTGTGGCTTTTCTACATACACTCCGTTTCTGTTCTCGCTTCCGGGTGATTATGAATTGGTCCTCATTTATTTATTCTCCTCAAAAAAAATAATATTAAAATAATTTCAATTCATTACCATTTACGGTAACAAACAATATACTTCTCTACTTTCAATTATTCTCTATTGTTACCGTAAATGGTTACGAATTGAAATTATTTTTAATATTTCCTATTTTACGGAATTAAAATAGATTTATTTTCTTTAGTTATCCTTAGGATGTACATTTTTATATCATTTTTAGTAAATGACATCGAATTTGAAAGAAAGATATATTTTAATAAAAGAAATTTAAATTTTGTTACAGTCAATCGTTACGAATTGGAATTATTTTATACAATTTCTATTTTATGGAATTAAAATATTTTCATTTACTTTAATTATTCTCAGGATGTACTTTTTTATGCCAAGAAATTTGAATTTTATTACCGTCAATGGTTACGAATTGAAATTAATTTAATATTTTGTATGTTATGGATTTAAAATAGTCTTATTTTCTTTAATTATCCTTAGAATGTACTTTTTTATACCCTTTTAGTAAATGAAATTGCATTTGAAAGAAAGATATATTTTTATGAAAGACATTTGAATTTTGTTGATTCTGAAGGCATTAATTGTTTGAAAATCCATTATAACATGAAATGGATCCATGCATTTTTGATTTTCACTTCAATTTATTGTTCGTGATAATAAATTAAAGTGTAAATGAAAACCTTGGTAGTTTCATTTAAATAAATTTGAATTTGTTTACAATAAAATGGCATAATGAGTGTTTTCATTTAATTGGGGTTCGTTTGAGGAAGAAATCTAATATTTTTAATGAGTTTTAATGAATGAATTAATAATAATCAATAATTTTAATTGTGATTCTAACAATAATTTATAAATAAAAAATAAAAGACTTTTGAAAATTAAGAAATGAATGTCTGTAATAACCAATTGTTTGATTTAATCTGTAAACACATTTAAATTGGATAATTATCCATTTGATAATGGCTGTTTTTATTCGAACACGCATCGCGTTCCGCTCAACCGGAACCGGAAAACTCCAGAAAAATCGACGTTTCGAAAAAACCGCGCAACCTCACTGAATCCGGCAACCCCGCAACCGGTATCCCCGTCCTTGTTTGGAGCCTCCGCGAGAGGGAGACGGAGCGCGTGAAATTTCCAGAAAGTTCCAGAAATGGTGATTTATTTCCCTTGCATTGGTACCGGCCATCAGTTGACTCTTTGATCGTCGTGCCGGCGAGACGCATTGCGATATACACTCTCAATTGCGTGATCGTGCAAGAAATCCGAATCGAGGGAGGTGATTGAATTCAGGCGGATTTTCCGGGGTTGATTGCAAGAAAGGGGAGTTTTTATTTGGGCGAATTCTAACGGGTGGTTTGAATTTCGCTTCAAGAGGGTCGAGTGTGCCGTTCGCGAAAAATTTTGTTTTAAAATGGCTGGAATGTCAGTTATCGGTATTGACTTCGGCAGCGAGTCTTGTTATGTGGCCGTGGCCAAAGCCGGTGGAATCGAGACGATCGCGAACGACTACAGTCTTAGGGCGACACCGTAAGTACAAAAAAAAAAATGATTCCATTCGGTTTCGATCCAACCTCCCGACACATGTGCACTCGTTTCCTAAAGAAATCGCATTTCGAACCTTGAGAACTGGGCTTTTACCTAATCGGGAGGGCCCGCGTTAGTGTGGGTGTTGTAAATGCGGTGGTTTTTGGTTTAATCAATTTTAATGCTGTCTGGGGGGAAAAAATCAATTTCACTTCAGTCGATTGATTTAGGTTATAAATCCCATTTACAAACAAATTTTGCGTTGAACGAATTGATTTTCGTGATTACCCCGCTTTTTTAGGTCATGTATAGCGTTTTCCGGAAAGAATCGAATATTGGGGGTGGCTGCGAAGAATCAGCAGGTGACCAATATGAAGAACACCGTTTACGGCTTGAAGCGGCTGCTGGGGAGGAAGTACAACGATCCCGCCGTTCAGAAGGAATTGAGGCTGTTGCCGTTCAACACGATCGAGGGACCTAATGGAACAATCGGCATTAAGGTTCGTGCCAATTTAACCTTGACCCTATGTTTTTGTTCTAGAAATATTTAGCTAATATTGATGACAATGTTAACAAGTGTTTCGATTAACAAACTTTTTCTAACAATCTATATTTATGTTTAAAAACTACAAGTATTGTAAAATTTCATCATCTAAACATGATTTCGTAAGAATATCAAGTTTTACAATTTGCATTATTATAGGTTTTTTTTTTTTAAAAAAAAGAACCACTGTTTAGGAAATCGTGATCTAGAATGATAAGATTTCTCTAGAAAGACAATTTGTTTTGAGAATAACCTAGAAAAACAATTCTGTCAATATTGATCTGGAAAGATTTCGTTTTACAATGACTTGCAGAACATTTTTCACAGGACCACTGGTTGGGAAATGAAAATCCCTTTTTCGATTAATCTAGAATCTTCAAAATGAGCGAGTTGCAAAAAGTGGGGTTATGTAAAATTATTATGACACGAAAAATTGTTTCAAACAAAAGTTGCTCAGAATTGAATTCCACATGATTTTTATAAATAGTTCACCGCACGAAGCCTGCGGGATCAGGAATCGTATGAAATCAAAAAAAAAAAATTAAGAGGATCAAGAATGAGTAAATTCAAAATGTTACTTAAATCATTGTATTTTCATTTTTATCAGGAATCATATGAAATAAAAAAAAATTAAGGGGATCAAGAATGCGTAAATTCAAAATGTTACTTAAATCATTGTATTTTCATTTTTACCTTATACGTTAGTGTTTATTCAATTTTTTTTTTAAATAGGTACACTACTTAAATGAAGAGCATACATTCACACCAGAACAATGCCTGGCGATGTTGCTGACGAAGCTGAAGGACGTGTCGGCGACGGCGATGGGCACCCCGATCAACGACTGCGTCATCTCCGTCCCCTCGTACTTCACGAACAACGAGAGGAAGGCCCTGCTCTGCGCCGCGGCCATAGCCGGTGAGTGAAATCTTTTTCCTTTCCATGGGACCTTGAGCGAACTTAAAAAAAAAACACCGGCTGACTCATAAGTAGTTTATAGTAGGTATATGTTGTAGGACTGAACATATTTGGATGTTGTGTGTGTGCGTGTTTTTTTTGCAGCGATCAGTCACCTCTTGTTTGTTACACAAATATGGGAATTTGAATAAAAGGTTGAATGATTGTTAAAGAGAAAGTGATTTTTGTTTTAATTAAAAAAAAACCAATTTGTATATCCTCTACGGATATGTTATTAGTAATGAGATTAATTTGTATTATAGATTTAAACGTACTGCGATTATTTAACGAAACGACAGCGACGGCCCTCTCGTACGGCATTTACAAGCAGGACCTGCCGGCGCCCGAGGAGAAACCGAGGCACGTCTTCTTTGTGGATTTCGGCCATTCGGCGCTGCAGGTCTCCGCCGTGGCCTTCCACAAGGGCAAGCTGAGGATGCTGTCGACAGCCTCGGCGCCCGACCTGGGCGGCAGGGACATAGACCTGATCCTCGCCGATTACTTCACCAAGGAATTCCAGACGAAGTACAAAATAGACGCAAAGTCCAACGCGAGGGCCTTCGTCAGGCTCCTCACCGAAGTCGAGAAGCTGAAGAAGCAGATGTCCGCCAACTCGACGAGTCTGCCGCTGAACATCGAGTGCTTCATGGACGATAAGGATGTTAAGAGCGAGATGAAGAGGGTTCAGATGGAGGAGCTCTGCGAGCATTTGTTTGTCAAGGTCGAGAAAACGTTGACGGAATGCTTACAGAAATCAGGTTAGATTTTCTTTACTAATAAGGCTCGATTCACAATGACCTAAGAACAAAATATAAACAAAGAGATTACAACACGTAAATCCTATAATTCATCTTTTAAATTCTTGCAGGTTTATCTCTGGACGACATCCACTCAGTGGAAATCGTCGGTGGTTCTTCGAGGATCCCCGCTGTGAAACAAATGATTGAAAAGGTCTTGAAGCGCGTACCGAGCACCACTTTGAACCAGGACGAGGCCGTGTCCAGGGGCTGCGCCCTGCAATGCGCTATGCTGTCCCCAGCAGTTCGTGTCCGTGACTTCAGCGTGACGGACGTTCAAGATTACCCGATCAGCGTGTCCTGGGGCGGGAGCAGTGATGGGGAAGGTCCTGGCGAAATCGAGGCATTCTCTGTTAATGACGCTGTTCCCTTCTCGAAGATGCTCACATTCTACAGACAAGAGCCCTTCTCAGTTTCTGCAGCGTATTCTGGGGATATACCTTATCCTGATCGTAATATAGGTTGGTGATTTATTTGAAAGTTTCGGTCAAGAACTTTCTTCATGGCATGTAATTTAAAGCGACCCATAGATAATAATAATAATAACACTTATTGCCCAACAGGAAATATTATTGTGTTATGTGGATTGCACAATATTTTTTTAATTCAATTTGATCTAAACATGATTATAGTGCGCAATAATATTAATTGTCTATGGTCCGCTTAAGTGTTACTACAAGCATTTATACATACTACAGGTCCTGGCAGCAGTGACCTAACAGTCAGTGAGATTTTAATATTAATTTTTTACTATTACTAGTATTTAATTTAATTATTAGATTCGTCAAATTATGATTTATTTTACAAAACGCATCTAAATAATAATTAAAAACATAGGTACATGGACCATCAAAGATATTAAACCATCACCGGACGGCAAAGTGCAAAAGGTTAAAGTAAAGGTCCGTATTAATTTGCACGGCATAATGACCGTGAGCAGCGCGTCCCTCGTTGTGAGCAAAGAAGAACCGATGGAAACAGAACAGGGCGGTAACGCCCAACAGGAAGAAGAACAGCCGCAACAACAGTCCGGGGAGCAGCAGAAAACGCCACCAGCCGAGGCCAATGGAGCACCTGAGGTAGGCCCCAGCTGGACGAAGAAAATATCAGCCTGGTTCGGCCGGGTACGCTCATTCAGCCCTGGCCAATGCCCGGCTATATCCATTCACACACCACACACACGCTCAACTTGCTGTTTGTTTTTTTTTTACATTCACTTATATCTCTTGCTTTGTTTTTTTTTTTTTAATTTCAATTGTGCACTTTTGTGTTTTGTGAGTGGCTATTATTTTCTTTGTCATGGCTGTTTATTTGTTTACCCTAATTTTATTTTGTTTCCTCCAAATTGTGAATAATCAGCATGGACACATTAAATCCTATATTCTATTTTAATATTATAATATTTTTTAAATGGTATGGAAACGAGCAAGAATGTTGGTGTAATCATAAAAGAAGGAGAATATTTCTTATTATTTCAATTAAATAAATACATGAAAAGATGGCAAAAAGGTGTCTGACCATTAGTCGATTGCTATTATTCTATAAATATTGTATAAAAACAGTAATATTATAATAATATGCTTGGAATGAAAAAATCGTAGGATTTTAACTGTTGATGACAATTGTAAAACGATTATGTAATTTTGCTTAAAAACATTACAACAAAAAATCTTAATTATATATATATAATCTTATATCCTTCTACCACATATTGGTGTAGGATTTAAAATCTTAATTATAAATTCTTAATACATTTCATCCATTGGATGGGATCTGGTTATGAAATGAGGTATAATTAAAACATCAACCGATAGTGAAAGCACTCTATGCTTAAGCAAATTTGTATCGAAGCAAATTATGTTATTTGTTTGTCCTTTCTTCTGCGCATGTGCTATTTTAGGCAGATAGGTTTTGCAAGTGTCTGCCTAAATACCAGATTACACGACTATAAATTTAAAGCCTGCCTCAAAAAAGAAAAATTTTATTCTTAATAGAATATTTAAATTTTATATGAATTGTTATTTATTTCTTCTCCAGGAGGGTGACGACAAGAAAGACAAGAAGAAGAAAACGGTGAAGAGCATCGATTTGCCCATCGAGAGCCTCACCACTGGTATCTCGCAGGTTGAGTTGAACCAGTTCACCGAGCAGGAGTACAAAATGATTGCAGGTATTTTATTTAGTCTTATATAACATCGTTATATGTTCCTCTCTACTTCTCAGTGTGAGGTGTGCAGGTATTTAATAGTTCAAAATTCACTTATGTTTCAATTTATAAATTTCAGCTGATAGGCAAGAAAAAGAAAGAGCCGACGCTCGTAACGCTTTCGAGGAGTACGTGTACGAGCTGCGTGGCAAGTTATCAGCGGAAGAGGAGCTGGCCCAATTCGTGTTGGAAAGTGAGAGGGAGGGCCTGGTGAGGCAGTTGGATGACATGGAGAACTGGCTATACGAAGAGGGAGAGGACTGCAACAAACAGGTCTATGTAGACAAATTGGCCGATCTCAAGAGCAAAGGAGAACCGATCCAGATGAGGAAGATCGAGTACGAAATTAGGCCTGTCGTCTTGGAAGAATTCCAGAAGAAAATACAAAAGGGATTTAAAGTTCTTGAATCTTTAAGGTATAAATACTATTTTTTTAACTTAGGGCAAATTTGATGTTGTTCAGTGATTGGTTGAAATTATTGTAATTTATTCTATTCCTTTCCCGCACAATGTGCTATATTCCACTAGATTTGTATTTTGTGCCAATATTTATCACCAGATTCACCCATTTCAGTGTTCTGGTTATTGTAATCTTAGGAAAAACAGAGAATGGAATTAAATTTTGTTTAACCATATCAACAACAATCATAAATATTCAAATTTTCTATGATTTATGCTCATTAATTAAATACATGTAGGTATTAGTCCGTTTGGGCTATTAACCAGAATTAAGTCTTTCTGCCTACTAAACATCGTGGAATTTTTTGTTTTGTATAGAATGAAAAGTCCAAACTACTCGCATTTAACTGAAGAGGACTGCCGCACAGTGGAGCAGACTGTCAACAACTCATACCAGTGGCTGGAACAGACGAGGCAGAAGCTGGCCTCTGTGCCGAAACACCAAAACGCACCAATCACAGTGGCGCAGATCCGCCAGGAGAAGACCAACTTCGAGAACACATTCAATCCGATCGTAAACAAGCCCCCGCCGAAGGCCCCGTCCCCGCCTAAAGAAGACCCCAAACAGGAGACGAAAGAGGAAGCGCAGAAAGAGGACGCGAACCACCACACCGAATCACAAGAAAAGATGGACTGCTCGTAAAGAGAGAGACAGACGAAAGTGAACATAAATAAAATATAGCTGTTTAATAATCTAATCCAAATTGCTTTAGGTAGATTTTTGTTAAATTAATATTCCCCCCGATGATACATTTATAAATTGGTGGTGCACGTTTTTTTTTTTTGTTCATAGCAATGAAAAGAGGGAAAGAAGAAGAAAAGTATTATCCACGTACTTGCCACCAATAAAATCCAGCATTAGTTACTATTTTTCGCATTTTTAATTATTTATTTTTTAAATAATGTTTAATACACGGGAGAAAAAATACAATATTGAATATTAATGTTTTGTTTTTTATAAGCGCCCACTTTTACTCAACACTGTTATAATTTCCTTTCTAAGCTTGTAAAGAAAGGGAAGAAAAAAAGAAAAATGCCGTTATTAACTCTCGAGTTACACGAAAATTTATATTGCTCAAAAACGAAAAAAAAAGCAGGCATGTAATGTAAAAAAAATCATCCGAGCTGCTTTCAATTCAAACTACAATAATTTATATCACTGTGTATATCATAAACCTAGTTAGATTTTTTTATTATATTTTTTCCAGCTTGTACTGGCTTGTATGGTTTAAATACCAACCATACAAGCTGGAAAAAAATATAATAAAAACAGTTTTTCCCTTTATTTCCAAGAAAAACCCAAGCAATTTTTATTTCTCCCTTAATTTAAATTGCATAAAGAACAGTTAATTAAAATAGTTGTTACTACATTCCCTAGTGGCGAGTTATGTAACTACTTACAATTGTCTTATTTGTTTGAATTGAAATTAAAAACAAAATGTATAAGGGTTAATTAATCGATAGCCCAGAACTGGTAGTCTCTGACCATGGAATATATTTTTTCTTTGCTTAATTATATTTGAAACAACTTCCTGTATAAAACAAATAATTAATTATTTTAACAATATTGAAATTAAATAACATCTAGAAAAATACATTTTATTTGAACAATTGCAGGTATTGATACGCTTTTCATTTCGTTTGGCTTACGGATTAAAAAGGCTAAATTGCAATTATTTCGTGTCCTATTCAGCAAAAGAATAATTTGTGTAACTCGAGAGTGATAAACGCATTTGAGTTTGAAAATAAACATTACTTAGTTAATACAAATATAAACTTATCGCATTTAATATCTTAACCTTTACAAAACTTTTAGAAAAAAAAAAATATATTTTAACCTTTACAAAACTTTTAGAAAAAAAAAATATGTTGGACTGTTGGAAATACGATATAAAATTGCAGCGCCAAAGTGGAGAAATAATGAACATGTTTCGAGTACGCAGCTACATTCACGTGTGCTTTGATCAGTAGTGTAGATATGGGGTCATAACCACGAAAATCACAAGGCTACGACAGAAAGAATGAACTCCCTACAGCAACAATTGCAGACGATTTTTTATTTATTTATAAAAAAAAAAGCTGTATGATTTTTTTTATCTTAATTTGTATATACACTTTATCACTTTCTAGGCGATTCCTTCCCTCATTCCGCGTACTGTTTCTTCTTGCAGCAGGGGAGGAACTGGAGAAAGCCGAAGGCGAACTCTGTGAGCATCAGGATGAGCATGATGCCGCAGACCATGTACTCGATTTTCAACACCGGGCTCTGTATCATGAAGACGTACACCAGGCACAGTATCGTGACGAGCGTCAGGGATATTGCTATGAAATTCGACAGCCCTGAAACAAATTAAAAAAAAAAGGAAAATGTGAAACTTTACTTTTCTTGTACAAGTTTTATGGCTGCCGGCGAAAGTAAAATTGTAATAATTTTCAAATTCCACTCACCTTTTTTTTTTAAGTTTTGAGAGCTATTATTAAATTTCTTTACTAAATCACTCGAAGAAAAAACTCATGTCACAAATTTTTATTATCCATAATAATTATATATCCCGAATAATAAATAAAACAAAAAATTATAGACCCAAATCGTTGATACTTGAAATTAGGCAAAAGGTGGCGCTCGCGTCGTATTTAATTTATTATGAATAAATTAGAAATTGTAATTAACATCTTTTTACGCTTGAAGATAAAAAAGTGGAAAAATATTTCAGAAAACACTTAAAACTTCTAATAAGTTCTCACCTTTTCTGTTTTGTTCGCGAATCCGTTGAAACGTCATGATTTTAACAAACTCTCCGACGAGAATTAATCCCACCACGGCGCCATCTATGTGAATGTTGGGGGTGTAAAACGTGGGGCTGTTGAATTTCGCAAAGGTGATCAGCATCTCACTCCCGGCAAACACTCCGAAATAATACGAATTCAAATAGAGGAGGACTTCAAACATCAATGGGGCATCCATTTTTTTTTACAATTAATTTATTTTTTAAATATACACAATTTTTTCCACTTACGGGTAGTTCACAATTACTTAATTATTGCTTTTTTTAATATGGAATTTTATTATTAATATTTTATTTAATACCAATGTTTTAATATTTATTTTGATTCAAAAACAATTTTTGAACATTCGCTCCTTTTTTTATATTGTGTGAAATAATATTTCTACATAAATGATTTATTATATATATCTTTTAAAATTCACTCATGTCTCTTTTATTTTGAATCAAATTAGTTTTTATTTAATTCAAAAATGTTTCACCACGGGTTAAGTGAGAAATTAATTAAACATAGTTTTTATTTTTTTGGAAATGATGTTTTCGTCTAGGTGGTTTTTGTTTGAATGCGTGTATATTTAGAGGAGCGCAATTAGACGGGCGTTAGGTATTTTTGGAAAGGAGGCGACAGTCTAGCTAGTGCCCTTAATATTTCCCGTTTCTGTGTGTTATTAATAAAATTGGTCGGCTTTTAGTTGTTCGCAGGATTTCGGCGTGTTAACAGTTGGCAGTCGTCTCGACGGTTTTATGTTGTTTTCCTTTCGTGTAAATATTTGGAGTTTCGCTCAGCTTTAGACTTTAATTGATCCAATTCAAATGGTGAATCACGGCATTCTTATTTTTCGTAGACATTTATTGTCTGTTTTATATAGCCGTTCGTCATTCAGTTTTTTTTTTCCATTGTTGTTGGATCCCTCTGCACACTGTATATGGGTAGAATCGCCTTCGATGCAGTTTTCTTAGCAAGTTTTGCCCAAATTATTAGAAAACAAGAATTACTTAGAAGGTTAAGAAGGAGGAGTAAAAAATATCCAATAAAAATGAGCTAGATTAACATGATTAGGCAATAAACGTAAAAAATAGGGTAATAAAAGTTACAAAAAATAACATCAAAGTCGCAAATAGGAAAAAAAAATAATTTGCAGTCACATTAAATTAAAAAAATAGGCAATACCTGCAATGACAACAATGACATACAGTGATTTTCAAGCTGGAATTGGGATAGTAAAAGTAATAAACTGACATTAGAGCAATAAAATTCATTAATATTATTTCCGTAAATCTTGTAAACTTACTTATTTATACAAAGTCCTCCTGCAACACGGCACGAATTGGAAGAACCCGAAAGCCATCTCGCTCATGAACAGAACGTAAGACAGGCTGCATATGATTTTCTCCATGCTCAGCACGATTTCTTGCATCAAGGTGATGTACAGGTTGCAACTTAGGGAAATGCACGTGAAAAACAGCGAAACCATCACAGCAATAACTACAATAGAACAAAAAAATGATTAAAAAGAAACTCCACGGGAGGTTCCCTTTTATTGTAGTATTAATAAAGACAACAGAATTTACAATGATTAACAACACTTCCAATTGTTTTACTCGACGTGGTGATAATATAAGCAACATAATTTACCAAGGATGTCATGGAGATAAAGAATAAAAGGACGATATGTGGTATTTTGAATTAATTTCTCACTTAACCCGTGGTGATATGTGGTAATTT
Organism: Philonthus spinipes; assembly: GCA_963082785.1. NCBI lineage: Eukaryota > Metazoa > Arthropoda > Insecta > Coleoptera > Staphylinidae > Philonthus > Philonthus spinipes. The sequence goes on from OY720312.1 coordinate 23,054,301, forward strand.
GGCAAAATCGATTTATTAAAAGAAAAGACACTGGAAATTAAATTGTAAAATGCCTGAAATAGTTATAAAAACAGTAAATATAATAATTATGTTTGTGTTTGGAATCGATCCATATATTTAGCGGGAAATGCCCGCAACGCCATCCAGTGCTCAAGTCGATAACTACTTCCTAAGTTTCAAACCTTCAAGCGGTTTTAGAGGTTAGGTTCGTTTACAAACTATCTTATAGCAATTGGCGGGAGTTTTAAATATTCTTGCATTACAAAAATACGAGTTAAAAAAAATCGCAAAAATATTGTTGGGTTTCGAGCAACTTTAACTTGAACTAATGTTAAATGTTAAAAAACATTAATTTTATAATAATGTTTGGAAAAATTGTATTTAACATAGATTTGATTAGTTCAAGTTAAAGTTGCTCCAAACCCAACAATATTTTTGCGAATTTGCTACCAGAAAATTTCGTAAAAAGTATAAGTTGTATAGCAAAGAAATTATATTTCTAAAATAAATTTGTGAATCTTGGGAAATAAATTATATATGTAGATACCGGGTGTTGAATTGTAAAGCGGGTTTTACATGTAAAATTTGAAATGTTTTAATATTGGCTCCCCTACAGTATCGGTCTATTTAGATTATTTTTAAAGCTTATTAAGCTGAATGACTTATTTTTGAAAAGTATTTACCGAGAAAAGTGAAAAAACTTTAAAATTATTTTGAATTAAAATAAAGGTTTGCCATGAAATCGTTTTGACAGAAAAAAATGAAAAAAAAAAACTTTAAAACTATTTTGAATTAAAATAAAGGTTTGCCATGAAATCGTGAATTATTTTGAATTAAAATATAGGTTTGCCATGAAATCATGCTGACAGAAAAAAATGAAAAAAAAAAACAACTTTAAAACTATTTTGAATTAAAATAAAGGTTTGCCATGAAATCGTGAATTATTTTGAATTAAAATAAAGGTTTGCCATGAAATCGTCAATATTTTGAATTAAAATATAGGTTTGCCATGAAATCATGCTGACAGAAAAAATTGAAAAAAAAAACTTTAAAATTATTTTGAATTAAAATAAAGGTTTGCTATGAAATCGTGAATTATTTTGAATTAAAATAAAGGTTTGCCATGAAATCGTCAATATTTTGAATTAAAATAAAGGTTTGCCATGAAATCGTCAATATTTTGAATTAAAATAAAGGTTTGCCATGAAATCGTGAATTATTTTGAATTAAAATAAAGGTTTGCCATGAAATCGTGATGACAGATATTCCATTTTTTTTAAAGTGACAGATAACCGTTAAATTTAAATTTATAACGAAGCCATGTATTCTACACAAGAAAAAGTGTTTATAATCAAATCGTTTTACTAAGATAGTAGTTTAAGAAGAATACGTGATTTGTTCAGTGTTGAATTTCCCAGCAAGAGTACCATTCAAAGAATTGTAGAAAAATTCGAAAATAAAGGTACAGTATTAAACAACTGCAGATGTACTGATGGGCATAACAAAGGTGATCAAATAATGAACAGATTAAAATGTTTTCAATGTGTTGGTGGAAATTACCGAAAACCCACTGTCTAGCGTAAGAAGAATTGCTGCTCAAGTAAATGTTCATCATACTACAGCATTCAATATTTTGAAGAGATACAATTACAAATTTTATAAATTCAAACAACAACAAGAATTGCTTGATAGTGATGCAGAAGAATTTTGTTTTAGAATGATGGAGCAAGCAAATGTAGACAGGGACTTTTTAAAGCGCATTTGTTTTACTTATTTACAATAAATAATGAACCTAATGTTTAAAACTGTGGAATATGGAGTAAAGAAAACCCTCATCGGTATGTTCCTACTAGAACACAATATCCGCAAAAAGATAATGTTTGGATAGGCTTTATGTGTCACCGTTTTTTTTATTACTTTACCTTCAAAATTCTCATGACAAGCTTAATTTTCATAATAAATTAAAGACGACGCAAGCGCCACCTTTTGCCTAATTTCAAGTGGCATCGTCAACGATTCATTAAATGTGAAGCTTAATTTTTATTAGAAACTTATGTAATTTTGCAATTTTCTCAGTAAATCTTTCTCATTTATACTTAACAGAAACTACCAAATTATTCAACTTAATAAGCTTTAAAAATAATCTAATAAGACCTATACTGTTAAATAATACATTATAGGTATTATTAGATTATTTTTAAAGCGTATTAAGTTGAATAGTTTGGTAGTTTTTGTTAAATATTTACCTAGATAAATGAAAAACATTTACTGAGAAAATCGCAAAATTATATTTTAAATATTTTACATGTAAATCACTATGGCCTGCTTATATAAATGCAAAAAAATCTTTTCATTATTAATTCGCTTACTTTTATCTACGAACCTCTTTTACGTTTCCGGATCTTCCTAAACAAAATAATCTTGAGCAAGTCGGCGCAGACAAAAGTGGCGACCACGCCCGCGTCCACGTCGATCCAGGCCAAGCCCTTGTATTTTGGACTGAGGAACTTCGCGAGGGTTATCAGGGGATGGCTCACGACCAGCATGGGGTAGTAAAACACGTTGATGTACATCAGGACGTCGAACATTAGCACGGCGTCCATCGCGAAAGGACGCGATCCTTGTTTGTGGGCGTCGAACTGGAAGTGCACCGCGAAAAATTTTTTTTTTCATCGGGGTATTAATAGTTTTGTTTTGGTGTTGTATTTTTAGAATCGATGGGTTTATAAATTGAATGGTATGGTGGGGATTGCTTCTGACTTAAAAATCAATCTATTTCGATAAAAAAATGTGGGGAAAGGAATGAAAGTTTTCTGTAGATGTTTAAATAAATTGTAACACACAACTATTAAAATCATCAGTTCAAAAAATACTAATATTTCTAGAAAATTAAATTGTGAAAAAAAAAAAAATAACAGTTTTGCGGGAAAGGGAGTGAGTCATTAAAGTTTTGTTTTCCTAATAATCAAAAAGATAGAATTTTAAATAAATTGTAAGTTACTACAATTTATTTAAAATTCCATGAATATTAGAAAGAAAAAAAACATGGCTTACAAACTAATATATAATCCACACCTATTAATTGTAAGTCATGTTTTTTTCTAATATTCAAAAAGATGGAATTTTAAATAAATTGTAGTAACTTGCAATTTATTTAAAATTCTACATTTTGATTATTCGAAAAAAAAAAATACAATTACTAAAAATGAATCGCGGGGAAAAGGAATACAATTTTAAAATTTCTGTGGATTATTAAAAAAAGACATTTTTTTTTAAATAAATTAACAACGATATAATTGTAACATACAAATGTCGATATCATCAGTTCAAAATAAATGCAAATAATTAAAATCCGTTATATAATGTATAACATTGACTACATCTACATTATACAAACATACAAATCGTTTACATTGTCGTAGGTATATAAATCTATTTATTTATTTATATATATATATTTTTATATTCATTTATATGTATAAACCATGCTTATTGGTGTCGCAATAATTAAATATTATACAAAACATGTGTATAAATATAAAAAATTCACCGTTACTTTTTTTGTATTTTTTTTCTTACTTAATTTCTCAATTCGCATGATCGGCGCGCGTTTTTATTTCTTATTTAATTTTTTTTTTTTTTTCATTTTATTAATCATTATCCTATTTCATTTTGGCAGCACTAAAACAAATAATATACAGAACATAAATTTATAATATCAACAAAACAAAAATAATTAATGCATAAATATTGGTCCAATTTCTCTTATAAATTAAAAAAGGAAAATATACAAAGACAAAAAAAATCATTCAGATTTTCTTTTACAAAAAAAAAAAAACAACAAGAAGGTGTCTTGTTTTTTTTTTTAATAATACAGTACAATACACGAAACGTTTAAAGTCAAGTCAGTTCTATGGCTATTTATTTATGTTTTTCTTTAATTAAATTTTCACGCTAAGTACATCGAGCTATGAGCAGTAAATAAGCTTTTTCTTTATTACTTACATACATGAGCAATTATTATTTTTTCTTCTCCGTCCCATTCTTCTCTTCGCTTTCATTACTTTCCCCGTATATGTAAAATGTAAAAACTCAATCAAAATTATTTATATTTCTAATATTTAATCATATATATGGTATTTCGTATTGCAATAATAAATAATTGAATTTTAAATGATCATGAGAATGTTTGATGAACAACTCGAAACTGGTTGGGAATTTAGTTGATAATTTAAAGTTAAATTATTTATATGTAAAAATGTAAAAATCAGAGCAGAAAGACCTTTGGTCGATAGCCATGACAGACTACTAACATATATTATTACATTATTATTATTTAAGTTCTCACTTAACCCATGGTGAAACATATTTAAATCGATATATATATATATATATATATATATATTATTTAAATAAAACTCTTGGTTTGTTTCACTATTTATTTTTATAATTTTTTTGTTTATAAATAGTGAAACAAACCAAGAATTTTATTTAAATAATATATATATATATATTATTACATATTATAACATATTGTTATAATTGTTATTGTTTATAATTTTTGTTGTCATATTGTCTGAATAAAGATAGTTTTATGTATGGAAAACTCAATCAAAGAATATTGATATTTCTGCTATTTAAACATTGGTAGCTCGCATTGTAATAATGAATACTTGATTTTTTTAATTATCTTGAGAATGCGATTAAAAACAACCCGAAACTGGTCGAGAATTTAAAATTAAATAATTTAGTTTGTATTTTTGGGTAGAAAACCCGTATTCTGGTCATTAGCGCAGGACGGAAAAACACTTTAATTTTATTGACAATACTTAATGTTTATAAAAATGTATGTAATTGATGTATTTTCAATAAAAAAATATAGACGTAGCATTCAGTTGTTTAAAAAAAGTGAGTGAAGATATTTATATATATGTATATATATATAATCTAAAATCCCCATCTACCATAGTGGTGGTGTAGGGGTGAAGATATTTATATATATTGAAAATCTTTATTTCTTATAATTTTATAATACATATAAATAAAATTGTTTGACCTCCGAAAATGGCTATTCACCTTCGGTCTTTCTGCCAGATATTTATATATGTCTGATTTTTTATTATTTTCAGACTATACAGATAATACAAAACGATATAAATAAATTTAATTCAAAAATAAAAATTACTGTTTTCGTTTAAATCTTTACACTTATATTGGTTGAGTTACGTGAAGATAACAAATATAAATAAAAACACGTTGTATTCATTATTTATTCACTCTTTATAAAGAGTGATGAAATAGTGATTACAACGTGTCATTCTTTATATTAAGTCATTAACTAAATTTTCAATAGTGTTTGCAAAATATTAATATTTACTTGTCCTTTATTAGTATAATATGTTTTGATGAGTATTTAATTACTAATTACTGCACACATAGAAGAAAGTACGTTCCTCGCTTTTCGCTTTTTTTTAACTCAAAAATTACTGTTTGCGTCCGTTCGTGATAACCCTCTCCCTACTATCATCCCTATTAACCGAATTCCTCCTCGGAGGCGAATTCCCCGCCCCTATCCTGTTCTTCCTCGACCTCTTAAACTTCGCCATGTCCTCCCCAAAAACATCCCCCGTCCTCAGCGCGGAGATCAAATCATCGAATTCGCCCTTCGCGTCGGTTTCCCCGTTTTTCAGGCTGTAATTCTTGCTGATGCTCGACAGGATGCCCTCCCTGCTGTGCTTTCGCTCGAGGGTGAGTTTCTTGAGAGCTTCCTCTTGTTTGGCGCGTTTTTCTTCTTCTTCCTGGCGCTTGCGCATGTTCTCGTTGTCCTGTCTGGCTTCGGTGAAGGTGGTCAGGAATGTGTCGAAGATTCCGAAGAATTCGTCCGGCTGGGTGGCGTTGGGATCCTCGCCGAAGAGCCGCACGGCTCTTTCGAATCTTGTCTAGAATAATTAAAATAATAAATCGAAATGATTAAAATAAATACACCATAAAACATGATACACTTTTTATGAAACAAATTCTAGCTTAAAACCGAAAGTAATTTGGATGACTCTTACATTCTGCAATACAAAAACGAATCATATATATAAAAATCCAAATTATCTCTTTTCGAACATTTTATCCAGAACAGGGGGTTCCACAAGGCTCAAAACTATCCCCATTATTCTATAATATATATTGTAACGAAATTTATAACTTCAATGCTGCATATTTTAATCCTAACTCTTACATTCTGCAATACAGAAATGAACTCTAATCATAAAAATCCAAAATATCTCTTTCCGAACATTCCATCCCGAACAAGGGGTTCCGCAAGGCTCACAACTATCCCCATAGCTTATTTTCCTAGTCAGGTAAATTCTTGTTGTTTTTGATTAATTGAATTACACGAAATATTTAACCAAGGACAACATGAAACGAAGCAGTTGACTCATTGGATGAAACAGATCCTCTTAAAAAAGATGGATTCTTTCAGGCTGATATTCGTAAAGTTTTCTTTGTCTTTCTTATTATTAACGTTTCCAATATTTTACTCACCTTCATGTCTTGGTATTGGTCTTCGATTTCAGCTAATCTGCAAGTGGCCGTCGCCTGGAATTCCCTCATAACCGGGACGAATTTGTCATTGGCGACGGGACTCTGAGTACGGTGGAACTCGATTTCTTTGGCGACGTCCTTGAGGCCGGCTCTCAGCTGGCCCATGTCCTTGTTCAGCTCGCCCAGAGATACTTTGGCGGCTTCCCTTACGTGAGGAAGATCTTCGTCCATTCTTAAAATGTCTTTAAACTGGAATAAAATAAGTTAATTACGAAGGTAACCCCTACACCACCATTATGGTAGATTAGGATTTTAGATTATATGTATATATATAATTACGAAGGTAATCGACGTAATAGAAAACAAAGTTATTTTGATTTTCCATATTTTCTAATAATTCTTAAAGTTATCAGTAATCAGAAAATGCGGAACTTCTGATACCTCTCAACTAACACACACAATAAAATGAATAATTAATTCGTTCGTTACTTCTCTTTTTCATTTTATTAAACACACTTCACATAACTCATAAAATAAATTTTACTTAACACACACAAATTGATTCTACACAACAAGATGAGAATACAAAGCCTAATGTTGCACTGATTTTCTTCTTTTTATTTCACATGACCATATAAAATATAAGCAGAAAACATAATTTTTCTTTCTAATTTCGAACTTACCTTCTTCTCCAAAATTTGTACTAAATAATGCAACAAAGTCGTTCCCTTCGCCGCGCTCGATTTGGTGTCGGCCAAACGGTTGAGGGATGCCAGACGGAAACCTGAGGCATTTCCTCTGGCTCCCCTGTTCATATAGTTGCCCAGAGCTAGGACGATTTCCAAGAGTCTTCGCAGTCTTCTCGACCTGGAGACCTCCCTCGAAGCTTCCATTACGCCCTGGATGCGCGGCACGATCTCGTTGACGGTGATTTGGAAACGCTTTTTGTAGTGTAAACTCCTGAGACGTTGCTCGTAATGAGGCACCCTGGACACAACAACACAGAATTTAAACAAATGCAGCTCAATAAATAAAGAATGAAGTGAAAGAAGCAATTTCCTTGAGTATTCCACATACAGTCCTTTCGCACGTATTAAATTTATTTAATACTTTAGATCTATTTTTTTTATTTTGTTAGGGCCATTTTACAAACACACAATAATTCTCGCGGAAAGTTGTGCCAGAATAATTTCTTTGAAAAAAAAAAAAAACTGTAATGAAAGAATGATAAATTACATTCTTTCATAACAGTTTAAAAATAATTAGCGAAATCTAGAATTTATAAATAAATTCAATACATGCGAGTAAGGCTTTCGAAAGGACTGTATGTGGAATACTCAAGGAAATTGCTTTTTTGAAGCAGGGCTCTTATTCCTGAAATTGATCGCACGATTTGGTCGCACACAACTGTAAAACTCATATCTAAATGATAGATTTCGTACGACCGAAACGTACAATCAATTGACCCAGGTGGACTGAGTTGAGATGTCTAGTAAAATTTTAAGTAGTGCATACAATTTATGGAGAAGCTAATCATTTCATATTCGAGTGAATTGATTGCTTTTTCTCTTCGCAGTTTTTTCGATCTTCGTGAAGGCAAAAAATAAGGGATCTTTAATTTGTTTTTATGTGATTTAATTTTGACTTACTTTGATATTTCATAAAGGAATCTATCGGCCCGCGCCAACGAATCGATCTCGTCGCTGTGCTCTTCCAAAAGGACGCACTCTTCGGGACTGGGGGTGAACTTGAGCAACTGCTCCACCATGTCCATCGGTAACTGCTCCTTACTGTCCATACTTAAAATAGCTTTGGTTATATCTTCGTCGGACATCTTCAGTTTTGACAGCAGAATCGTGCAGTTCTGCGCTCGTCTGCCATCGATGACCGAAAGGACTTTCGTCTTCGTCTTGCCCATTTGACGCAGGTCTTCGATTGAACCTTCATTCTGAAAAAAAAAAAAGCATACAATTTACAACCTTAACCTATTCAACCAGGTGACTGTCTAACCTAACCAGATCTAATCCAGCCTAACTCAATATATTGATATTACTACTTGAGTAACGTTCTTTGGTCTACCTTAATAAAACTTGAAACAATGAGTCAATCAAAAAATAATTATAAAATCGAATTTCAATGCAACATTAATTATATTAAAATTCGATTTTATAATTATTAAAACCACTAAGTTTTAATAATTAGACATTGGTAGTTCATATTGTATGAAATAAATATGAATAAATTATTAAAAATCAACCAATAAAACACAGATTAGATTGAATAACTTTAAATTCTCGGCTAGTTTCGGGTTATTATCCCCTTTTCATGAGAATTTAAAATTTGTTTTATTAATTTATTCATATTTTATACGAATTTCAATAATATCGCATGCTTTTTTCAGTAGTTCATTTTTTATAAGAATTAAATAATGAAGTAATGAAAAAACTCAAGTGTTATCACGTAATCTCAAAATTTCATTTTTTTTAGAAAAGTTGGTAAATATTTACCGTGACGCCATTCTTCTGATAAGCACAGAAAAGCTTGTCTATATTATCCAATTCCATGGCGTTGTAAAGTTTCGTATCATCAAGCTCACTCCAAATCGTCCCAGTCACCTTAATATCAGGCAGCTTCGACCAATTAAACGACTTCAATGGATTCGCGGGTTGTGGAACGTTCTTCTTCGGCAGCTCCATCCGTAGGGGTTCAGGAGGAGCCATGGGAGCGCAGGGTGGTGGTGGAGGTCCCGGTGCTGGCGGAGGAGGAGGGGCTAATGGGGGAGGTGGTGGCGGCGCCGGTTTGTATTCAGGAGTTTCAATAGCCGATTTCAGCCCGATTACTTTGGCGTCGTCTGGAATATTCCCCGAATTGACTAATCTTTCCAAGCGGTGCCGCTCACCCCTCTCGCAGTTAATTTGCCGATCCAGCTCCGCGGCGCGGTATTCCATTTCGCTTATTCTTTGCCGCGTTTCGATGTGAGCCGCCGTTTCTTTTTCGAGCCTCTCTTTGATCCTCACGAGACTTGATTCGATGTCTTCTTTTTCTTGAGTGCGCTGGTCTAATTCTTGCTCCTTTTTCGCTAATCTATTCGACATATCGGTGTTTTCTTTCTCTAGCTCATCTGCTTTCTTTCTAGCCGCAACCAACTCCTCCTCTTTGGCTAACAAATGCACCACGTTATCAACGTTGATGTCAATTGGGGAAACATCCGGATTGAAATGATTCGTTGTTTTCGCGTTTTTACCGCTTTCGCCTTCTTGTTGCAAAACGATCTGCTGGACGATTCTGTCGAATAAAAGCCAGTATTGCGGGTAAGCATCGCAGGTTGTTGGTAACATCAAGCAGTGCGAAAGCAGGGAGAGTAAATGGGGGTAAGCGGGAGTGTGGCTGAGTTTCCGCCGCAGCAAATCAAACATCGCTGAAGCGCTTTTTGTATCAATGTGTTCCTGATCGAACTTCTTCGCCAGTTCCTTTTCATCGTCATTCCTAACCATCTCGAAGAAATCCAAATGCCTATCCAAAGTCTCGTTTTCGTGCCGTCGCAGCTTGTCGATCACCGGCTGGATGCCGAGCATGAGGAATTCGTACCGGAGATGCAGCCGGAATTCGAGATTTTCTTGGCCGAGGCCGTAGTTGAGGACGGCGTTGATGAAGGACATGATGGCGGTTTTGAGGTTGACCTCGTCGCGGTAGACCCCGGTGGAGCGGTCCAGGTCGTTGATGATGCCCTGGAAGCGGGTGCGTTCGAAGGCGTATTTTTGGTAGTGCAGCATGGCGTCGAGGACTTTCTTGTGGCCTCCCTGGACGAGGCAGACCGCGCCCAAAATTTCCAGCACCGCGATTTTCGTCTTGATGTTTTCCGTACTCAACGATTGAGCTATTGTGTTTATGCTGGTTGGATGAGCTAAAACGTGTGCTCTTCCAGTCTATAAAATAATAAATAACATTAAACGAAATACAATTTTTGTATCGTAAAAACTCTACTCTCTGAAACATAAACTTACCGAATTATTCATGAGAGCTTTCACGCATCCGATGATGCTCGTGTGGATGGAGCTTTGAGCGGTGAAGTAGTCCATGCGTTCTAAAAATTCTAATAAGGCGGGTAGTCCTTCTAATTCTATAAACTTTATCACAAAACTGTGGGTGGAGGTCCTGAGGGCCGTTTTCAGTCCGTCGATTTGTTTCGTCCGCGCCCTCACTTCGTCGTCGACGTTTGCGTCCGGATATTTCTCCTGAAACACAAAATAAATTCATTTCAGAAAGCAATAATTTGAGCTACATTTTGTACAAGCGAGAATTCATTTGGTAAAAAGATATTTTTCATCATTAATTTTATTGGAAGAAAAGCTAGAGATTTTTGCCCATCAATTATATTGGAGGATCAAGTAGAGAATTTTGTCTGTCAATTTTATTGAAAGATCAGGCAGAGATTTTTGTTCTTCAATTTTATTTATTTTATTTATTTATTTAACGGATTCACCTTTTTATACAACAACATATAATGTAAATACAGAAAAATATAAAATATTGGAAGCTAACATAAAATTTTGTTCATCAATTCTATTGAAACAACAGGCAGCGATTTTTGCCTATTAATTTTATTGGAAGATCATGGAGAGATTTTTATCCATCCAGGCAGATAATTGTACCTGCCAATTCTATTGAAAGATCAAGCAGGCATTTCTATCCATCAATTCTATTGGAAGATCAAGCAGGCATCAGGGATAGATTTGTATCAATCAATTATATTGGAAGATCAAGGAGGAGATTTTTGTATCCGTCAATTCCATTGAAAGATCAGGCAGACAGTTTTATCCATCAATTCTATTGGAAGATCAAGGAGAGATTTTTGTCCATTAATTCTATTGGAAGATGAGGCAGAGATTTTTATTCATCAATTATATTGGAGGATCAAGTAGAGAATGTTATCCGACAATTCTATTGAAAGATCAGGGAGAGATTTTTGTCCATGAATTCTATTGAAAGATCAGCAAGAGATTTTTCTTCATCAATTCAATATAAGTACTTTTTCTACAGTGAATAACTTCAAATGGTTGATTTGCTAAAAAAAGTCAACTCACTGTAGATAATGTCTGTAACCGCTCGACGTAATGTTCTGGTGCATGGGCCAAATCCACTGTGTCTTCACCTCCTTTCCTCGAACAGTAAATCTGCCATTTTTTCTGCGACGGTAAACTGAGCATGGCTGCTTTATTTGGCGCCGTAAGATCCAGTTCTTCCTAAAAGTAGAAAAAAAAAGAATGAGTTGTTATTACTAGCATACTTTTTTTATACAAAAATTAAACGAGCATCAAATAATTAGACTGTGAAATATTCCACTTTATAAAATTTGTTATAGTTTTTTTGCGTTTCACAAAACCAAGGATGAGGAATTTAAATTGGGTTTTATTCGAATTATGAGAGAGATGAGGAATGATAATATTTCCCTTAAATCCCTCACAAATAATTTAAAATGTAAGTATTCATCAATCAATCAATTTTCTACTATTTTTTTTTAAACAAAGCGAGTCTTCGATATATCACTGAATAGTTTTTTAAGTTTACGTGAAGAGTTTAATCACAAATTTAAAGACTGTTATTCCTTACTTCACAATTTATTTTTATGTTAGATGTACATTTCGAGACACAAAGTGCTCATTATCAATAACAACTTCGAAATATCGCTTACCCTTAGAAATTTAGCAAAGAATTATAATAGCATTTGCTTATTTTTTTATAGGCATTTACTAATATAAATTTGCTCTGAAATTTCTTTCTTTAGTGGGTCCCTCCTCTGGTTGTTAACAATGGGGAATGTCTGTGGTTTTGTTTTAATTGCCCGTTTTTAGTATAGTTATTAAGGTTTGTTTTATTTAAGATTATGTTCTTTTATGTACGATGGTAAATTATTGTATTGACTTAATAATAACAATGGTTCTTTATTGTGGAGGTTTCTACTTCGTTATACGTGTTAATTTTATACGACTGCAGTTTCGACAAAATTAGCCTGTCATTTTCAAATATGGAGTGGAGTGATAATGACGAGCTAAATTTGTCGAAACTGCAGTCGTATAAAATAAAAAAGTGTCATACAAACAAAGTAACAAGTGTTTTAATATAATAATAATGGCTTTATTCAATATTATGATAAACGTTACAAATTAATTTTATTTATTATTTTTATTCTATTCAATTGTCCTTTATGTATAGTTTTTGTAAAAAGGTGATTCCGTAATAAAATTATTGTTATTATTATTACAAATTTATCGGGGTTATTCGTGTTAAACGTGTACGTTATTTTTACACAATCTAAGCATCTTTTGTAATAAATATATATTCATAGAATGTAAATTTAATTAATAACGCGCATGTTAAACGTAACATTTCATAGAGAATAGCCCCGAATACTAAATTCAATACAAGCATAATCATAACATTGAACGTAGCGAAGTTTAGCTTAATAATGTCTGTTTAATATTTGCTGACTTTCAACTTAACCATAACTAGAATTAAAACATAAAAGCTAAAATCCCATGCAATAATAATGATTTCTAATTAGAAATAAAACGTCATTAATTATATTTCGATGGGTGTATTTCGCAGCGAAGCAGTCGTGACTTTTTAATTAACCAATTTCAGCCGCAAGAAATATGGATACAACGGCAACAAAAAAAGAATAATCCCGTAACGCGCGCTGGGATCGTAATCATAATCCCATTACATCACGTTGGGAAATACTTTCTTTTGCTCTTGAAACGTTTGATGATGTATCGTCTCTATTCTACCCTGAAGGTCGGACTCTGGCTCTTACGAAACTCATTTATAATAATAATTACGCTTTATTCAGCTGTATACAAGAAAGAAATAAGCAACCAAAGAAAGTCGGAAAGTAATGATAATAATAATAATACAGATTGTTATTACATTACCTGTTTTCATTTCTTTTTTTTTTTCATGAAGTGATGAGATGTAATTATTGTTTAGCAACATAAAATCAATTCACACTTTATCGTACCTTATTAAGGGGATATTTATGTTGGTAATTATTGAAGTAATACAACTTTGGTAATTAATAACACAATTTTAAACAGAATTTAAGGAATAAAATAAATATGAATAGATTGGTTGATTTTTTAATAAAATCAATCCAATTATTAATTATTTATCATTTTCGTATTATACGACAATTAGATTTCATAGAAATATTAATTATTATTTTTTTCCAGTATTAATCTAACAAAATCACATTATTTTATTCATGAACAATTTCTAATTGTTATTTTTTTTTGTGTCGGACTCTTCCCAGATTTTGTTCGAGAAACTACCGACTAAAAACCCCTCCCACTTTACCGGCGTCGACTGTCAGGGTCATTGGCCAATATATGTTATTATTATAATTATTTAAAAGTGTACCATTACATCTCACGTTTTAAACATTTTCCAATTGTGAAGATAAGCGGACTTAACGGGAGATCGGAGATAAATTATACATTCACCGAGTTGACTGTTTAAGGCATTGTGCATGAGCATTGATGTTAATTAAATTCCCGGTTGTTATTTTATATGCGTCGTGTGTAAATGTTGTCTCACGTCTGATATTATTAATTACCGTAAATTCAGATATACACTCTCGATTTAATTACTGGTGGTGTGTGGATACTTTTCCAAATCATTACTGAAGAATATACAAATCTACAGAACTTTAATTAGCAATTATTCACCAATAGAAGTAATTTTAAAATATTTTATCATGTTTCTTTATTGACCAGAAGAAGTAATTTTAAAATATTTTATCATGTTTCTTCAAGGAAGCAAACAAACGTTGTGGATCACGTTGTAGAATTCTGCTAACAAATACTATGAGGCTTGTTCAATTGAAACCCATCTTTGATCCAGAAAAAAAAAATACTAGCCACTACAGTTAAGGCACATATCCCATTGTTTCATCAACCAATGAAAAGTTGCAAAGATATGTCCATTCGCAAGTTTTTTTGGTCCTCTGATTAAAGGCGAGGAAGCCATTGAGCACAAAATTTGCTATAACTCAGTTTGTGTACAATAGAATGGACACATTTTCTGAAATTGCTTTGACTGAAATTCTCTAATCAGACCTTCCACATATGTCACATTCCTATCTGTTGATGCAGTAATCAATGCACCTGGTCGTGGCCAAGTGAATAAATAATAAAGAATAAATTCTATTATTAGTTATATTTATTTTGTTTTTTTGTACTTTAATTTTTAATGAAATAATTTGATCTTATGTTGGTTGACTTGTTGTATTTCTTTAGGAAATGTATTAATTGTATCCTGTAATTGGTGTAAAACTGTTGGGCAATATAATTATTATTATTTAATTATTTATTTCTCAGTTTATACACTGGTTTTTTTTTTAAGAATTAACGGTATTATTACAAGTTTTAATTTTTAATTATTGTAAAAATCTTCTCACTGTAGATAGTGTTGCAAGAATAGTGGCCTATTATTATTATTATTATTATTTGACTATTTGGTATGTTAATTTGTAAATAAAATTGTATTTCCTGTTAGTCAATAAATATTATTATGGAAAAGATTAATATTTATATTAGTCTTTATTATTTCCGGTCACATTTTCTCCTCTCCGCAACTCAAACAAAACCAATCAACTTTACAAAACAAACAACCCGCGAGCATTGACTAAAACAATTCCGCTTTGCATTTGCGCAACAATTGGCGATGACCGCATAAATCGCACACTTTTCAAATATTTTCTAGAAAGAGAGAAAAAAATGGTATCGTATGGTATCGAAAACACATTAAAGAGAGCGAAAGTGTCCGACGTAATTGCTCACATCTCGTACGCGGATAGAAAAGAAAGTCCAGTTTCGTTTCGACGAAATTTATTTTTCGAGAAGTGCATTAAATTATAGATTAGTTAGATAAACGCGCCGCTATAAAACCGTAGGCCCCTCGGGTTAAGTTTTAATGTGTTGTCGAATTAAAGGTGGAATTTATTTGTTTATGTAAATGTTTTAATTGGGGATTGAAGTTTTCACTCGTTAAGGTTTTGATAAATATAAATCAAAAACAATTTATTAATAAATTAAATATACCATATGATCGAGAACTTTTCTCCTGTAGAGTGCTTTATTTTTTTTTCTTTATTTTATATTTTGTTGGTATCAGTCAATAAAAACAAAAAAACAAAAAGTAATAGAATTCTTATATGGTTTGGCAGAAAGGCCGAAACCCAATTGTCGGTAAATAAAATAATAATATTTATTGAAAATTTCTTTCATATTTATATGTATAATGTACTGACAATAAAGATTCTTTATATATATATATATATAGAGAGGTTTTTTTATCAGTATACATTAGAGGAAGTGTATACCTGCAACAAACGCGAGTCAAACGCATTGAACCGATTAATGTGTGTATGTTTAGTTGCTTATTTGGCATATGTGTGTTCAGTTTCGTGTTATAGGCAACTAAACACACATACACTAATGTATTTTACTCGCGTATTTTGCAGGTATACATAGGGGAAATGTATACTGATAAAAAAAAGCACTCTGTATATATATATATATATATATATATATATATATATATATATATATATATATATTCATATATGGTCACAGTTATTTAAAATAAATTAACTAAAAAGAATTTGAAGATAATTAATTAATAATCAATAAGGTAACTTCAGTCAAAAAGTCACAGTAGCTGAAGGAAAAAGAAATGAAATGACACATGTACCATTATTTATTAAAGTTCGTATTTAGAAAATTTTATTTCTTGGGTCACTCTGTACAAATATAAAGGTTTCGTAGAAAGGAAGAAAGAAAATCAAACAGTGTTTTATTAGTAATGCGGAAAATTGAAGATTACTATTTCTTTATCTTATATAAAAAATCTTTATTCAGACAATATGACAACAAAATTTTACAAAATTTATTATAACAATTTGTGCAATTGTGTTAGTAGTGTGTCATGGGCTATTGACCATAACTCTTACTGCCCATCTTTATCTTATTTATCTTTTTTTAAAATAGATCTTGTCAAAGATATTTGTTGGTGAGTACGTGAAGTTTCTTGATATAATGTAGTAATATTTTATTCCTTTCTTCACTTTTTTATTTTTATAATTATATGTAAGCACAGCGTGCTCTTTTTCAATAGTTTTAATAATCTTGTCAAATTTGATTTTTTTAATTATTTTTTATTGGATATAAGAAAGCTAATAATTCATTGGTATACAATAATAAAGTAGATTATTAAAAAAAACAGATAAATTGAAAAAGAGCTATTTAAAATTTGTTTGAATTATTTAACAAATATGAATTTATAAAATAAAGTTGACAAATTAAGGTATATTTTAATTAAAATATACCTTAGGTTATATTATATATAATTATATATTTTAATTAAAACATACCTTAATTAGTTCAAAAATGTTTCACCACGGGTTAAGTGAGAAGATAATTATTAATAAAATTGACAATCTGATGACATCGGAATCAATTATTTACTTTCCACTTAGTTTCTTCGAATAATTCCCCTCCCGTATGGAAGATGGCCGTATTGTTTAGCGCGTTTTTCAAGAAGTTTTTCTTTTTTCCATCGTTTTAAACGAGTTCGCGAAAAATTGTCGGCGGTCAAAGAATGTCGCCGTGGAATTGGCACTCGGCGCACAATAAAAATGCCTCTAGATGGATCTGCTTCCATAATCAGACTAATTCGTGCCACATTGCGACATCAACCGGATAATTACTGTCCGACTAGTAGTAGCGGAATTCATTCAAAGAAACGTGTTATGCAACGCTCCAGAATGAAAGACACGCATTTCACGCGAACACGCACAAGAAATCAAACGAAAAGAAAGAAAGAATAAAAAAATTACTTTGAAGTAATGCATACAAATATCGAATTTTCAGATAAAGCCCCGATTATCTGAAAATTCGATTCTCGAAATATTGAATTTAACGTGTATGTTATTTTTAATAATCACAGTTTAAACAACTTTTATAATAGCTATAATTAATAATGTATACGTTAAACTTAACATCTTATACATTAAATAAAAATAATTTGAAAATAATTATATATATATATATATAATCTAAAATTCCCATCTACCATAATGGTGGTGTAGGGGTATTTGAAAATAATTAATAAATTATTTCCTCTTCAGCTACTGTGACAATTTGCCGGATGTAATCAAGTGAGTAAACCCCCTTTTTCTATTATTATTGAATATTTTTTTCAATTTTATATATTCCTATACTGATTTATGGGTTGTGTTGTTGAAAATATTAAAGTTTACTAAAACTTACAACGAGTTCGGCAAATTTTGCGTCCAGTTCATCTTGCGGTGGCATTGGCTGTGTGGGTGTCATTGCTTGAAGAGATAAAGTCCCAGTGTTTTCGACCACGCAGTACGTAATTTCGGGTGGTTCATCATCCTGAAAAAAAAAATTAATCTGAATGTTTTTAACGTTCCTAAAAATCAATAAAATGAATTTGATCAATTTCTGATAAAACTCGATGGAATGGATTCAGAGGACCTCAAACATGCATATTCGTTGAAATTGGCGATTCGAAAAATTTTACGATCACTTGGACAATGGTCCAGGGTAGGTAAAAAAAAAATAATCATCATGGGTAATTAAATAACCTACAAGATAAATCGTAATTCTTGAATAAATTTCTCACTTAACCCTTGGTGAAACATGTTTAAACAATTAGTTAAAAATTAAACACGTGGTTTGTTTCACAATAAATTATATCGTAGTTGGCAGTTAATGTGCTAATAATTTTCTTAATTATCTTTGCATGGCTATTGTAAACTTAGGGATGATAATCGTCAAACAAATCTTTGACTATAGCTGAAGTCCATAAATGGAGGAAGGGATTTAAATCCCCCCTTAGGCTAAATCTATGGTTAAAAGATAAGAGAATAACAGTATAAATGTAGTGATTAGTTTGGGAATGGAATGTTATTTACAATCAATTTTTATAAAGAATTTTTTATATTTTAAAAAAATAACAATTTTATTCTTCACAAAAAAAATGTTTTCATTATTGTTTATTCCGATCCTTTCGACGACTTGGAAATTATTAAGAGGAACACAAATGAAATATTTAATTATGCAAAATCAAACAATTTCTATACAATAAGCTTGATTGGCTATCGAGATTTCTAATTATACGAAAATTTTAATGCTATTTTTAATATCCCTCTAATTACATGTTTACTCATTTCGTATGTGCATGTTAGTGTTGGGTATGTGTGTGTGGATTTGTGAAAGTTGATGATATGGAATGGTATTTATGTGTGTGTTTATGTAAACAGCCTTCGAGGGCAATTCCATGTTGTTTCTCAGTAATGGAATTAAATCAATGTACGCACTACTAGAAATTTCTCCGCATTAATAGTCGAATTTAAATTGCCTTTAACGATGCTAGAACTTTTCCAAAATAGTAAACATTTTCAGATGAATCATCCAAAAAATAATTCAAGCGGGTATTTTTAAATGGCTTTGAATTAAATTCTTCTTATATGTTTAATTAATTTCTCACTTAACCCGTGTTGAAACATTTTTGAATTAACCAAGTGTTTTAATTTCAATTAAATCATCCTGAATAAATTCTTATTCTTATATACAATGAAATACTCGTGTACAATTTTCTGCCACATAATTAAAAAAAAAAAATGGAGACGTGATGTTATCGTTTGTGGTAAAAGGGAAAACATGATCGGGAACTTTTTCTAAAGCAGTACTTCCCAAACAATGGGTTGCGACCATATATACTGAATGGACCCTCGTCACAGTATACATAAATTTAAATAAAAAAACTGCCTTTATTTCTCGTAGCCAAATTAATTATAGAATTCTGGAGATTATTTGTCATTAATTAAATAAAAGCTTTAAAGGCAAACAAAATCAAACAGTATTTATAGTGAAATTCGCACAAATTAACAGCTTGTTCCTTGTGAATTCCGCTAAATATATTTTTATTTCTGTATAATCTAATGAATGCGTGGGTTTTCGATTGGTTCAATGAATTAGCATGTAAAGTTATTCATTATTTATTAAACCCACGCTGGGTGCTGTTATATTGTTAGATTGTTGGAGCGTGATCGATTATTTGACAAAATCATTAATTTTAATCACCTTCATAATTGGATATTTTTAAGTTTAAAATGAACATGTTTTAATAAATAGTAGATTTTATAAATGAAGCAAAAAGTCATTTTTTATCTGATTTGGAAATAATATCAATAATTCGAGTCTCTAGGTCGTGAAAATAATTCTATTTTATAGTGGTGACATCTATTGTATAGAATATGAATCAATCTATATTCTGCACAATAGATGTCTGCACAACAAAAAACAATTAATTTAATGGTGGTGAAATCTATTGCATTGAATATGAATCAATTAATATTCTGAACAATATATGTTAATACAACAAAAACAAATCACATTTCCTTCTTTATATTACTTATTTGTTTGTTCATTTGCACTAAGGTGAATCAATGATTAAGATATATCATTTAGTGTAAAACAAATCAACAAACTTATGAAAACCAACATTTTCAAATAGGTTGAAAATTAAATATACATTTCGGATATTAAGTATCCATTATTAATTGTACAACGTAACTCCATCTAAATTGTTTTATTCTATTTAAACAAGGATGTAATTTCAAGAAATTAAAGCCTCAACAATTCAAAATATTAATCAATTATTTAAAATAAAAAATATTTTATTTGTACAGTCATCGTTTTTTTTTTTTGTTGTAACCACTTTTGTTTGAAAATTTCTCATTGATGAAAGCGATCCCATGCAAGTAAATGACGTCTGTTTATAATACCGTTCGGAATAAAGCAAGAAAACAGGTTTTCGTCCGTGAATCATTTTTCCAGATCGCCACCGGAGGAAAACTGCGCGCGGAATTTGCATACGCAAACAGACTCGAAGTGGGTTATTTGAAAGTTATCGCCTCCTCATAAAACACTCGATATTCCCCTTGATTATGCTAAACAATCGCAAGAGAGACGATTTCAGGGAAAGTCGACGCATTTCAATTGTGTGTTGATGTCGATTAATTTATAACCGCAATCGATTCGATTATAAATGATGAACGCGGTTTCGAGAATGTCTATAAATGGATAATCTAGGACTTAATTTAACTTGTTAATTGTTGAAGCTTCTACTTTGTTATATATTGCAATTCAATTTTAATAAACGAAAAGTCAAAACTTTTGTTTTGATAATGAGACGTTAAGGTTGTTGAAACTATAGTCAACAATAAAACAATTCGAGTTATACAAACAAAGTAAAAAAGACTTTGTAAAAATCAAATAATTCTTAAAAAAAAATACCAACGAATGTCATTGAAATTCATTGAAGTTCAATAATTATTACAAATGATTACATTTGGATTTTTTTTGGCATAGGATTTTCTCCAATCAGCCACTAACGAAAGATTTATAATTTATAACTAAATCTAGAGGATTAACATAGGGCACTCTTCACGCCAAGGGGTAGTTCAAGGCGACTTTAAAACAAACAGGTATACCACGGTAAAAAGGTTTAATATACACACATAGAAAAAGAAAAACAAAGGGTAATATTAAATTTTTATATTTGGAAATATAAAACTTTTTAATTCCACAATATTTATTGTAGATACACTGCTATAATTATTTCGATAAACAGTACCATAATCAAGTAGCTGATGTAATAGAGATTGAATTTGAAAATTATAAGTGATTAATCCGATTTCGAGGAAATGAAAAAAATGGGAATTTGGAATATCTCTATCACCGAATAGTTACTGTAATTTAAGAAAAATGTCTTCAAATAATCACAAATTGTAAAAATATGAAATTGTGATTATTATTATAGAAAATGAATAAGATATTGGAGGGTTATTAAAGGATCACTAAAGTTTAAAAAAAAATGTCCTCAAATAATCTCAAATTGGAAAAATAGGATTTTGTGATTATTATAGAAAATAAATAAGATATTGGAGAATTATTAAAGAATCACTGAAGTTTAAAAAAAATGTCATCAAATAATCTCAAATTGGAAAAAAATAGGAAATTTTGATTATTATAGAAATTAAATAAGATATTGGAGAATTATTAAAGGATCACTGAAGTTAAAAAAAATGTCCTCAAATAATCACCAACGATTAAATTTGAACATTATTAGTGATTATGCGATTTTGACAGGGTCTACAAATAGAGAAACTGGGAATTTGGAAAATCACCTAAGAGTCCCTGAAATTTAAAAAAAATACTTTAAATAATCACAAATGGGAAAATAAAAAATTAGAGTTAGTCCTTAGTAATTCATAATTATAAATTATTAATTTATTGATGCTGTTGCAAACAATAATTTCATTCCAACATATTCCAGAAAACAAGCAATTTCGAGTGTCTTTATAAATGGATAATCTAGAACTTTAGAAAATCATTGAATGAAGAAGCAAACATAATTTTCTCTTTTTAATTCTGCGAGAAATGTGAAAAATCCTTTTATTTCTTTATTGAACCTATATAAAAAACGAAAACACGTTCAGCGTGTAATTAAATTAATTAATAAAAGATTTATTTAAAATTAACGAACGCACTCGTCATTGTGGAATAATGCACGTGTAACGCAGAGCCTTCAATTAGGCACTATATCGCGACCGGCGATGCCTTTTCTGTCGGTTTTAATTGACGAGGCGCGCTTTGATTCTGCTCCAGCCATACGTACTTGAACGCGAATCGGAATTGCAAGGATGTAAAAGCGCAATTACCAAGTCTCCCCGGGAGACTTCGAAATCATTTCGCAGCGAGACCGTCGAGCTCGTCAGATGGATTTTCAAGAGCGGGATTCTTGATACGAGAAAAAATGAATTGATGAGTTTGCGTGGAATAAAGAATTATTAGTTTGTGTTGTGGAAAGAATTTATTAATTATTTTCAAATCATTTTTATTTAATATATTTTATTTAACAAGTTTGTAAAACATTAATAGTGGAGTTTTTTAAGGTGTATAAATTGGATAGAAAACAGAATGTGATATGAGCAGAAGATGAATCTTTTGATATTATCATCCAGCAAAATATTGCTTACTGGAATAAGAATAAAGACACTTAGTAACTTGTTTGTACCACTTAACAATTTATTTCACTGTAACTAGTTTCGACTACACGATAATCTTTCTCAAACTGAGTACTTACAATATGGATTAAATTGTATTTCTATTTAGAAAACTTTATATGCTCTATAATTCTATTTTCAGATAACTTATCTGTGTTTCGGGTCCATTATTAGACCTTTCATAATTCACAGACCATTATGAAAGGTTTGATTATGGACCGAAACATGTATAAGTTATCTGAAAATAGAATTAGATTGGTAGTTCATATTGTATAAAATAAATATGAATAAATTATTAAAAATCAACCAATAACAAATTAGACTGAATAACTTTAAATTCTCGACTAGTTTCGGGTTATTAGCCCATTTTCAAGAGAATTTAAAATGTGTTTTATTGGTTGATTTTTAATAATTTATTCATATTTATTTCATAAAATATATTTGAATATTCAAAATATATTTTTCCCTTTAGAAATGAAAAAAATATATATATAAATAAATATATATATGTGTGTGTGATTCTAAAATGTATTAGCATGAAGCCCAATTAATTCCGTCATGACATTGAATCATTAACTTCAGGAAGACGCTCCGACTAATTGAACAAAATCCGAGCGAGGATGTTACCCCATCCCGCAATCCGCGTTCGCGTTTCCTCTTCCTGTGCGCGATTTCGTCTAACAATAACAAAAAACACATGAATATGCAATCCTTTTTCTTTCTTTCTTTTTTTTTTTTTCGTTTTCCTTCTCCTATTTTTTTTTTTTTGGGCGAGTAAAAGCAATCTAACAAAGCAGAGAAAGCGAATGGCCCGGGGCGCTTTTTCCGCGGGAAAAATCTCGAAATTTCTCGGGTTAATAGGATTTTGAAAATTTTTAAATCAACCGAAACAGCACTCGAGGCCGCCGCGTGTGTAATTGCACTTTCAAAATTTAATTACTCACAACGGTTCGGAGCGGATAGTGATTAATTGTTTGTTGTATTCTGCGTGCTTGCAGATGCTTAATTAATAGGATTTTTGTACAATTACTGGATAACATAAATTTATTCGAAATTCAAAATAATCATAAATACAAAATATATACATAAAAGATTTACGATTAAATTAAATAAAAATGATTTGAATATAATTAATAAATTATTTTCAGATTTAGCTCTGTGACAAAAGTCACAGAGCTAAATGTGAAAATAATTTATTAATTTTGTCGAAACTATAGTCAACAATAAAATCAATCCGAGTTATACAAACAAAGTAAAAAAGTGTTTCATTTATTACAATTGAATTTTATTGATCATTGCCAATTTTTTTTTTCTAGCTTAATTTATACAATAAAATTAAGCTAGAAAAAAATTCTGGCAATGATAAATAAAATTCGATCAATCCCTTTTTCCAACTGCAATTCATATTAGTGTTATTTTATTTCGTTTTGAAGTTATTTAAATAAAATTAACAAAACATTTTTAAACACTTTTACACCAAATTATGACATTTAATTTCATCACATCAAACATTAACTCTCCCTAATGAATAAATTCCCCCGCCTAAACTGACATTTACCTTAATAAATTAAACCGTAATTAGGTTCAATGCCAACGCGGTGAAAATAATTTTCATAAAATCCACTTAGCAGATTAGTAATTAAAAAAATACAGGCGCACGACACATTAGGCGTGTGATATAGTAATTAAAATAATAACTATGATAAAAACCCGAAATGGTATAATAACGCACCTTTTCGGAGTTAAAATTAACAGTGTTGAAACGTTGAGCCGGGAGCGATTGAATTATCATCACGAAAATTGTTATTTGCTGTATTACGCAACTGTACAGCGCTTGTGAAATTTAATAATAATAATAATAAAATACAAAAAAATGTGTATATATGGAAATAGTTTCCTTCAATAGTGGTATATGTGTTATAATGCTTCAGGCTTGTAAATGTGGTTATTATTTCCTATAATATCGTATTTTCAATTTCTCTTTATACCCATTGAGCAAAATGGATTTAAATTCGTTGCAGTTATAGGTTCATCAGAAATTACATGATTGGAATTTATAAGCAAGGTATCCCACCAAGACTTTGCATCCCCAGGGACGATAATATAATCCCTAAATTTAAAAATTCTTCACAACCCTTATCCCCTAACCAGCAATAAGACACCCCCATAAAATGCGCGAACTTTGGCAGAAAGGCTGTTGGCCGATAGCCTTACCGACAATCGGCTATCGGCCAACAGCCTTTCTGCCAAAGTTTGCGCATTTTAAAAATATAAAATTTTAAAATAATAATATTTATTGTTTTCTTTCATATTTATATGTATAATGTACTGACAATAAAGATTCTTTATATATATATATCAAGAATATTTTTATTTAATATCATCATTTAATCTTCTTTGTTTGTTTGTTTGTTTTTTCGTTTATTTTTTAATGTAGCAATTAAAATCAGTACACCCTTCGTGTTTTAAACTGATTTTCGTGATCCACTGAGAAGGATTAATTCATCACCATTATGCATAGTTGACGTTTCGTGACTCGGAACGAACGGAACGGGAGACCTTGTGGCGAACAACGAGCATCACACTTCACTTAAATATCACTCCGGAGGATTGTGTATTACTTAAAATCAGTAATTCACTGTAATTTTACAATCAAAATGCCATTTCCGATAAACAAAAAGGCAACAGGAAAGAAATGTATTCACAACATATTCCGACTGCTGTTGTTCTTTATTAAAGAAATAATTCAAATACGAACATCAATTTAAGTTTTGGGGGATTTACAATATCACCATGATTTAAAACAGCTCTTTTCGAAATATATTTCACATGTAATATTTATAAAATATACCCTCAGATTTCAGAGTACTTATCCTAACTGGCTTAAAAAAATGCTTACGAATATGCTTACGAGAAAAGTTGTAGCTTAATATCACTACCAAATGCCAGTTTCTTATTATTATTTATAATCAGGATTATAATCAGTGATCATTATCCAAGGCTCATCATTTCTAAAAATCATAAGGGTAAGAATTACACCCAATGATGATTTATCTTAAGTCCTTATACCCTTTCGGGTGTCAGTCAGTTTCTTAATATATTGTTTATTTTTTTGTTGATATGAGCTTTAAATGTTACTGAATTTTAATAAATCAAGAATATTTTTCTTTTTAGTACATACAAAAGTAAAAACAAATTGCAATTGTTTTAACGATATTGCTGTACCCTTCTTTGAATACATATATATAAGGCTATCTGCAGAGACGTGTTTCGGGATCTATCCCTCGTCAGTACAGCTATGCCTTACATATATTTTATAGTTTGGGTTACCACTCCATGGGACATGTCAGAGCATTTTTTGAAATATTATTATTTACGATTTTATATAATTTATCCCTAACTTTTAGGAAGCACTGCATATTGTATTAAAAAAAATAGTAGAAAATAAAAAAAAAGTGTTTTTTTCGCTTGTGTATTTTAGAGTGCTTTTAGTACAAAATTAGAATAACATTTTTGATGCTAACGTTATAGATCTCAAATTTTGCTCTTCACACCAAGATATTGATCATACACTTCCTTATCAATTGCAATATCTTCAATCTGTAGAACTAAATTGAAAATCAATTTCAAACAATCCACATTAATCATTTTCTCCGTGGCGAAATATTTATTCCTCCTTGTTTAAACACCCATTACTATTATTATTAACAATTATTCAGCGCTGAGCCGAACCTGTTATTATACCTTTCTACTGTCGTCCCGTGTTGCTCAATCCAAAAAAAAGGCAACGAAAAAAAAAAGGAATGCATCATCCGGATAATGTCAAGGATTATCTCAATTCGATTGATGCTATCTTAAATCGTAACATTTTCACCGTTATTCGCGGCTAAAACGTTGCATTGTCTTTAAATATTAGGAAACGTTCGTAAAGGAACGAAGAAAACAATTAGGTAATGTTGTTCTTAAGAAATTTCTCAATTGCAATTATTAAATTAATGAATAAACAATTACTTACTGCATGAAAACAAAAACAAAAAAAAAACGTCCAAAATTAGTAAAATATAAAAATCAGTTTTTCTTATGAAATAATCGATTAAGGGTGCGGTTTAGATGAAAGAGATAGCAATATAAATATTGGCAATCACTAATTCGAGTTAGATTGTTGTTGTGATCAATGAACAATATTGTATTATGCATTAAAATAATCTTAAAATAAGCAGGAATTTCATCAGATAAATTAAAAATTATTTTAATGTTTAGTTTGTGTAAAAAAACAATTTCATAATTATTGAAAATTGATCAAATTTATAGCAAACTTTAAATTATATTTTTGCTAATAAAAACTTGTGCAATGAAAATTTCAAAGATTTCACTAAATTCTGCATTCAAATAACTTAGCAGTCATTACCTAATAATTTTATTATATCTTACAATTTTATTTTCTAACTTGAACTAGTAAATTGACGTAATACACGAAAATTAACGATTTATTTTTTAAATTATTGATAATAGAGGCTTCTACTTCGTTATACATTGTTTTAAGTTTTAATAAAAACGCTGATTCACTTTGTTTGTATATCTTTTATTTTATTTTAGTGACTATAGTTTCAACAATTTTCACTTGTCAAACTAAACTAAACTAAGAGTCTTAGTTTGATAATGACAGGTGAAAATTGTTGAAACTATAGTCATTAAAATAAAATTAAAGTTATACAATCAGCGTTTTTTATTAAAAAAAAGATGTATTTTTTATTTAGAATGATATTTCGTAGACAAAAAAAAATTAAAAACATATTTGTATTATTAAATCCAAAAGAATAGCACTTTTTTTTCAAACGATTATTTCCATTTTACTATATCTATCTCTTTCTACTAAACCGCAACCTTAAAGAATAATTTCAAAAATAAATGAAGATTTTTTTTTATCAGAATGCTTCAACACATTTGGAAAGGTGAAAGCCTATTGAAATATAACCTGCAAATCAGTTACTTTCAACTGTTGTTTCTAACGTACGCGTATACTGCTGAATTAATGATAAGAGGTTAGGATTGTTAATATTTATGTTTTGTTTTAAATATTTTGACTCACCTGTAGACAGCCGCACCAGCCGCGGCGCGAGCGCACGGCCGGCATGGCTGGGATGTGCAGTCGAGGCAGGGCGTTCGTCAAATTATCCCACGCTGGCAATTTCAGGCTGCACTTGGGAAACCCCTGCACAGAGAAAAAGAGAAAACCACCGATAAGTACAATCAATTAAAAAATAACAATAACATTCATCACAACCTCAGTTGCCGAGACGATGAAAAACAACTGTCACGTGCGTTTGCCAGGAAAACCTGATTACTCAGATAGTAATTAATTGAATGTCATCAGTTTTTCCAACGTGATATTTTGAACAATAAAAAGAATTAGGAGGGTTTGATACGTTTTCTTGAATCTTCAAATTTAGGGTAAGTTATTGCTTTGTAATTTTTAAAACTTTTCAAATTAAACACTAGGTTTTGTTTCATTATAATTTTTATTTATCCAACTAGTTTAGACTTGTTGTCATTATCAAGGATTTATGTATAAGTATTTAATTTGAAAAGTTTTAAAAATTAGTTAAAGTATTTCATCAATGAGAAGCAAATTAAAATTATTATTGCTTTTCAATGTATTTCTTATACACTCTTTTATTTAATTTTATCATTATACATGGATATTGTGTGGATTAATTTTATAACTATCGCAAAAAGCTAACAATTATAAATATTTCCTACGGAAATAATTCATTTTTAACAGAATTATCAGCAGTGTGGGAATTTTCTTACTATAAAATAAAACCTCGCAGTAATAAAAGTATTTCTGACGAGATTAATTGTAACGGAGGAACAGATTCCTGTAAATTATTTTCA
This sequence comes from Philonthus spinipes, assembly GCA_963082785.1. Taxonomy (NCBI): domain Eukaryota; kingdom Metazoa; phylum Arthropoda; class Insecta; order Coleoptera; family Staphylinidae; genus Philonthus; species Philonthus spinipes. The sequence continues at coordinate 23,082,889 of OY720312.1, forward strand.
TTGTACAGCGCCACCTGGAATGCGGAAACGCTGTTGAGTGAAAGAGAAATAGTTTTGTTTGAGAGAGAAAGAGCTACTTTTAGCGTTCAAAAAAAATACACAAAGCTGTGTTTTTTATAATTAATACTGAATTTCGTACTTTGGTGAGTACGTGAAGTTTCTTGATATAATATAATAATATTATATTCCTTTCTTCACTTTTTTATTTTTATTTTTACCACTAAGTGTACATTTCAAGCACAGCGTCAAATTTTCAATTTTTAACAGCATGATTTTTCTTACAATAAATTTACCAATTACAGATCAAAATAGAAATAAATAATTAATTTTAGATGTTGCAATTTTTTAAATTATGATGTTTCAATAATTAAAAAAATAATTAACAAAATTTTTAATTAATTATACTAAAAAATTAGAAAAAATCAATGAAATAAAAACAAATAAAAAAAAAATGTTAAAATTATTCATGAACCTAAATTAAATTATAGATTAATTAAATTATTTAAAAAATTTAACCTAACACCAGCATTTTATTGTAAAGCTAAGACATTTTTTTTATTAGGAAATACATTTAACAAAATTAATGATTTAGAAAATAAAAGTAGCAATGCTGTAACTGTAAGAAATTATAATTGAACAAACAAAAAGAAACGTAAAAACAAGATACAAGGAACACATATATTATTCAAAAATAAACAAAAATTAATTGATTTAATTCAATAAATTACCTTTATCTGATTATTTCTTTAATTTAATAAAACTTGAAATAGAAATTGTAACAATAGCAGCCATTTGTAGAAAGGAATGGCAATTATCAGTTGTTTGTACCAGGTAAATGGACAAACTCATTTAGTTAAGAAAACTTTTTTTATTTTTCAAATTAGCTGGCAAAATAATATATAAATAATATATCAATATTAATATTGAACATAATAAATTAAAGACGACGCAAGCGCCACCTTTTGCCTAACTATTAATCACTAGTTATCCATACGCTAGATGAATGGTGACTGAACGTTTCATTAAATGTGAATTAATACTGAATTTAAATTGTTTTTTACTTCTTCGACTAATTTGAAAAAATAAAAAAAAATAGTGAAACAAATGAAGTTTTCATTGTTTTTGCTACAAAAAATAATTAAAAAAAAAACGGTTTGGTATTGTAGGCGTTAACTTTGTATATTAAATAAAAATGATTTGAAAATAATTAATAAAATATTTCCACATTTAGCTCTGTGACTTTTGACAATAACAAATACACATTAAAACAACTACTTCCCGGGCAAATACCCACGCCGGACATTGAATTACATAATGTACACCTGCTGTTGCACATCAATAAAATATTGCATAATGCAACAAATTTTGATCCGAGAAAAAATTAATGCAAAAACAACAAAAGGAACGTTACTTAATATAAGGCCATCTGCAGACACGTGTTTCGGGATCTATGCCTCGTCAGTACAGCTATGCATAATTTAAAGATATTAAAAAATCAATTAAATTAATTCAAATATGTTACTTTGTAGTACAGCTTAAATACAGTTGTAAATAAAACACTTTTTAAACTTTGTTTAAACAAAGGATAAAAAAAACGGTTTACATTGAAACGCTTGAAATCCCATTATTCAACATTTCCCCATTTCGAACCGGAAATTGGCACACCGACTAATAACCGACGACATCAAACCCCGAAACACACATCGGCGCGGCACCGAGCCGAATCGAAAGTGATTTTCCGTGTACGACTCCTGTCCGATACAGGTGTTCAATTATAAAAATCCGGGTGAAAAGCCGCATTTTCTTTTCCTGCACTAGAGGAGTGCATTCCCGTGTCGTGGAGGTTACAAAACGAGAAAAAAAGGTCAATGGAGTGGAACGGAAACTGGGACGCCCTTACCGGCGCGTTTTATGCAAATCAGTTTCGAAACGTCCGACGACGTCTTCGTCTGCGTCTAGGCGTTTTGTAGGTTTCTGTGCTTCTGCCCCCCCTCAGGCCAAACGAATTCTAATGCCGGATCGTGATCGCGGTGCGCGACCCGTGGTTTGCACTTTAATTATTAATTGAAGAAGTAAAAACAAAAAAAATAATTAATGGTTTTAATATTTAGACATTGGTAGTTCATATTGTATGAAATAAATATGAATAAATTATTAAAAATCAACCAATAAAACAAATTTTAAATTTCCTTGAAAATGGGCTAATAACCCGAAACTAGTCGAGAATGTAAAGTTATTCAATCTAATCTGTGTTTTATTGGTTGATTTTTAATAATTTATTCATATTTATTTCAAAAAAAGAATGTTTTGTTTTATTTGTAATTATTTTTTTTTTTTAGTAAATCGAATTTATTGAACAAATACGACGTTTCGGTCGCAGGAAATCTGTTATTTATATATAATACTCCTAGAGAAAATTGACGCACGTGCGTATAGGGACCAACTCCGTACTAGCATCGAAGAAAATTCCTCCCCAAAACATTTTAGATCCACCACTAGAAGGTACTTTAGGAGAGATATTGGAAAGGTTTCCGAATGGCGTCACGGGATTTTTAAAATTTTGAAAACGGTATCATGGGTGAACGTGCGTGAAATGAACGAATCCGAAGTCAAAATCTGTAGGAAACTTACCGTTTGGTCACAATTCGCATTGAAAGTCCCAATTTTGAGGTTATAATTGATCCGATTTTCGACTAAATAAGCACATTGCGAGTATAAATCGTACACATGATGAAATAATCTTCTAATTTATGACGAAAGTTAACAAATTTGTTGCGATTTTTTCATTTACTCAGCCAAAATCACGATTTTAATTTTATACAGAAAGTGACGTTTACTGACGTTTATATAAAAAAATCTAATATATATTTTAGATCCATTTGTAAGTAATAGATATTTTAATTTATGATATCAAACATAGATGGCGCCACCGCTCCCCTAAATCAAATGTACAATATAATAAAAAAATAATAGAGAATTATTCATCGACTATTATAAATGATACATACATATTTAATTAATGATTTTTTAATGAAAATATTGGATAGATTGGTACAACTTACGATCTTTTGCACGTTCTGTCAGAATACTTTCCAAACATGTTTGCATACTCACCTAACCTAACCTAAACTAAACTAACCCAAACTAACCCAAACTAACCTAACCTAACCTAACCTAAACTAACCTAACCTATTGGACGAGATTATTGAAAATATGGTATATATGAAATAGAAACATAATTCATATAATTTTTTTGTTATTATTGTTGTTTTAAAATAATAGGCAATAAATTATGTTGGCCGTTTCGGAATGCGGATAATTTATTCAAAAACCCGAACGGGCGGTAGAAAGAAATGGAAAAGAACAGCAAAAATAAACAGCGTAAACATCGCGTGTTCGCCGTGATTCATATAATCTTTTTTTTATATTCACTTTCACTACCGAAATGCAATCTCACCTGGAATTGAATTCCGTCGACAAAAGCGCAGAGTGTGAAAAGGATGAATTCTATCATAAATACTTTGTAGGTTATTTCAAATAACACAAAAAAAATTGTCCAGGGCATTTATTATTTTTGAATTTGATCGTACGCAATATTTAAATAACAAATTTTATACAATCGAAACGTAATAATTAATGACAAAAAGGATAAATGCAGTGCCTACTAAAGTGTCTTTAGTAGGCACTGATAAATGATGAACACATAAAATGGTTGCAACCTATGTAAAGAGACAAAGGATAAAAAAAGATGATTTCGTAAAACTAAAAATGGTTACAATCAATTTTAAAGGACAAAAATGATGAGTTCTTGAAACAGAAAATTGTTACAACCAATGTAGGGCAAAAAGAATGAATGCTAAATACAGAAAATGGTTGTAACTAATATAAAACAAAGGACAGCAAAAACAGAAAATGGTTACATCCAATGTAAGAGAGGAAAAAAAGGATCAATTCTCAAAATTGTCAACCTTCTTGCCTGATTTTGACTATAATATCATTCTCATTGCTTACTTATTACACTAAATTTTCTTTTATTGCCTGAGTCGATTTTGTTGAATAATTTGGAGTTTAAAGTTTATTTTATTGACTTTACATAAAATAAATAAAATTAATATGAAAATAATTAATAAATTAACAATCACTTTATTTATTTATTTAATCGTGCCTAAACTATACATGGTGTTTATAAAAAGAGACAAAAGACCTATTCACTCTTCCTTAAATAATTTTCCATTTCTAAAAATAATTAAAATTTACAGCTTCTTCAAGACCATCGATGACGCTATTGAATAATCATCGTTTACTTTCATTAAAACGACGATCTTGAATGCAACAGTTATTTCGATTTTATTGAAAGAAAACATTAATCCGCCCATGAAAGTAAAACCCGAGATGAAAATGATGCAATCCGTAAAACAGTTAGCTTTTAAAACAACAGTTGCGGATCATTGCCGAGATGCGCTTTATTATGACGGCGATTAAATATAAGCGGGGATTACGGTAATTTGGCATTTGGGCGTTTTGCAATTGCGCCGCCGAGGTGAGGAATATGATTACGCAACGATCTCTAATAGGACTTTAATTGAATTATGCGATTTTTGTAATGCTGTATGTGTAATTGGTTTTTCACGTTTTTCTTATTGTTTTCGTAAGGAAGTGTTTATTTTTTTAACGGCGATTTGTTGTTTGTTTGTAATATTTAATAATAATGAAATACAATAAAAATTAAATAAAAAAAAATTATCAATAAAATTCGATTTCCAACAGCAAAAAAAATATATATATTTTTTTTTTCTAATTTTTGAAAGAAAAACTGTTATTGTTACTTCTGAAAATTACCTTATATATGCATCGACTAATATCGGAAGTAAATGAAAAGGCATGAACAGTTATGTGGGCAGTTAGTAAATAAATAATCACAGGCTGTATCGAAATGTGTCGGCTAAACGGCGTCCGGATTTATTATTGCAATAAAGCAATCATAATCCGATTAATTTTAATCGATCTCGTTACTTTGTGTCACGTTTCCTTCATTAAAGCCACTGGAAGCCGGTTCTCTGGGCTCGAAAATCGAAATACCTTTACGTTTAGAAAATATGAATGAAGGAAGTTGAGATTAGAAAGAACCGTTTGGATTGTTTATGATTTTTTTATTTGTATGCTTACAAAATAAGACTACGCACAACCGTTTAGACTGTCTATATTTTTTGTCGTGAAATGGACCAATTCACATATAAGTATGTCTAGTTTTGGAAAGAAATTATTTTTTTAAAGAAACCGAAAATAAATGAATACATACATAAACATCTTTATTTCTGAGATTGGAATATACAATTACAATACAATATCTAACAATACACCTAAGGTTTACAATATATTTCCAACTCTGAAACTGGCTATCGACCAGTGGTCTTTCAGCCTGTAAATGAATATTTTGTGGCTTTTTAAGAGATTTCGAAAAAGTTAAAACTAATACAATTTAATACAATGTAATGTAAGTCGGTTACGTTGATTTTAGGTTCTGTCGTATTGTATTAAGTTGAGTTTAAACTTAATACAATCTAATTGAATCTAAACCCAATCCAACTCAACTTAATAGAATCTAGATAAATAGATAAATTATTGTCATAAATCAAAGTGTATTGAACTTGTGGAGTTGGTTGGGCAAACTGCAAAGAGTGATTGCGGTCCGTAATTGTTTCCGTCAATTAATCCCGGATGGTTTTCGATCCGTTAGGCGAAATCTGGCATCATCTGGACGCTGCGAAAATTTGCATAGCATTCCCATCAAGGCGATATCGGGACAGATTATCGGCAAGGAACAGGTGATGGGGCTCTCGAGCGCGCGGTTTTTAATTGATTTTTAATTGACTTTATCAATTTTCCATAACTGCTACTTTATGTAACTGTTGCATCGAAACAGTTTGTAAGAATTTATTGCTATTTCTTTTTTATTTACGTATAAGTATACTGTAAATGTCAATGTTACGAAAATATCAAATATTTAAATTTATTATTTTTTAACAACGGGTAAAAGAGGATAAGATTAAGAAAGAATTTTTAACAATATTTTGTCATAAAATTTAATCGCGTAATTGTCACAAATTAACTTTATGGTCATTAAAAGCCATTATTTTCACTATAAATTAACTTTAAAGTAACTATTATAGTCAAAAATTGACTTAATAATCATTGATAGTTACTATGTTTGCTAGAAATTAACTTGATAGTCACTATTTGTAATAGAAATTGACTCAAAAGTCATTTATAGTCACTATTATTGTCAAAAATTGTTTTTAAAGTCATCAATATTTATTATTTTTGCCAGAAATTGACTTTAAAGTCACTTTACTTCACTATTATTGTCAAAAATAGACTTTAAAATCATTTATAGTCACTATTGTTGTCAAAAATTGATTTTAAAGTTATTCATAGTTATTATTTTTGCTAGAAATTGATTTTAAAGTCAACTTACTTCACTATTATTGTCAAAATTTGACTGTTAAGTCATTGATTGTAAATATTTTCACTAGAAATTGAATTTATAGTCACTATTTGTACTAGAAATTGATTTTAAAGTCATTTATAATCATTATTTTTGCTTGAAATTGACTTTGAAGCCAACTTACTTCACTATTATTGTCAAAAATTCACTTTAAAGTCATTGATGGTCACTATACTCACTAGAAATTGACTTTAGAGTCACTATTTTTACTATAAATTGACTGTAGAGTCACTATTTTTACTAGAAATTGACTGTAAAGTCACTGATTGTCACTATTTTCATTAGAAATTGACTTTAAAGTCACTATTTGTACTATAAATTGACTTTATAGTCATCGATAGTCACTATTTTCACTATAAATTGACTGTAGAGTCACTATTTTTACTAAAAATTGACTGTAAAGTCACTGATTGTCACTATTTTCATTAGAAATTGACCTTAAAGTCACTATTTGTACTATAAATTGACTGTACAATCATTGATAGTCACTATTTTCACTAGAAATTGATTGTAGAGTCACTATTTTTACTAGAAATTGAATGTAAAGTCATTTATAGTCTCCATTATTGTCAAAAATTGATTTCAAACTCATTTATAATCATTATTTTTTCCTAGAAATTGATTTTGAAATCAACTTAGTTCACTATTATTGTCAAAAATTGACTGTAAAGTAATTGATAGTCATTATATTCACTAGAAATTGACTTTAAAGTCGTTGATAGTCACTATTTTCACTTTAAAGTCACTATTTGTGCTAGAAATTGTCTTTAAAGTCATTTATCGTCACTATTATTGTCAAAAATTGTCATTATAAACACTATTCTCATTAAAAATCGACTCTAAAGTTACCAATGGTACTAGAAATTATCTTTAAAGTAATTTTTAGTAACTATTATTGTCAAAAATTGATTTTAAAGTCATTTACAGTAACTATTTTTGCTACAGATGGACTTAAAGTCATTGATATTATCACTATTATGATTAGAAATAACATTAAAGTCAATAATAATCACTATTTTCACTATAAATTGACTTTAAAGTAACTTTATGTCAAATTTTTGTTGCCTTGCCGATTTAGTTAATGTTTAACTTCAACATTATTATTCAAAATATTTAATTTACTTTAAAAAAAACATAGATTAATTTAATAGTTAAGATGGTTTTCCTTTAATTCGTTCGCAGATTTGCATTTCGCAAGGTGAAAATTGCCGGACTGCGGAAATTTCTCGCGGTTTTAATACGAGCATTAGCTCACGAAACTGGATTGTGAATGGCATTATTATTATCGCCGTCGTCGGTTTCATTTCGAGAAACGTCGAACAAAACAACCAGAAAGAAAGAATAATAATAAAAAAACAGTAGGCAGGTGATCGAGCAGATGTTGCGGAATTCATTTCACTTTGGATTAGAGTGTGGTGTATGTTACGTGGATTGTGTTTTCGGAGCAATATAAAATTTCCAATAAGAATGAAACGATGGATTAATAAAATAAATTAATTTTGTATGGCGGAAAGACACATTAAGTTGGGTTGATTAATTGATAACCAATTCTAGAAAAAGATAATCATATTTTCTGTATAATTACAAAATCATATAATGTAAATAATTCATTTACTAGTATGGAATAAATTATTATTGAATATTTTTTATAATTTTAAATATTTTCGACTCAACTGTTGCAATTCGCAGTAGTACTGCGAATCTAAAGTTTAAAAGTTAAGACATAACACAGGCTGTAATATATCACAGTTACATTCACTTACGCTTGAAGAAACTCATCTCATGTATAATATGGAGTTGAGCTCAAATTGGCTTTCAGATAAGTTTTGAAATTTTTCAGTCGAAGGCAATTGACAAAAGCAGGTAATTTATTGTAAAACTTAAGTCCCCAGTATCTAGGTCCATCCCTTGATTTACTTAGCCGTGTATTTATGCAATAAATAAACAAATATCTATTGTGTAATCCAATGTCCGGCGGGGTATATGCTCGGGAAGTAGTAGTTTTTTTAGAGCAGGCGAGTAGATCGGATCTTAAAAAATATTCGAAAAAATTGTCCCACTTTGGGAATTTTTCTAGACAAGCACAAAACGCACATTTTAATGGTTTTTGGGTGGAGCATAGATATATACATTCCAAATCGTATTCTTTAACTTTCAATATTCTATCGCATCTTTGAACAAAGTTGTCTTAGTTTAATCAACGTTACGTCGAAAAGAATCGATCGACGCGTCTCGCTGAAATCGTTCCATGTAAATCAATTCAAATGGGCTTATATATAATTTAATAAATATTGATTTTAATAAGCACAATTTTAAAATGGATAATTTTGTAAGAAAAAAACAATTTCTTCATTCTACTCCTAATTCCATGAATTATCAATTTCTCTCCTCGCTTGATGTGCCACGACCTCGCAATTTCATGCTTACTTTTCTTACATCGGTAATAAATATAATTGTAATTAATATTTATTACCGATTATTGTAATTAATATTTATTACCGGTTCTTTTATTTTTCGTAATTACTCGAAATAAAAGTACATTGCTTGCCTAATCCGGCAATCTTAATGAATTACGCATTGTGTCACTTGATTAACTTGACTCACTTGCGATCTAGTGCATATTCAACACGGTTGCGAAGGTGTGCGGTCGACCCACGAGCGTTTAAATCAACACACTTTCTTGAGGAGGACCGAAGAGAGGAGCGCGAGGAACGCGCGAATTTTCTTCGCTTGAAATTACGAAAGTGGTGCATGCTGCTACCAAAGTCCACTTTTCCTTATTAGTTGCGAGCAACATACTCCAATTAACCGAAACGAAATAAAATCTCAAGTATTCGTCGCGAGTTATATAAGTGACATGCATTTTTTTTCACCTCGATTTAGTAACACGCGATTGATTGGTTTTATTGAAATTGTTTCTAAATAGATGTTAATAATAATGTTTTATTTTTTTTAAATTTTTCATAAGTTAAATTACTCTATAATTGTTTTTTTTTTGTGTTGTTTATTATTATTATTATTAATAAATATATAATGGTTTTTTGACTCCATGTTCGGATATCGGCTTGACCCACAGCCATTTCCACTTAATGTTTTTTATTAGCATTGAAATTTAACGATCCATTTAATCATTTATTTTTGTGGTTGTAATTGAAGAATTTTGAGAAATTTCGCAATTTTTCAACTTATAGATTTTAAAAAGAAAATCTGACGTTTCTCGTTTTGTTCTAAGATAATATATATATATATATATATATATATATATATATATATATAAATAGAAATAGGAAACAGTATTCATTCACTTGGTCACAGTTATTTAAATATATTAAATAAAAATGAGCTCAATGTGGAAATAATTTATTAATTATTTTCAAATCATTTTTATTTAATATATATTTTTAGACCCTTTCTATCCATATGGGTGTAGGATTCAAGATAAAAAATAACGTTTACTATTATTTAGCTGGCAAACATTTTTCGTTTCTATTTAAAATTATTACAACGCCGTACATTTTTGAAATACCAAAACGCGTTTGCAGATATTTACGTTTTGTTTTCGTGTAAACATTACACGGCTAAATAAATAATAGAAAAGGTCGTCCGTGCGAATTTCCCGGCGAAAATGCGCCATTCATGCAAATAAATGTGCGCGAGCGGGCGAATTATAGTGATTATCCGCCAAGTATCGGTACTCGAATAGCTGAATCTCAAATGGGATTATCGCGCGGCGTGGAAACGGGCTCACGTAAAGGTCATGAATATTAATATTAATAATGTCGTCATTCGCCAGTTATACATGCATCAGGTAAATCTTAATTAGGCGCATGCGTGTCTGCAAATTTGCTGATAATCGCGAACGCCAACTCGATCGATCGATCGATCACTTTATCTTCTGTGAACTCGACAGTTGATCTAAGTTAGTTCGAAAATAAAAAAAATAATTTTAATAATCTTGTCTAATTAAATAAATTCTTTCATATTAATATTGTATCCAGGATTTTTTTTTTAATTTTTTCTTTTATTAGAATGTAATATATTCTATTAACATGGTCACAATTATTTACAACATTGGAGATACTCCATCTGGTGGAAAAATTTGGAACACTCTTTCTGATCCTGATGAATTGAAGTGCAATTTTGCCAAACACTGGTTCTGGGCAGAAACTTCAAATGTATAGTTTGCTGAAGTTTCTACCACAGCTGTTTAGAACATTGGTGGTTCTGGTGGTAAAATTTGGAACACTCTTCCTGATTTATATCTGTATAGAAATGTCAAATATATAGTTTTTTTAAGTTTCTGCCACAGCTGTTTGAAAGATTACAGATACCATTTTGGTGGCAACACTCTTCCTGAACTATATCTGAACAGAAATGTCAAATATATAATTTATTAAAGTTTCTACCACAGCTGTTTGGAACAATGGAGATATCACTCTGGTGGCAACATTTGGAACACTCTTCGTGATCAATATCTGAACAGAAATGTCAAATATATAGTTTTCTGAAGTTTCTGCCACAGCTGTTTGGAAGATTTTAGATTTTTTTTTAATTTTTTCTTTTATTAGAATGTAATATATTCTATTAACATGTTCACAATTATTTACAACATTGGAGATACTCCATCTGGTGGCAACATTTTGAACACTCTTCCTGATCCTGATCAATTGAAGTGCAATTTTGCCAAACACTGGTTCTGGGCAGAAACTTCAAATATATAGTTTGCTGAAGTTTCTGCCACAGCTGTTTAGAACATTGGAGATACCGCTCTGGTGGCAAAATTTGGAACACTCTTCCTGATCTATATCTGGATAGAAATGTCAAATATATAGTTTTCTCAAGTTTCTGTCACAGCTGTTTGGAAAATTGTAGATACCATTCTGGTGGCAACACTCTTCCTGATCTATATCTGGACAGAAATGTCAAATATATAATTTATTAAAGTTTCTGCCACAGCTGTTTGGAACAATGGAGATATCATTCTGGTGGCAAAATTTGGAATATTCTTCCTGATCAATATCTGGACAGGAATTTCAAATATATAGTTTTTTTGAAGTATCAGCCATAGCTGTTTAGAACATTGGAGATACCGCTCTGGTGGCAACATTTGGAACACTCTTCTTGATCAATATCTGGGCCGAAACTTTAAATATATATTTTTGAAATATATAAGCGATAAAAATTATTTATATTTTAATAATATTTCATAAAATCTGCAATAAAATTGAATTTCGTTTTAAACACATTTTTCATTTTTAGAAAATTATTTTCTTGTAGGTATGTCAAGGTATGCATGTTCTAAGGTTTCCACCTAAAATTTATTATACTCCAAAAGCATCCGTATACACTCACACCTACACAACATTCACACTAACACGCACACACACAGAGTGAGAGAAAGAGAAGCATGGCAATTTACTTCAACGCATATTCTAAAATGCCAATGTTGAAAATATAAACAGCGGCTCACTGGAATTTATTCAAGTAATTTCACGCCGATCAACGTAAATAACTATATATATAAATAAATAAACCGCGGCGGCCGCTTCGGTTCTCGAGAATTATCGTAAAAGTGTGTAATTTCATCGAAAGAATTCGCGGAGTCATAACGCTGAAATAATTTAACAACCAGAAGAGAGAGAGATAGAGAGAGAAAAATCGACGTGTTTCCATTCATGCAAGTTTTTTTCTTCCTTTCTTTCAACCTAATTCGCGATAGGTGCATTTGCTTTCTTTCAAATTGTGAAAGGTTAGTGCTTAATGATTTTTTGTTAATGGTATCTCGGAGAATTTAATAACATTTAATGAAATCGAAGAATTGTTGCACTGATGTACAAGGATGCAGCTCCCTCTCATCAGTGTAACAATGGCGGTGGAAAAAATCAAAGTCTGAGGTTCGTTCGAGGTCTACCCCAAGGATCACTCTTGGGGTCTTATTTAAAGTACTGTCTATGATATTTCGGAAAATTTAATAACTTTTTTTTAATGAAATCAAAGAATTGTTGCACTGATGTGCAGGGATGCATCTCCCTCTTATCAGTGTAACAATGGCTGTGCTATATATGGAAAAAAAATCGAATTTTGAGGTTCGTTCGAGGTCTACCCCAAGGATCACTCCTGGGGCCTTATATAAAGTACTGTCTATACTGTGTACTGCAAGCCTCAATTTTGGCACTCAAAATGAAGATTAATTGCTGATTATTATTTCTTCATTGATCTTGGAAATTTTATTGGTAAGCTTCAAACTTCCAGTTATTTCTGATTTTTTTTGTTCAGCGAGACATTTGCTTTGATGAGGTCAAAAAAGAAATCACCAGTTATCCATATCCTAGTTGATGGTAGTCGAATAAAATTAAATACAAAAATCTTTATTCAGATAATATGACAACAAAATTTTACAAAAATTATTATAACAATATGTACAATTGTGTTAGTAGTCTGCCGTGGGCTATCGACCATCTGCCTACACAAATTATTATCCTAAATTAACTTTATTTGATAAGAATCATAATAATTGGTAATAAATTAAAGACGACGCAAGCGCCACCTTTTGCCTAATTTCAAGTGGTATCGTCAACGGTTTGGGTTATGCAAGCGCCATGAAATTAGGCTATAGATGGCGCTTGCGCTATCTCCTTATTATTATGGTTCATAATTAATTATTGTTAATAATTATTGTTATTTAATCACGACCAAGGTCCGTTCAACCGCCTTCGTCAAGGCATTGCACATGGAACACACTGGTTCAAAAAACCGAAATGTTAGTGATGAACATTTCGGTTTTTTGAACCAGTGTGTTCAAAAAACCGAAATATTAGTGATGGACATTTCGGTTGTTTGAACCAGTGTGTTCCATGTGTTATCCATACATTAGATGAATGCTGTTTGGATATTTTATTAATAAATAAATAAATAAATAAAGTTGTTTATTTTATTTATTTCTATATAAATTCCTCATTATTTTTTCTTTCTGATTTGTGCAATAATCCATTTATGTATGTTTAGACGTTAGTGTTTCGAATCTCGCCACCATCTGAAGCTCGAGCAAAGAGGAACCCCGAGGCGGACGAAACTCGCCGAGACGGCCGGCCGGCCTCTCCTCGCACTTTGTAATTTCACGCTGAATTACATACTCGTTTTCGCGTTGTTATCAATAAAAGGGCAAAAGGAAAACATTCCGAGCTAATCGTCCGCTCGTTTGTTTCTACGAATCTCGATCCGGCGGGCCCAGAGGTGAGAATGTTGCGCGATTAGTTCGATAAACATGATCTTTGCACGAAAATATTTTTGCACAATCTTCGACTTCATCACGATTTTGTGGAATGCATAAATCAGAGATCGGCAGGGTTTTCAAACTTTTTTTGTTTGTTAATTTGTGTTGCGTCTTTCTGAGATTATCGTCAGACTCCTTAATAATTGCAAGGAGAAACGGTTTAATTGTATTTTATTCCACCTCGATTCTGTACACGTTGACAATCGAGAGAACATCTGGTCTCGATACAAAGGATATAAAATAAATTTAACTCTTGTAAAATACACAATTTGTATATTTATATATAATTGGATGCGAATAGGAGTAAGCCTTCAAGAAATAACATCTAACAAAACAGCATTAATATAATGTTAGATTTTTTACCAAAAGTTATAACTTTTATAAATTTACGTAGTAAATGTTTTATTTAGTGATTATAATATGGATTACCACGTACCATCATCATGATTATAATCTTGGGGCTTAAAATGAAACTTTTTAGTTCGCGATGTACCCCAAGGTTCAATTCTGGGACCTTAAATAGAGCGTTGTCTATACTGTAAACTGCAATGCTCAACTTTGACCCTCAAGAATCTTCATCTTGAGGGTCAAAGTTGCTGATTATTGATTTTTTTTTCAATTCAACTTTCGACCTAGACGTAAATAATAATAATAATTCTTTATTGAACAGGCCAGTCATTTACAATTTGACTAAAAACATAAATTACACAAATAACGAGTATTCAGAGGAGGGCTAATTTACAATACTACCTCATGGAATAAATCGATTTTTTTCTATCATTATGCTTCTTTAATAAATGTTCCCATTCGTATTTACTGTAAATCAAACGAATCTCTAATTCCGTTTCAAATTAATTATTCAAATAAGCGATTGTGTTCCGAGACGTTCGAGTTGCATTCCGCGCTCGCATGTTTCTTTCATGCGGGATTAGAAGATGCGAATGCGGCGCGGAATCTATGTTTATTACCGTATTTTCACCGTTATTATTTTATGCGAGAGATAGCATCGGGGCCCCGGCATTGGCACTGGCGTCGAAGAAAGAACGAAAAGAGAATTTCCATGCAATAAAGTAGGCGTCCGCGGAGATCCGCCGAGAATGGAGAAAATATTATAAATGAAGTGGTAATTGCCGGGTTTCAGTAGATTTCTATCGGTTTTATTCCTCCTCGCGCTCACCTTACGTTTCTCTTTCTTTGCCGCTTGTTTTTCTTTTTCGCAGGGGAATCTGATTAAGAACGAACCGCGCTCGCGAATCGGATTTGTTCGCGAATTAGTGTTTGTGCTGGATTTCACGGTTGTTTTGATGGTGTTGGGTTTTAAACACGCTTCAGTTAACGTATTGTCTCCATTCTATGTACCTCAAGGTTCAATTATTCCATTGCGTACCTCTTACGATATAGGGTAGTATCAACCGACGAATACTGTCACTTGCACCACCGAAATCATCGGGAAAAGAGTGTTCGTTAGATTTACATGGCGATGAGTGTGTGTATTATTGTAACTGGTGCTACCATTCTTTAGCTACATTTTGGTATAAAATGAAGTTATTTGGCGATTTTTTAATTTTTGCCGAAATTTCACTTTTTTTCCATGATTGACCGTTTCGAATGTATCTACGGTTGGAATTGAATTACTAAATACACAGAAAACTTAGAAGGACGGGCTTTTCAGCATTCGATTTCTGAAGAATTCAGCTATATTTTTCCCAACGATCATTTTCCTGAGTCGCCTGGGGCCCCCGTGAAATAATTGCAAAATTGAGCAAATTTTTTTGCTTATTTTACGAAAGCCTACTTTGCGAGTGCACTGTTCAAAAACCAATAGCTTAATCTTCATCAAATTCTCACAGCAAACGCTACCATTCATTAGCTACATTTTGGTATAAAATGAAGTCATTTGGCGATTTTTTAATTTTCAGCGAAATTTCACTTTTTTCCATGCATACGAGTGTTCAATTTTAGGTGAAAAAAATATTATTCCGATTTCAGCTCATTCAGAAAAAAAAAACATTATTTAAATTAAATTTTATTTAATTCCGTAAATAAATTTTAATTATATTTATATTATACTTTATTTTACTTCATGTTATTATTAATTAATGTCTGTATGTTTGATAAATTTTCTGTTATTAGATCTATATGTATCTGTTGGGAAATAAATAAATTATTATTATTATTATCTTGATGCCTTTTTACATTTTCAGCTGTAAAGCAATTTTAAATATTAAAGTGTCGCTTCACCTGCTGAATTTTATTTAATTCAAATTACAACTGCGATCAAGTGAATAAACACTCTTTTTCAATTACACACAATTTAATCCTAATTCTTTAATTGCAGTTTACATCCGAATGTAAATTTCGGGTTCAATTGCTAATCGCGCCCATTAAAAGAAAACACAACCCGGCTCCGACGGAATCGAGTTTAATGGCTTAATCGTCGCGGCCGTGATAATTATTCAATTAGATAGAAAAAAATTGGTAATGTGTATTCTTGATTGCCGTGTAATCGAAGCAAATTGGAGGATTGAGGCCGCTGCGAATATGCGGGACGAAATTGTGTTCGTTCCCTTTTTCTCTCTCTCTCTCTCTCGTGCACACATGACACCGTTTTTTTTTTGTAGGGTTTCCATTGATTGACGCAAGTAGGTTGTGATGGAAAATGAAATGTTTAATTAAAAAATAAAATGTGCAAATAATTAATTCAAAATCTGTGTTGTGATAGAAAAAGAATAATAACTATTTCTATATTATTATTTTCTATTATTATTATAAACTTTCTTCGTTTACCATTCCGGTTTTCGAAGTTAAGAAAAAGTTATATAAATTAAATTCAATGAAAAGAAATTTAAAAATAATTAATTTAAACCTTTGAAGAATTAAATAATAATAATCTATTGCCTAATGATTGAAACTTAATGAAACTATATATTCATAAATTAAATGAAACAACAAATATTTTATTTCACAATTGTTTTATTTGTAGAAACTTCCTTCAAACTTATTTGAGTTATTCAATTTGTTGTGTTTTTGTTGAATGTAATAAAAATGAATTGTATGCGCTCGACTTTCATCCATCCCGCATTTATTGGAAAACTATTCGCACAATCAATTATGCACATTAACACACATAATTCATTGCGGGTTCGTTCTTCTTCCTCGTTTGCGCAACGATATTCAGGAAATCGTTGTTATAAAGTAAACGACAATGTTTTCCAATCGATTGAGAAAATAAAAAAAATAAAAACGAGGTTTCATAATTTATAGAAATCGCAGTATTTATTGTTCCATTTAGCTCGATTAAAAAAAAATTGTACTAATTCAACGAATTAGTCATAAATTATTCATTGATTCAAAGTGAGATGAAATTTGGATTATTTTTTTCATTAAATATGAATAAAATGAGACTTTCTTTGAATTAGACCCAATTTTACAAACCTCATGGAACGTTACTCTTGATTTTTTTTTTCATTTGGTTGGCAGCACTGTCTTATTCAAGAAAATACAATGCAATCTTCAAAAAAATTCAAGAAAACCAATTGCATTTTCTTAAATCTTTGAAGTGTTCACTTTCTTTGAAATAAAACTTAATTTCATTCGATTAACGAATTGTTAAAATTTCATAATATTATTTGGCTAATTCAAAGGAAAAAAAATATTTTGTTAAATCTTCAAAGATTCAAGAAAATCAATTGCATTTTTTTAAATCTTCAAAGTATTAACTTTCTTTGAATTTAATTGTATTTTCTTGAATCTTCAAAGATTCAAGAAAATCAATTGCATTTTCTTGAATCTTCGAAGTGTTCACTTTCTTTGAATTTAATTGTATTTTCTTGAATCTTCAAAGATTCAAGAAAATCAATTGTATTTTCTTGAAACTTCAAAGATTCAAGAAAATCAATTGTATTTTCTTGAATCTTCAAAGATTCAAGAAAATCAATTGCATTTTCTTCAATCTTCAAAGTATTCACTTTCTTTGAATTTAATTGTATTTTTTTTTAATCTTCAAAGATTCAAGAAAATCAATTGTATTTTCTTGAATCTTCGAAGTGTTCACTTTCTTTGAATTTAATTGTATTTTCTTGAATCTTCAAAGATTCAAGAAAATCAATTGTATTTTCTTGAAACTTCAAAGATTCAAGAAAATCAATTGTATTTTCTTGAATCTTCAAAGATTCAAGAAAATCAATTGCATTTTCTTGAATCTTCGAAGTATTCACTTTCTTTGTATTTAATTGTATTTTTTGAATCTTCAAAGATTCAAGAAAATTAATTGCATTTTGTTGAATCTTCGAAGTGTTCACTTTCTTTGAATTTAATTGTATTTTCAAAGATTCAAGAAAATTAATTGCATTTTCTTGAATCTTCGAAGTATTCACTTTCTTTCAATTTAATTGTATTTTCTTAATCTTCAAAGATTCAAGAAAATCAATTGCATTTTCTTGAATCTTCGAAGTATTCACTTTCTTTGTATTTAATTGTATTTTTTGAATCATCAAAGATTCAAGAAAATCAATTGCATTTTCTTGAATCTTTGAAGTGTACACTTTTTTTTGCTTTAGGCATATAATATTATGAAATTTTAACAATTCTTTAATCGAATGGAATTAAGTTTTATTTCAATTGAATAATTTTAAATATTGATAATACATTATTGTTTCAATTGATATAATATACCATCAAACATGACTTTGAAATTCCTTTCTTTTCATTTAATTATCACCCATGATATGTGCAATAATCACATATGAAAATAATAATACCAGCGTGTAATGATCGCGATGACACTTGATATGAAAAAAATGAAAGCATTTTGATGCGCGCCCAACAATTCCAATAGCGCCGGTGAGCGTGTTTGAAAAGCGTGTTGTAACGACTTGAGCCAAGGTGATCCGATGCACTTATCTCCGACAATTACTGTGCACATGCAAATAAATGAAATGTGTGTGTGTTCCGTGCGCTTTTCACTCCAGTAAAAACGATACGTGTTTTACGCGATGCTCCGCTAATTCGCCCGATTACGTCAAGGTTTTCTGTGTTGAATAATTGCTGGTGAAAAGGATTTTATAAGAATTAGGAAGACCCTATTGTACTGTAGTGATTGTTTTTCTGTGCTACATTTTAATTTTCATATACAACAATATGCTTACATACACGACGTGACATGGGTGAAAATCCAGAATTTATTTAATCCATTATCGATGGGGTTTAGTTGACACAAAATCACTTCACAAATTCACACTGAACAGTTTTCTTCTTAAATTGAAGCATACAAGTTTGTAATTGTTTGCAACTGAGATGAATATTTCTTGTTTTTGTTCATCAATGTTTACGAATTATCGTGGAGTTGTAGAATTAATTACTATAATTTGTATGTTATTTAATTTATTTTTTTTAATAGAAAAGAGTATTCATTCACTTGGTCATAGTTATTTAAATATATTAAATAAAAATGATTTGAAAATAATTAATAATTATTTTAAAATAATAATAATTAAATGTGGAAATAATTTATTAATTATTTTCAAATAATTTTTATTTAATATATTTTTTTGTTATGAATTTTGTAAAATGGCATTGCCCTAAAATAAATGAATAAATAAAAAAAAAGAATTACGTTTTACAAATTTATTTAACGAAGCACCGAACTATTAATAAATAAAAACGGCCAAAGGATTTGTACTGATCTTTTCATTTCTTGGTTATGTTTATTCATAATTTTATTTACACTAAGTTAAGAAATAATAAAAGAAAGAGTAAGTAAGAAAAAAGTTACTTACTTTCTTTCATTATTTCTTAACTTAGTATATATTAGTTAAGAAAGAATGAATGAAAGAGAGTAGGTAAGAAAAAATTACTTACTCTCTTTCTTTCATTCTTTCTTAACTTTGCATATATTAGTATTACTTATATAGTTTAGTCAGTAATTTTTAGTTAAATATTTTAATTCTTATCACACATCTTTGTATATTTGGTTTGAGTATAACGTGAAGTGATGTAACTTGAATAAAAACACTTGGTTAATTCATTACTTCACAATTTTTATTTTTATTTAAAAATTGTGAAGTAAGGAATTAACCAAGTGTTTTTATTCAAGAAACATCTTTGTAATTTCTTTATTAAATAACATATTTTTTTTAAGAATTATTGTTATTCCTTTCTTAATTATTTATAATATTCTTTACATTACCATATTTTTATCAAGTTTACTGCAATAAATACGTTTTTTGTTTTTGTTTTTGATTGCTTTAAACACATTTAATTAAATGTTGGTTTCGTGAAGATTTGAAAGATATATGAAAACACTTTGTACAATTTTCTTCACTTATTTTGAAAATGTTTGTTCAAATTATAATAAAATAAAAGAAGAAAAGTGTACAAAGTGTTTTCATATATCTTTAAACACATATTTGAATTTTTGTTAAAAAACTATATTTCTTTATACTTCCAATTGTTTTAGTTGTAAACATTAATTGTAAAATGCTGAATTCCGTAAATAAATAAATTAAATTACTATTATTGGTAAACAATTTTTTATCCACACTACACAAAAGCTTATTTTTACCACGAACTGTTATTATTATTCCCCACACAAAATATTCATTTCAACCACAAACTCTAGTTATTCCACATTCTAATTATACACACGTTTCCGAAAATTCAATTTTAAATCGAGCCCTCTGGTATTCCGCGTATGCAGCACACCATGACTAGAAATGCACTGAACACCGGGAGTATTAATACCGGGGTCGCGTTTGTATTTTTAAACCGTTTGCGGCTTGTCGAGGTACGGTTAGGGGTTTCGGGTGTACCCGGTGTTCAGGTATACGCCGCGCGTCTGATTCATGAATAAACTGGACCAGATGTTTTCGACGGAACGTGCGCCTCCACGGGCCTTTCCGACAATGGGGAGGTTATTAATGCGGCCCGGGCCGAAATGAGCAGCATCTGTTGTTGGTTCTTCGGATGGGTTTACCTTTGCTTCAATAAATAATGCCTAATGAGGTGTGAATACTGGAGTTCAGTGTTAATCGTTGAATTTATTGTGAAATTTGGAATAATTAAAGTTTAAGAATATTTTTTTTTTTCAATAACGGACAAAAAGTTTTGGCCTAAGTTATGTTTATTCATAATTCTATTTATACTAAGTTTCTTTCATTCATTCTTTCTTAACTAATATATACTAAGTTAAGAAAGAATAAAAGAAAGAGTAAGTAAGAAAAAAGTTACTTACTCACGATTCGTGATGTTAAATATTTAACATTCATGCGTAGAATTTTTACCACTTTTTATAAAAAGTCGTAAAAAACATAGTAATAGTCTGATTTAAATTTAAAAGTTAAATATTTATTTACTTAACTGAGGGCATTTCACATAGTAACATACATAAAAAATAAAATTAAAGTAGTTAGAAAAAAGCAAATAATACATTTAACATAAACACAATTTATGTTAAGAGTTTCCTTGTAGATTCGTGCAGTTGCTGTCTTTCATTCTAAAACAAATCTGATTTGTCTAGTAATAAAAGGACGAGACAACTCGCAACAATTTACGATATATATCTCGTAGTTGGTAGTTAATAAAACATGAACAAACAAACAAAAAAACACATTGTTTTCGGACACGTTATAGTTAATTCCCAGCCAAAACAATTAAACACGTACACGATGCAAATCGCATATGAAACACAATCGAAACTCACGTACTTTATTTTATACCTTACAAATAAATGTGAACTATATTAGCCGGCCGATTTATTCCCATTCGAGTAAATTTTCCAATTTCACCGTTCGTTTCCAGCAAAACTCGGATAAAATCACGTGTCGAATTCCTTGCGAATTCCGAATGCATGTGGCGTGCGGAGCGAGCAGCGCAAAAAAGCACGTGTTTATTGAATAGTTTAACGACAAACGCAAGGCTATCCGCAAAGAGGCAAGGTTATCGGAGAGAAAAGTAAATCGCTGTTTGTTGGTTGTTTAGTCGAAACGGGATTTGTCGTTGTTTTGTTGGCCGTTTGCGGATTTATTCAGGTGTCACATCTGTGAAAAGATCGTCCTTGCCTTTGGCTCGAATAACGGCGATGCAAAAAGCGCAGTTAATTGATTAATTATTGTTGAATTAAAAAAAAAATAATTGGTGTTGTTTTCTAGTTACTTTAGTAAATATTGTTTTATAAGCGAAAAGTTAATATCGATTTGTAATTTGAATTCGATTTTTAAAGAGAAATTCAAAATATAAGAAAAAATGCTAAATGTGGAAATAATTTATTAATTATTTTCAAATCATTTTTATTTAATAGAAATTTAAAATATTTTAATCGGGGCTATTCTGTAAGCGATATCAATGTAAATATCAATTATAAAAGTTTTCAAGACATTGCTATACATTCCAAATGCGAACATCCAGAACAGATATAATGCAGCAGGCAATCATAAGAGCAATAGCAAGAATAATGTAAAAAAATTACACCTTTGTGGCACCCTTAATTTCAGTTTTCTCTGAGTAATTTCAGAATGGACTGAAATTAAAAAAAAAAAATCGAAAAAATATTAAAATCCACTTGCGAGCTAATTTACATAGCTGGATGTCTTACTAAGATTCCAAACTATAACATAATATTAATTTTTTGTATTGGCTGCACCGTACAACCCCACCATGGCACCCTTAATTTCGATTATTTTCTCTTAGTTCGACAGATTGGACTGAAATTAAAAAAATCGAAAAAAATATTAAAATCCTTTTTAGAGCTAATTAGCCTATCTGGATGTCTTAATTAGACTCTAAACCATTACATAATATTAATTGTTTGTACCGGTAGCACCGTACAACCCCCCCACGGCACCCTTAATTTCGGTCATTTTATCTTAGTTCGACAGATTGGACTGAAATTAAAAAAATCGAAAAAAATATTAAAATCCTTTTTAGAGCTAATTAGCCTATCTGGATGTCTTAATTAGACTCTAAACCATTACATAATATTAATTGTTTGTACCGGTAGCACCGTACAACCCCCCCACGGCACCCTTAATTTCGGTCATTTTATCTTAGTTCGACAGATTGGACTGAAATTAAAAAAATCGAAAAAAATATTAAAATCCTTTTTAGAGCTAATTAGCCTATCTGGATGTCTTAATTAGACTCTAAACCATTACATAATATTAATTGTTTGTACCGGTAGCACCGTACAACCCCCCCACGGCATCCTTAATTTCGGTCATTTTATCTTAGTTCGACAGATTGGACTGAAATTAAAAAAATCGAAAAAAATATTAAAATCCTCTTTAGAGCTAATTAGCCTAGCTGGATATCTTAAATAGACTCCAAACTATCACATAATATCAATTGTTTGTATCGGCAGCACCGTACAACCCCCCCACGGTACCCTTAATTTCGGTTATTTTCTCTAAATTCGACAGATTGGACTGAAATTTAAAAAAATCGAAAAAAATATTAAAACCCTATTGAGAGCTAATTTAACTAGCTGGATGTCTTAAATAGACTCCAAACTATTACATAATATTAATTGTTTGTACCGGCAGCACGGTACAACCCCCCCACGGCACCCTTAATTTAGGTTATTTTCTCTAAATTCGACAAATTGGACTGAAATTTAAAAAATCGAAAAAAATATTAAAATCCTATTGAGAGCTAATTTAACCAGCTGGATGTCTTAAATAGACTCCAAACTATCACATAATATCAATTTTTTGTACCGGCAGCACCGTACAACCCCTCCACAGTACCCTTAATTTCGATTATTTTCTCTAAATTCAACATATTGGACTGAAATTTAAAAAATCGAAAAAAATATTAAAATCCTCTTTAGAGCTAATTAGCCTAGCTGGATATCTTAATTAGACTCTAAACCATTTCATAATATCAATTGTTTGTACCGGTAACACCGTACAACCCCCTCACGGCACCCTTAATTTCGGTTATTTTCTCTAAATTTGACATATTGGACTGAAATTTAAAAAATCGAAAAAAATATTAAAATCCTCTTTAGAGCCAATTAGCCTAGCTGGATGTCTTAATTAGACTCTAAACTATTACATAATATCAATTGTTTGTACCGGCAGCACCGTACAACCCCTCCACAGCACCCTTAATTTCGGTTATTTTCTCTAAATTCGACATATTGGACTGAAATTTAAAAAATCGAAAAAAATATTAAAATCCTATTGAGAGCTAATTTAACTAGCTGGATGTCTTAAATAGACTCCAAACTATCACATAATATCAATTGTTTGTACCGACAGCACCGTACAACCCCCCCACGGCACCCTTAATTTCGGTTATTTTCTCTAAATTCGACAGATTGGACTGAAATTAAAAAAAATCGAAAAAATATTAAAATCCTCTTTAAAGCTAATAAGCCCAGCTGAATGTCTTAATTAGACTCTAAACCATTACATTATATTAATTTTTTGTACCGGTAGCACCGTACAACCCCCTCACGGCACCCTTAATTTCGGTTATTTTCTCTAAATTCGACAGATTGGACTGAAATTTAAAAAATCGAAAAAAATATTAAAATCCTCTTTAGAGCTAATTAACCTAGCTGGATGTCTTGATTAGACTCCAAATTATTACACAATATCAATTGTTTTTATTAGCTGCATCGTACAACAATAAATTAAATAATAATGACAGCATAGTCACAAAATAAATAAGTGTGTAATACTAGTAAAGAGTTTAATAATAATAGAAAAGAGTATTTATTCACTTAGTGGCAGTTGTTTAAATTAAATCAACTTATTTTTATTTAATCTGTTTTTTCTTCTTTAAATTACAATTAATTATTACAATCCTGTTTAGTATATCATCATTAAATAACAAAAACTATATGAAAATAATAAACAATCAACCAGCAAACAGCATTCTTTCATAATTGTAAGTTTTTATGAAAAACGTGGGCACGTTTAGTTGGGAATTCAACCGCCGGCAAGGACGAATAATGAATTGAAGTTACGTAAAATTGTTTTTCACGGAGATCAAAATTATTGTGCGGTTTTGTTTATGAAAAAAATATTAACGCAGCAATTAAAACAATGACACAGCCGATTGATTGATGTAATCGGTGCAAATTATTTCGGAATATTTTATTCTATTCGTCATACAAAATTGTCAAAAATTATTGTATATAAAATACATAAATATGTTACATTAAAATTTACAAATTAAATATCTGAGGAATCCAAATATACAATGTATACCTTTAACGATGCCTCATAGGGATTTACATAGTATAAACTTTACCTCGTGTTAATGTTTTTTACTGTAAATTACATATGTGTTCAATTATATCAAAATCCCTCCTGTGAAAACACCATTAACACAAGGTCAATTTTTCACTATGTTATCCCCTATGAGACGTTGTTAAAACAGTTCCCTGTATAGGATGCTCCATTTAAAAATGTGACTGTATCGCAATTTGTTTACGGGATACCCTTTGTTGAGTTGTCTTGAAAGACGATGTAAGACTTTCGGACTTGGTTGTTCGAAGATGTATAATATATTTTTTTACACTTTACTATTTTAAGAAAAAAAAACTATGATTGTTTTTTTATACCACCGTGGATTTCAATTAATTAAGTGCAATTCCCAATATTTTGCCTAATTTGGATTAACTTAAAGTTTGAATTGGCTTTTTATTATTAATAAAATCTTCACATAACTAAAGAACATACGCTCTTTCAATATTGCATTTCAGTCTATTATTTAAATATTTTTGCAGGTATTACTTAATAGAAGAATATATCAACAATTAATTAAATTTTGTTTAATATGCTTAATCAATATTACATAAAATTTAATTAATTGTTAAATGGCTATCGACCATAAGTCTTTCTGTTTTTTTTAAAACATTATATCTGGATACAAAAGTATTCGGTAAAAGTAGTCAGTATTTATAAGTATCAATAATGAATGCAGGAAAATTCTGTATCGATCCAACTCAAAGATATTTCCTTGTTGCCCGGCGCATTCACCATAAATACATCATCGCCGAACAATTAAACTACATTAAATACGGTTATATTATTCATTAAAATTTAATTACTGATAATAAATACGAATAAATATTAAACATATTCGTAATAAACAATCCTTAATTTCGCGTTACCCTCTTGTTAAAGAGAATCAATTGCGATAAAAAGGGATGATTTTCTGCTCACAAGAAGAAAACAACGAATACCCGAATCGTTTTTTATTTCCTGTGCAAGATGGATAATTTCTTTATTGAAAATATAGAGAGAGAAAAATACCAAAAAAAGCATTTTCTGTTCTCAAAAGAAAAACGAATACCCGAATTGTCATTTTCTATCGCACTTGATTCTCTTTCACAAAAAACGTAACGCGAAATTGGAAATCCTTCCGCAAGTTTTGGTTGACCAAAAAATATTATTTAGACCAACATGTTGCATAAATCTATTAAATCAAGATTAATAGGCGCGGTTTACTCTAGCATTCTACTATGCCTCTGTTTTTTTTAGCAGGACTTTTTTTTAATAAAATCCTGAACCGAACTTAATGTCATAATTATAATTTTTTCCTTCTTTTATTGCATGTTTTTTTATTATTATTTTCGCCGTTGTGTGAAAATTCTCCTTGTGCCATTTGCATGTGTGAATAAATGTGCGAGGCGTTGGATAAATTACGAATGCAATTGGCAATTGCAATCAAGGTTATTCATTTCTGCAGAGACAGATAAATGTAAATAAAGAAAATTACCGGCGAATATGGATACATATCATTAGAGAACACGACGAGAAAAATGTGAGACAAATCACCACAATGAATACGTTTTTGCACGTTGGAAAAAAATCGAGCTGTTTTATTCATTAGCGTAATTTGCATAATATTGTGTTGGAGAGAAATAATCTTTATTGATAAACAAAATTGTATGCAGTGTATAGTATAATAAATAAATAAATTATATTGTAAGTAATATATAGTTTTTAATTGAATTCAATTAAAAACTATATACTAGTAGAAACGTTTTACCAAGTGATCAATAAGAAACAAATTAATCATATATATTGTAAGTATTTTCTGTAATTGCATTATGCTATTTATCATTAAAGGCATGTAATTTTTATATTTCTATTACGGAGGGAATTAATCAGGTGAATTTGTGGGCAAATTCTGTAAGTCCATAAATAAAAATATTTGTAAATATATTTAAAAAAAAAATCGAATATAATTTATCTTATTTAAGGTGGAAAGACAACTGACCTATTATATTTTTTATAAATTAAAATTTGGAATTTAAATAATGAAAATTCCAAATTCAAATTTATAAAAATATAATAGGTCAGTTGTCTTTCCACCTTAAATATAATAAAAATTGATATTACAACAAACGATATTAACAAAGATAAAATATATGAATAAATTATGCATACAATAATTCTGGAATTATATTTATACGACTTTAATTTACATTAATCAAAATTCAATTTCACTTTCAAAACCTTACAATTTCCATAAAACAACAAACACCGCGATGTTATGCATTGCTCACACAATCTAAATAGCTAATGCAATAGCGTAGCACTGAAATAATTCGATACACACACTCCGAAAAAAAGGAAAAAAATCATTGCCAAACCGCGGATAATTGGAGCGTACAAATTGTATAACGCTCATCTAATTTACAAATTACGATTGTTTTGTAACGCGCCATTAGACACATTTCGAGTGTAATTTTACACGAATAACGGAGCGTTTGATGCAATTGCCACCGCAATGGGCTTAGAGTTGGATGTAATAGTAAGAAAATTACCACAAAAAAATAAGTTAAGTACAAAAAAAATACAGTTAATTCTTTTAGGTAAAGAAGTGAGGAGAGTTGTTGAGGTTTTAATGGTTAATACCACGAAATACAGTTTTAAAATTGTCAAAAAAATAATAAGGGAAAATAGGAAAATACAAGAATAATAAATTAAAATTTAGATTGACAGACCACTGATTTGTGAAATTTATAATTTATGGCCGTACCAATAGTCGCAGATTAATCCTGTAATCAATCTAGGATTCATGAATCGCGATTATGTCGACTATTTATTTACATATTTTATACATTTTGACTATTAGTATGGGCATTAGTGTAATGATTTTGTAATGTATTGTTTTGTACTGACCCTTACACCACCATTATGGTAGATGGGGATTTTAGATTATATATATATTGTTTTGTACTGAATATAGTGCGAAAAACAATTTAAAAAGTATAATAAATTAAAGACGACGCAAGCGCCACCTTTTGCCTAATTTCAAGTGGCATCGTCAACGATGAATGGTGGCTGAACGTTTCATTAAATTTAAAAATTATTTTAAGAAAATAAAGAAAGAAAATAAAAAAGGTATAATCAATAAAAATAATACTTTTTTATTAAAATCGTATTTTTGTTAATTCTAAATCAAGTTTTTTTTTAATTATTCCAGCAGTTTGAAAAAAATAATCAAATTTTAGGCTAGCAAAACAGAAAATTAATTGTAAATTTTGGCTATTAAAATTAAATAAAAATAAATTTGAAAATAATTAGTATACATTAATAATATTTTTATTTTTCCATAACAGAACAAAAATACAGAAACGAAAGTATTTATGACAATTATAAGCGATTCCTTAAAATAATAGTTCTGATACTGAAAAAAAAGATGCAATTCAGATGCGTACCAAGGTACACTCTGATCTTCCATTACACCTTATTATGATAAATTTAGTAAAATAATAATGTAGATTGCACAGAAATAAACAAATATAAATCAGTATAAAAATTAAGAAAAAATATAAGAAGGAGAAGAATGAAAAAAAATAGTTAGAAAACAACATATTACAACAAAATAAATATAAATTATTATGAAAATGGATTCATAATTTATAATGAGCATTGATTGGTATACAATATCGTAAAAATATATTTTTTAAATTTTGACTCGAAAACATTGCAGGAGTAAAGATGTGCAATTTTTTTTTCTCTGCTTATTTTTCATTTTAAATATTTTCCCCTTGTAATTATCTCTCTGCCTGGCGCAGGAAATCCAATTTAGCCGCGGAAAATTATCGCTGATAGGCGCTTGATTAATGGCTCGAATCCCGACCGGAGTGCGTGGTTATTCGTTAAGTCGAAACAGAATAGGAAAAAAGTGATAATAAACAGGTGAATGTAATTACGGCGTGTGCCCTAGATAACGAATCGTATCCTTGAGATGTCGGCGGATTCGTGACGAAAAATATCGACCCGCCATAATCCCAAGCAAATCCAATAAAATCATGATCACATTTAATCGGATTTACAGAAAGAAGATGAAAAAAAAAAAAACTGTAAATATATAAAAGCAACAAAATTGGATAATGAATTGATTAATTGAATTGCGTGGATAAAAAATAATTAATTCAGCAGAGTTAAATCAAACATCAACAGTCATTTTATTCGATATATAAAGAATCTTTATTGATAATATGCATATAAATGTGAAAGAAATTACCAATAAATATTATTATTTTATTTACCGACAATCAGCCAACAGCCTTTCTGCCAATTTTATTCGATTATATCACTAAATTTAAAAAAAATAAGCGGAAAGACCTTCGCTCGATAGCCAATTTATAAACAAAATTTATTTAATCATAATCATGAAGTATTTTAATTAATATATAATAAAACGAACAACCAAGTGTATTAATTAAAATACTTCATAATTATTATATAAAAAAAATGTTTCACCACGGGATAAGTGAGAATTTAGTTAATCATTATAAATATATGTTAAAAGCGGAAAGACCTTCGGTCGATAGCCATTTATATACAAAATTGAGTTAACCATTGTAAATATATGTTAAGTGGTAAATATTGTAACTCTGTATATAAATAAAGATGTTATTATTATTATTATTATTTAAAAAAATCAAATATTTATTATAATCTCTACTACTTTCAAAACAAAAGTAAAGATTAGAAATAATTTAAAAATAATTAAAATAAATTTAATTTATAAATAAATAAAACGAAATCCAAAGGATAATTTTTAAATAAATTGAAACAAATTTTATTCGATTAAATCACTAAATTAAAAAAAAATAAATATTTATTGTAATCGCTACTATTTTCAAAGTATGCAAAATAAATGTATTTATTTGTGGAAACATTTTTGCTTTATTAATGTAATTGAATTTCTGCACTGTTTTGCCCTGAACGATACATTCTTCAATCTTCGCTTCGTATTCCTGAACACTCTCCTATATCTCGGACTATTGGTATTGAAGGATGGTATTTTTTTATATGTTTTGTGTTCTTATATGTTGCTCCATTGTGTTATTTGGGTATTACATGTTTCAGTTTCGTGTTAATTAATAATTCACAGCAAAGAAGGAAATAATCAAATTTATTAATTATTTTCCAAAAATCATAAAATTAAAGATCGAACTGTTTATTCTTTGATGTTTTTTTTTTAAAATCACACAATTTGAACATTTGCTTCGCAATAGGTAATAAAAAAGTAAAATTTTATTATATATATATATTTTTTCAACTGGATTTTACACTATTTTTTTGAGTTTCACAAATTGTAAAGGTGATTCCGTAAATAAATGTATTATTATTAATTAAGTGTCTTAATAAATAACTTTGTATGTTATATGTAGATATTATATTACGTTTGTTAATAAAAATATATGTATATATTATTAATACTATTAAAAATAATACCTTGTGCATTTTATCCATAATATCATTCAACTGTTCCTTACTACACATCTTCACGGAAGTCATTTGTGACACTTTAAATTTAAAACCACTCAAACACGCGAAAACGTAGCAAAGAAATGCAATTAACGTCGAAAAATTGTTTCGTTCTGTTTTTTTTTTAATCAATTTTTTTCTCGTTTCGAATCACATTTTCTGTACGTACGTACTCCTTTCTCTTAACCTATCACAACATCACACGGAGAGCAGCACGGTCCACTCTTTGCGCGAGCAAAACGTCGAATGCTCGGCTCAGGTGCAGTCCTCGCGACCGCGCTAAACGCAGGTGTGTCGGACACTGAGGAACACGAGGCGCTCCGTTTCACTTCATTTCTTCCTACTTCTTCCCAAAAATGAAGAAAAGAAATAAGGATCATCGGCGGCGGCAGGTGTAACACATGTGCACCAAAAGGAGGAGTTGGAGAAAAGGGGAAAGAAAGAAGCAGAAGCTATGAGGAATTGATGAAGGCAGGTGTGTTGAATGATTGGTGGAGATTAAAGTCTTTTATAATTCTATGGCAGGTTTAGTAATTCTAAGCTTTTATGCAAATTTTTATTAATTATTATTATCAAAACAAATGTATTGAGACCTTAGTCAGTAATAAAGAATTCATGTTATTCAAACAAAGTAAAAAACGTTTCATTTATTAAAATTGAATTGCAATGTATAACAAAGTAGAATAGTTAATTAATTAACTTCTTAATTGCTGAGGATTATTAAGAATTTAATTAATTAATCAACCCTTTTGTGTTTTCGTGGAAACGTGTTTTTAAAGTATGACTTATTGGTGGGCGTATGTGCATTACGTCACCATGAATGAAAAAACTCATCCACTTCTAATCAGGTAGAAATTAGTTAAATAAATTAATATTTCTCCATCTGTATTCAATTTAATCACTGTTTGTGATTTTGAGCATTCCTAAAAAAAATGTTGTTTCATTTAAATAGAAAAGAGTATTTATTCTTTGTTGTTTTATTGTTAGTGCATTTGCATTTCGTCCTCACCTCGGCATTTTCCTTTCTTTACGACTATCTATCGCCCATTGGCCTCGGACAATACGCCCGCAAATAATTCGGATAATTGGAAATCGCCGATCGGCGGAGATTCCATCCCGGATAATACGGTACATTTACCTGACCTTTGCCTTGATGTATTGTGCACTCCGGGAAAGCCAGAAGAAATTCAATCTTGTTGCGAAAGAAAAGAAATAGTAACAACTGTGTTGTTAGCTGTTGTATCTGCTATCGATTTATCGAGAGGCTAGTTTAATTTAAATCCCACATAATCGATATACGTTTTTGAGTTTCGTATAAAATATTTAGCTTTTCATACTCATTTTTTTACCAACGAAAACATTTGGAAAGTTTAATATAATTAATGGTTTTAATATTTAGACATTGGTAGTTCATATTGTATGAAATAAATATGAATAAATTATTAAAAATCAACCAATAAAACACAGATTAGATTGAATAACTTTAAATTCTCGACTAGTTTCGGGTTATTAGCCCATTTTCAAATTTATTTCATACATTTGGAAAGTTTAATCGAAACACAGAAAAAAAAACTACAATTCACGTAGGCTCCTTGTATATACATAAAAAAATCAGTAGATAGCAATCAATAACCAAATCAATGACGATGACAATCATTCCTCGAGGGCCCTCTTTTCTTTCCACATTCTTTCCGCCGGCGCGGACGCCCGGTCGTTTTATTATAAATTAATGATTGACAGTTCGCCAAAAAATTTCGTAACCCACCGCCGGGCCGCCGTTTTCCCCGAAAGAATTTTTCTCCGGCCGCAATTAATTATCCTGGAGAAAAATGACGCCCGCTCAAAGCATCTTTCCGCTTTCTTTGTGTAGCAATAAATATAGATATTTGTTTATCTGTAAATGTATGTATATGTGTGTGTGTGCTTATATTTACATAAAGTTTGCCTGTGTTTCTGTATCTTTGTTTGAGTTTATGTACGAGAGTATGTATCTGAGTTTAATTTTGTGTGTGTGTACGTTTTTTAATTGTGTGTGCGTTTTTTTTTTTTTTCTATGTTTTAGTTTATGTGTTTGTGTACGTATCTGAGTTTAAGTTTGTATGTGTACTGATTTTTAGATGATGACAATCAAATCATGGTGTCAGACGGTACAGTTTTCCTCATTTAATTTTAAACGTTTTTAAAATATTTAATAACAATTTTATAATAACTTTTTGTATTAAACAATATTATAATATAAAAAAAAGTTGATGAGTGTGTATGTAGTGAGTATTTTAAGTTTGTGTGTGTAATTTTTGTTTTTACTCTGTGTGTTTCTTTATCTGTGTTTGAGTTTGTGTTTTTATAATAATAATAATAATAATCCTTTATTAACGGTGGCCATTAAAAACATTAAATACATTAAAAACAATAAATACATTAAAAGCAATAAATTAACATATTAAAACTTAAGACTATGTATATAAGTTTAAGCAAAGAGGATGAAATACTGTATACTAGTTACTCTATGGTTTAAGTTTGTATGTTTATCTGTTTTTTTTTAATATTTTCTTTATCTGCGTTTGAGTTTGTGTCTGCAGACACATATTTTGGGATTATCATCACTCATCACTACAGCTTTGCCTT
The DNA here is from genome assembly GCA_963082785.1 of Philonthus spinipes. Taxonomy (NCBI): domain Eukaryota; kingdom Metazoa; phylum Arthropoda; class Insecta; order Coleoptera; family Staphylinidae; genus Philonthus; species Philonthus spinipes. The sequence goes on from OY720312.1 coordinate 23,116,037, forward strand.
ATACATAAAGTGGACGTTTATATAAATGATAAGTACCATGAAAAACAAAGTAAGTACTAAAATAAATAGATAATTTTTAAACATATATTTGCTGAGTTTATGTGTGTATGTAAAACTGAGTTTGAGTTTGTATGTGTGTTTGTATATTTTTTCTTCTTCTTTGTGTGTGTGTAAACGAGCTAAATTTGTGTGTTCATCAGAGTTGAGTTAGTGTGTGTGTTTATCTGAATTGAAGTTGTGTATGTGTATATATATGGTTGAGTTTGTGTGTGTGTGCATATAACTCCTAAATTTATATTTATCCGACTTATGTAACGGAATTTATCGAAATCGCCCGGATAACTTTCTAAGTGGCAGTTCTTTGCGCACGATCTCATTGTTTCGGCGGCTTTTATTACGTTGTGTACACACCGAAAAGACAGAAACCAGAAAAAGAAACAACGTGATTTATTTATTCATTTATTTTTTTGTAATGGTGCATATTTTGCAGCTAGGTAAATCATTAATATTTTTTGTCGATGAATATTTTTGTTAAAAATAATCTGATTTATATATATATAAAAAATAAATATGAATAAAATATTAAAAATCAACCAATAAAACACAGATTAGATTGAATAACTTTAAATTCTCGACTACTTTCGGGTTATTAAATTTAAAATCTAGTTTATTAAAAAAAATAAACTGAATTTTAAATTTTCTTAAAAATGGGCTAATAACCTGTAACTAGTCTAGAATCACAAAATAGAAAGACTGTTATTCCTTACTTCACTTTTTAAAACCAAACCGTTCCCATAAGACCTTACGGGACCCCGTGTTATATTCGCGGAACTATTAAAATGGCTCGAAATAATTGAAAACGACTATTTTGGAAGAAACTAAATAGTCAATGGTATTAGTAGTATAACAAAGTATTTTTTTGAGATTTTTTGGATCGAAAAAAAAAAATTCCGTGGAAATCGAAAAAATCGTGAAAAAAAAATGGAATTTCGGCGAAAATCCGAAAATCGCCAAATGACTTTATTTTATACCAGAATGTAGCTAAAGAATGAAGGAATAATCTGTGAAAATTTAAGCTTCATCAAGGAAATAGTTTCCAGTCAATCCGCTCGCAAAGTTTGCTTTCGTAATTTGGGCGAAAATTTTATTAAAGTTTGCGATTTTTTCCTGGCGGTCTCAAACGACACAAAGACGCTAATTTGGGTGAGAATGTAGCTGAATTCTATAAGAATCGAATGCTGAAAATTCCGTTTTTCTAACTTGTCCACGAGTTTAGTTATTTTGGTCGGAATACGGAAACGTCCGGAACGGCCAATCGACGGGTCTCCACTAAACCGTTTCCATAAGACTCCGTGTTAAATGTGCGGAACTATTAAAATGGCTCGAAATTATTGAAAACGACTATTTTGGAAGAAACTAAATATTCAATGGTATTAGTAGTATAACGAAGTATTTTCAAGATTTTTTTGAAATTTTTTTGGATCGAAAAAAAATTCCGTGGAAATCGAAAAAATCGTGAAAAAAAAATGGAATTTCGGCGAAAATCCGAAAATCGCCAAATGACTTCATATTATATCAGAATTTAGCTAAAGAATGAAGGAATAATCTGTGAAAATTTTAGCTTCATCAAGGAAATAGTTTCCAGTCAATCCGATTGCAAAATTTGCTTTCGCAAATTGGGTGAAAATGTTATTAAAGTTTGCGATTTTTTCCTGACGGTCTCAAACGATACAAAGATGCTATTTTCGATAGAAATGTAGCTGAATCCTATAAGAATCGAATGCTGAAAGTTCCATTTTTCTAACGTATCCACGAATTTAGTTATTTTGGTCGGAATACGGAAACGTCCGGAACGGCCAATCGACGGGTCTCCACTAAACCGTTCCCATAAGACTCCGTGTTAAATTCGCGGAACTATTAAAATGGCTCGAAATGATTGAAAACAACTATTTCTTGAGAAGCTAAATAGTCAGCGGTGTTAGTAGATTATACTACTAACACCGCTGACTCTTTACTACTTCAAGATTTTTTCAGATTTTTTTGTTTTTTTTTTTTTTGATCGCAAAAAAGAAAATTCAGTGGAAATTTAAAAAAATAGTGAAAAAACTGTAATTTCCGAAAATCGACAAATAACTTATACCAAAATATAGCTTAAAAATGAAGGCTACAATTTTGCAATGTATCGTTTTACTGTAGTTTCAAAAATAAAAAAAGTTTTGTTGAAAAATGCAAAAATTAACAAAAAATGCCCAAAAATAGCACATTTTTTACAATAACTTTTGAACGAGTGGAAATGGAAGAAAAAATCAAATTATTAAGTTATAGATCTCGTTAAAATCGACACAACGTTTTATTCTAGCTTCAAAAATAAAAATAAAAGTTATGTTGAAAAAGTGGAAAAAAATAACAAAACAAAAAACAAACCCAAAAATAGCATATTTTTTACAATAACTTTTATACGAGTAGAAATAGAAGAAAAAACTAGTCTAGAATGTAAAGTTATTCAATCTAATCTGTGTTTAATTGTTGTATTGGTTGATTTTAAATAATCTATTCAAATTTATTTTATACAATATGAACTAAAGAAAAAAAAACTTACATAATTAATATAATTGTGAAAAGAGTAAAATAAATTGTGCAATAATCTAATCTGTGTTTAATTGGTTGATATTTAATAATCTATTCAGATTTAATTTATATTTATTATTTTTTTTTTTTTTATTTACCTTCACGTAACTCTTAATTGATAAGTTACGTGAAGAAATAACAGTTGCTTAATAACAAAATCCTCTCAATATCTTAATCCAAAAAAAAAAAAATTATGAAATCACATTAACCGAATCCGCAAATAATAAAGGAATCAACGAATGATGCGACTTAATGAAAACATCGCCCGCGATAAAATCCGCGATTAACATCGGATTCCATTTCGCTGTCGCATAATATTCGTATTTATATTTGCATCTGGAATTTATGCGATGCCGGATTCGTTCGTGTAATTATGTGATCGGCTCAGTCGGAGCCGTTAAATTGGTTTCTCTTAAATGTCCACTTTCCTATTTTATAATTCCCGGCTCGGGCTCGCGAGAACTAATTAATTTGTCACACTTCAATAACACCACATAATGGGGTGAAATGAAAAGGAAAGCACCTTTGTGTTTCGATTGTTATTTAGTCGCTTTTTCTTGCTCCGTTTAATTTTCCCCTTGGCGGTTATCAGTTGAACGGGAATTTAATTTGTCGACTTTTAAAATGATTGATATTTTTTAATTCTTATTTAAATTTTCGACTTTTAAAATAAAATGATTGATATTTTTTAATTCTTATTTAAATTTTCGACTTTTAAAATGATTGATATTTTTTTAATTCTTCTTATAATATTTTATATATTATATATAGGGTATCCATATCTACTCTTCCCAAAAGACAAAATGATCAAGGGGATGCTGGAATTTGCAAAAACCACAAAACTTTTCGATTAACTATAAGAGTGAAAGCAGTGCAATAGCCAATTGGCTGCAGTGCTTGTGCTAACTAACCCTTATTTTCTCACCGTGGTTCATCGACGCATTATTGTTTTTTTTTTCTAAAGTTCATTGAATCGAAAAGAAATTTTGTTCATTTGTTTATTGTGCAAGTATCAGTATATATAAGGGTACATCAAATTTATTTATATTTCTCGTAAGAAATAGCCCTAATTGTAATAGTAGTAAATAGCGTTTCATTTTCCTCCCCATTATGAAAAAATCCTTTATTAAAAATTTTAATCACACATGTTTACATAACTCCATGACTCAAAGAAAGCATTCCATCATTCCATCCTTCTTCCTCATCTTCACAACATCTCTTCCTTGTACGAACGAATACCTCCGCGAGGAAGAAGATGAAGAGGATAAGAAAGACGACCCACTTTTCTCGAGTTTGGCGCCGCGAGAAAGTCGAAATGAATAAGTGGAAGAAGAAGGAAAAAAAAACGGCGGTGTTTTCGGTTGCACACACTGATTTATGTCCCGAACGGATTCCCATACATGCGCGCTTAATGCTTATTAATTGGCTTTTAAATTTTTATGCGCGATTCCGCGTTTCGAAACACTCGGAAACTCCGCGTGTTATGATTATCCTCATTTTTTTTTTAATTTCGGGCTTCTGGTGTTTTCCTTTTTATATCACCGGTGTGAGATTTGCTTTTTCTTTCGTGGATTTGTTATATAACGGAATGTTTTCGTTGTTGTTAATTGTGTTGGGATTCATTTTTATTACTGTTAAATTAAGTGTATAAAAATTATAATCAATTATGGTCAATAACTAATTTCTGTGTTATTATGTTAATGTAGGCAGAAAGACCGATGGTTGCTTTGCAATAAAAAATAGTATTTCTATTAGATAAAATAATAATAATTTCTCTATATTAAATAAAAATGATTTGAAAATAATTAATAAATTATTGCACATCAATAAAATATTGCATAATGCAACAAATTTTGATCCGAGAAAAATTTAATGTAAAAACAACAAAAGGAACATTACTTAATATAAGACCATCTGCAGACACGTGTTTCGGGATCTATCCCTCGTCAGTACAGCTATGCCTTACATAATTTAAAGATGTTAAAATAAATCAATTAAATTAATTCAAATACAATCAGCAAAATTAAATCAATTATATTAAATCATATTAATTTATTTTCAAATCATTTTTATTTAATATATGACCAAGTGAATAAATACTATTTTCTATTTATAATAATTTCTCTATTAATGTAGGCACAAAGACCAGTCGTGCTAGACTTCAACGCTTAAATTTAAACCAGTCGAGTGGTTAAACGCTACAACTCGAATAATTGAAAGAAACCAAGTGTTCTTATTTTCATAAAATATATCAGTAAACAATCTTTCATCATTTCCTTGTTATTCACTATCAATAAACAATTTACGGAATTTCTGGGCGTATTCGCCGATTAATCAAAATGCAAATGCCGGGCGACGCCGAAAATAATTAGATAATTGCGGTGGATACGGCTTTTAATTCGTAATTTGTGTATTTCTGTGATCGACAGAAAACACACAAGCCGAGCCTTAATTAGTCGGAATGGCTCGCAGGTAGAAATGTGTGTCTGGGCTTGTTAGGAAAATTATTAAGGCGGGCACCCGACAGCAATTTTTACCAGTTTGGATATTAAATTTTTATAACACATTAAAATTTGGATTAATAAAATATTAAAATTTTGTTTGTGTCATTTATTTCAATAAAAATTATCGTTTTTTCTACTACGATTTTTAAAACAAATTTTTATATACAAGGTGAAGCAATACGCAAAATGATTTTTTCTCTTTTTACTTAAATGGGACACCCTATATTTTTTATGCTATTTTAATAGAAAATTAATCGCTCTTCATTTTTATTTATAACATATTAAATAGCTACCGTTTACCGTTTTTGAGATATTTAATCTCAAATACAAATTTGGTATAGAATTTTTAATCAAAGTAGGCCGTGCCAGAACAACTAATTTATTTAGTTGTGAAAGTTACGCGAATACAAATATAAAATAATTTAGTGAAACGAATAATCAAGTGTATTAATTAAAATACATCATAATTCATACATATTTTTTTTTACCACGGGATAAATGAGAATTTAATAAAAAAAAATAAATAAATATTAAGCTGTAATTATTTCAATACACGATAATATTGAAAATACAACAATTTAAATAGGTACGTTCTTGGCTGTGCGCCAGGATCCAGGTACAACGAATCTTCTTATCTCAGGAATGCGTTCTCGGAGTGAGTCGTCGATCGTTTTTTTCTTCTTGATTTGCGATAATTGCGCTCTTGTATTTCGATTCAGTCGTCCGAAAACGCGCAGTGTGCACTATTCCGGTTTAATTTTTAACGTTAGAAATTATTAATAATTAAAAACGCGATTTATTTTTGTTTATGAACAAGTGGTAATTAGTGAGTGGTGGAGGTGAGTTGGTTTTCGATTCACCAGGAATGGGTTGGAAGTTATTTTTTCTATTAAGGTATGTTAATATTAATAATTTATTTTTAAACAGATTTTACGATTCCTATTATTATCATCAATTTATTTTCCAAAATTGCATTTCATTAAATAATTTGGTATAGAATTTTTAACCAAAGTAGGCCGCGCCAGAACAACTAATTTAGAATAATTAATTTACAGAATTTAACGATTAATTAATTCTAATTCTCTTTTTCTGTATGTTTTTTTTCTTCTTCATTATTTCAAATATTTTTCCTTGTCCTTTGTCTTAAATAATTTATTATTGTGGATTATGTTTCGTGTAATTCAATTAGTTTTGCGTTTTTGCCGGGAACTTTCAAAGAACAACAATACCGCCGTGCATCTTGAAATATTCATGGGTGCAGTCGCCGAAGAAAATGTTATTTTCTTGTGCAAAAGCTTAAATGTCAACGTCTACCATTTTGAGAGCGGCGCTCGCTCTCGGGGATCAATCCGCGTCTGGGATGTTTACAAAACAACAGGTTTTATTATCGAAACAGAGAATTACATATTTTAACACAAATTAAAAAAAAATCATATTTATTATTGAATTTATTCCATGAGCAGTTTTCGTACTGCATTTGTAACCATATTAATTAATTAATCTCCAGTTTAGTGTTGTTTTAACACCAATAAATATTTTATTAACACAAATTAAAAATATTCATATTTATTATTGAATTTATTCCATGAGCAGTTTTCATACTGTATTTGTAACCATATTAATTTATTAAGCTCCAGTTTAGTGTTATTTAAACACCAATAAATATTTTATTCTTATGAAAAATTAAAAGAAAACTAACACCTACATGTATTGTAATTATTTATGTTATGTTGTTAAAATTATAAGCTCAATTATATTATATCTATTAACGCAAAATGTTTGATCCTTTTATACAAACAAAACTAAAAATAGGGAAAACGCTGATTCACTTTGTTTGTATAACTTTAATTTTATTTGATAATGACAAGTGAAAATTGTTGAAACTATAGTCACTAAAATAAAATTAAAGTTACACAAACAAAGTGAATCAGCGTTTTTATTAAAACTTAAAACAATGTATAACGAAGTAGAAGCCTCTATTATCAATAATTTAAAAATAGGGATTTTTTTGAAATCAATTTAAATTATTGAAATAACTATAATCTGGTAAATTAGCTATGGTTAGTTAGTTAATTTACCAAATTGTAGTTATTTCATTAATTTGAATTTGTATTTGTATTTATTTACGGAATTCACCTTTTTTTACATAATAAAGTACAGTACTATAAGTATAACTAATAACAAAAAATAACAGTAGACTATTACAAAAGTACAATATATAATTAACAATAATATATAACTACTAATTCTAAACAAACTCAAACTATTATTATCCTAGCTTAATAAGGCAATTACTATTGAAAAAATATTGTATTTATACTGTATATATATAAAATGATTGCAATCTCGAATACAGCAAGCAAATAGATAATTGACAAGATGGTGTATGTATAATTATGTAAATGCATTGCAATAGCAAATACTAAAAAAAATCAATTATAAAATATTAATAAAAACAATACAAACAATATAATGTGGATTAGAATAGGACGGAAATTATCACAGATTAGTTTTTTAATAGTATTTAAAACGGGACCCATATATGAAAAAAAATGAAGTAATTGATTTCAACAAAGTTCCTATTTTTAGTTTTGTTTATTCAAATGTGTATATGTATGTACTATAATATATAAAATTAGAATTATATTCTGTAGATGAATCGGCTATCGACCGAAGGTCTTTCAGCTCTAGTAAATTATTTCAATTTCAATTTACTTTATTAACGGAAGCTCCATTTCCAAATTACAATTATAATTACATATTAAAAATTGTATAAGAAAAGTGTGACGCTCTAAAAAAATTACAAAACATATGTATAAAAAAAGGCAAATTACCAATCACAAAAAAAATATTTATTTATTGATATTTATAAAAAAGCATTGTGCGTTTTGTTTTATTATGTTTATAGGCAACGTAATTCACACAGAATGACATAACAAAACTTACTCATATTGTAATCACAATAATTTGTTAGGAAAATTAATTTTAAAACTTACCGAAGTGCATGAATCGTTTTCCTCCGCCAATTTTGTTGATCCTGTAACAAAATAATTCAATGTAAACTGCAGAAATACAGAGTTTAAGACTGGAATCAACACTCCTTTCCTATATGTATACATATATTGTAATTTCAAGTCGAAACAATTTCCCGCGCTCTTATTATGTGTGTATTTGTAAAAAAAATTAAATAAAAATTATTTAACTCATTTCCACATACACAATCTTTATTCAAACTAAAAATAGTAAAATCTTTTTTAGTGTTGCTATAAGTTTGTTAGCTCGTTTTTGATGTAATTATAGGAATATAATTACATCAAAGTAAGTATGAATATTACAAAAAAAATATATACATATGCAACACAAAAACATAAGTAATTAAGTGAAACACATGAACAATACATAGTGTTCATGTGTTTCACTTAATTACTTATGTTTTTGTGTTGCATGTATATATATATATTTTTGTGTAATATTCATACTTACTTTATAGGAATGTTTACTCATTCTGTGTCTGTATGTAAATAAATAAATTATGCAGATAATTCAAAACACTATAATAAAAATAATTACAATAAATATAGGTTTGAGTCTGTCTGGGCTATCGATCAAAATGTAGTCTTTCATGAATTTATGATGAAGTCAAAGAAAAAAAACTAACTAGCTGAACCGTCTTGAAGATGAATTGAGGAATGATGATGGGAGGATATTTATTTAGGAAGGGAATGCAAAATTTTGTACTCATTTTCTATTATTATAAAATTTAATTCACGAATGCCTAAACACTTTACAGCAGTGCTCTGCAAACTGTTTGTGTTCAAAGCACATGAACTAAATCAAGAAATTTTAAAGGTAAATCACAGAAAAATAAATGGTGATGTGTACTTTCCCGGGTGAATTCGATCAAATAAGTTTTTGAATGAATTAAAGAAAAAGAGAGAAAATAGTGTAAATTTTTATTATTGATGAAAATTATGAATATTGAAAGTTATAAACTATTCAATGAGTTTAATTATTAAATTTAATATTTAAAAAAAAAGTGAAGATTACCGATTTATGTAGTGAATTGATTTTTAATCATAATCCTTTTTTCCCATACAACTCTAATTTATTTATGAAAACACTTTGTACACTTTTCTTCACTTATTTTATTATTAGTTGAACAAACATTTTCAAAATAAGTGAAGAAAATTGTACAAAGTGTTTTCATGTTGCTTTCAAATTTTCACGAAACTCACATTTAATTAAGTGTCTAATTTATTTATTTGAACGTATAAACTTTTTACAATTTTACAAACTTATAATAAAGCTAGACAAATAATAATACAAAAATCACAAAAGAAAGAAAATAATTGACTCAATAAGAGAATAAAATAAACCACCCAACAGTTAATTAATCAAACAACAACACCTTTTAACAATCACGTACACACTTTATCGTCCATTTAATCCTTTTGTTGCTTGTTCATATTTTTTTTTTTTTTCATTTTATTTCTTCGTGCATAATTCTCGATTGTTTCAATTTGGTCATTATCATAACCATGGCTCGACGTGTTGTCATTGTCCGATATGCAAACGAGCCGGGTTAAATTATGAAACCATAGGTGCACTTAATCAATTTTAACGGGGCCCGTTCAGGTGGGAGCGTTCGAAATTTGCATTAAATTGTTGCACCGCAATTCCCAACGAGAGCAATAGAAATAGAAAATTCGACGCGCCTTGGTTATTGAATTTGAAATTCGCGGGGAATTAACTTAAGTGTATGGCATTATTCGTTTATACAACAAAAAAATTGCTAGAGAAATTGATAATGAGGGATTAAAATGATTTGTTGAATGAGAATAATTGCTTGTGCTGTATGAAATTTGCAATACAATAGAATATCATGAATTTTACTAGACGATTTTACTCGGATATTTTATTCTCATTAATAATTTGGTATATATATAAATAATCTTTATTTCCAAACATTAGATATTTTTACAATACATATAATTAAATCTTTAAAGGTGTTTGATTTCATGTTAAGAAAACCAGAGGACCATTTTTATTATTATTTTTCGCACATTCGTTGACATTATTTTGCCACATGTAACTGACTCGAACCGTTTATAAAATACTACACAAATTGTAATTCGCCCGATTTTTCAAAGATAATTTATTATTATTACTTTTTTTCATTTATAGTAGGTTAAGTGGAAAAGCAGCGACGGGCGTTAGCCTGCCTGAACTTCGCCTACTCTTAATTATTTATATTTCTATTGTACAATTGTTGATGAAATAAAGACATTTATTATTATTATTATAATTTATTGTATATTCCCAAATAATAAAAAAAACTATTTACAAAAATTAAATTAATTCAAACCAAAAACAATTGTGCAAAACTTGCAGACCATTGAACCCGGTAGTTTTTTTCTCCATTTTCTTTCTTTCTTTTTTTTTTGGCAGTGGGCCAAATTCAGGAACCCAACCTTGATATTCACTTTCTTAGCAATTGAAATTGCGAATGCGCGCAACGAAAAAAAAAAAACAGGAGCATTGAAATCATTTCGCATTAGCGGCGGTTGTTTGCAATGCATTATGGCCATCGAGTTATTCCGTTTGGTTATTCAGGTGCTCCTTTGTGCAAACAGTTTTTAATTAGCTCTGTGTGTCGGGCGTTGCCCAAGAATTTCGAGTGCGCCCGAATAGAATTTTGTTTGAATATAATTAATCCAAACAGAAACCAATTAGGACTGCGCGCGAGACTGCGGTAATTGGTTACTGTTTGCGCTTTGCGATTTCTGTTGCTACTATTGTTAGAATAATAATAAAAAAAAGAAACAGTATGAAAAATAATAAGTTTTATTTGCATATTTCAATACAAGTTAGTGAGTTATTGCTGAAACTTATTGAAACAGTATGAAAAATAAGAATGGATTAAATTTGTTGAAAGATCGTTCAATTTTCTTATTAGTAGAAAAATTAAACGATCTTTCAATAAATTTAATCCATTCTTATTTTTCATACTGTTTCATATTGTTTCAATAAATTAGAATAAGTAAGAATGGATTAAATTTGTTGAAAGATCGTTAAATTTTCTTATTAGTAGAAAATTGAACGATCTTTCAACAAATTTAATCCATTCTTATTTTTCATACTGTTTCAATAAGTTTCAGCAATAACTCACTAACTTGTATTGAAATATGCAAATAAACCTTATTATTATTATTATATTTATTAATTAATTTCGTGTTTGCTTTATTAAAACATCGTGGATTAAATTTGTAGGTCCGGCACCAGCAGGTCTGAATCTTGGACGTTTGTTGTAACCCAGTTTTCGTGAAACGAGCGTTTGTCGAACACAATGTAGAAATGCAGACATTGTAGGGCGCACGTACTTAGCGTAGAAATCACGTGGCACATTTAAATAAACTAAGCCCGCATCTAATTAGCAGTAGGTCAGTGCGCGTCCTTTGAGGAAAAATTCGACGTGAATGCTAATAAAACACAGACAAACCTACTGTTTTATACATTCACCTTTTTAAAAGGCAAATTCGCACAAATTTTAAAGAAGTGCATATTTTTTGCTTTTAAAAAAAGATAAAACTTTATGTGACTTATTATATTTGTTATTCTAATTTTTCAATTTATGATTTTAAATATTTGCAAATACGAGTTTGATTTACATTTTTTTTATGTTCATGTTTTGTCGCGCATTTCGATTTTTCCGCTGCTTTTAAATCATTGAAGCATAAACGCCGCTTTTTGTCGGCCGTTTGGATTTTATGGGAACGAACATCAACGCCGGTTTTTGTTTTCCCGACACATAAAAGTACTTATTGTTAGTTCATTCAGTGGAAAATTTATGTACAATTTTATGGATACGCACATACATAAAATATTTATTGTTAGCTTCAATCAAATTGATTTTTTGTAATCTAATTTAAATAAAATTCTACAACACAGATATTTTTTATTGCACATCACCATAAATTCAAGACAGGGCAAATAGCTCAGGAGGGATCAACACTTTCATTAAAATGAAATGAACGTAAAGTATACACAATAAATTATGCCGCATTTAGACAACATTTCAAAAATTCGAATTTATTGAAACTGCTGCTAGGCAATTAAAAAAGACCCGAATTATACAACTTGAAAAATTGTTATGAGACTTGTGCTTAATTTTATTATACAGAAGTGTACCAATGAAATAGATAAATTAATATATGCAATATATTTTTTAAATAAAAAAAAAAACGAATTACCAATGGAATAAATCCATTGGTAATTCGTTTTTCTTTTAACAATTTTTCACTTTTATATATCATTGTTGGAGAGATAATTTTAGTGTGACTTCGAAGCTTCGAGGATTTAAATATTTATTCCATTGATAATTCGTTTTTCTTTTAACATTTTTTCACTTTCATATATCATTGTTGGAGAGATAATTTTAGTGTATCTTCGAAGCTTTGAGGATTTCAATATTTAGTCATTGATAATTCGTTTTTTTTTTAACAATTTTTCACTCTTAACTATCATTCTTGGATGGAAAATTTTAGTGTGACTTCGAAGCTTTGAGGATCGATAACTAAATAAAATAATGTTTTTCCATAATCCAATTTAACAAACTAAATAAATTAATTGGGATGTAAAATTGCTTAATAACATAATTAGTTATTTAAATTTCTGTTTGAGTTGATGTATTAGCGCTGGTTTTATTGGTGTTAAGTGCCTTTTGTTACAAAATACCGGAGTACAAACGAACACAGATTAATCGTTACTTAAACGTTTGTAGAAATCGTCGCTATTGAGCAACGGAAGATTCACATCGGTTTCGTAATAATCCACTTTTCAATCCGAATAAAGAAAATGAAATGTATTATAAAAAAAATAAAACCATCCTGAATTAAAAATTCTACATTAATGTCTGGATAAACGTTATAAAATATAAAGATAATAATAATAATAATTCTTTATTTACGGAATACTCCATTTTATAATTTTTACATTACAAGAATATTAGATACATACATAAGTAAGAGAATTAAATAAATATACATACTGCTAGCCTATATAAAAGTTTAAAACCGGATATAGAATATTTTGAAATTTAATTTCTTTTATCCCGTGATGAAACATGTTTATGTTTGTTAGGAATATTTCTTGATAATTCAATTTATTTATTTCTAAATAGAATAATACATTCATGGGTGGGTTATATATGGTAAGATGCAAATGTGTAGCAAAAATAGTAATGACCCCTAATCGAAACTAGTCAGAACTTAAATATAGTAATGGTGAATCGAATAACCAAGTGTTTTGATTAAAATATATCCTAATTATTGGATATGGAATAAATCAGATGAGGCAATGGTTCAGCTTAATTTGATTTATTCCATATCTGGTTTTAATCTGATATATAGTTTCGATGGAATAAATTAGGTTAAGCGTCCAGCTTAAAGGACGCTTAACCTAATTTATTCCATCGAAACTATATTTCAACGTAATTTTCAAACTAACCGTTTTTATTTTCACTAATAAATGGATAACGGTGTGACATATTTGAACCATTTCATCCAGTAATCCATATAAAAATAATCTTCATTTCACACATTAAAACCGGAATAAATAATCAAACTAAAAATTAAAAAATATTAGTAATAAAAATGTACTAAAGAAAAGATTTCTTTTAATTTTAACTCCAGATAATTAATATTGTAAGTACAAAACTCACTTTTTCTCAATACTTTTAATTTATTTTCATATAAATGAAAATATAGCAAAAAACGTCATTTTTGATTAATTTATAAGTGACAATTTTAATCTAGAAGGTAGACGATAGAAAATCGCTGCTTTGCCCACTAAAGGAATGCGAACTTGTCTAGTTTATTTAGGTATTAAATTATTTAATCACCCTGTAGTTCAAAATCAATCTATCAGTTGTTAACCGAATTTTGTTTTTAATTTTTTTAGAAGACAAACTTGGACAAGTTTATGAGATCACGAAAAGAAATTATTTTTTTATTCGTTTCAGTATTAATTTATTTCATTTCAGAAACAATTTCTATATTTTTTTTTATAAATAATTATTTCCATGACATGATTTTAAAATTAATAATCTTAATCGGTTGGTTTCAGCCTTCTCAGAAATAGGAAATAAGCTCACAGCAAACAAATAATTAGAATGGGTGGCGTTTGTGGTTTTCACGGGTAATAACAGAAAATTCCACTGGAATGAGTTTGACTTTTCTGGATATCACCGCAAATGTGTTTTGTGATTAAAGCCGCAAAAAGGATATTGATAATTATCGCCTCACACACCTAACTTTGATGGAATGTCAATAATTTCCTTGATAGACAATTTTTCTTAACAAAAAATCAACCGTTAGTCATTTCGACATAACAATTCAAATTGAATCAAGTTTAATTTTTAATGGTGATTTCGATATAAAGAAAATTCGACGTAATTCAATTTTAATTTTTAATGGTTGGTTATTTCGATGTAACGAAAATTCGACTTAATTCAGTTTTAATTTTAAATAGTTGGCGATTTCGATATAACGAAAATTCGACGTATTCAGTTTTAATTTTTAATAGTTGGTAATTTCGATATAATGAAAATTCGACGTATTCAGTTTTAATTTTTAATAGTTGGTTATTTCGATATAATGAAAATTCGACTTAATTCAGTTTTAATTTTTAATAGTTGGTAATTTCGATATAACGAAAATTCGACGTAAATCAGTTTTAATATTTAATAGTTGGTGATTTCGATATAAAGAAAATTCAACGTAATTCATTTTTAATTTTAAAGCATTGGTAATTTCAATATAACGAAAATTCTGATTGAATCAGTTTTAATTTTATCAGTTGGTGATTTTAACATATCGAAAATTAATTTCAAAAATATTTCAAGAACGACGATTAAATGTGTATCAAACAGATACTGTAAAAATATGTATAAATAGTAACTATTTACAAATTTGGCACCAAAATATTTTAAACTATAAGTAATTTAGAGTAATAGATAGTTTCACTGGCTTGTAAAAAAACATATTAACCTACAATTATTAGAATTGAACAGAAATAATCTATTCTTTAAAAACATCATTGTGTTTATGATTTGATTAACACATATCTTCCTGATATTTATAACCATATTTTTGTTAAATGGCGAATTTGCGTTAATAAAATTTAACTTGTTAATTGTTCAGGCTTCTACTTTGTTATACATTGAAATTCAATTTTAATAAATGAAACATTTTTTTACTTTGTTTGTATAAATTATACAAAGTAAAAAAAAAGTGTTTCATTTATTAAAATTTAATAAAATTTATTATCACTAGTTGTTTAATTTGAGGTATGTGAAGAGATTTTTTGTTTTTAATTGTTTTTAAAGTTTATTATTATTTATATTTTTATATATTTAAAATATGCTGAAATCACCAACTAATAAAATTAAAACTGATACAATCAGAATTTTCGTTATATCAAAATTGCCAAAGCTTTAAAATTAAAACTGAATTAATTCGGATGTTTTTTAATATAGTCCAATTTGGTGTTACACTACCTGAGGGAAAAAAATTATTTTAATCCATACAGTTTAAAAATTTCCTGACTCTATTGCAGGTTTGTAAAATGGTTGCATTATTATTATTATAGCTCAATCTGATTTTACTAAATGAATTATATTAAATTGTGCACTCATTGGAGTTTCGAATGTTGAAAATCCGGCATGCAAAGCACGTGGCAAGCAATAAAAAATAAAAGAGACGATTCGTAAGTGGAGTAATGGAAAAATGTAAACACCGGCACCGTTATTTCCCGAAAGAAAAATGGTTTATTTGTGGTGATTGCTTATTCCGGACGCGAACGGCCCATCGAGAACAAAGCGTTTATCACTTGCAAATCGACGGTGTCTATTGAAATCATAAGCAGCTTTCTTTATTTATTTCAGTTTGTAATTATTTTAATTATTTTAAGTGGCTTGAAATGGGAGAAACTATCTTTCTAATATTATCGAGGGCATTAATGATTTTTCAGATTTTTTTTGGAGAGAAAAATATTTTTATTGAAATTTGAAAAATGTATGGAAAAAGTCAATTTTCGACAAAAATGCAAAAATCACGAAACGACTTTATATTATACCAAAATGTAGCTATAGAATGAGGGATTAATCTGTGAAAAGGTAAGACCTAATAAAGATTTAATTTTTGATCCACACGCTTGCAAAGTTGACCTTAAAACAGTAGGATAAAATTTTGCTCGAATTTGCGATTTTTTTTCTTGCCGTCATGACCACATAGTGTAATTCAGCATAGGCTAAAATGTAGCTGTATTCTTTGAAAAATCAATACTGAAAACCCTGCTCTTCTATCTTTTCTGTAAAACTTGTAATTTTGATTCAATCGCAAATGCGTCAGAAATGGCCGGGCCTTGCTTTAAGCGATTCCATGTTAATTTCACGATTCAAGTGAAGCGAAATGGGTGAAAATGAATATTTTGGAGGAAACTAAATAATCTAAGTTCTTCTTAACATTACCAAAGGAATTTTGAGATTTTTTTGGAGAGAAAAAAAATCATCGAAATTTGAAAATATTTAAAGGGGTATACATGGAAAAAAGTTAATTTTTGATAAAAATGCGAAAATTGCTAAATGACTTAATTTTATACCAAAATGTAGCTAAAGAATGGAAGAATAGTCCTTGACAATTTAAATGCTATCAAAACTGTAGTTTTCGATCTACATACTCGCAAAATTGACCGTAGTAAAGAGGATTTGAAAATAATTATTAAATTGTTCTCACATTTAGCTCTGCGTTAATTATTTAATTTATTTAAATAACTGTGACCAAGTGAATAAATACTCCTTTCTATTTGTATTAGTAAAGAGGGCTAAAATTTTGATGTTTTTTTTTCCGCTGGCCAGAGATGTTCTAAAAAGGTGAAAATAAATGAAAATGTAGCTGCATTTTTTAAGAATCAAATGCTGAAACACTCATCTTATTATTATTTCTGTAAAACTTACAATCTTAGTTTAACCGCAGACGCGTCTGAAACGACCAACCAGTGGGTTTCCCACATTTATAAAATATATTGTGAAAATTATGTGACATTTAGAGAGAGAAAAAAAGATTCTTACATACAAAAAAAAAATTAATCACTAATATTTTTCATTTATATTTTATATATTTTAATTACTTAATAAATTATTTTAAACGATTCATATTTTATATAAAATGATGAAGTGTAAGTACGCCCACGATATAAATTCCTTTAGATATTGCTAATATTCAGCAAAAAAATTAATAATAATCGTCGCTCAGCTTTAAGGCACAGACATTACAAATAAATAATTTCTTCCTAGATTAATCGAATTAGAAAGGTCATGAATTCACACATTCTCTCCGTGCACGCCGGAGAGTAAAACTTGGCAAACGCACGTGAAAGCAACTATAACTTTACGGGTATTAAAATACCGTTTCTTGAAATATTAATAACATGTTTTTTTAACAGTGTTAAGAAGTTGGATTTTTATTAACTTATCGATTGATTATTTCTGGTTATCGTCGCAAAATGCGTTCGTGGATTAATGCAGCGAAAAGGATAAATTAGCAGGATTATTATAAATTAAATAAAAATAATTAATAAATTATTTCTAGTCATGGGCAAAATCGATTAATATTAGTAATCGAGCATTAACTAATATTAATCGATTTTGCCCATCTCTAGAAATAATTTATTAATTATTTTTATATGCCAATTTAAGTATTTAAAACAAAAAAGTGACTTCAAATTTATGTTTTTTAATAAATTGGAAGTTATTCTTGATGTTTTTATATTAAGTACCATTCATAAAATTATAATATACTTAATTTAACAGTAATAAAAAGATCGACTTCGCCCATCATTAATTATTTCCTCTTTAGCTACTGAATTATTACTTTATCTAGTCTTAATAATTATAAAAATAATGATTTTTATTGTCCAACGGAAAATCCACACGAAGACAAAAGTGGATAAAATTAAAATAATTAAATACAAAAATAAATGAACTGAATTAAATATTAATTAGTGTTTCTATTTTTGGGGCAAGATAAAAAAATCCTCTTCACACGAAAACCCGAAGAAAAAAATATTACATAAATATTATGCGGGTGAAAATGTACGTTTTAATATAAAATGAAATATTTATAAATGTATATGAATATATGGGGATATTACCTATAATTACAGATTTAATTGTGTGTAACTGTAAAGCGAGTAAAGATGATAAATCGCCTTTCTTCGAGCGGCGCGCCGATTGTGTCGTTGTTAAAGTATGGCGAATTTGTAATTGTTGCAATTTATATTGAGAATTGCTTTAATTGCGTTAAGTGGAATAACTGGATTTAATGCTGTAATTAACTCACAAGTTATGAGATGAAGGTATTCCTTTCTTTATCATTAAGGTGCATAAATTAAATTCCTATATTTATTTAAACAACTTTTTTTTGATTTAATTCCAGGCCATAATTCGAATTGCATTATAAAAATAAATAAATAAATTATAAAAACACTTTAAACACAGTTTGGGTGACTGAAATTTATTTAGTGACTGTAATTTCAGTTGCACAAATGGTTAAAAATTAATAGAAAAAAAAGGATTTATTCACTTGGTCACAGTTATTCTTGGTTAAAAATTACTCTTTGATAATGATCTTAATAACGTCCAAAATATCGTATTTATATAACTTACCATCTAATTCAATCCTGAAATTAAATCCTCAAACCGTCAAATCTGCACTAAAACTATCTATCCAATCCAATCCAACCACAAGCGTTGTTCCGTGATAAGAACAGCACGCAAAAAATATAAAACAAACAACGCGCACTCTGCTGACTGATAACAACAGGTGACTGCGAACGAAATATTAGTCGTGAGCACCCACGCACGAAAAATTGTTTATTATTCAGACTGCGATAACGAAAACGGCGCAATAAAGATTTTTCCATTGCTTCCCGTTGGCTTTTATTTTTGCAAAATTGTTTGGCTCAAATATTTGGTGATAATTTATAGCTTTGGGTTTTTCACTTTACAACAATAAAAAGAAGAATAAACAGAGCGATTGTTGCAGTTTCCGTGTGCCAGAAATATTTCCTTGTTAAACATAAATGTCTGATTAAAAAAAAATATATATGATGGAAATGAGTTTTTTAAAGTCGAAAATAATTATTTCTGTCACACACAATTTTACAGCAGTAGATATAAAAAAACCTAACTCTTGAAGAATGGAATGAATTTAATAATTCTTTCACGAATTGTTTAAAGAATTTCAATAGTAAAAATATCAAATAATGTATTTACATTACATGTATTTACAATACATTATTTGATATTTTTACTATTGAAATTCTTTAAATAATGATAATCTTCAAGAGTTAGGTTTTTTTATATCTACTGCTGTAAAATTGTGGGTGACAGAAATAATTATGTATTGTAAATACATTATTTGATATTTTTACTACTACTTTACTATTTTATATTGTTTGATTTTTTTAGTTTTGGAAATCCATTACCCCAAACAAAAGCAACAAGACCATTTATTCATTATGAGGTATTGGTGAAGATAATGCATAAAATTTAACTTAATCGAGACTTCAACAACTTAATTTTTGTGACTTTTGCAGCGACCAAAAATAAATTTTTTTCATGAATAATTTTCCTATTTAACCGAGTGTGTTAAATCGCTTTAAATAAATCCTTATCTACTTCAAGAACATAATATTTATCTCTAGAAAATATCTCGCGTTGGCATTAACATTCTTCTGTGTGCGCAATCCGTTGCCGTACTAATGAACTCGACATTTATTTGTTAATTTACTCTTATCATTGAGCAAGCCCGCTCGGACTCGGGGTTCGGAAAGAAAAAATACAAAGCGGAATCAATTTCCTTCCCGCGTCTGCGTTTTCCAGACACGAGAAAGTAACGCGTTTTCTTGGACAAACACGCGCCGCGCACATTTACATATGTACCTTTTTGGGTGCAACGACCATTCCATTGATTTTCCACAATGGGTCGTGTTCAAACATCCTTTCGCGATTTGCTCTCTTCTCAAGGATTGAGAGAATGTTTGTTTGGATGTCTGTAAAAATAGGAAATTGTTTGATTAAATAAAATATATTGAATAAATGAATGTCTGATAGTCAGGAATTGAGTTTTAATCCACGGATGGTTGACATAATCCTGGATTGTGTTGTAAATAATCCTTGGATCCACCGATATTATTCGCCAATCGGAGATTCAAGAAACCTAGGAACATAACCGATGTGAAATCTTTTTTTATATATTATTGCTATATAAACAATACCCTTATTTATTGACTGAGATCCTTCTTAAAACATCTAATAACAATCTAAGATCAAGAAATCGAGTTTAAAGTGCGCCAAAGTAGACCTTTTGGCCTTTGAAGTTTGATCGATTTTATTTTAAAAACGGTAGATGACAAAAAAAATTTAAAAAAATATTAAAAATAAAAAATAAACTCTTTTATTGGTTGAAGTGGTTCTAAAGACATCTAGTCACAATCTAAGATAAAGAAATCGAGTTTCAAGTGCGCCAAAATGGACATTTTTTACTTTGAAATTTGATCGATTTTGTGTTAAAAACCGTGGATGACAAAAAAATGGTAAAAATAAAAAATAAACTTTTTTGTTGATTGAGATGGTTCTTAAGACATCCAGTAACAATCTAAGACAAAAAAATCCAGTTTTAAGTGCGCCAAAGTGGACATTTTGGACTTTGAAATTTGATCGATTTTATGTTGAAAACCGTGAATGGCAAAAAAAATTAAAAAATGGTAAAAATAAAAAATAATTTTTTTTGTTGGTTGAAATGGTTTTTAAGACATTTAGTGACAATCTAAGACAAAGAAATCGTGTTTTAAGTGCGCCAAAGTGAGCCTTTTGGACTTTGAAATTTGATCGATTTTATGTTAAAAACAGTGGATGACAAAAAAAAAATAAAAAAAATGGTAAAAATAAAAATATAAACTTTTTGTTGGTTGAGATGGTTCTTAAGACATCTAGTAACAATCTAAGACAAAGAAATCTAGTTTTAAGCGCGCCAAAGTGGACCTTTTGAACTTTGAAATTTGATCGAATTTATGTTGAAAACCGTGGATGACAAAAAAAAATTAAAAAAATAGTAAAAATAAAAAAATAACTTTTTTGTTTATTGAGATGGTTCTTAAGACATCTAGTGACAATATAAGACAAAGAAATCGAGTTTCAAGTGCGCTAATGTGGGACTTTTGGACTTTGAAATTTGATCGATTTTATGTTGAAAACAGTGGATGACAAAATAAAAATAAAAAAAATGGTAAAAATTAAAAAATAAACTTTTTTGTTGGTTAAGATAGTTCTTAAGACATCTAGTGACAATATAAGACAAAGAAATCGAGTTTTAAGCTCGCCAATGTGGGACTGTTAGACTTTTAAATTTGTTAGATTTTATGTTAAAAACCGTGGATGACATAAAAAAATAAAAAAATGGCAAAAATAAAAAATAAACTTTTTCGTTAGTTGAGATGGTTCTTAAGACATCTAGTAAAAATTTAAGACAAAGAAATCGAGTTTCAAGTGTACCAAACTGGGCCTTTTGGATTTTGAAATTTGATCGATTTTATGTTGAAAACAGTGGATGACAAAAGAAAATAAAAAAAATAGTAATAATAAAAAAATAAACTGTTTTGTTGGTTGAGATGGTTCTTAAGACATCTAGTGACAATATAAGACAAAGAAATCTAGTTTTAAGTGCGCCAAAGTGGACCTTTTGGACTTTAAAGTTTGATCGATTTCATGCTGAAAACCGTCGATGACAAAAAAAAAATTAAAAAAATGGCAAAAATAAAAAATAAACTTTTTTGTTGGCTGAGGTGATTCTTAAGACATCTGGTAATAATCTAAGACAAATAAATCGAATTTACAGTGAGTCGTTTTGTACTATGAAAATCAATAAATTTAATAAAATTTGTATTGAAATTCGTGGATGGCAGAACGAAAATTTAAAAATTGCAATAATAATAATAATGGATTTCCGCTTCTACAAAAAAAGTAATAATAATGTTATTCAAAGTGACTTTCATGATTGTTACTAATAGGCTACTTGAAATTAAAATCCGTGGATGAACCACGAGTTGCGGAGGCGCCGGGCCGAAAAAAGCATGGCTGGAAAACCGTGAACAATTTTATATCGGTAAAATTTGTATAGTTTTCTTTTTTATGTGTCAAACCAAATCATTTGGTCCATTTTTCACACGTATTGCATTTGTCGTATAGAATATTCTATATTCTAGAAGTTTGTCAAATCATTTTTTTTTGTCATAATTTTATTGAATTTACGTCGTTCTATCTATAGTTGCAAAAAATATTAGCGTAAGATATTTTCTAATTATTTATTGTTATATTTTGATTTCATCAGCAAAAGCTAATATTTTAAAAGACGTAAAAGTAATTAAGACATTAGTATATAAAACACAAAATCAAGGATCCAAGGATTGTTTGACCTTCTGAGATATATTGGTGTATAACTTTAAAGTAAACACGTTTGTTATAACTTTCAAAATGTGTTTATTTTGTATTTCACTACAATTGTTTCGCAACACTGTGGCTTCTTCAGGTTGATTTAAAGTAATGAATATGAATTTTCAACAACTATCAGCCACCTCGATTAATTATTCAATTCATACCAATACGTTTATTGATATAAATTGAATCCAATACACCTGAGGCTCGGTATAAAAAAAAGGGAAGTTCCAAAAAAATGACACCCTAAAGGAAGACTTTGTTTTAGTGCACGCATTTTCTAATTTATATTTGACCAAATTATTCGAGTTTAACACATATTAAAAAGAAGAAAACTATACAAATTTCATCGTATATATATATAAATCTTTATTGGCAGATTATTTTTAACAAAGTAATAATAATAAATAAATACAATAAATAACTAACATAAAAATAAATTCTTCTGCCAATTGGCTATCGACCGTTGGTCTTTCCGCCTATTTCATCGTATTTTTCTGTAGATATAAAATTCTCCACAGTTTTATTTAATTTATTTAAATAATTGTTACCAAGAAAATGAATATTCTTTCTTATTTATATTTTTTATTTTTTTGTACCTGTGAATTTGCTCATTTTCATTTAGAAAAGCTGCGAAAAGTAATTATTTAATCCGTAATTGAATGCTTTCGCCTTATTGTCCGATGTATTATTTTTAGCCAGGAAGGAAATCGCTGAGGTTACTTGCTTTTCTATTTTTCGATTTGCGAGTACACACAAGCCGAAACCGTTAGAATGTGCATGTACGAACATGAATTGTGCCGATCCGAGCGGGAATGCCAAACGAAATAAATTGCCCGGGAAATTTGCATAAGTGGGTTTCTCGTTTTTGTCTGTATATGCGATTCAATGTGTGCGTGTGTGTTTCGAGCTTTATAACCAGCTCGTGGTTCCGACTCAACCTTAGCGGAAAATTTGAATAAATTGTGATGTACGGGCCCGCTTACTGGGATGGATCAACAGGATGTGGCAGGATTGAGATGATCGAGATTACTTTGAAAATGCGTTTTTTATTATTATTATTAGTATTATTCAATATTTCACACATCTTTATTCAGATTATACAAATAATACAAAACAGTATCGAAATATATATAGGTGTTAATCTGTCTGAGCTATCGACCTTTCTGTCTTTCTGCCATCATTACATTTTATCCGACGAAGCTGAAATATAGATTAAAATTGAACAGACATTCGACTTATTTTTTTTTAAACTGATGTTACCCTTTTATTGGATGTACTGTATCTGTTGGGTAATAATAAATAAATAAATAAATAAGAATGCTTTTCTAATCAAATCTAGATGATTTTATGAAGTCGAGAGCGACCTTAAGAAAATAGGCGTTAACAACTGGAAACCAAGGACAATCAATAGGAAAGAATGGAAGGGTATAGGGGAAAAATAAAAATTATTTTTAAACACTAAAATTATAATAGAGAAAAGCAGAAGAAAATGGGGACTGAAAAATTGAAAGGATCCTCTTTATGGGTCCGCCCCATAAAGAGGATCCTTTAAATTTTTCTCTGCAGCGTTCTATAAAACGATAAATTTTACTATCACTATAACAACAATAACCACATAATATTCCAGGAAAACATCTTCAATTTCATTAATTTTCTTTATTATTATTAATATATTTCTTTTTTACTTGAACTCACCATCGGATTCGTCTGTAATTTCACGCTTTTGCACTCCCGACCAGGATGATGACCATCTTTAAGAACGATTACGGCCTCTCTCACTTTTACTTTCGTCATAACTGGCTTATTAAATATGTTAATAATTCGTAATTCGTGTTCTCGCATTAAGGAGGCAATCAATTTTCATCAGCTGTCCAATTTTTAAAGGCTCGAAAAGAAAGAAAAGAAAAAGAACACGGACGTAATCGATTTCAACGTTTCGAATAAAAAAAAAATTGAATGAAGATTATTTTATAAGCGACTGTGAGAATATTAATGAACGTACTCGTTAAACTTAACATTTTTCTTACAGAATAGCCCCGACTGACTAGAAGCCGAAACTAGTGGGGATTAAGTAAAATGTTAATAAAACGAACCAAGTGTTTTCATTTCAAATTTTATATTAATCGGGTATATTTGATAATATATTATGAATATACTTATTTATTTTATATTATCTTAGATTGTATACAATTTATTATATTTTTTTTTAAATAAAAATAATTTGAAAATAATTAATAAATTATTCTCACATTTAACTCTGTGACTTTTGACTTACGTTAAACAAACGCACAACTATTTCCTGAGCAAATACCCACGCCGGGCATTGAATTACTTAATGTACACCTGCTGTTGCATATCAATAACTGTGATCAAGTAAATGAATACTCTTTTCTGTTTATTACATTTTTTATTCTCAGATAATAAAGATTTAGTAGTAGTAGTATTTTAATCATGTTTCACCAAGTTCAGAATTCTTGATTTTAAACATTTCCCATGCGGAATAGCCTGAAATAAATTTATTGAAGAAATTTTTGAATATATTTTGATTTCAATCAAGGAAATATTTCTTTGTTTTTTTGTTTGTTGTTGATTTGAGAGAATTCCTCCTGGGTGTCGCAATCGCGTCAACCTTGCTCTCCCGATCCAGTTGCATGTGTTTTCATCCTTCATAGAAAACGCTTTTCATTCATGTATATTCCATCGAATGCAAATTCGCTTGATTGGTACAATCATTGTATTTAAATTTACGGGATGTTTAGTGATGTAATAATAGTAATGGCTCATGAATATTACTGACCTTTTTTTCCTGTTTAAAAGTGTGTGTGAGTGGTGAAAAGAAGACGAAGAATGTGGATTAGGTTTGTTTTAGTGTGGGTTTTTTTTTTATCGATTTCGAAATATCAAAAAAAATCATTAATATTATATTTGAAAAAAACACCGTTTCTATTAATGATAATCGAAAGGATTGGAAAAGAATGAAAAGTTTTTTCGATTTTTTTAATTGAAGTGCAATATGTCGAATTGAGAGAAAATAACCGAAATTAAAGGGTGCCGTGGGGGGGTTGTACGGTGCTGCCGGTACAAACAATTGATATTATGTAATAGTTTGGAGTCTATTTAAGACACCCAGCTAGGCTAATTAGCTCTAAAGAGGATTTTAATATTTTTTTCGATTTTTTAAATTTCAGTCAAATCTGACGAATTTAGAGAAAATAACCGAAATTAAGGGTGCCGTGGGGGGGTTGTACGGTGCTGCCGGTACAAACAATTGATATAATGTAATAGTTTGGAGTCTATTTAAGACACCCAGCTAGGCTAATTAGCTCTAAAGAGGATTTTAATATTTTTTTCGATTTTTTAAATTTCAGTCAAATCTGACGAATTTAGAGAAAATAACCGAAATTAAGGGTGCCGTGGGGGGGTTGTACGGTGCTGCCGGTACAAACAATTGATATAATGTAATAGTTTGGAGTCTATTTAAGACACCCAGCTAGGCTAATTAGCTCTAAAGAGGATTTTAATATTTTTTTCGATTTTTTAAATTTCAGTCAAATCTGACGAATTTAGAGAAAATAACCGAAATTAAGGGTGCCGTGGGGGGGTTGTACGGTGCTGCCGGTACAAACAATTGATATTATGTAATAGTTTGGAGTTTATTTAAGACATCCAACTAGTTAAATTAGCTCTCAATAGGATTTTAATATTTTTTTTCGATTTTTTAAATTTCAGTCCAATCTGTCGAATTTAGAGAAAATAACCGAAATTAAAGGGTGCCGTGGGGGGGTTGTACGGTGCTGCCGGTACAAACAATTGATATAATGTAATAGTTTGGAGTCTATTTAAGACACCCAGCTAGGCTAATTAGCTCTAAAGAGGATTTTAATATTTTTTTCGATTTTTTAAATTTCAGTCAAATCTGACGAATTTAGAGAAAATAACCGAAATTAAGGGTGCCGTGGGGGGGTTGCACGGTGCTGCCGGTACAAACAATTGATATTATGTAATAGTTTGGAGTCTATTTAAGACATCCAGCTAGTTAAATTAGCTCAAAAGAAGATTTTAATATTTTTTTCTATTTTTTAAATTTCAGTCCAATCTGTTGAATTTAGAGAAAATAACCGAAATCAAGGGTGCCGTGGGGGGGTTGTACGATGCTGCCGATACAAACAATTGATATTATGTAATAGTTTGGAGTCTGTTTAAGACATCCAGCTAGTTAAATTAGCTCTAAAGAGGATTTTAATATTTTTTTAGATTTTTTAAATTTCAGTCCAATCTGTCGAATTTAGAGAAAATAACCGAAATTAAGGGTGCCGTGGGTGGGTTGTACGGTGCTGCCGGTACAAACAATTGATATTATGTAATAGTTTGGAGTCTATTTAAGACATCCAGCTAGGTTAATTAGCTCTAAAGAGGATTTTAATATTTTTTTCGATTTTTTAAATTTCAGTCCAATATGTCGAATTTAGAGAAAATAACCGAAATTAAGAGTGCCGTGGGGGGGTTGTACGGTGCTGCCGGTACAAACAATTGATATTATGTAATAGTTTGGAGTCTGTTTAAGACATCCAGCTAGTTAAATTAGCTCTAAAGAGGATTTTAATATTTTTTTAGATTTTTTAAATTTCAGTCCAATACGTCGAATTTAGAGAAAATAACCGAAATTAAAGGGTGCCGTGGGGGGGTTGCACGGTGCTGCCGGTACAAACAATTGATATTATGTAATAGTTTGGAGTCTATTTAAGACATCCAGCTAGTTAAATTAGCTCAAAAGAAGATTTTAATATTTTTTTCTATTTTTTAAATTTCAGTCCAATCTGTTGAATTTAGAGAAAATAACCGAAATTAAGGGTGCCGTGGGAGGGTTATACGATACTGCCGGTACAAACAATTGATATTACTTAATAGTTTGGAGTCTATTTAAGACATCCAGCTAGTTAAATTAGCTCTCAATAGGATTTTATTATTTTTTTAGATTTTTTTAATTTCAGTCCAATCTGTCGAATTTAGAGAAAATAACCGAAATTAAGGCTGTCATGGGGGGGTTGTACGGTGCTGCCGGTACAAAAAATTGATATTATGTAATAGTTTGGAGTCTATTTAAGACATCTCGCTAGGCTAATTAGCTCTAAAGAGGAATTTAGTATTTTTTTGATTTTTTTAATTTCAGTCCAATTCTCTCGACCTAAGTAATTAGTCTATAAATTCTAATTTCAAATGATTAAATCGTTTATTTTAATACTTCAATTAAACAATTCAAATAAATTACACCCCACTAAAAAAACTAATGATCGCTCATTATCCACTTCTGAACAGTACAATAATTTTCCTTATCTCATTCACTTATTTAAACCGAAGCGGAAATTATTTTTTAAAGAAAGGCCAGAGCAAACAGTGAGCAGGAATCGATCGGCTCGCCGCACAATGGAATTATTTTAATGTTTCATTGTTGTTCGCGTTTCAACGACAAAGCCCAAAGACGAGAAATGCTAATACTCCGGTTCTCTACACCTGCAATTACACCCGCGTAACATTGTCGCGGGCACATGCTCCCAACGTGTAAACAATGGACCCAACCCAAAACACTTGCTCGAAATAATTCATTGCGTAATGACGTGAACGCCAGGCGAGTTATTAAAATTGCTTCCTGTTTGAAAATTTTATAATTTTTTCAAGGAAATTAGTTAATTTGTTTGATAAAAACAACAATTAAAAAATATCTATTTATTATTATTTGTCGCGATACAGAAAAAGTGTATTACAGTAGGATTCAGAATATTTATCCAAACAATTAATTCTAGTGATTGGCAAAATCGAGTAATATTAGTAATCGAGTATTTCTAAATGAGCAGTTTTAAATAAATAAAGTCTGTAAAGGCTGAAAGACCTCCGGTCGATAGCCGATTCATCATCTACAGAATATAATTCTAATTTTTGTATTTTATTGTACGTATATATACACTTTTGAATAAAGATGGTTAGTTAGTTAAAGTCTGTAAATAACAGTAAATTCATGTTTTTCAATAAATATAGAATAATTATTTATAGCTATAGAATATGTTGAATTGATAACAATGCCATATACTTAATTTTACAGTAATAAAAAATATCGAAAGATCGACTTTACCCACCTCTAATTAATTCTTTAATGGTTTTAATATTTAAACATTGGTAGTTCATATTTAATAAAAATTTAATAAAATAAATATTAATAGATTATTCAAAATAAATATGGGGATATGCATGAATTTGAGTTACACAAATTTTATTTTTATTTGAGCACTTTTATTAATGTCATCATTTTACGGTAGCATTTGATTTTCTTCAATGAGACAATTATATTTTTTTTATAGTCCGAGAAGTATTTGTAATTCTCGTTTGGTATCGTTATGACCCGCTTTATTTTGTTTTAGTTTTCAGTTCCGCTGGCCGAGATACATCGAAAGCATTGTTGTTCCACTATCGTTTAAAAGGAAATCCATGTCGATTTCATCCATCCTCGCCTGTTTTATTTTTTTTATCAGATTAGTCGGATCTTTTCGGCACCGACTTATTACGCGACCAGAATACACTCAGCAGGAATTGCCCAAATATTTGATCCAAATTTAAAAAAAAAACGAACTAAAATTAATCATCATTTGAGTGAGTCGATTAAACAATCCATATTTGTAAACGCAAATTATTTTTATTTTAATATATAGTTTTTTTTACAGTTTGAAAATCGTTGCCTCATTGATACAAAAAAATAATCAACCACGGATTTTTTGATTGTTTATGTTGCTTCTAAAAACATCGTTTGAGCCATTCATGAAAAGAAAATTTGAAAAAAAAAGTGAGCTGTTTAGGAAATATTGTTTATAATAAATTCAGTATTTTCTAATTCATTTTTTATAATACATCAAAGACGACGCAAGCGCCACCTTTCATTAAATGTGAATTCATTTTTTGTTACACTATTTTCAAAATCCTTTCTCTGTGTAATTATCAATTAAATTAGTTTAATTAAAAGTATAAATTACTGGATTTGAATGGCGGATTTTCCATTCATTCAACAATTTTCTTTACATAATAACTGTTTCCTGCATCACTTCACCTAATGATATATCCGTCTGGCTGTGTGTGTGTTATGTTTTAATAAGCATAATTTATTCAAAAACGCTCGTCCTTATTCGTACGCGGTAGCACATTAACATGATTTGTGCGCGCAATTAAGATTCCCCGGGACCGCATCCGAATTATTTACGGGCACGCGATCCTTTTTTTAAACGGAGAAAGTGAAATTATCCTCGGCACAACAACAAGAGAGCGTTATGTATGTATATGAATATCTATATAAGAACACAAAACGGAACCGTACACACGTACTCGTTATATACATAACTGTATTGTTTGGTTTATGCATGTTTGTAATATACACGTGGGGATTGGAATAATTGAAGTTAATTAAAAAGAAAGCAAACAGAAAAAAAAGCGACAATGAAAGGAAGAATTGAAACGTACTTAATAATAAAGTAGATCTTGAAAAACTCAATAAATATAAAATTGCTTCGATTATTTTATTTGATAGAATGCATTATTCATAATAAATTAAAGACGACGCAAGCGCCACCTTTTGCCTAATTTCAAGTGGCATCGTCAACGATTTGCATTATTGATGCACAATTACGAGGACCATTGAAACAATATTAAAAAAAAGCCAGAAAAGGTTTTTCCGTATCCATTTTTTTAATTTTATAACAAATATCAAACTGAATGCACAATTAATAATTTTATTATGTGCCGATTATTTCTGTTTTTTTTTTTTTTTTTTTTTTTTTGAAGGAGCAACCCTAAATGGAGTGATGGCTGGAATTTTAAAGGGTTGGGCTTGGAATATGCGGAAAGAAAATGGGGATAACAATAAGGCGGCGGCAACGTCTCGCGTCGATTCGAAATACCTTTTCCCCCGGAATGAGGCAAAGAAAAATTTATATGAAGAAGAAGAGAGAAAAAGAAGCAACGTTGGAATACTTTATATAGGATTTTTATATTCTCGATTTTTTTCTTTATCCACAAAAAACAGATATTGCTTCAGTTAATTTAATATAGAGAAGTTTTGCCTTTTTTAAATATATATATTTTTTAAAAGAATGTCGTGCTTGAAATAAATATTATTATTAGTCATAGGCAAAATTGATACAGTTAAGATTATTAGGAACTCAAAGGGGAATAGCAACATCCCCTATTTATTTATTTATTTTTCATTCTTGATAGATCACATATCAAAAGACGTTTTTTTTTCTTTAAATGTAAACTCTGTGGGGTGATTAAAACGCGCGAGCTTTTAAAGGAAATGCACACGGAAAAGTCTACACGCGAAACGGCGAGGTGTCGGTCGTTATTGATCCAGAGCGGAGCAGACATTTCCATCAGGCGGCCGGCGAGGGGCGGAATTTCACAATCCCCAGACAGATTTTTGACCCCGCAGATCGATATCGTCCCGGCCCTAATCCCGAAATATTAACGCCGCACTCGTTACAACGACGGAGATTGGGGTTTAATCAATGACCTAAATCTGCTCTCATGAAAATTCAATTTTATAAAAATCGATTTAAAAAAAATGTGATTTTAATAATAATAATTACTTTATTGCCCAACAGCTGAACCAGGAGAATGTGATAAAAAATAGAATTATATTACTGTAATAATAATATTATATTAATATTAATAATATTATAATAATATTATATTAAATAAAAATGATTTGAAAATAATTAATAAATTTAACTTTTGACTTACGTTACGTAAGTACATTAAACAAATGCACATTAAAACAACTACTTCCCGGGCGAATACCCACGCCGGACATTGAATTACATAATATACACCTGCTGTTGCACATCAATAAAATATTGCATAATGCAACAAATTTTGATCCGAAAAAAATTTAATGTAAAAACAACAAAAGGAATGTTACTGCTGACATGTGTTTTGGGATCTATCCCTCGTCAGTACAGCTATGCCTTACATAATTTAAAGATGTTAAAATAAATTAATTAAATTAATTCAAATACAATCAGCAAAATTAAATCAATTATATTAAATCAAATTAAACTAAATCAATTTAAATTAAATTACTTTTAAATTGAATAAAACAACTGTTTAACTTTCAATTAATTATTTATATTAAATTAAACCAAATTAATTCAATTTAACCGAATAAAATTAAACGAAAATAATTGAATCAAATTAATTAAAAATATTAATAATAATATTAATAAGCAAAAATTATTTTGCAATTAAACACTTTACACGCTAGTATCATGTAGAGAGTTTCGACCTATACAGTCATTATCGAATAAATGATACAAAAAAATAGAAACTTTTTTTCTTAAATATACAAAATCGTTGTCACCCCACCCTCTTTTTTTGTACATGATTTGGTATATTTAAGAAAAAGACTTGTAATTTTTGTATCATTTATTTGATAATAAATAATATGTCGAAACTATTCACAAATAAACTCTATTACGTGATACTAGCAAAGTGTTTAAAAATAATTTTCGCTTATTATTATTACTGTAATATAATTATATTTTTCATCACATTCTCCTGGTTCAGCTGTTGGGCAATAAAGTAAGTATTATTATTATAATCACAATTTTTTTAAATCGATTTTTCAAAAATTGAATTTTCATGGTTGAGCTATTTGGCAATAAATTCACTTTTACTATTATTATCACAATTTTTTTACCTTATTGATAATTTAAATGAACCTCTACACCCAATACGGGTAAAAGAGGATAAGATTAAGAAAGAAAGATAATTTAAATTTTAATTTCTACATACTGTATATATTTCAATTCATTCATTCGCTCAGTTTTTCTTTCTAATTAATTTTACTCAACATGTA
Organism: Philonthus spinipes; assembly: GCA_963082785.1. NCBI lineage: Eukaryota > Metazoa > Arthropoda > Insecta > Coleoptera > Staphylinidae > Philonthus > Philonthus spinipes. The sequence continues at coordinate 23,148,615 of OY720312.1, forward strand.
TAAATCACCGAACTAATTGAATTAAGTTCGTTGAACCACCAATCGGGTGATCTAACGAAATCGCGACACACAATTTACGCTGCGACCATTTAAAGTAGCCAATTTCATGCTAATTGCGGCCCGAAACTGTTTCTAATGATTCAACGCATAACATTTTTATTCCCCAATAAAAAAAGGCGAGTCGGAAACGAACAGACAGGAAGAAACAGAAAGGAGTGTGTATTAGTTGTTAATTAGTTGCGATATAAATTCATTCCGATTTAAGAAAAAATAATCTGTGTCAATCTTTTTTATTATAGTTTTATTTTATGTCTTAAGGTTGCGGTTTAATAGAAAGAGATAGCTGTATAGTAAAATGGAAATAATCGTTTGAAAAAAGAGCCGTTCTTTTGGATTTAATAATATGAATATAAATTAATTCAGGTTGATTTAATTGAAATTAAAACACTTGATTTGTTTCACTTAACAAACCAAGTGTTTTAATTTCAATTAAACCAAATGTTTTAATTTCAATTAAATCATCCTGAATTAATTCAAAAATGTTTCACCACGGGTTAAGTGAGAAATTAATTAAACATATAATATGAATATGTAGTTACATTTTTTATCTACCAAATATAAAGTATCAGTCTGAATAAAAAATAAATCGTTAATTTTCGTGTATTACGTCAATTTACTAGTTCAAGTTAGAAAAGAAAATTGTAAGATATAATGAAATTAATAGGTCATGTCTGCTAAGTTATTTGAATGCAGAATTTAGTGAAATCCTTTAAATTTTCATTGCACAAGTTTTTATTAGCAAAAATGTAATTTGAAATTTGCTATAAATTTTGATCAATTTTCATTGTTTTTCATAATTGTTTTTCACACAAACTAAATATTAAAATAATGTTTAATGCATCTGATGAAATTCCTGCTTATTTTAAGATTACTTTTATGTATAATACAATATTGTTCATTGATCACAACTGTAATCTAACTCGAAAATTAACGTTATGCGATTATGACCAAAATACACCACTTTTTAAATTTTTAATTTCCGCGATGTATATGAGGGCTACACATTTTTATTAATTTCAATAGTAAATCTTATTAAATTAATCCACACAACATACATCAAAAATATTTTTTTTTTCTTTCAAAAAAATCTGAAAAAAATTTGAAATATTCTTGAATATATTAGAAACACCGTGGCATATTTATTTTGCAAGAAAAAAATAATTTCCACATCATTAAGGTCATTTGAAATTAATGATTCCCATTTACATAGGGCCTTATGGGAACGGTTTAAGCGAGACGCACCGAACGACGTTTTTTGACGTAATGTTGATTAAATCAAGATAACTTTCTTCACAGATGCGATAGATTCGTAGAACTTAAAAAAATGAATTCAGAAAGAATTTGTCTATATTCTTATTAAAAAATCATTAAAATGTAAGTTTTGTGCTTGTCTATAAAAATTCACAAAGTTATTCAATTTTTTGGCTCATTTTACAAAGGCCCAATTTACATGCCTGCTACACAATAACTGTTTGTTTTATTAAGCTTAAATTTACACAATTGATACTCCCATTTATTAGGAACATTTTGGTATAATTTGAAGTCATTCCGCGAATTTCGAATTTTTCACCAAAATCCACTTTTTTCCAAGGGGTACCCCTTAGAAAATATTAAAATTTCGATGAAATTTTTTTTTTCCAAAAAAATCTGAAAAAATTCTGAAATATTATTGAAGACATTAGAAATAGCGTGACATATTAATTTCGCAAGAAAAAAATCATTTCTGCTTCATTAATGCCATTTGAAGTTAATGATTCCCATTTACATAGGGCCTTATGGGAACGGTTTAAACGAGACGCGTCGAACGACGCTTTTCGACGGGATGTTGATTAAATCAATATAACTTTATTCAGAGATGTGCTAGAACTTCGCAACTTGAAGAATTGAATCCAGGAAGGATTTATCTATTTTATGCTTAAAAAATTATTAATCTGTAATTTTTGAGCTTGTCTATAAAAATTCACAAAGTTAGTCATTTTTTTCGCTCATTTTACAAAGGCCCAATTTACATGCCTGCTGCACAAAAACTGTTTGTTGAATTTAGCTTAAATTTACACAACTGATACTCCCCTTCATTAGGAACATTTTGGTATAATTTGAAGTCATTCCATGAATTTCGGATTTTTCTCCAAAATCGATTTTTTTCAAAATTCAAATTTCGATGAAAATTTTTTTCTTCCAAAAAATTCTGAATAAAAAATTCATAGACTCTTGAAGATGTTAGAAGGAATCTGTTATATTTATTTCCCTCAAAAAAAAGCATTTCTGGTTCTCTAGGGGGAATTTCTAAATGGCCCGTCCCATTTACACGGAGTGCCTGTTATATTCTTTTAGTGATTCTAATTTCTTTGTAAAATCCATCTTCTTTCTATGAATGAAAAATGAATGAATGTCAAATAGATATTCAAGTATCTATTTGACTTTAATTGATTAAGTATACGAAACAAAAATTAATTTATTGTTAAATGGCTATCGACCATAGGTCTTTCAGTCAATGTTTTATATTATTATAAAATATGTTTAATTAATTTCTCACTTAACCCGTGGTGAAACATTTTTGAATTAATTCAGGATGATTTAATTGAAATTTATATTGATAAATTTATTTATAAATAAGTGAAACAAACCAAGTGTTTTAATTTCAATTAAATCATCCTGACTTATTATAAAATTTTGTTTGTGTTTGTTTCAAAAGTCACGATTATTAATAATCGTCTTACAAAATCCGCCCCAATTTTCGTATTCCCCGCTCCAATGATAATGCATTAATTCTCCTCACAGCACAGCCGAGTATTGCACGTACTTAATTAAAAAAAAATGTAATAATAATAACAACAACAACAGCAGCAACTGCTCATTGACTTGTAATAAACGCACCGCACTTTCTTTAGTGACATATATTTGCATATTCGAGCGGTGATTTTAATCGGTGATAATGATTGTGTGGACTGGGACCAAATATAGATAATTTATTTACCGCTTTTGCGGTCGAAGCGATTGCATAAAATTATTCTTTTGAAATTACGATGGAAGAAAGAAAATAATTAATAAATAAATACACGAAAGAATCGATCGTGCGTTGAATTCCAATGTCATAATATTGTGCAGTAAGTAAATCACAATAGGGAATGTAATTTTAAATAAATGTTTTAAGTAATAAAATCAACTTTTAATTGAAATTAATATGATTAATAAAAAAAAACTCACATTTATAACATAATTAATTATAAGTAAATTCTAATAGATTAGAAAAATAAATGGAAGGCATGAAACAAGTATATATATTATCAAAAAAACCTCACTATTTATATTTTATCTCTCCGACTAGTTTCGACTATTGGTCATCTTCAGGGAGGAATATACATATATGTATGTAAGAGTTTTATTTAAATAATATATATATATATATATCGATTTAAATATGTTTCACCACGGGTTAAGTGAGAACTTAATTAATAATATAAAAAACCTTTATACCCATAAGAATGTAGGGTTATGAAACAAGTACTTATACTTAAAATGTTGACTATTGGATACAACAATTTAGCAAATAAGAGACCAAAAATTAAGACATTACTGACAATATTCATTGCTTATTATTTTCTTAATGAAAATATTAATTATAAATGGGAATTAATACATTTTTATTAATCATTTTAATTTTAATTAAAAGTTGATTTTATAATTTGCGAGCTTCTTTTTTACGAAAACAATATTAATAAATATTTCTTGAATCTTTTAGGAATTCACTCCTTAGTATATTTTTTTAATATTAGGATAAAGAAAAGACTTAACGATTAGGATTTTTTCGTTGTCAACCCAGGATTTTTAAATTTTGCTTTGACTAGGTGCAGTTAATCAATAAAAATATCTGTATTAAATAAAATAAATAGAATTAATTACCTTAAATCATTTCCCTAATAAAATTCATAAAAACAATAACCATCAATTATTTCCATTATTTCCCCTTTCTTCAAGTAAATCACTTTCACACAAATCCATAAACATCCATCCACATCATTAAAAAAAAATCGAAAGTGTTTTTAATTGAACATCCCGTGTCGTTGCACAAGAAGCGTGTCAATTCTGGAAGCTGTACGCGTGCAGACTGTCGCGCGCTCCTGCCGATTCGTATCCAGACATCTGCGCGCGTATGCGTGTGTGTTTATATATATAAATGTGTGTGAGTTTTATGAAGGGAGAAACCCTCCCTACCTTCTCGCCAAAAGCCCTTGAAATCGTGCCCCGGCCGGCACGGGATCCGCCCTTTTTTCCGCCATATGGGATTCCTGTGGGGGAATTAATTTTATGGGACATGGTGAAATGTTTATAATTGGACGTGATGGGTTTTATTGTTTGATTAAATTGCTACCCTTTTTAAAGAAATGGAATTTCATGATTAAAATTAATTAGAAGTTATGAAAAATAAAACAGTAAATTCATTGAATAATTAATCACAATATTCTTTATAATAATAATAATAATAAATAATAATGAAATATTTGTTATAGTCAATGTCATAAAATCGAACCCCTACTATCTGCTCTTTGAGGTTCCACAAGGATCTTTCCCAGGACCACTTGTTTTTAATATGTTTTATTAATTTTTGTTTCAAACGCAGATTCTTATCGTGAAATATTTGTTATAATCAAGGTCATAAAATCGAACGCTTACTATCTCCCCTTTGTGGTTCCACAAGGATCCTTCTCCGGACCACTCCTTTTTCAATATGTTTTATTAATTTTTGCTTCAAATACAGATTCTTATCGTGAAATGTTTGTTATAATCAAGGTCATAAAATCGAACGCTTACTATCTCCCCTTTGAGGTTCCACAAGGATCTTTCCCTGGAACACTCATTTTTAATATGTTTTATTAATAATTGCTTCAAATGCAGATTCTTATTGTGTAATATTTGTTACAGTTAATGGCATAAAATCGTAAAATCGGACCCTTACTATCTCATCTTTGAGGTTCCACAAGGATCTACCTTAGGACCACTCGTTTTCAATATGTTTTATTGTTTATTAACGGTAAGTCCATTTAAATACATATCGCTTTATACTAACTATACATTAAAAGATAAAGGATTTTATTAATGATTGTTTCAAATGTAATCAAGTGTAACCATATTTATATAAGAATGACTTAGAAATTTATTCGTGCATCAATTTACAATTGCACTTATAAGGTCAGCTTGTTACGGGCCGTTTTTGACACATGTTAATTTTCTGCGAAAGACGGAACCGTGAGGATTCAAAATAATTATTGAACCAAATTTAAACAAAAACAACAACTTAATTTCACGTTTAGTAAACTCGCAACAATATTTTGACACGAGCGCTTAATTCAAACCAATTATTTTTCCATTTATCCGGGCCATTAACCACCAACACAATCGCGCCCCTTTATTTTTTTTTATTTTTCTCCTTTTTTAGGAACAATAAAGGTGTGTGCAGGTAACGTTTCTATTAAAACGCAGCTGTGCGGTGAGCTTTTATAGCTGCTACAGTGTTTGTGGAAGGGCGAACGTCGAAAATCGCATAAATTCCGGGGCCGGGCGTTGGGGTGGCGCGTGTCGCGGATCATTTTACCGGCTGGCAGATGTTTTCGTTGCTTTACGGCCCCCCAAAAAAACACTCGAGTTTAATTTGAATGAAAGTAATTATTAGTTAAAAATAGTTTTTTTATGTTCTAAGGCATAAACGTAACTGGAATTCAACAGGAATGTCTTAAGATTTATAATGAGCAAAGCAATAAGTTAATACGTTTGTTATTTTTTTTTTTTTTGAAAATCGCTCTCTTATATTGTTAATGTTATATATCGTTTAAATCTAGTTGTTTTAGTTGGCAAGTTTCAGTTGATTTAACTTAAACACTTGGTTTTTGTTACACGTATTTTATCCGTCGTGGAAAATGTGAAACAAAAACAAAGTGTTTAAGTTAAATCAACTGCAACTTGCCAACTAAACCAACTAGATTTAAACAATTAAAACAACGATAAAAATAAGTGTAACAAAAACTATGTGTTAAAGTCCCATCAGTTGTAATTTATATGTTTCACCAAGTGTTAAATAAGTCAACTATTAATTGTTTTCAAATAATTTATATTTAATTTAAAAAAAAACTGCTGTTTTATTTATAAATAGTGTGTTATGAAGTTTCGTCAAGTAAAATCGATTACCGACAATTGAATTATTGTCGTGTTATCGAATGAAGAAAAAAGCACGCAATATATACAACGAATCAATTTAATCATCATTATTCTTTTTATTAAATAATGAAAAAGAAAACAATGAATTAATTGATTCTGCCGGGATGAAATTATTGGATTGAAAGTCGTCTCGGACAAGGATTGATTAACGCGAATTAATGAATATATCTCCGCTCCTGTCTGTGTGCGTGCGTGAGTGTGTGTGACTTGCGAGATTAAGTAAATTATTGTGTAAACACATAAAGAATCCTTGATTACTATAATTGAAACAACAGACGCTGTCCGTGCTGATTCGTTAACGGGCGCAATATAAACAAATGCGATTTAAACAATTATACCGACATGGATATAAATAGAAAATGCTTTTTTCTTCTTGTTATTCTTCAATTTGAATTGAAGTCTTAAAATAACTAAATATCAGGATAAAAAATACTCATCTACTTTTGTTTAATAAAGTGAATATATGAAAAGTGATAATTTTGCAGTATTATATTAAAGTTATTTTCGTTTAATATAATACTGCAAAATTATTACTTTTCATATATACACTTTATTAAACAGAAGTAGATGAGTATTTTTTTATCCTGATATTATGAGAAAATGCACTTAAGAGGCATCTTTGCGAATCGACCTTGAAGCTTTCTTATGGGATTTCTTAATAAAAATGCGTACTTTTAGAGAGCTTATTAGTGGAGATAAAGAACTACCTTTTTTCTTCAAAATCTTATGACCTTTTTATAGAACTTATATCTATCAAAATTTTTTATCTGATTTTAGTTTTTTTATAATAAATAATTATTTCTTATATTTGAAATTATAGATCAATTTTAAAAAATTATATGGAATACATCGTTTGAGCAATTTATTGCAATAACACATGATTAATTAAAAACACTGAAAGTTTCTTCTTTGTTAAATTCCCTTTTTAACGTATTCTAAATAGTTTCTATAAATGTGGAAACGTGTGATTACACATTCGCCGGAACATATTTTCTAAATCCAGTTGGAGATGTCTATTTTGCTAGGCGAGCGATGATATAATAAGACAAACGGTTTCTATTTCCAGCCCCCAGGAGGATTAAACACGCCGCGACGGCGTTCTCGTGTAAATATTTGGGATGGGATCCTCCAAATATCTTCCGCATCTTGAACATTCGAAATTGCGTTTCGTTTAATTGGGAAAACAAAAATATTTTCTTGATAAATATGAAATTAGGGACAAAAAGGATAACATCAAACATTTTCCGAATTTAAAGCACGGATTTGCCTCCGCGGTGCAATCTTCTCCAATTAACTCGGATTAAGAGCGAAATGGGCAATTAAGCCAGAACATATCTGGCGGTTTAATTAAGCCCGAGCTGCTAATGTCAAATTAGGCGGTGTAATTGAAATTACAGCAATTTACAAACGTGCAACAACAATGGCGTTCTTTTATGCAGCGTAAACTGCCCATTTTAACTGGGTCAATATCTTCATCAAAATCGTGATTCGTCTTCTAATTATCTCATCAAAGATAAGAGAATTTAATTAATTAAATATTCATTAATTAGTGTTGGGTAGAATCGAGAAAAAATAATAATTGAGTATTTCTAAATGAGCAATTTAGAAAGCTGCAGCTGAATGGTGTTTATTAATGGATATAAAGGCCGAAAGACCTGTGGTCGATAGCAGTATCTCTTAAGAATTTATATTTGTTTTAAATTGTTTCATGTATTGTACATTAAATTTAAATAAAAAAATATTTGAAAAAATAATTTATTAATTATTTTCAAATCATTATTTCATGAATTAGTTGGAAAGCAAAATGCAAGGGGATCAGAATTATTTTTTACTTTTATTTTCTTTTTTTTATTAATTTCTATTTAAATTCAAATGACAACAATACATATAACTCATCATTTTATTATCTTCAAAATCCATGTAATTTTTACACAAAATATTATATGAGTAAGCATTTAGAAAGGGACGATGCAATTTTGTCCAAGCGCGGATACCTAAGGGATACCCCCCGGCGAGAAACACAGTAAATTTTATTCAAATCGAATGGAACATTCGATTGTTATCAATAAAATATTTATTAATTTTTATATTCATATTTTGGTCTCAGCAACTTAAGGTTAAGCCATTTCCAAAAATTAGCAGGACATTCTTTATATAATTGTTTTGTTTCACCAAAATATGATTATTTTCTCCGACAAGTTTCAACTTTCGTCGAAATTATCCTTGATATTGATGAAAAAATTAATAAAAAAATCTCTTTTTTACACAATATTGGTGTTAAACACTTAAGGGATGAAAAAGCCGTTTGGACGAAATTGTAAGGTCTTTTTAGAAATGCTCTACTTTGTAAATACCACAGATTATTTCATTAAATAATTATTCAGGATAGTGATTGATACCCCTTCTTATTTACAAAAAAAGGATATTTCATTAGAAATTCGAAAAAATATGGATCATTCTTTCACGATTTAATCCTTTTTTGGTCGAGTTACTACACTTATTTAATTAAATATAAATATTATTAATTATTTTCAAATCATTTTTTTAATTAAATTTAATGTACAATACATGAAACAATTTAAACAATTTGACCTACGTTAAATGCTTTAAACAAATGCTCGTTAAAACAACTACTTCCCAGGAAAATACCCCGACAGAAATTGAATTTATTTTATTTATATGCAAACAATAGGTGTAGATTATGTAAATCAATACCTGACGGGGTATTTGCACGGAAAGTAGTTGTTTTAATGTGCATTTGTTTAATGTACTTACGCAACGTAAATCAAAATGTCATAGAGATAAATGTGGAAATAATTTATTATTTTCAAATCATTTTTTATTTAATTTGTTTAAATAATTGTGACCAAGTGAATGAATAATCCTTTTCTAATTAAACTAAATTGTTATTCCTTTTAAATTATATTTATATCTATGAATTGTAGAAATTTTCAACATTGAGTTATAATTTAAATTCAATATAATTAATGGTTTTAATATTTAGACATTGGTAGTTCATATTGTATGAAATAAATATGAATAAATTATTAAAAATCAACCAATAAAACAAAGATTAGATTGAATAACTTTAAATTCTCTTGAAAACCCGAAACTAGTCGAGAATTTAAAGTTATTCAATTTAATCTGTGTTTTATTGGTTGATTTTTAATAATTTATTCATATTTATTTCATATAATTTAAATTCATTTAAATATAAAGTGGAAAAGAAACATCTCTGATGGGATTTGAACCCACGTCCCCCGATTTTACTGTTTATAAATTTAATACGTGTGTATTCTTTTGGAATAAAGATGTATGTATATATAATAAATATAAGATAATTACTAATATAACTATATTGAAAAAAAAGTTAACTTACATTCGTCCCTCGTTCACAAAAAAGCCCCCCACTCCAACAACAAACAAAAATCACAGTAAGCACAAAATTATCCCAAACACGAAAACTTTCACATGTCTCAGCGCTATTTTTAGCCACCAACTTTTATTTAATGAATGAGCCTCCCGGAATAAGCCCGAATCAATAAAAAAAATCCCCTCAGGCACAACTCCCCTCAGTACAATATTTAATCGCAACCATCTTACAAAAACAAAACTCCGATACAAAATACATCCATACAAAAAAACAATCCCTGATGAATTCAGACTATAACAGGCGTTTTATATTTCAAGGAAGATTTCAGGATTGTGCTCGCGGAGATGTCAGTCGGGAAGCGGTTTTCAGGGCGCAGGCCCGCGAGTTTCAGGAGCTGCGCGCGGCCTCATCGATTTTGCCCCGGGAGCGAGGGCGAGCGACAACAGGAAAATTGTTGCAGTGAACCCGGATTTCGACGAGGAGAGAAACTCGAAGGGATAACCCGGAGTCTGATTGGGATTCACGCGGCGTCGCCGGCTCCGGTCGTCCATTTACATGCGATTAGCATACCGCAAAGACAGGTGCGCATCGAAAATGAGTAAAACAAATAAAAAAAGACACACAAAAATTTATTGATTTATAATCGGAGGGTTATTTTCAGTAGGTGTGAGTAATGTTAACGAGCAACTTTTACAAAACAGTCGCTACTTTTTAGGCTGTTTCGACAGTTGTGGATATTTTAGGGATATATTTAAAGCTTCGGATTATTTATTATTCATTTTTGGCCATTTTCAACAATTAGAATTATTTTATTGACAATTTGATATTTTTCATAAATTAAATCAATTTAATATTTAATTTATTTAAATAACTGTGACCAAGTTAATGAATCCTTATTTCAATTGTTAATCCATCAGGATAATTATGTTTAATAAATGAAAGTCCACTTATATTCGTCCCTGGTTCATAAAAAATCCATTATTTGCCATTTCTGACACTTATGGTTCGTTCTTAACCCACTTTTGACAGTTTAAATTCCTTTTTAAACCAATTTTTGCAATTATTGACAGTTATAGTTTCTTGCTAATCCATTCTTTGCCAATTCTGACAATTATGGTTGATTCATAACTCATTCTTCACCATTTTTGACAGTTATGATTTATTTTTAAACCACTTTTGACAGTTTAAGTTCGTTCTTAACCCAAATGCTCATTAAAACAACTACTTCCCAGGAAAATACCCCGCCAGAAATTGAATTTATTTTATTTATATGCAAACAATAGGTGTACATTATGTAAATCAATATCTGGCGGGGTATTTGCCCGGAAAGTATTTGTTTTAATTGCATTTGTTTTAAATTACATACATAACGTAAGTCAAAATGTCATAGAGATAAATGTGGAAATAATTTATTATTTTCAAATCATTTTTTATATAATTATTGACAATTATGGTTCATTCTTAACTCATTTATTGCCATTTTTGACAGTTATAGTTTGTTCCTAATCTATTTTTGACCATTTCTGACAATTATGGTTCGTTCCAAATTCATTTTTCGTAATTTTTGACAGTTATGTTTCATTCCTAAACCATTTTTTGCCATTTTTAGCAGTTATGGTTTGTTCCTAATCCATTCTTTATCATTTTAGACACTTATAGTTTGTTTCTAATCCATTTTTTTGCCATTTCTGACAACTATGGTTCGTTTATATCTCATTCTTTGCCATTTTTGACAGTTATGATTCGTTATTAACCCATTTTTGACAGTTTAAGTTCGTTCTTAATCCATTTTTGCCATTATTGACAGTTATGCTTCAGTCCTAAACCATTTTTTTGTCATTTTTGACAGTTATGTTTCATACTTAAACCATTTTTGCCATTTTTAGCAGTTATGATTTATTCCTAATCCATTCCTTGCCAATTTTGACAGTCATTGTTTATTCATAATCCATTCATTGCCATTTTTGATACCTATAGTTTATTCCTAAACCATTTTTGCCATTTCTGACAACTATGGTTCCTTTTTATCTCATTCTTTACCATTTTTGACAGTTATGGTTCGTTATTAACTCATTTTTGTCAGTTTAAGTTCGTTATTAACCCATTTTTGACAGTTTAAGTTCGTTCTTAACCCATTTTGCCATTATATATAGCGTGGTTGTTTCTCGAATTTTCCAGAACTTTCCATGACGCCACATTTACAGCCGCGCGCTCGGCGGAATATTCCAGAATGTTCTTTCCAGTTGCTTCTTTTACTTACGTTACATTATGGTTTATTCTTAACCCATTTTTTATGGTTGTGGGTTGATTCCAATTCATTTATTGTCCATTTTAGACAGTTCATCTGTTTTGTTGATAATTACAGTTTGAACTATTAATCGAGGTGGCTTATAGTTGTTGAAAGTTCATATTTATCACTTTAAAGTAAACACGTTTGTTATAACTTTCAAAAATTACAGTTTGTTTTTAAATAATATTTGATTAAGTATAAACTTAAACAGTTTGATCAGATAATATTTATTTATAGCCATAAATAGCCGTTAACTATTTATCGCATCTTTTAGGCTATTTTACAACGATTTGGGTTTATTTACAGCTTAAAAAATTGAATAAATAATAACACAAATATCCAAAATGTAACATTATTTTAATTACAAGAAACTCATAACTAAAGTAAACCTTAAAGAAAATATATGCGTAAAGTATTTCAATTTCAATAGCGAACCAAAATTCGAAAGAAAAAATAAGTCTTAAATAAAATCCCTCCTCAGTTATTAAATTTCATCCTGTAAAACTTCACGATCTCCTCATCGACGTCCTTATCCCCAGTCAGCGGAATCGTTTTCATGAAATCCAAGAAATCCCGACTATCATCAGGCCTGTACAGCCCATTCTCACGCACCGGCTTTTCATCATCACTAACCGAAATCTTCATATTGGAACTTGTTTTGCTGCTACTAACCCCAGCTTCAGCGCGGGGAGATTTGTATATTAAAGAACGCTGGGATTTCATATCGTTTACACAATATGTAAATTGCGATTCGCTTAGAGAATTCGTTAAATGCGATTTCGAGTCAGAATCAACAAACTGCAAGTTCGTGTCGTTTACAGAATTTGTAAATTTCGCATCGTTTCCAGTGAAGGAATTTAGTTTTTTCGGGTTTTGGAAATCCGCACTCGCCGTTTCGTTGCTGTAATTTTCTAATTGCGAGCTCGTTGAATAAATCAGTTCGTTTGAGTTGGATGAGTTTTCGACTAAATCGATTTTTGAAGGGGCGTCGAAAAACATCAAGTCGCTTGAATTGGAAGGTTTGAAATTATGCACGTTTGTATTAGAAGCGCTTGGAATTTGTAGGTTTGTATTGGTAAACGCTTCCATTTGTAAGTTTGTATTGGAAGCGTTTAAAAAGGCGTCGTTTCTGAAAAGGAGGTGCTTGTCGAGATTCAGGCTTTCCTGGATCAAGTAGTTCACCTTGTATTGCATCTGGTTGAAGGTTTGGTTGCACGGTTCGAGGATTTTGAACTCGTTCCCGAATTTTTGCTCGTTTTGAAGATCTTGGTATTTATCGGGAAGGAATTTTCTCGGGTTCTTCCTTACACCTAATGAAATATTCATGTTTGAAAATTTTTCTTCATCATCGCTTTTTTTACTAATTCTATTATTATAAAATTCGTTTTTATTAAATTGGCCCAATTTACGTATTACATTCTCATTTAAAAATTTACACGACTTTAAATTAAATTCCTCACCTTTATTATTCTGAATAAAATCCTGATTTTTATTACTTTGAATTAAATTATAATATTTATTACATTGAATAAATTCGTCATTTTTGTTATTCGGAATAAAATCCTCACTTTTATTGCTCCGAATAAAATCCTTACTTTTATTACTCTGAATATACTCCTGATTTTTGTTACTCCGAATAAAATCCTCATTTTTAAAATTCTGAATAAAATCCTCACTATTATTACTCTGAATGAAATTGTCGTTAATATTAACAACTTCATAATTCTCACCTTTGTCATTATTCAAATTTTCAATCCTTTTCTTAATATCAGTGTAGCGTTTGAATTGATCTGAATTCCACTCAAATTCACTTTCATTCTGCACTAAATAATCATCCCCGCTCATGAAAACCTCCTTCTGCTTCGAACTCTTCGAAGAGCAAATCACCAAACTCGCTTTTTGATCAAAATTCCCCGAAACGTCCCTTTCCGGCAGCAAAGCTTCAGTTGTATCATCGTGATTATCATCAAGAAGCTCATCTAATTTCGCCCGTATATCAAACTTCTCACTTTTCGCCTTCCTCGCGCTGTAGCGGCAATTCCTCGCCAAAATCGACGGCTCCGAAGCGCTCTTCTCGTCAACAACCTGCGAGTTCCTCCCCGCGCAATCTCCCCCTGTATTCAAGCTGCACCACTTCTTGAAATCCCCAATTAATTTCACTTCAAACCTCCTCGCGCCGTTCTTCAAATAATCAATCTCGCTTTTGATATTCTGCAGCTTCAACAACAATTCCCTGTAGACGTTTTGTTCGGATTTTAATTTGTAGCTGAGCTGTTGTAAATGTTCGAAATTCCCGCGGTTCGCCTCGATGCTGGCGAGGATGTCTGTAATTTTTTTCTTTTCGTCCCCTATGACTTTAGCTATGTCCGTGGCTAAAGTGTGCTTCTCTTCCAGTGTATTTTTGTAGAAGTCCAAATTGCTCTTGTGTTCAGATTTTCGCAGGAACTTTTCGTAAGCGGCTTTCTCCATTTCGGTGATTTCGAAAGCTTGATGGTTTGATGTTATTGGGGTTTTCGGTTCGTTTTCTTGGAGCTTGTTGTTGTAGATGTTCTTTAAAATTGCTGTTCATTGTGTTAAGGATATAATTGTTTGAATATTGTTCTCTACGCTAAAATTATATATCAACAGAAAATCATTTAGAGAGAAGCAAAAGTTGTTGGAAACATTAATTTGTTTATATTTTAAAGCAAGAGTTTTTCAATAAGTTTTAAAACAAGAGATTTTTTATCAATTTCGAAGCAAGTGTTTTTAAAAAAATCTTTTTTTTTTTCTTCAATATAAATTAATGGATTAAATAAAAATGATTTGAAAAAAAATAATAAATTATTAACAAGAGATTTTTTATCAATTTCGAAGTAAGAGTTTAAAAATAAAATCTTTTTTTTTCTTCAACTAAATCAATAATTCAAAATAATTAATAATTAAACTCTCTTAAAAAAAGTGCTTTTCAGTAAATCTTGAAGGAAGAGAATTTTGATAAATCTGACGAAATATTAAAGCTCTTTCGTCGAAGTTTATCAAAATACTCTTCCTTAATTTACTTAATATTTGATTCATCTTTTAAGCTATATTAGTGTATTAAGGAGTTTCATCAAGTAAAAGCTACAACTACGGATTATTTAAAACCAAATCAATTGACAATTTTGTTTTATAAAATTTACAATGAAATTAAACAAGGAAAATTTCTAGCAATGATCAATAAAATTCGATCAATCCCTTTTTCCAACTGTAAAAAATTACTTACACTGTAAGTTTTACACCTATTGAAACAACTACTTTCCGAGCATTTACCCCACCGGGCATTGAAATAGAAATTTAACGAAAAGTTGTATAAGAAATACAGTGTCTTATTAATGTAGGCTGTAGATGAAAGGATACAGATTTCGTCCTCTTTTTGCTTAATTATCGCCTTGTATTTCTGCTCGATGGCCGTTAAGGACTTTGATCCTGTCGATTTATCGGACGACAGCTTCTTCACCTCCCTCCTCATAAAATCGATGTAGAATCTCGCCTTTCTCAAATCGCTCAAAGACAGTTCCTGGCCATGATTGTTGTACAAGTAGTTGGTGATTAAGGATCTGCATTCTGCTTCTTCGGCCATTTCCAACTTATCCTTTTTAACAAATTAATCAACAAATATATATACTCTCACTCTCTTTTTCAACCATTCAAAGTATAATTTACATACAATTTTATAACATTTTTATAAATTTTGATCATTCACTTCAAAACAAAATCTCGTTTCGCTATGTGACTCATTAGAATACAGTTCACTGCTGTATTCTAATAAGTCACATGAATACGCACATTTTTATCTTCCTTGCCCTCGAGCAATTGTCTCAATCTGCAGATTTCGCTCCTCAGCATCTCGATTTCCGTGTAAGGATCCGTTTCTTCGTTTATCCTCACGTCAGTCTTGACCAAGGATACACGCTGCGAAAATTTACAGGTCGCAATTGTTTCCTACAAAAAGGAAGATTCCTTCAAAACAGCAATGTTTAATAACGGAAGATGCACTTGGATTATTTAACAAATAACAAATTAATTAATTACAAATATATACAAATTATAAACGGTATATTTAAAATATTTGGTAGATTTTATGTAACCCTATCTATTTTTTATAAGACTTACATGCATATAATAAATATTATTTTAACAGGTGATATAATAGAAATAGATTTAATGGAATAACTGTTAAAGTATAAACTACACAAATATCATGTGTTGTTATATTTTATTCATTTATCTCAGCCGTTACCATGTTAACAGTTTTTGTAATATAATAGAAGTTCAGTTTTATTAAAAGCTTCAGTCCTTCGTTCGTGCTGCTGTTTTCATTCCGTGTCTATCTCAACTTAAACCATCACAATAACTGTTTTTATTAAATCAATTATTTTTTTTTAATGATCCAATACTTGCAGATTTCGTGGATTCATTTATAAACATTTTTATACAATAGGAAATATTTTAATATTTGATTTAATCACCAGAAAACTGTAGATATATTACAGTTTTATTATTTTTAATAACATTTTTGGTTTTTTAGAAAAAATGTATTTTGATGTGGCGAAAAAAAAAACATGTATACTTTTGGTAACATCGCGATGAAAGTTTTGATATAGAAAAAAAAAATAGATACCTCGAAGTTAAATTTCGTGACGGCAATAGTGGCCAGCATCGCCGTCAAGCAATTCCCAGAGATCGAATCCCTCAGCATCAGCGTCATGATGCTGTTCCTGAAGGGAATGTGCATCCTCTTCGTCTCGGAAATCGCCGTTATCACTTGCTCCAAATAATGCAGGGAGAGATTGATGTACTTCGCCTCGCACAGCGTTATCCCGTTCAAGTTCATTTTATGCACCCTTTCCGACCTGCACAAATCAAGAAATACATCAAACCGTCGCAGATAGACATTCATGAATTATTTAAAATTTCTGAATAAATAACACTGGTATATATATATATTTTTTGTTTGTATTATTTTGGCAAAAAGGTGATTCCGTAATAAATTATTATTAAAATTTCTCACTTAATCCATGGTGAAATATTTTTTGTGAAACATAAAAAAATAAAAATATCTATTTTACTATTTAAATAATTAATAATGATAGAAAATTAAAACACTTGTTTTTTTATATTTTGAATTAATTTCTCACTTAACCCGTGGTGAAACATATTTAATTAATAGACTTTGATTAAAACACTTGGTTTGTTTCACTGATTTTTTATTTAGGAGTAAAAATTAAAAATCAGTGAAACAAACCAAGTGTTTTAATCAAAGTCTATTAATTAAATATGTTTCACCACGGGATAAGTGAGAAATTAAAGTTAATAAATATAAAAAAACAAGTGTTTTAATTTTCTATCATTATTAATTATTTAAATAGTAAAATAGATATTATGTAAGGAAAATGTTAAGTTTAACGTTTACTACCAAATAATAAATTCAATTCAATTATTTGTTCTGTTTTGTAAATGTTCCACCGCGAATTAACAAACAAATAATAGTTTCATCAGTGAATTCTTCGCAAAATCTGTAATTGAATGGAGTGCATCGTGCTGTGAAAATCTAATTCTAATTCGTATTTCTCACCCTGCCAAATCGACTAAATTGAGTTTGGATTTGATTATTTTTCCGGTTTGCTGAACCCTGGCCGTAACGTGAAGGGTGAAAATGCAGTGAGACCTCGACGAGTATTCGTTGAGCGGCGTTTCCGCTATTGTCCTGCGAAAATAAATCGGAGAATCTCAGATTTAATCGGCGACTAAAATGAGACAATCCTTAAATAAATGGATTCATTCAACGATTCATTAAAATAATGAAATTAAATCCATTATTTTAATGAATTGTTAACAACACAATAAAATTAAATAAGGAAAAAACGTAAGTCAAAAACTCACAGTGGCTAAAGGGAAAGTGATTGATTAATAATTTTATGTAATTTCAAATGACACGTATCATGAAAACTAAACAAGTGTTTTAATTTGAAATTACCTAATATTATAAATTCCTTTCAGCAAGAGTGCAGTGAACAAAGCATTTATTTTTTTATTTATTTATTTCACGATAATTATCATTACCGCATTAATAATTAATTATTTTCAAATTCAGTTTATTTAATTTACTTTCTAATTTTATTAACATTATGGGAACAGTAATGAAATTGTAAATAAAGATTGTTTATCTCTCTCTCTCTCTCTCTGTCTCTTTAAAATTTCGATAAAATGTTGATTTTATGTCAGGAACACTCATGGCAGGCTAAACAAGGGCTATATTTTAAGAAACCTAAAACTTGAAATGTCTCGTCTGAAATACAATAAAATTTTATTAAAAAAAATCAAATTTTGCGCTCATTCGATCACTTTCATGTTCCATATTGTAGAATCGACTACTGTATGATCTATAGCTTGGTCTGAATCGCAAAAAATTGTAATATTTTATAACATAGAATACCATAAAATATAATTCTATAAAAAAAATAGTAACATTTCTAGAATTTCAAGTGAAAATAATACATTATTTAAAAACGAATCCAGGCGAACAAAACAAAAATCGTTTTCAGAAACCCGAGACTGTACCATAGAAACGAGTCTGAGATGACTGTGCGTATTAATTTCCGTAATATCCTAGCTCAACACGATCCGAGTTGCAATTAAGGGTCGGTCGGCCCTCGCTAGACAGAGACGAGAAATCAATACACCCTCGCTGCCCTCACTGGGAATCCTCCTGGGCGAGCGTGTCGCCGTCACCGATAATTAAACACGAAACACAATATCCTCCCGGGCAGACATTCTTTTCTGCCCTCTGATGAGAAATCGATGGCGGCGGCTTTGTTTCTAATTAACGGGAAAGAAACACAAAAGGAGACAATTTTGTCGCGGGAATAATTAATGCGTGAATTAGGGATAATTAAAAACCGTTTTAGGGATTATTATCTACTTTTATTTTTCTTAGATTAAAGAAGTTAATTAAATAAATGTTAATATAAAAAGAAGTGATGAAGAAAAGTGAACACCAAGAATGAATTAATTTATTAAATAAAATGAAATGAAAAAAGATGATTCGCACACAAAGGGATTGATCGAATTTTATTGATCATTGCCAAAAAATTTTCCTTATTTAATTTCATTGTGAATTAATTTATATTATTAATGCTTTTACAAACCCTACACTCTTATAAGTATAAAGGTTTTTTTTTAATAATATATATATATATATAATATTTTTACAAGTGTTTTGTTTAGTGATAGCTGATATGTATGTAAATTATATCTACCTGTTTGTATCTCCCAAAAACAGGAGTCGCATCGCCTCCTCTTCGGAGCACACGCGAGGCACGCTCAGATTCTTGTAATGCGCCTCGCCCTTGTTATCTTCCAGCAACAGAACCCTCCTGAAAATACAAAAAAAGCGCTAATCATTTCCTTTTTATGAATCTTCAAACAAATATTCCTTAAACTGATCAAATAATTTTAAATTTCACAAGCTATATGCGTTTTCATAAACGCGTCGCCCGGCGCATTCACCATAATTCGCTCGCTATTAATAAACGAGGATTCGCTATTGCAATCTATACTTCCTTATAGATTGTATAACTAAATTTTAAAAATTTATATTATTTATTGTCTCTATTAATAAAATTGTAGAATATTTATTAGCAACAACTAGAATCTAAATTTACTCGGATATTACGTACGGCATTTCTTCGAGGGTCGAAACATTTTCTTTCGAATTCAGTAAATCGTAAGCTATTTCGTTGTATATCTCCAAATATGAAATGTTGATCACGTAATTATCAAAACTCTGAAACAAATTTAAAAGACAAGAAAATGATAGTGGCGTAATATCATAAAAATATGCTTCATCGGTGCAACAATTGTAATTTAATTTAGACCTTCAACAGTAATAGTAAAAAATGTTTCACCAAGTGATAAGTGAGAAAACCATTCAAGAAATAAAAAAAAGTATTAACATAAATAATTTTGGTGTGGTAATTTATTAATGTTAATTTTTTTTTTAACACATGTTATAGTGTGGTGAGGAATCGAAATGTGTTGAATTATTTCAATCTCGAACAATCCACTCAATCAGCACAATAAACTATTCCCCTTTGCAGCATTAATCAACGAGACAATGAATAACTCACCTTCGTTATGAAATTAAAAATGTATTCAATACTCCTCGGTATCAATCCCCTATTGTTGTACCTTGTATGCGAGCCGGTTAACGAGTAAGTCTTCCCGCTGCCAGTCTGAACAGTTACAATATTTTTTGATTAATACACTTTTGCGTCGCTTTTACTTTAAGACTAACCGGTCCGTAGGCGAAAATCGTGCCGTTGAATCCGTTCAACACACTGAAAAAAATATTTAATTATAATCTAATAATTAATACTACCGACTTTTTAATAATTCGACGTTTTACCCGTTGATTATCGGCTTGGCTATGGAATCGAAGAGTTCGGTTTGTTTGGAAGTCGTGTCGAAAATTTTGTCGAATCTACAGTAAAACGAGAATCGAATTAAAAAATAATTTCAATTAAAAAAAGGAATGAAATCTTCTAAATTATGTTGATAATTCACACAAATTAATTCATGAATAATGACGAGAGATGTATTTGCCTTTTTGTTACTAGGGATAAAAATGTAATAATTATGTAAACTTTGAATACAAGTATAAGTTACAGTTTGAGCTCAGAGTGTTATCGAAAGCTCCACGCAAGGAGTGATAACAATGCGAGTCGTAATAAAAAACATTAGATATATATTTCATTATATTTATTTTCTTAAAATATTAATTTGTAAATTATTTTCTTGCCCTTTTGTTAAAAAAAAAACTATTCCTCAAATGAAATATCTATTTGATTGATTGGTTCCGATGGCCGTCGGATGGATGGAAATTTCGCTTCATTCCTCGATTTATTTCTATTTTATTCCATTCGTCCGAACGAACAAATATTTCATGTAAGGACTGAATAGAAGACGAGGGGGGAAACCACAAAAGGAATAGCGGAAAATGCGCTTTTCATGTTTGCCGATTTTCCACCCCCCTCGAGCGCAATATAAATCTTTTAATAGTTTCACTCATTCCGACAGGGGATAAAAAAAACTATACAGAGGAGCTGTCCATTGTATTCGGAATAAATAGAAAGAAATGAGTCAATTCATTTTCATTCAGATTCAATAACAAACAGAAAAAAAAATAACATATAAAATTAAATTGGAAAAAGTCCAATACCTTTCTTGTTTCAATAAGAAAGCCAAAACAGAGGAAAAAAAGAGGTCTTGTCTCAAAAATAAAAACAAAACAGAAAAGACACAAGTGGAAAAAGCTCAATGTTATTCTTGTTTCAATAACAAAAACAGAACTGAGGAAATAAAAAAAAGAAAAGCCCGTTTTTTATTCCGTCTTGTCTTGTCTCAACAAAATCTAAACAGATAAAACAAATGGAAAAAGCTTTTGTTTCAATGACATAAATAAAAAAAAGAGGAAACAAAAGAGGAAAAGCTCGTCTTGTATCAATAATAAAAACAAAACAGAAAAGACATAATTTTAAAAAAGCTCAATGTTTCTCTTGTTTCAATCACAAAAATAGAACTGAGGAAACAAAAAAGAAAAGCCTGTCTTGTCTCAATAACAAAATCTAAACAGAAAAGACAAATGGAAAAAGCTCTTGTTTCAATGACATAAATAAAAAAAGAGGAAACAAAAGAGGAAAAGCTTGTTTTGTTTCAATAACAAAAGCGAGCACAGAAAGGATGCAAGTGGAAAAAGCTCAATGATATTCTTGTTTCAGAAACAAACAAAAAAGCAGAGGCAACAAAATAGGAAAAGCTCGTCTTGTATCAAGAATAAAAACAAAACAGAAAACAAAAAGATAATTTTAAAGAACTTAATGTCTCTCTTGTACAATCAAAAAAAAAAACAGAACAGAGGAAATAAAAAAGAAAAGCCTGTCTTGTCTTGGCTCAATAACAAAATCAAAACAGAAAAGACAAAGTGGAAAAAGCTCAATGTTTTTCATTGTTTTAATAACAAAAATAAAACAGAGCAAAGGCTTGTTTTGTTTCGATAACAAAAGCGAGCACAGAATAGATGCAAGTGGAAAAACCTTAATGTTATTCTTGTTTCAAAAATATAAATAAAAAGCAGAGGAAAAGCTCGTCTTGTATCAAGAATAAAAACAAAACAGAAAAAAAAACATAATTTTAATGAGATTAATGTTTCTCTTGTACAATCAAAAAAAAAACAGAACAGAGGAAATAAAAGAAGAGAAGCCTGTCTTGTCTTGGCTCAATAACAAAATCAAAATAGAAAAGACAAAGTGGAAAAAGCTCAATGTTTTTCATTGTTTTAATAACAAAAATAAAACAGAAGAAACAACAGAGGAAAATCTTGTTTTGTTTCGATAACTAAAGAAAGCACAGAAAAGACGCGAGTCGAAAAAGCTCAATGATATTCTTGTTTCAAAAACAAACAAACAAAAGAGGAAAAGCTCGTCTTGTGTCAAGAATAAAAAAACAAAACAGAAAAGAAACAAGTGGAAAAAGCTCAACGTTTTTTCTTGTCACAATAACAAAAACAAATAGGAGAGAACAAAAGCAGAAAAAAAAGCTCAATAATTTTGATGTTACATATAAAAACATGAAATGTATAATAATATTAAATATATGATAATAATCATATAAATATATAATAATCATATATTCAATCTACAATGAAAAACAAGGAAAATTTCAGGCAATGATAAATAAAATTCGATCAGTATATAAAGAAAACAAAATTAAAACAAAATTTTTTATACCACTTGGATTATTCGATCAATTCATTTTTTTTATTATTTAATAAATTCAATCATTTGATATGCAACAGCAGCTGTATTTTATGTAATTCAATGTTCGGCGGGGTATTTGCCCGGGAAGTAGTTGTTTTAATGTGCAGTTGTTTAAAGTACTTACGTAACGTAAGTCAAAAGTCACAGAGCTAAATGTGGAAATAATTTATTGATTATTTTAAAATCATTTTTATTTAAATATATTAAATAAATTTCTATTTACATTTTTATTTAATTTATTCAATCATTTGGAAAAAATATTTAATTTCGGTAATGCTAATAATTTCAATAATCAATTACTAATTTTCAATAATGTAGTAGGGGATGGCCTCTTCGTGGGGTTGAAAATTAAACGAACTGCATTTGTTTAAAACATTAATAATCGCTAACAACAATTTCACATAATGTAGCGTAACCTTAATCTTCTAATCATTCTCTATGATTTTTCAACCTGAACATAGTTACCCTAAAATCTTATAAGTCTGGCCAACATAAAATACATTTCCTTTCCGCGGTGTTAGATGGCGCGCGCTGGAGGGAAATTCAAAATTAGCGCCTACAATAAATTCTATAATTTCGTCCAATAATTATAGAATTTGTTTAAATATGAATAAAAAATCACCTAACGATAGAAAGGAAAAAGATTAAAAAAAAAGAATAAAAAAAATATTTCAAAAAATTCTGTTTTTCTACTCATATCCCGCAAGATATTCTCATTTTGCTTGTTGAGGGTTTACTTTTATCTCTTTACACGCGAACCATTTCGGACTTCCCTTAATAAATTCTACAATTATTTGACAAAAAAAAACTTCTAAAAATAACACTTTCCTGTATTTATACTGGTTGCATTTGGGGGAATCATTATTGAAAATCGTGAGAACGTCTTCTTTTCCGTGTCTCGACACCGAATACGACTGGAATTAAGAAAAAAAAGGCTTACATAATTTCTTTTGAAGAAGAAAAAAAAATGCACGAAAGGAAAAAAAATACGTTGACTTACAACCGGTTCGTATGGTTTCGTTTCCTTCTTGAGCCTCGCGTATATCCTGATGCGGTTCTTCACCATCACACTTAACTTTACCGTTTCTTAATTGATTGTATTTAATTCTGTTCACCTAAAATTTATGCGTTATTTAAAAGTGGTAGAATTAAAACACCCAATACGGGTAAAAGAGGATAAGATTAAGAAAGAAAGAAAGAATTTAAAAAAAAAGAAAAAAAAAACGTTAACTTTATAAGTACTACATATGTATTTAGCGTTAATGCAATGTTTTTTATGTCCTTTGGCTCAAAAGGGCGATTTTACTAAAATAATGAAAATTCAAGACATTAATAAATTAATTAAAAATCGGATTGATAAATTGGATTATAGAAAGCGCTATACAAAAAAAACTAAATTCGAAATTGAAGTTAATTCAAACAAATTAAAAATCTCAACATGTTTCTAATTTCAATAACAAATAAAATAGAAAATAGTGTTTTGAAAATCTGAGCTTATTTTTTTTTCTCTCCTCTCTTTGAAAACTTGCTCCGATTTGCATCGAATTAAATTAATTCATCTGAATAGTGTTGATCGATACTTTGTTGTTGATCCATTTTAATAAATGAAATATATTTATTGTATTTATTGAAATTCAAGTCGTGTAATAAAATTAATAAACTGCAATAAAAATAAAATAAGTACATTATTTCAATAAAAATACTTGTCCTTTCTCCTACTTATTTTAATTTAAATTTTATTTAAATAATTAAAGTCTCCACAACCAACAACCAACATAAAGAAGATTACAATAAGTACATATTTCATTTATTAAATTAAATTGGTTTACTTACCAAGTATAAAATTAAATCAATTAAAATTTACATAAAATAACTTACCGAATCTATGCTGATGCGAAAATAAATCAATTTTCCTTTAAAATTGAAGAAGCAGAAATTATTTTTTTTTTTTCCTTCGTTGAAAATGAGTGCTTGATTTTTCCGTTTTTTTTTCTTTCTCCTATTATAAACTTGCTTTGAGTTGCGTCGGTTTATTCTTGCTTACATTCTCCGGTCGGTTTACGTTGTTCTGTGCGCATGAAGAGGCTTTCATGCGTCTAACCAAAAATTTTGAAGTTTTTTTATTTGTATAACTGTCATTCCGAAAGTCGTATTTGTGTAATTAAATAATAATAATAATAATAAAAACAAAAAAAAAATAACAAGGAAGATAAGTGTAGCAATGAAATCAAGTTGAAAGTTTTCTACAAACTATTCTACAGACTATAATGAAGGATTAAAAACGGTTAAATGGGGAAAAAGTGTAGTTTTATAAGACGAATAAAATGACACTTTTAAAATATTTGAAAAAGTCAAGGGTAACTAGATATTTTGAAAAAAGTAAAATGTGTCAATTTTTTGAAATCAATATATCTCTATTATTATCATAGATAGAAAAAAACTGTAAAGGAAAAAGTTGTAGAAAATTTTACAGAGATTAATAACAAGAAATCAAAAAAATCGTCCATATTTTGGGAGATATGACATAAACTTACCTTTTTTTAAATGGAAACAATAGTCGGCTATGACTTTATTAAAAGGGCTATTTTTTTCCCTTTAATCCGATATAACATATGCCATAGTTATTTTTAAAATAAAATAAGTTACAGTCGTTTTTAATTTTACAATACACAAAAAAATAGTTAGCCATGAAAAAGATAAAAGTGAAACAATTGCGGTCTCTTATAGTTTTCGACATCCCCATAGAGAATATCGAAAAAAAACTCACCCTATATATATCTAATTGTTATATATATAACAATTATTGTTTTAAAATATTAAAAAGAGGGAGAAAGAGATTATTAAATTATCTTTATCATATATATATTTAATATTTCGAAACAATAAGACCCGGATCGTAATTACACATCAAATCGTCTCCAAGGCTTTCCCCAATTAATTTTACTTCGAACTGTCTCCGAGGCTTTTCCCCATCTTGATACGAAAAGTTGTTGCGATTCCATCTATTCAATTTAATTGCCCTTCCCGTTCGTAATATCAGGATCACCGGCAGTGAGGGGAAAGCCGCTGGCATTATCCTAACGAGACTCTCGTCGGCGATAAATCATTTAAGTGTTTCAATATTAAAAAGCCCGTCGAGTTATTTATGGGCAATAAAAGGACACCCTCCTGGTGTTTATCTACCCCGAGGTATTTCCAGATTACAACCGCGAGTGCGATTTGGAAAAGGGGAGAGTGACGTAGCGCCATCTATGTGTTGGTCTCATACGTTTATTTAGTTCTTTGTTTTGTGCAATGAACAGATTTCTATAATTTTGTCGACACAATTTCTTTATACAAAATGATCAACATAGAGTTAGAATAATATTCTACGTCTATGATGATCAATAATGATTACAGACAAGTTCAATTTCCCACCAAAAAAAAACCTATAAAACTCCAGGTTTTTTTTTGTGGGAAATTCAAGCTCTTATCAAAGTTTTGCTTTCTCGTTTACAAAATCTTATTATTACCCATTATATTACGAGACTCTTTTTACTTTGAAATATTCAATTTCAGGTACAATATTAAAAGCATAATTGAAAAAAAAAGAAACAGTTTATATTTCAGTATGTATTTATTTAAATTCATTTTATACATTTTTCGGATATTTGTGTGTGTGTTTTTGTGTGTATAGTCAACAATAATACGAATAAAAAAAATGTATATTCGAAAGCTGTGAAGGTAGGAGTATAAAATAAATTATTTATTTCAACAATATTGTATCAATATACAAATATAAAAAAAAAGTGTGAGCGCCTCATTTCACTGGTTTCATTTGCCAGAGGCCGTCGTTTAAGTAATGGCAGTTTTCCACTCCTATACCTTTATTCACCTTTGCTCTAAAAATAAAAAAAATAAAACAATATAAAAATAATTGTAACAAAGTCGACTTTTTTTTTCAAAAGAAAAAAAAAACACTTAATTATTTTATTCATAACTTAATAAAGCCAACTCTGATTATTTCTTCTCTTTCCAGAGGCCAACTATTCATATTTACATTGTAATCTCTCATATATGGCATCCTTGGCGAAAAAACAATGTATGAGTTATGTCGTAGTTGGTTGTAGCCAAGCAACATCCCTTTTGTTTTTAAACAAATTTCATCTGGGACAAAATTGTTTTATTTATGCAAGTGCAATATAAATACTCACATATCCTCAGTTGATAAAGTTGTAATACCTATTGCGAGTGCGTGTTCTTTTCCTTCAGCCATAATTGCCTATATACAGAAAGAAATTAGTATTTATAATAAATTAGCAAAATAAAAAAAATAATGAATATTAAAAGAAAAAAATCTAGTCGATAGCCATTTCTCTTAAGAATATACATTTGTTTTAAATTGTTTCATGTAATGCATATTAAATTAAATATAGATATATTCTTTGGGAATAAAGATGTTTTGTATATATATATATATAAAAATATGTTAAATTTTTGAGGCTTCTACTTCATTATACATGTTTTAAGAAGATAATATAACACTTTAAACTTATACAAACAAAAGCAAAAAAATATATATTTTTCTTGTTCGAAACAAACAGCAAAGCACCAATAAAAAATTCTTTATATTTAATTTTAAAACGGCTTTCGACTGATTGTCAAACACCCGAGGAGGTATTGAAAGTTTTGGTATATTTTATACCCACCACAACAGTGCCTTTAGGAACAGGGGTCATCTTAGCACCAGGCGACGTGAGCCCTGGACACATAATATTGGCCCCGCTGAGTACGAACCGGATGGCACCTTTATCGACCTGCTCCATCGGTAAGAAAAACGGATCTGAAATGGAATTACTATCAACATAATACAAAAATTGATTATTAGAAATTACTATCCGATTAAGTAATTAACAACTTAAAGTAATATTTCATAATGATGTAATACTCAAGGAAAGTTCCGAGTGGTTCAGGTAAAAAGAAACAAAATTAGAAACAATCTTGATTGTGACAACAAACAAGATGGGAATATCTTTCGGGTTTGAAGCAAAAATAAAAACCTTAGACACAACTGTTCTGAAAAAATACTCACATTTATGCAGCAATCTCAGTGTGGGCATCCATTGCCCCTCTCGATGCCTGAAGAACAGCAATTCACCACTTGTATTCACGATAATCTCTATGTGGTCGTGACTATGGAAAGAAACGAACATTAATCCTTCGAAAAATAATAATTACAAGGAAATTAAACAAGGAAAATTGTTGGCAATATCAGTGAAATTCTATCAAGTGATTTTTTCCAAATGTAAAAATTATTTAACAAGTAAAGCAAGTAGATTTTATATATCGCAACAATCAGCTGGAAATAATCAATCATTTCAACCCCAATTAAAAAAAAATCCCATCCACAATAAATACCATTTAATAATCCTCAGTGAATCCTTTTTGGGTAAAATAGCATCGATGTAACCCTCCAAGTGTGGATACTGGTCGAGCAGTTTAGTCCGGATGCCCTTTTGTACGGATGATTTCAACTGTAAAACGCCTGACACGGATTCCTTTTCATCGAACCTGCAACGAACAAAGTGTTACCCATATTTTATTGGTTTTCCCATAAGTTTTTCCTCACTTTTTAAACATTTTCTTTAAAAAAATAATAAATTACTACAAGCGGCAGGTGTATAGGTTATGAAAGGTTCGTAGGAAATCAGTGCTGGCAACTCTCGAGAAATAAAATACCCTGTTTGGAAAAATAATGTGCCCGCGAAAATTGAAATTAATAATATTTGATTTTAATTTAAATTCTAAACTGAAAGAGTATAAGGATTCGAGGAAGAAGGTTTTCATTTAAAATAAAAAATAATAACCCATAGTAAGAAAAAATAAATTGGAAATTATGAATAAGTAAAATAAATAAAATATATATATTTTTCTTTTGCTGCTGCAACTAATGATTTACAAAGTACAAAAACAAATATTTACTAAAATAACTACAGCTAAAATAGAAAATTAGGTAAAATAAGAGAATGTAGCATGAAAAAACCCTGATTAGAAGCAATATCATAATATCGTTACATTTTCGTATTGTAAATAACAATTACTGTACTAATAGATTTTTTTGCATAAAAGTTATGCTCGTTTAATTAAATAATATAATTTAAATAATTATGGTTATTTAAGAGTTATTCTGTGCGAAAAATCTTAAATATAATGTAATTTTTAATTAATTACGATCTATGAATACATAGACATATATTTAAATGTCAACTTAATTCTATGTAAAAATACATATTAATGAAAAATCTTAGATTGTAAGGATAAAGAATTAAACTTAATATTTTATTTACGGAATTATAATTGAATATAAAAAACTTGTTTAAAAATTGTATATCGTTTTGGAACACGTGCTGTTTGCATAGCTACCAACTCTAAAATAATTAAATTCCCTGGTGAAAAAAAAAAAACACCCCAATTGATTGTCTTGTTTGAGTTATTGATGTCGGTTTCTTCGAAGAATTCGAGTTTTTGTGCGGAAATGCTCACAGGAATTCAATAAATAGACGCTATTAGTGATTGCAATTGGTGCACGAGCTAGAAAAAGGTAAGTTCTGTTTGTTTTCGAGTTTTCTTAGCGGAAGCGTCTTTTCGAGACGCAAACTAACCTCTCATTCTTGTGAAAGGGGATCGGGGAGAAATTCCTTATGTTCCGGCCTTTTGCTCGACATCTGAGATTGTGAAACTGATCTTTCAGGCAAAATCACTTTATGAATTATTATTTCTGCCCGAGAATTCGATTCTGCATTGATTTTATAATTATATAAACGATGATCGCTATAAAATCTTAATCTCGTTACGATTATTTTAACACATTGACTACATATAGGGGACTGTACTGATGTTGTGATTATGTAAATGATGGTCACTATAAAATCTTAATCTTGCTTTGATTGCACAAGATAACGTTGAATCCTACCCAGTGGAAATTGTATTTTAAAACCTCATCTAAGTGTGCTGGGGTTGGCAGTGCATTAATCAAGGAGGCGAAGTTATAGCCATCTGAGATAGTGGATTCACAATAGATCTTTCGAGGTTGTGGTGGTGAAAACATTTTATTTTTAAAAGTTTAGTGTTCAACTTTTTTCGCTGTCTCTTCTATTAGCACAAAATAATGTTTTTTGTATGTTGAAACACTTAACTTTGTTTTACACAGCGAAATTCTACGGTTACAAGTAGGACACTTTTTATTTTCTCTAGAATGTCTTGGCCCCAATGGCAGGGGGCCCTGCAGCCGGGCGTCGGAACTGTTCCCACCGCCGCTGTATTAAACCCGGCCCCTGCTGTTATTAATCCGGCGGCTGCAATGCCGGTCGGGATGCAATACACCCCCGAGCAGTGGCAGCAAATGCAACAGCAAAACTGGCAGCAGTGGGCGCAATGGCAGCAGCAGTATCAGCAGTGGCAACAACAGTATGGAGCGCAGGTAAATATACAGAATATTAATTGATTCTAGATAATAAGAATAAATGAAATGATGTGTTTTATTTTTTATTGTTTATTTATTTTATGTGTGAAAATTTTTGCCTTATATAGAAACTTCTGTTTAATGTGTTTTTTTCTTCGAGAGGATTATTTTTGTCATGATTTGAATATTTTCTTCAAATCATACACAATTTTAATTTAAAAAAAATAAAAATAAAGTGTACAATCTGATGGTGTTGATCGTTACTTTATATGATCTATTAATATAAAGATTTTCTTATTAAAATTAAAAAATACTAATTAATTATGTGTCTTTCTTAATCTTATCCTCTTTTACCCGTATTGGGTGTCGAGGTAATAAATTATGTTACCACTTTCTAATCAGGGATGTACCTGCCTCTGTGCTACCAATATACTATGTATCTAATCTTCTAAACTGCTACCATCAATATCACAAGTATTGACGATAAAGAATAACATTAAATTCACTAATTTGGTATAACAATATAATGTCACCGCGGTCAATCAAATTACAAAAAACCTTTTTTTTCCGTGTAAACATTTTAATTTGCACCGCAAATTGCTGGACGCTTGCAAATTATTTTTAATGCGAATTTGAATTGTCCAATTATTTTTGTAGTTATTTATAAAAGTTTACAGTGTCAAACTTTTCTTCACTGTTACTTTTATTAGCACCAAATAATATTTTTGTGTAACAGAACCTCTTTTTTTTTAAATATTGCTATTAAAACACTTAATTTTGTTTTACTACTTTTATTCAACCTTTACACTGAATATAGTTTTGATTATTAGTCCAAATAGTAAACAAACCCTGAAATAAAATTATTTAAAAAATATTGTGAAATATAAGCATTGATTATTTTTGTAAATTAATGAAATAGAAGGTGGAATTTTAACCTACAATTGATTATAGATATTTATAAATTTAATTTATAAATCGGAAATATAGATATTGAAATGTGTTTTTATTGAAAAAATGAAATTGAATGTACAGAGAACAGAATATGCTGAAGTTTTGTGAGCAACAAATAAATTTTGAAAATATGCTTCTTTGTATATTTTCATGTGTTTCGTGTATTTTTTGTCTACACTTTTAATTAAGTGCTGACTTAAATATCATTACAACTTGATTTTAAGCTAATAGTGAGCGTTTTCGTGTAAGTTTTTAAAAAAAAATAATAATTCGTATTTATAAATATCGCGTATCGTATTTACGAAATGTGTTTATTGTTTCTCGTCGTTTTGAATTGCAGAAAAATTTAATAAAACATTTTTTATTTAAAATGATTTATTTTAAAACTATGTATGTATTTAAAAAGTTTGTACACAATCAACAAATAACTGCTAGGGGATTCCGAATGAGATGGGATTAAAAATTTTGAGGTGGGAGGGTAGCATCTTGGTACCTCCCTCCCAATGACTTGACCCGCTCTGCAAATCTGGCAATGTCCAGTATCTCTTCGTCGTTCAGTTTCAAACTGGGTCATTGCTACAAAGCGATTTTTTTTTTGTTTCGCGCTTTTAGTTGCAATAAAATAGGTCGACTCATTCGGAATCCGGCCTCTGATGTAAGTAATAAAAACAGTACAGAAACAACGAGTATCACATCCGTAATAGAGTAAGTAATAAAATGTATGTTATTTAAATAAACTCGATTTTTCCAAGGGTGAGTTTATCCAACTTGTGTTTTTCAGTATGAAAAAACTTTGAGCGCAATGACGAATCCGGCTGCGGCTTCAGGTGTTGCGGCAGCAGCCGTTATGCCAATGACAATGACAACAGCACCCCCTCCGCTTCCACAAGAAACTAAACCACCCTTACCACCGGAAGAACCTCCTGCTTCTTCATCCGCACCGAGTTATCCCCCACAAAGTTACACATCCACCGACTCGGCGAATCAGCAGAATTTCTGGAAAAACCAACCCCCGCCGAATGTACAGGATTTCGGTGGAAAACGCGAATTTCCGGATCCCAAGAATAAAAAACCCGATTTTCTAGATTCGAAATTGAATAAGAGCTATCAGGATCAGCATAAAAGGAGTGATTTTCCTGATTCTAATCAGGATTCCAATATAAATCCCGGGCTTAAACGGCAGGCGTCGGGCGAGTTTCAAGACCCTAAACGAAATAAACTCGACAGCACTGGTAATTCCGATGAATTATCCGAGGGTGAAAAAAAATTCATGAAGCAATTCGCTGAATGGGAGGCGCAATTCAACAAATGGAAAGAGCAGAATCAGGATCACCCAGATAAAGCTCAATACAAGGAGTACGAGAAAAAATGGGAGGCTTGGAGGAATCAGTTGTTGGAAAGGAGGGAGCAGATGAGGAGGAGGCGGTTAGGGCTGGCCGCTCAAGGTGGAGACGGTAAGCGAATGCCGCCTGTTAACATGAACAAACCGCCTCCGAATATGACTTCTTCGAATGTAAATCCGAATATGCCGAATATTAATACTTCGACAATGCCTCCGAATATGACGATGAATTCTGGAAACAATCTAGAGAGGACTATGCCTTTAACGTCCCCTCATTCGAGTAATTTCCCTCAGGCAACGACTTCGAAACCCCCTCCATCGCATTTCACATCAACCCCGCCAGCGGTAACGAAACAAACACACGCACCCCCGATTACATTCCCGGAGGATGACAATGCAGGGGATTCTTTCTTAAAATCCAGTAATACTGCCGGGGGTATTCCGGGTTTGGATTTAGTGGATGCACCGTCGAAAGCTGATTCACCACGACCCGAAGAAATTGCCGCGGTGGATAAGTCGAAAAATCAGAAAGCACCCGTTCCGGATTTAGAAGCACTTTCTAAAAATATAAACAGCATTCTAGGAGATACAAAACTTTTAAGCATGCTCGGTTTGGTTACACAGAATCAGAATCAAATACAAAGCGTGGAGCCGGCACAAAATGTGCAACCTGCTAGCGAGCAGGGAAGTGTTATTATGGATGATATGAGCCGTAGTAGTTTTAACCAGGATGTCGATTCGAGGAGTCAGAACTGGAGTGGTGATCAGCAAGATTACAGGGATTCTGAAGGGGATTTCAGGAATCGGCATGATTATCCCCGTGAGGATTTTGATAATTTCGGAAGAGGTAGGGGAGGAGCTATAGGGGATTATGGTGGAGGAAGAGGTGCGCCGGGTGGGGATTTCGGGAATGGGAGAGCTGGTTGTGGGGATTTTGGAGGTGGACGAGGGACTCCGTTTGGAAGGGGGAACTTCAATCGAAGACCGGGTGGTGATTACAATAGCCCAGCTCTTGGTGGTAGGGATTTCGGCCCCGGAGATGATTTTGAAAGCAGAGGTCCCGATGGAGGGAGAGGACGCGGTTTTGGGACGAATAGAGGTTCGGATAGCGATTTCAAGGCACATTTTAGAGCGGGATTGGTATTCGATGAAGGTGATTTTATTAATAGGGGAAGGAATCAAAATGATTTTGATAACGGAAGTGGAGCATCCGGGGATTTTGATAATAAAAGAGCAGGAGGTAATTTTGGTAACAATCGAGACATTGACAACAGAAGTGGAGATTTTGATAACACCAGAGGGGGATTTGGTGGAGACTTCCGAAACAACCGAGGAGAAAACTTTGGTCCTGGAACAGATTTTGGTAACAACAGAGGTAGACCAGCTGAAGATTTCGATAACAACAGAGCAGGAAACAGCAGAACTGGACCAGCTGGAGACTTTGGTAACAACCGAGCTGGTCCAGGTGGGGACTTTGGAAACAGGAGACCTGGACCCGGTGGAGATTTTGGAAATAACAGAAGTGTTCCCGGGCGAGGAGGTCCTGGGGAAGATTTCAGAAATACCAGGAGTGGTCCTGGTGAAGATTTCGGAATAAACAGAGGTGGACCTGGAGGAAATTTTATTAATAACAGAGATTTCGGAAATAGTAGAGGAGCCCCAGATGATTTCGGTATTAATCGAAGTGGGGATTTCGGAAATAACCGAGGAGCTCCACCAGATTTTGACAACAGACCTCCGCCATATGGAGATTTCGGAAATCGAAATGACTTCAGCAGACCTGGAGGGAATAACAGAAACGATTTCGGCGATTTCAGAAACAACCGGCTTGGACCGGACAGAATCGGTAGCAACTCAAGTTTCAATGATAATTACGGTGGTTTCGGGGATGATTTCAGCAGAAGACAACGTGAGGAAGATTACGATGATTACAACAATCCCGACGATTACCGCTACAGGGATGAATATGAGGAAAGGGGTGGTCCCGTTTGGGAAGACCCGCCTAAAAATTTCGATGAACAAGACCCAAATATCGCTAGCGAAGCTCCTGATGATGAGGAGTTTTTGAAAATCGAGAAAGTTATTGATTACGAGCACAAGTCAAAAAAACCCGGTAAGTGAGAATGATTGAAATAAAATTTTTCAGAAGTAAAAATGCGTCTTATAATTTTATTTAATTTTTAATTAAAATTATTAATTGTGTTAGTTACATGAGTCAGTGCAGCACTTTTTACGTTTTCTGCACTGGCAATCTAAAGGGTGACATAAAAAAATACTCTCAATTCAACTTAGTGCAAAATAAACGAACAAACCTAATGTTTTTTTTGTATAATTTACAAAATTTCTTCAAGCTTTAGTATGTTTCCTTTATTCATACACAATTTATCTGTTTTTTTTTTAAAGTTAATAAATGTGATATAATGTTTAAAAAATTCTGTCCATAGTAATAAATAATGTTTTAATTTGAATTTAAACTAAAACTAATTGTTTTTTTTTTACATAATAATTTTATTTTTTTTTAAACTTCCTAATGATACAATTTTTTTATAAAATGTTCAGCTATTTAATTAGGTGAAAGAGGGTGCTTGCTTCGTCTTTTCTTTATTACGATACAGTTATTGTTTTATTTTTAATTTCTACCCCATTTAACACGTTGAGTGCTGTGTGCAAAGAATTGAAATGTATCTTTTCTTAAAAAAAAATCGGGTACTTTGCCTCAACCCTCAACGTGTTAATACCAGTCCCACCCTCCACCCCTCCCATAAAAAAGAAACCGACTCTATCTCTGTGATTGATATCTTTTAGCGGTTAGTGAGATTACCATAGTTCCTCCCCATTTATTCGATTACCGGCACAAACCCGTGAACCGAATCCCATTGCCGGACCGCCCGAAATGGCTGAAAGAGGCCTTCAAAGCGTACCCCGAATTCGAGCCGGCGATCGGTCGTCCCAACTACAATATGCGCTATGTCCCAGTGGATCGTTCGAATTATTGCCCCGCGCCGATTTACGACCGTTATGGTGACATTCCCTCCTACGACCGCAGGCCGACTCCCATCTCCTCCGAGGATTCGCGCAGGAAGCGCTTGTACGAGGAAAGGAGCAAGGAGAGGAGGCCGCGCGATGTCGACAGGAGGATTGATGATTACGCTGGGGAAGGGAGGAGGGGGGATTTTGATAGGAGGGATGATTTTGACAGGAGAAGAAATGACGACGATTTTGATAGAAGGAGGAATGATGACGATTTTGATAGGAGAAGAAACGATGAGGATAGGAGAAGGGATGTTGACGATTTCGATAGGAGGCGGGATGGAGATGATTTTAGTAGTAGCAGAAAGAGGGATACTGATGATTTCGATAGAAGGAGAGATGTCGATTTTGACAGAAGAAGAAACGTCGATTTCGATAGGAGGAAGGACATTGACTTCGATAGCAAAAGAAGGGATGTCGATTTTGATAGCAGAAGAAGGGATGTCGATTTTGACAGCAATAGAAGAAAGGATGCTGACTTTGACAGCAATCGAAGAAGGGATGCTGATTTTAACAACAGCAAGAGAAGGGATGAAGTGATGAAAAAGCCCCAAAATACAATCTCCATTGATGATATCTTGAATCAGCCCGGGAGATTTAAGAGACCTTCGAGGATTGTGATTATCTTAAGAGGACCTCCCGGTAGTGGAAAAACATTCTTAGCAAAACTCATTAAAGACAAAGAGGTAATTATTTCATGGAACTAGTTCGAGTTGATTACAATGATTTACTAATATTTTTTAATTAATTAATTTCAAGTAGTTGTTTTAATGTGCATTTGTTTAAAGTACTTATTGTCACAGAGCTAAATGTGGAAATAATTTATTAATTACTCATTTAATCATTTATATTTATTTAATTTTGTTCAACCACCATCATTCTTCTAATGTTGCGATAAATGGTGATGGCTTTGCATAAATTATTAAATATACAGGGTGAGTTTTTTTCTCGATGTTCTCTATGAAGATCTCAGATACTATTAGAGATAGATAAACGGTTAAATGGGAAAATTAAGGGTAACTGGATATTTTGAAAACAGTAAAAAATATTTTTTAATTAATATAGCTTTATTATTTGACAGATACACTGAGAGTAGATGTAACGATGTTATATAAGACTAAATTAATTTGACAGATAGAAAAAAATTGTAGGAGACAATTAGATAATTAGTAAATAATTTTATACGGATTAAGAAAAAATAATTAGAATTTTTTTTTGGGAGATATTACACAAATTTACCTATTTTAAAATGGAAACAATAGTTGGATCTTCTTTTTACACAAATATATAAGAAAAAAAAAATGGGTGTTTCTTAGAAGCAATTAATATTTAGGTTGAAAACGGCGGTTCGGCTCCGAGGATATTATCCTTGGACGATTATTTCATGGTCGAACAAGAGAAGGAATCAATGGAGGACGGAAAGAAGGTGATGATCAAGGAGATGGTTTACGAATACGAGGAGTGCATGGAAAATTCCTACAGGACCTCGCTCTTGAAATCGTTCAAGAAGAACATTACTGACGGTTACTTCCCGTTTATTATTGTCGATAACGTTAATGACAAAACGAAATACTTCAGTGAAATGTGGAGTTTCGCAAAAGAGAATGGATTCGAGGTAATTGTTTTTATTTTAAATAATTTTAAATTTTTAATACTTATTATTATTTTATTATTTATTCGCTCAATTTTGTGAATTATTAGGTTTACATCTGCCAGCTAGAATTGGACGTGCAAATCTGCTCGAAACGAAACGTCCACAGCCGCACCGAAAAGGAAATCGAGTCGATCGTCTCCGGCTGGGAACCGACCCCCTCCCATTACACCCTCCTCGACGCCACCAACTTAATCCAAGCGGGCTCCATTCCGGAAGTGGAAATGGAGGAGATCAACTCGCCCAACGACAATTTCGAGGACGAGTCCGAAGAGAACGAGGTACGATCCTTTCGAAACAACTGCCTAATGATACGAGAAAAATTTGTATAACACTTCTTTAGAGGTTGCAGCACACCCGAGAGACGGGCCCCCGGCGTCCAGCTGTTCGATTCATTTACCATTAACACTCGTTTTTTGTTTCCCCTTCATTCCTTCACGTACAGTTTGTTTCTTTTAAATCTCTTTCACTATTGTTTTTGTTTTCTTATTTTGTTTTTGTTGTTGTTTGAAATAATTTTACTCTTGTAAATCATTTTTTGTTGTCTGCGAAAGTTAACTAAATCTAGAGAAATTCCTCTCCAGGAACAAGCGTGTAGTAGAAGCAAGTGGGACAATTTCGAGTGTTCCATTAATAATCTCGGTAAGTTTCAATTCAGTTTTTGCATTTACTTGTCATAGAATTTAATCGATGTAATTTTTACACTTTTAATTAGATATTCTAATTGAAGGTATTTTATGTCTTTATATATATAAAACAAAAATCGATATATAATATTGTGTGATTACTAAATGATAAATGATTCATACAAATATATTTATTATATTTATTTAATGATTGAGTGAAATTAAAATATTTATGCGAGTGTCCAAATTTTTTTTTTAAATACTTGCAATCGACCGACGGATTTTGCGCCATTATTTATATACACATTTTTACTTCGTTTTGTTATTATTTAAAATACTGTGAATACGAAATAAGTCTATTATTTATATATACAACCGTTAGTCGGATTCAGAGAAATTTTTACCATTCAACGCTGCAGTGGTAAGCGCTTAATGTACATTAAAGAAAGCAGGTAGGTGGAGTCTTTATCGGATGATTTGTTCTCAAATCAACAAATTTAATATATATATAATCATCTTTATTGTAAAATTGACTTTAGGTATTATATAATACATTTTATATAAAATTCTTCCTAAATGGCTAACGACAATCGGTTCCAACCACAAATTAAATACTTTGAATGAATTATTTTTGTATAAAAGTTATTTGAGGAGTTTGATAATACCATATAATCTAGATTCCTTTTTTCACTTTTTATTTACATGTTAGATGTACATTTCGTTCATAATGTGGACATTATCTATAACAGTTTGTTAAAAAAAAAGTGAAGAAAGGAATCTCACTTATATGGTATTATCAAATTAATTAAATAACTGGGCAGATTAAAATTATTTTTGTTGAGAATGTCGGTTATTCTCAACAAAAGTAACCCAATTTTTAATTTTTATTTAATTTAAAACACTTCACATAAACTCAAACCAATTTATAGTGATATAATCGAAAACCTTTCTCCTCTATTTGAATTTTTTTTATAAAAAAAAAATTACGTAAAGTAACCACACGTTATTGCTTATGTTATTGTAATAAATTGAAAAATTTGATTTGATAAATTATAACACATGTGACATTTAATTCATTCTTGCTAACATAATGTAGAATAAAGAAAAAATCAAAGCACCCTAGAGGAGAAAAGGTCTCGATCATAAATAATAATATATGTGACATTTACTTGTTTTTTATTCGCTGGTGCTAACAAAATGTCAAATAAAGAAAAAAATCAAAGCACTCTGATCACATGGTATAATATTTATCCCAAGAGATTAATGTGTTATTTTTTTTTCTACATATCTTTGATTTTTTTTAATAAATTTTATTTTGATTAGCTTAAATTTCTGTGGATTAATGAATGAAAATATATATATTCAATAACCCTTCCTATCTGTATAAAGAATAAAATGAGAAGATGTAAATCTATATACGATTGCGGCAATGAATTGCAGTGTTTTTAAATGTTTGAAATATTATAAAATCCGACGCCTGAAAGGGTGTAAATATTATAAATGTAATAAAATAACACGCGAATTCAAAGTTCATTTATTTATTTTTTTCGAAAATAAAACGCGGAATTGACAATATTTATAGTCTAAAACGATATATTATTATGGTTTTGACTGTTCCTACGTGGTTATTTACAAATCTGTTTCGCATTTGTGTCTTGAGATGATCCGTGTTGGATATGTTGCAACATTATGAATATGATTGTTGACGGTGTTCCGAATATAAAACATAAAGCATGAGTGTGTCTGTAGTTTTCGTTATTGAACGGTCGGGTTTCGTCCTTGTGTGTTGCAGCGAAACTCGATGGCATCAGCAAACCGCTCCGGCCAGCCAGCACAATGGAAGACTACCTCCAGTTGGACGAGTGGAAGCAGCCAGAATCCCAGCCAGGAAAGAAGCGGGTCAGTAACCATTATTAAATTACATAAAGAAAGTGTGTTAGAAATTGCGAGAAAAATCCTTGTTAATTTTATATATTTGTTAATAAATTTTATTACATATAATAAAACAACAATTTTAGCACAACATCCTCATATAAAATTATTTTATGCTGATTTAATTTTGTTATCATCATTATTCAGGTTCGGTGGGCAGACTTGGAGGAAAGACGCGAACAGGAAAAGATGAGAGCCATCGGGTTCGTCGTTGGACAAACGGACTGGGGCCGGATGATGGACCCCACGCAGGGAGGCAGCGCCCTCACCAAAACTAAGTATATAGAACGCGTGCGGAACAAATAAAAGCCACGCAACAAAATTCAACTGAATATATTCCCTGTTTTTCCTTCTTTTAGAAATTCCTACATTTTTCATCGGAAAAGAATGATTGTAAAGAGTATTACATTATACTTTTCATGTATGTAAGTTACATAAAGTAATATTTTATTGCATATAATTTCGTGCAAAGAGTATTTAATTATACCTTTCATATTTGTAAAGTAAAAATAATCTATTGTGTAAAAAATAATGTATACAAAAAGATAAACAAAAATATCTTATTTTTAAAATTAATTTGTGCAAACAGGAGTATAGGTTTTAAACAACTGAATTAATTAAAAATATCTTCTATTGCTCATAATTTTATGTAGAAGATATTTAAATTACACTTTCTATATCTGTAAATTAAAAGAAAGAAAACAAATCGTTCTAACATAATTTTGTGTAAAAGATATTTAAATGATACTTTCTATAAATGTAAAGTAAAATAGAGAGAAAAAAAATTTTCTTTTTAACATAATTTGATTAACTAAAATCAAAGCATTTTTATGAATGAAATGAATGGTTTATATATTTTTTTGTAATTGTTTTATTAATGAATGATTAATTTTCTCTTCCAAGAGATTTCATAATTTAAATGTATTCCACATTTATTTTTGTTATTCAATTTGTGAATAAATCAACTTTGTAAAAAAAATAAACATTTTTAATTAACAAGGCAAACAATGTTATTTCAAATAAAGCTGAAAAAAGAAGAACCCTTGGTGTTTCTCCTAAAATGGTGATTTTGTGATTTCAAATGTGTTACAGTGTACTAAATATAAATAAATTTTTGTTTTTCTACTGAAAACATATTTAAGGGTTTTGAAAAACAATAACTTAAAATATATATAACATAATTCTAGAATTATACTGTGGAATAGTGTTGTTGCAGTGTCTCTACCATAGAAAACACCATAAATTCTACCGCAATATGTAAGAAGTGACGTTTGCAAATAATTAAATCGGATTACATTAAATTTTATTTTGCTTTAACGTCAGTATTTAATAATTCGAACATCAAAACAATTATTAAATTATTTAAAAGTACTAAATGAATTATATTTATTATTAAAATATGTATTAGTTCACGAAATTAAATAGAGATGTCGCCACGTGGTTGGCGCGACAGTAGCGCCGACGGTATGAATTTCATGAACTAAAGTTAGTTGACGAAAATCATGGCAGGTGGCGTTTTTCGCTGGAGCCATCTCTGAACGCGTTCATCAATTAAAATCAATGCCACCAACTGAAAATTTAGTTGAAAAGATCCATCAGAGATGTCGCTCGGCGTCGAAGACGAGAAAATACCTCCTTGCGAGTCATATTCTCCTGGTACGAAATCTAGAATTTTAGCTGGGTTTGCGAAACAATTTCGATGATTTTTAAAAAACGAATTTTTTCAAGCGGAATAAAATTATTTTGATAAATTAAATAGATAGAACAAAAAGTAGAAGTGTTTTTATGTGAACTTGTATGCAATTTTTGCGTGGTAATAATGTATTAATTAATTTCAAACCATTTTTATTTAATTTATTTAAATAACTATGACAAAGTTTTCTATTGATTAAAATTATTTTATTAAGTATTTCCGATCAGTATGTAGAATTTGATTTACTAAATTATTTGTTTTAAACATAGTATAAATAAATTAAATAAAAAGATAACTTATCAATTAATTATTTTCAAATTCTTTTTATTTAATTTATTGATATGACCAGGCGGAAAGACCGTCGGTCGATAGCACAGACAGACTAACATTAAATATTAATAATTACTTATAAATATTTTAAAATCTAAATTGCCTGAACAGCCTAGTAGGAATGTTAAAAACTAAATTTCTATTACGTTTAAACCCAATCGCAAATGAAAAAAAAAAATAGTTTATCCCTCTAGTCTTTTGATTTCATGCTTTGTCTTTGTCAAAACCCTTAAATATTTTTTCAGGAAAAAAAAATTGTAATTTAAATTATCCTTTATTAAACTTAGTATTTTGTCCCATACATTTCCATGCATGCTTACATTTACAATTAATATAATCCATGCTTGAAATAATTGTTACAGTTAGCTCTTGTTTACAAAGCCCCAATTACCCATCAATGAAAATCCCACACAATACGAAACGTCGCGCCTTAAAAATAAAATTCATGAAGTGATATAATTTCCTCGTGCATTTCGTGAGTTTTCCCCGCAGATAAC
This sequence comes from Philonthus spinipes, assembly GCA_963082785.1. Taxonomy (NCBI): domain Eukaryota; kingdom Metazoa; phylum Arthropoda; class Insecta; order Coleoptera; family Staphylinidae; genus Philonthus; species Philonthus spinipes. The sequence continues at coordinate 23,190,882 of OY720312.1, forward strand.
TCCGATATGATCTAATAAAATTTCACGAGAAATACGCACGCGTTTACAATTTATTTCGGAATAAAATGTGGGTCAGGAATAATCGAGCAATGATATAAAATGCAAAATACGATACGTGGGGTTTTTATTATTTATCCGTGCTTCGAAATAGGATAAGCCACAAGAAAGAATTTTTATATTTGTTTGTCTGTGCTTCGAGTTTAAATAATCTTCAACGAATAATTACCACTGTATCATTTGTTGAAACGTGAATGAATGTTAAACAATTTAAATTGAAAAAAAGAAAATATAGAAAAATTATAATTATTCTTTTGCGCTTCAAGTGAGAATAATCTTCAAAAAATAATTTTTACGATATTTATTCATTCTGTGCTTCGGTTGTATTAATCTTCGGAGAATTCCACTGTATTCTGATTAATTTTAATTGAGTGTTTTGGAACAAAAAGAAGAAGCAATAATTTATATATTTAATTAGTTTCTGATTTAACACTTAGTTTAATTCAACCCTTTAAGAAAGCGCGTTCGTTGTGATGTCGAATAACACAGTGGCTAATTTTTTTCAAAATATCGCAGGACAGAACAATCCATTTGCCAATATCACGGCGAATTTACAACCAGCTAATAAGTGAGTATATTTCGTTAATTCTATTATACTTCATCTATGTTGTCCACAAAATAGTTTCTTAACTGTTGGATAATAAATAACATATGATCGAGAACTTTTCTCTTCTAGAGTATTTTAATTTCTTTCTTTATTTTGTTGGCGGTAGTGAATGAAAACAAATAAAACTTCACATGTGTCTTTCTGCCTATTTATTTTTATTTAATCCATCTTTATATTTAATATTGAAATCTCAAATTACTTTCAGCTCGAAAGGAAAACCGAACATAGTCCTCTCGTCGATAATCCTCCTCTACTTCTTGTTCTTCCTCAACATGCTGCACAACTCCGTCGACGAGCATATGGACCACGGGGAAAATGTTTACTACAAAACCTACTATCCGCGCTTTCCGAACGTTTCCATCAATTGGCCAGCATCGCCGTTTGTTGATGCCCGATCAAATGGTGGTGGAAATAAAGTCGATGCAAGCTTCGGACTGAAGGATTATTATAGCTATGATGAAGGTGATAAGAATAACGAGGATTTGTATGATGTTGATGGGATTAACAGTGACTACAATTATGTTTATTATGATGAAAATAGTAACATTTATTATGATCATAACAAAAATGATAATGGTGATGATAATCAAGTTGATAATAATTACATTTATGATGATGATAATAAAGTTGAAAATAGTAACATTTATTATGATCTTAACAAAGATGATAATGGTTACATTTATGAAGATGATAAGGATAAAGTTAAAAATGGTGATAATGAAGTTAAAAAAAGTTACATTTCTGACGACAAAAAACCTAAAAATACTTACATTTATGGTGATGATAATAAAGATGCTAATAATTACATTTCTGATGATGATAACACTAAAGTTGACAATAGTCATAATGATGAGAATAACAACATTGATAATATTTACATTTATGTTAAGGACGGTAATAAAATGGATAACAATAATAATATTTATGATAGTGATAATAATAATTTTGAAAATGATAGTATTTTCAAAAAGGAAATTGAAAAGGAAAATAATTCCATCGAGGAAAAAAATAATGAAAGTGATGGAATTATTTCCATAAAGTCAATTTTCCCCAATTATTTTAATGCAGTAAAAGAGGATGAAAATAGCTACAACGAAGTGTAACAACAAATGTATATATTTTTTTGTAATTTTTATAAACGCCATAAGTTTTTAGAATAATAAAGATCACAGAGAATCATTAATTGTATACATAAACCCAGTAACAAGCACCGAAAAGTGTCCAGCTACCGTCCCATCCTTTTCCTTCTCGTCAAACTTTTCGAGTCCATTATCTAATCCAAAATCTTAATAATCATCCAAGATAAAATCCACCACGATATAATATTCACAGTACAACTATTGCAAAAAAAACTGATAACATCCGCATCCGAGGAGCGTTCGCATTCCTGAGATAATTTATCCACTTCCGGTCTTTATGATTTTGTGAGTGTTTAATTGTTGTACATTAATTTTTCATTAGATTTCATTTTATGCAGTGAGTGGCGAATTTAAGGAGTGCATGGATTTTTACCACACAAGTAAATATAATAATAATAATAAATATCTTTAATTGTTCTAAAATAAAGTAAATACAAAAATATATATGATTTGTATGCGAAGTATATAAGTTCAGCCGAACTTATCTATACACAAAAATTAATAGTTAAACCGAAATCCATCATCAATCTTTTTGTTTAAGATTGAATTTCGGATTAACGATTAATTTTTGTTTATTTTATTGTCTTTCTCATTAACATTTAATTTACGGAATAACTCCATATGTCTTGAATCTGTAAAGAAATTCCATGGGTCAATGATTACGGTTAATACAAGAAATAATACTAATACATTTTTTTTGTAATTTTTATTCATTTTTACATATTTAATTTTAACAATCTTGCACATAATTAATTTAGTTTAGTTATTTTGTCTTTACAAAATTTAAACGATAGGAACTTTAATTTTTCCTATTTATCAAATTTGTATTTTAAAATATCTGCCTAAATTCGATGAAAATGGAATCTAAGCTGACATTTTAGTAATAATAAACATGATTTTGTTTATTTGGTCAAATTTATAAATATTTATTTATTTAACATCTTAGTAATAATGGAAATGGTGTTCATTGTGCAGTTCAGTGTCTGGAGCGGTATTTGCCCGAGAAATAGTTGTTTCAATGGGTGTTTGTTTTAATGTACATACGTAACGTAAGTCAAAAATTTCACAAATAATTTATTAAATATTTTTATTTAATATTTATTTATTTTAAAATAACATTTTTGTTATCATTTTTAATTATTAGCTTTATTCTTATTTTTATCTTTCTTTCTTTCTTTCTTAATCTTATCCTCTTTTACCCATATTGGGTGTCGAGGTTCTTATTTTTATCAATAATTTATAAACGTTTAATTATTTTAAGACAACATTTTTGTTTTAGTTTCTAATTATTAGGATTTTTCTTATTTCTATCAATAATCGGCGCAAGCTTCTCCATCAAAACCCCCCCTTCTCCACTCCCCGTCGAAACTGTCTGATGCTTCGAATTAACCCTCGTCCTCAACAAATCAGGCAAAAACCTTTCGATGGGCGCTTCTCCCGTGCTCTCCTCCTCTTTCGTCTCCTCTTCCGAAACGGAATCATCTTCGACGTAATCCTGAGGCTCATCGTAAGCAGCCTCTTCGACCCTCAGAGGTTTCTGCTGGGGTTTTAAATCCGTCCTAGCCGAAACCTGCCAAACCGGCCAGGGGTATTGGTATTGGTTTAAGTAGGTGTAGTTTTGGTAGTAATAGGGGTGGCGGTGTCCGTGGTGGTGTTGCTGTTTCTTGATGTGGTCTTCCACGCAGTTTTGCAGGATGTTTAAAAAGAAGAGGAATGAGAGGAGGACGAGGGCGGATATGGCGAGGTTGTTTTTCTTGGGTTTAGGCCTAAAAAACGAATAAAATAATATAACAATGCTGAGCAATCAGCATCCACTTAGCACTCAAAATTTAATAATTAAATATGTATCACCACGATGAGAAATTAATTTATTATAACAAATTTTTCATTAATTACGACATCAATGTAACATTAATTAATGACTGCTAATTATTATTGTCCTTATCTTGATGTTTGTAACCCTGTATTTAAGTTTTTACATTAATAAATTTTGTACGTTATTTTACAACTATTGAAGCAATAAATACTAATATTAATGAGAATTAATGTATATTTGAGGATAAAAGTGTAAATCATATTGATATATAGCTATCTCTTTCCACTAAATCGCGCCCTTCAGTAGTATTTTTTTAAAACAATATTTTAATTAATATTATTTGTGACTTACTTCCATTCCTCTTCATATCCAGTGTGATATCTGTGTAACATACTTTGCTCGGCACTTGCCGTCGTCATCGACGGCCTAATTGGTAAATTCGCATAACTATCAACCGCTGTCATGTATGTGTTAACCCCATGATGCGACATCACCATCTTTACTATAATCCAACTTAACTAAAAATGCTCTTCTTGAAATGTCACAACTGTATTTATAAACAAGCTTCGCATTTCCATCTCTTTTACATTTTTTTTTCTAGGTTCCTCGTATTTTTATCAAAATCACCCACACGGAAAGCCCAAGAATATTTTAAACGCGAAAACTCAACAACCGCGGCAGCTTTGCTGCCTGTTTTAAAAAAATAGATTTAATTTTTGTTGATACGCAAATTTGTGTTCGGGTGTCGAATTTTCTGGAAGCAACTGGTTCCGTTGATTCCTGAAATTTGAATGAATGATTTTAATAGGCGCAGTTATTTCCCTACGCATAAATTTTGTTGAAAATAAGAAAAAATAATCATTAAGTCCGTTGAGGATTAATGCTACTTAGTGATTTTTTTAGGATATTACGCGCGTAATTTAACGCGCAATTATTTCCAGCAATCAATTTGAACAAGAAAATGTGTCTTCTTTTTTTTACAGCCGGAAACTGTGTATTCACAAAACGAATATCGGATTTGCGGGATTCTGGAAATGCATTATTAAAATTAATCGATTTACGAGAGGGTAAGCAAAATCAATTTGTTTCGCTTTGGATTATTTTTTATTTATTCCTTTCCGGAAACGCATTAAATATAATACTTTTTTTCATAATACAATGATTAGTATTACCAAGAAAGCCCAAAAGATTTACGAATAAAATTATGCTAATTTAAACCAACGGTTATTGTAATAATTTAATAAGTGGGATGTTCCTTTTTGCTGAAAGAAATTTGGATATAATTCAGTTCGATTCGAGATTTCGAGTTTACAAGTACGTTTTACTCGCGAAAGCTTTTTACTATCTATTAAATATTAATACTATCCCATCACCTACTCACGAAAACTTAGAGCTAAACTAAAATTGACATAGATTAAATGAAAATAATTAATAAACCATTTCCTCTTTAGCTACTGTGACATTCTGACTAATGTTATATAATTTCTTCAAAACAAATGTTCAACAATGGACATTTGCATAACAATAACATATTGTATAACGCAAGAAGTTTTGAATCGAAAATATTTAATGCAGAAAAAAATACGTAATATAAGGCCATCTGCAGATGTTTTGGAATTATCGTCACTTATCAGAACAGCTTTGCCTTATACATAAAGTGGACATTTATATAAATGGTAAGTACCATGAAAAACAATGTAAGTACTAAAATAAATAAATAATTTTTAATCATATATTTCGATATATTGTATTGTATAAGTAGGGGAGGAAAGGGCTGGTTATTCCCGAGCACTGCAGTCATTTGTACTTCCTCTTCTCCTATGGTTATTCAATGAGTTTAGTTTTATTTCTCATTTTCGTCTAAAATCGAAAATATCTCAAAAACTGTCGATGGGGTATTTTTTGTTTTTTACATATTCTTAAAGAGGGAGGTTTAAATAATATCTCCACAAAGTTTCATGAAGCTACCGCACGATAAAAATAAATTATGATTTTTTACATTTTGAACACACAAAAAAATAGACAGAAATTCGTCCTTTTCGTCTAAAATCGAAAATATCTCAAAAACCGTCGATGGGGTATTTTTTGTTTTTTGTATATTCTGAAAGAGGAGGGTTTATATAATATCCCCAGAAAGTTTCATGAAGCTACCGCACGATAAAAATAAATTATTATTTTTTACATTTTGAACACACAAAAAATTCGACTAAAATTCGTCTTTTTCCTCTAAAATTGAAAATATCTCAAAAACTGTGGATGGGGTATTTTTTGTTTTTTACATACTCTGAAAGAGGGAAGTTTCAATAATATCCCCACAAAGTTTCATGAAGCTACCTCACGATAAAAATAAATTATGATTTTTTACATTTTGAACACACACAAAATTCAACTGAAATTCGTCCTTTTCGTCTAAAATCGAAAATATCTCAAAAACTATCGATGGGGTATTTTTTGTTTTTTGCATATTCTGAAAGAGGGGGGTTTAGATAATATCCCCACAAAGTTTCATAAAGCTACCGCACGATAAAAATAAATTATGATTTTTTACATTTTGAACACACACAAAATTCGACTGAAATTCGTCTTTTTCGTCTAAAATTGAAAATATCTCAAAAACTGTGGATGGGGTATTTTTTGTTTTTTACACATTCTGAAAGAGGGAGGTTTCAATAATATCCCCACTATGTTTCATGAAGCTACCGCCCGATAAAAATAAATTATAATTTTTTACATTTTGAACACACAAAAAAATCGACTGAAATTCGTCCTTTTCGTCTAAAATCGAAAATATCTCAAAAACTATCGATGGGGTATTTTTTGTTTTTTGCATATTCTGAAAGAGGGAGGTTTAAATAATATTCCCACAAAGTTTCATGAAGCTACCGCACTGTAAAAATTAATTATAATTTTTAACTTTTTGAACACACAAAAAAATCTACTGAAATTCGCCTTTTTCGTCTAAAATTGAAAATATCTCAAAAACTGTGGATGGGGTACTTTTTGTTTTCTACATATTCTGAAAGAGGGAGGTTTAAATAATATACCCATAAAGTTTCTTAAAGCTTTCGCACGATAAAAATAAATTATGATTTTTTACATTTTGAACACACAAAAAATTCGACTGAAATTCGTTTTTTTCGTCTAAAATCGAAAATATCTCAAAAACTGTGGATGGGGTATTTTTTGTTTTTTGCATATTCTGAAAGAGAGAGGTTTAAGTAATATCCCCACAAAGTTTCATGAAGTTAACGCACAATAAAAATAAATTATGATTTTTTACATTTTGAACACACACAAAATTCGACTGAAATTCGTCCTTTTCGTCTAAAATTGAAAATATCTCAAAAACTGTCGATGGGGTATTTTTTGTTTTTTGCATATTCTGAAAGAGGGGGGTTTAAATAATATTCCCACAAAGTTTCATAAAGCTACCGCACAATAGTAACAAATTATGATTTTTTATTATTCATGGTTTGTGCCTTTTCCCGGCGCATTCACCATTTAGTGTGCAGCATTTCTAGTTCGAAAAACTTTTTTCCTTCTTAATTATTTTTTGATACGGCTCAAAAAAAAATTGTAGAGTAATTTATTTTATCTTTCTTGCTAAAAATTGCTGGAAAATGTTTTATGGAAAGAATGGATGTGCTTAAAAAAATATTTATTTTTATTACATTTGCAATTCTAATATAATTCGTGTTTTTTTTTTCTTTAACAATAAATAAATAAATAAGCTATATACAAACAAATTTAATTATTAATATATATTAATATATATTAAATGTTTATAATGCGTGTACTGTCTGAATAATGATGCTTGTGTATATGTATATATATATATATATATAAAAACAGAAAACGTTACAATTCCTGCATCCCGAATAATAATAATAAATTATTAATCATTTTCTACTTTAATTTAAAAAAAATAAATACACACACAGATTTTCTGATTAATTTAATAAAAACGTTTTGAGATTTCACTGCAGCAATTGCTTCATCTCACCGTGGTTTAATCAGATCAGATGATTAGTGTTATAAATAGAGAAAAAATCTCTCAGTATCTGTTAAAACTTTCCGGCCCCTTGAACTAATTATTTCCTTTTTTCTTAATCTTATCCTCTTTTACCCGTATTGGGTGTCGAGGTTGAACTAATTATTTACGAAGTGATAAATGAGGAGAATGAGGGATTTTAGATTTTATATATATATTCTAAAATCCCCATCTACCATAATGGTGGTGTAGGGGTATCCAATTAAATTATTATTATTATTAAAATCGAATTTTACGAAACATCAGCCTTTACAAAACAAACCCCACCGAATTCACTCAATCATTAACATTATAAAGAGTATTCATTTTCTCGATCTTCTTCTTCTTCTCCAATTCCTTCTTCTTTGCATAAATCCTCCTCTTAGCGTACTTAATTTCCGGAACCAATCTCTGCTCAGCATCCTCTCCCGTGAAATTATCAATTTCCAGAGAATTCTCAGTATCCTGCAGCACAAACTCCTCGCCGGTGTCTCCCTTTTGGGACTTTGCGCGATCCTCGGTTGACCTCTGCTGGACGGGGATGGTGATGTTGAAGCTGGGATGGTAGTACCCGCCCTTGCCTTTTCCCTTCATGTCGTCCATGTGGTCCTGCAGGCAGTTTTGCAGGATGTTCAGGAAGAAGAGGAATGCGAGAAGGGTTAAGGCGGAGAGGGCTATTCCGTTGTTTTTCTGTTTGCCTTTTGATCTAAAAAACAACAAAAAAAAAAAAATAAATGAAAAGGAAATCAAAAATAACTACAGTTAGATAGTAAGAGCTATGATCGATGACCATTTAAGAATTAATTAATTTGTGTGTATAAATTTTAGTAAGGATTTTGGAGTGCAGGGCAGCAGTTATTAATTAATAAATATGTTTTTGTTTTAAATAAAATTTATATGTACCTTACGGTGTGGCAGAATTGCTTCCATCCACTTCGATTCATGGAGAATATCTTTATTGGCAGAACATTAACATTTACAGTAATAATATTAACACTGGTCGATAGCCAGTTTCAGAGTTGGAAATATATTGTGAACGTTAGTGTATTGTTAGATATTGTATTGTAATTGTATATTCCGCTATATTTTGTGATTTTTATTTAGTATTTTTGAAAATTGTATAATTTTTTGAAACATTGAAAAATTTAAAACGTTTGCTGATTTTTTTTATTGCATATATTTGATAAATATTTCAGTATTTTATATGAAACGAATATTTATTGTATTTAATAAAAAACGAGACGTTTGTATTATTATTGTTTATTAGATACAGGGCCGAATTTATGAAGGATGAAATAGCGGGGGGGTGGCTTCTCATACCTAAATACTTTTCTGGTTGTGCCAGCTAACTTAAAAAATGTCTCCCCTCTTAAAGGATGCACAAACTTTTTTTATTTCTACTGCCAGAACAATTACTTCGCATTAGTCTCCTGTTTATAACATGTGTGGAAATGCAAATTAAATTTTCGACGGTATATTTAAATAATCTGTTATTAATTTGAGCTATTTTTTATTTATTTAAATAAAATTTAGCTCAAATTATTTTATTTATTTAAATAGAAAAATATACATAAAATATTTAAATAAAATGGTTGTACTTTCTCTTGTTTTTTTTTTGTACTGTGATGAGTGTTGGGAAATAGAGTTATTATTATTGTTATTTAATTAAAAACCACTGATTTCTGTACTTACTTCATCCAACCATCATCTCCGCTTCCCGAATTGTACCTCTCCAAAATTGGCCCCTTTGGGCCGGCTCCGTATCCCCCCGCAGCCAATTGCCCGAACGCTAAGTTGCTGTGAGTTGCTGCGGCTTGTAGCTGTCCTCCAATTGCGTTATTTGCCATTTCTGTCTTTTATTAAGATTTTATATACGTTTTTATATCCTGCTGCAATGAGGCTTGATTAATCACTTTGCTGGCGAAGGAATTATAAAAAGTTTTCTTTCAATGTTTGTGCAGAATTCTGCAGCAAATTGATTTGGATTAAAAAAAATGTATTTATATTGTTTTAGGTTTTAATTATTAATAATTGTAGTAATTATATATTTATTTCGTAAGGGAATATGTCAATAATAATATTTTTTTTTTAATTTATTTTCTTTTGTAAATGATTATTCGTAAATAACTAAATAAATTATTTTTTGTTGTTTAATTTCTACAGTTATCCAAACAAAGCAAAAATGTTTAATTCTTGTTAGTGTAAAGGTAATGTAAAAATGTGTTCTTTAAAATAATGTTTCAAAATTTGCTTTCCCCTAATGCTTGTTTTGTTTAAACGATTAAGATTTATATTTATTCTCTTTTTCCTTTATTGCAGTCTATATTAAAACTGCGTTTTATAATGTGCGAGTTTTTGAAATTACTTCTTTTTCGCTTGTGTTTTGTTTCCTTTTTCCTCTTTTTTTTTAAAATTTCTTTAAGGAATATTTTCTTGTAATTATATTTGCTTTCACTCTTTAAAGTAATTTTTCTATCTCGATTTTCTTTGTGTTTCTGTTATTTTTTCAGCAAATTGTTACAGTGTTGAAAAATCAGAATAATCAAAAATTATTGATCATGTTCAGTAATTCTTCCTTATTTAATTCTAATAAATATTCTTACTTTATTCCATCCATTTTCTCACTTTTCTTCATTCTTTATAAAATCGATTGTCTTTATTAACTGTTTTACAATTATTGTTACTTCCTTATCAAAATTGTAATCTATCTCCTAATTTTTCTCCTTTCTGTTCTGTTTCTTTGAAGAATATTTCTTTGTAAATATATTTGCTTTAAACTGCATTGGATTTTCACAAATTATTTTGTATTCTCACATCTGATATTTTCTTTCTGTCCTATTTCTTTAATGATCCAATTTGTCCTCTTTAAAATTTGTAATCTTTCTTCTCATTTTCCTCTCTCAATTCTGAACTGAATTCATTTTTGTCGCTTTGGTGTTTTTCTATATATTTTTTTAATATTTAATCTCTTCCCTGTCAGATTAAATTATGTTTCTATTCTGTCTGTTTAATTATTATTATCTGTCTATATCTCTTTGTTTCTTTTAGCTCTCTACAGGGTATGTTTAATTACTTTTTTTGTTTCTATTATTCAAACTGAACCTCTTCTCACTGCGAAGCTCGATTCTGCACTGAATCCATTTTCGTCGCGGTGGTGTGTTTCTATATATTTTCCTACCTTTATGCGATTATATCGGCATTTTATGGTGACAAAGTTTGTCCGTAAATAATTAGAGATAAACGGGCGCCCATTTTCATCTCTCTTGTTTTTTTTTTTTTTCATTTCTCCTGTACTGTTATTCCCAGCGCAACATAAAGCTCCGTCATGGGTCTAGTAGCCTTAATTCGCTTGCACGGAACGAATCTGCTTCGATTTTAGAAATGTGGGTGACTGAACTCACGACTGCCTCGCAAAAGCGCAATTGAATTGTTTGAGTTTTTTTTTAAAATAGAAAATGAAATTTGTGTTTGTAAACATACGAAAAAAGAGGAAGTAATGAATGCAAAAGTTTCATTATGTAAAAATATATTTTTACACAATTGTCCTGAATAAATGCTACATCTTAAAATAACATAATCCTATATATTATTCCCACACATAATTTATCCTCGTGTAATTTTATCGGCACGCGCATAATTTCCTCTTTCTTTCGCATCCTTGATGGGAAAACGGGGGGAAAGAAAATGCACGCACGCCGAGAAGTCTCGATGAAGAGGAAGTAAAGAACATCAACCGTGAACTCTGTCATCAATGGTTCTCGGTCAAATGCATCACACATTCCATTTCTTTGACCCACCGTGACACACGGCCTGCTTGCCGGCGAACAGGTTCTCCGATCTTAATTGACTTACTTACAAATTCACAAACAAGGATATGGTAAGTGAAAAAAGAAAAGAGCGAGGAATAAGAATGCGAAAAAGAAATGGCTCGCGTTATTAAATCAATCATTTTTGATACAAGAAGTTTGAGGACAAACACGCTCTCATCAAATATTCAATTTCTTTTTTTTGCATAATAATAAATAGGAATAAATTATTGAAAATCTGCGTATTAAATTAAAATAGATTAAATAGAAAATAACGGTTAAACGGTTAAACTTATTAACTTTAACCTTTCGATTACGGTTAATGTTTTTTTTTTTTAATAAAAACTGAAATAAGAAACGAATTTTTCATTTTATATAACACATCAGATTTACCATAATTTGTGTGCTGGATAATTAAAAAATATTTCGAAAATAGGGGCCTTTATTATTTATTTATTCTAAATCAATATTATTTTTAAAATTTTTCATTATTAAAAAATAAAACTGCGTTCAAGTGGATTAACTCATTTCTATTATTATTATGATATATATCACATATGTATCCAATTATAAAAAATATATATATTTATTCACAATCCCCGTTACACCAATAATTTCTCCAGCTGAAGAGTTTTAAACTTCTAAAAATCGCCAGCACAAATAGCGATAATCACAGCCGTCTTTATTAATTAATTGTGAGTAAAACATACAATCGCAACGGGCAATTAGTGCTTAATTAAAGTCCCGTACATTTGTTTATTAATACAATTGCGCATGCTAATTCACTTAAGGATTATTTTCGTTTCGATTGTGCGAGCTAACCTGAATACACCGAGAAACAGTTCTTTTGTGTTTGCGCCAGTCATAAACGTGAATTAAAGAGCCGTTTACAGTTAGTCATAATCAGGTCGGTGAATCGTTGTGTTTAAATATTATAAAAAAATATATAAAGAAAAATAAAAAAGATACACATTTACACGCATTTACAATGTATCTCTTTTTTTGTCATCTTATTTATATATATATTTTAAAAATTGATTGCAATTAATTATTCAAAATATTAATAGCAGTCAATTATTTAGGTGTTAAATATCCAATTATGCTTGACCAACAATTAAAGAATTGGGTGTAATTTCGATGATGCAGATACAAAACTTTACGTGTTAATTGCAGAAATAAAGATCCATTTTTTTTTTAATTCAACAATGTGAATACGTTCATCCATTTTTTTACCTGTTAAGTGTATAATTTAAAATTTAATTATATTTATTTCCAAATAGAAATTAATGTATTCGGTTTTCTGTTGACTTATTCTATGTACATATTTTGTATAGTTGGGACTAATAAATATTATTATTATTATTGTTATTATTATTATAAAGAAAGAGTCAATCTTTAGATTTCAACAATATGAATACGTACAAAACATAATAATAGTTTAATTTAAATTTGATATGGATTACCACATAGTAACGATGAAAACCATCGTGTCTTTATTATTGTTTTTAAATTTCGCATATTTTTTTTTTAAATTTATTTTTATGAAAAATAATCTTAGAAAATACTGGAATAAATCATGAAGTAACTTGATGATGCTAGAATGACCCAATTATTTTTCCAAAATAATAATTTTCGTCCATTTGAAATGTTCCGTGAATTTAACATGGGGCCTTATGGTAACGGTTTAAGGGAAGCCCGCCGATTGGTCGTTTTAGACGCGTCTGCGGTTAATCCAAGATTGAAAATTTCACAGACAGTATAGAAGGATGTGGTTTTCAGCATTCGATTCTTAAAAAATATATTTACATTTTCACTTACACTCGTCATTTTAGAACATCCCTGGCCAGTAGAAAAAAATCGCAAAATTTCAGCAAAACTTTAACCCACTTTACGAAGGCCAAATTTGCCAGTGTGTGGATCGAAAACTACAAGTTTCATAGTATTAAAACTATCAAGGATTATTCTTCCATTCCTTAGCTACATTCTGGTATAATATGAAGTCATTTGATGATTTTCAAATTTTTGTCGAAAATTGACTTTTTTCCATACATACCCCTTATGATATTTTCAAATTTCGATTATTCCAAAAAAATCTGAAAAAAATCATTAAAGCCCTCTATGATATTAGAAATAACGTAGACTATTTAATTTCCCCCAAAATATTCATTTCATCCATTTCTGGCCACTTGAATCGCCTCGTAAAATTAACACGGAGTCTTATGGGATCGCTTGAAGCGAGGCCCGTCGATTGGCCGTTTCGTTCGCGTTTGCGGTTGGATTAAGATTACAAGCTTCATAGAAAAGATTGAACAGTGCGGTTTTCAACAGCGGATTCCTAAAGAATGCAGCTACATTTTCACATAATATCTTTTTTATTTTACGGCTATGACCGCCAGAAAAAAAATTGAAAAATCGAGCGAAATTTAATTCCACTTTTTAAAGGTCAACTTTGCGAGCTTGTGGATCTAAAATTAAATTTTTGTTAGAACTTAGATTTTCACTGATTATTCCTTCATTATTTAGCTACATTTTGGTATAATATGAAGTCGTTTGGAGATTTTCGCATTTTTATCAAAAATTGTATTTTTCCTCAAATTTCGATGATTTTTTTTTCTTTCTAAAAAATCTGAAAAAAAAAAAATCAAGAAGCCCTTTGACAATATTAAAAATAACTAAGGTTATTTATTTTCTCCAAAAATATTCATATTCACCCATTTTAGCGCATTTGAATCGCCCCGTGAAATTAACACGGAGTCTTATGGGATCGCTTAAAGCGAAGCCCGCCGATTGGCCGTTTCTGACGCATTTGCGATTGAATCAAAATTACAAGTTTTACAGAATAGATTGAACAGTACGGTTTTCAACAACGGATTCACAAAGAATACAGCTACATTTTCACGTATGGCCATCTTTATTTTACGTCCATGACCGCCAGAAAAAAAATTGCAAAATCGAGCGAAATTATACCCCACTTTTTAAAAGTCAACTTTGCGTGCGTATGGATCGAAAATTAAATTTTTGTTAGGGCTGAACTTTTCACAGATTATTCCCTCATTATTTAGCTACATTTTACTATAATATGAAGTCATTTGGAAATTATCGCATTTTTGTCGGAAATTGATTTTTTTCCATGCATACCCCTTAGAAATCTTAAAATTCCGATGAAATTTTTTTTTCTCCAAAAAAATCTGGAAAAAATCATGAAGCCCTTTGACAATATTAGAAAAAACTTAGATAATTTAGTTTCCCCAAAAATATTCATATTCACTCATTTCGGCCCATTTTAATCGCCTCGTAAAATTAACACGGAGTCTTATGGGATCGCTTAAAGCGAGGCCCGCCGATTGGGCGTTTCGGACGCGTTTGCAGTTGGATCAAGATTACAAGTTTTACAGAATAGATTGAACATTGCGGTTTTCAACAACGGATTCACAAAAAATGTAGCTACATTTTCACGTATGGTTATCTTTATTTTACGGCCATGACCGCCAGAAAAAAAATCGCAAAATCGAGCAAAATTGTATCACATTTTTTAAAAGTCAACTTTGTGAGCGCGTGGATCGAAAATTAAATTTTTGTTAGGGCTGAAATTTCCACAGATTATTCCCTCATTATTTAGCTACATTTTGGTATAATATGAAGTTGTTTGGCGATTTTTGCATTTTTTAGAAAATTAATATTTTCATAATTTTTATTCTCTATCTAATTTTTTTGTTCCAGAAAATTCATGAAATACTTTTACAATCTTAGAAAGAACTTAGATTACTGAATTTCAACGGATTTTCGTATTATTTCCATCGATTTTTACTTTTCCCAAGGTTTCCATTGTAATCGTAAAAATGTCCGAAACACCAATTATTTCAAACAAACAAATCAAGTGTTAATAATTTTCCTCATAATATCATAAATAAATTAAATGAAACTGTGTTGTGTTTTTTTTTTTATGGAAAAAACTTTATTTTCATAAATATAACATCGTATATAAAACATCCATTTTATAAAAACAGTTTTATACAAAGTGTGAAATTACAAAATACGTCATAAATAGTGCTTAAACTTACTTACTTACACACTCACTCGCGGAACAAAACAAAAATAATAATAATACATATAATTAAAAAATAAAAATAATTAAAAAAAAATAATCACACTTGTATCCACAGTCTTTCAAACTAAAGTGCTCCTTTAACCGCAGCTTTCCTAAAAACTAGACGCAGACACTCGCGCACACACAAAAAAAATTCACACAGGCGAAATTTAGTAAAATTGAGGAAGTTTTGAATTTTTAATTAAATTAAATAAGAATTATTTAAATAAATATTATTGTCCAGGTGGAAATTATGGTCGAAAACTATTAAAAAAATAATATGTATTGTAAACAATATTTAGTTCTGTAGATTTACATGAATATCTTTAGTTATATATATATATATTATTGTCCTTTCTTTTACTCTACTAGAAAGGATACAATTTAGTAAAATTGAGGAAGTTTTAAAATTTTTAATATGTAATTATAATTGTAACTTGGAAATGGAGATTCCGTTAATAAAGTAAATTGAAAATTGAAATTTAAATATGAATTATTTAAATAAATATAATTGTCCTTTTTCCTACTCTACTAGAAAGGACAATATTTTTTCTTTGTTTAAATAATTAAACAGTCTCTACAACCAACTTACAGAAGATTACAAGAATTAATTAATTAATAATTCTTATTTCATCAAAATATGTTTAAGAATCATAATAAATGGAAGACGACGCAAGCGCCATCTTTTACCCAATTAATGTTCAAGAATGTTCAAGTTACAAATTGGTTAGAATTATTTTTTTTAATAATCCTTATTTCTTCATAAAAAATGTTAAAGAATGTTCAATTTGCAAGTTGGTTTGAATTATTTATCCAATAATTCTCATTTCTTCAAAAAAAAATGTTTAAAAAAATCAATTTTACAAATTGGATAAAATTATTTGTTTAAAAATTTTTATTTCTTCAAAAAATGTTTAAGAATGGTTAATTTATAAGTTGCTTAGAATTATTTATTCAATAATTCTCATTTCTTCAAAAAATGTTTAAAAAAGTTCATTTTACAAGTTTATTAAAATTATTTGTTTAATAATTCTTATTTCTTTGAAAAATGTTTAAGAATATTCAAGTGAAAATTTAGTTGAGACAATAAAAAATAAAATGTAATTAATAATCGCTTTTATCGCTCATTTTTATTTAAATGATAAAGCGATTTTATTCAAATTTTGTCCATTTTTTTTTTTCAATAACCCTTAAGTGGTTTCAAGCTGAATTTTCTTTAAAATCCTCATTTAGTTTAAAGTCGAATTTCTTGAAAACATTAAGTGGCTGATATTTCATCAAAGAAAATCCAATTGATAGTTTTATTTAATTTATATTACAACTGTAGTTTTAATCAGGTTTTTTCATTATTATTTAAAATAATAAATAATAGTTGAAATCAGTAAGTTAATGAAATTAATAACACAATAAAAACAAGTGTTACTGGGCTTCGTCATAATTGAACTACGAACCAAGTCTCTCAAGGACATCCTTGGGCAAATACAGTAGATATAATTCAAGAAAAAAAACGGGGCCTAGTGGAAATTAGTTTTCCACATCCATGAATAATTCGTGATTTTTTTTGAAGTGGAGAGTTGTATGTTATAAAATTTATTTTTAAAAACAATACCAAAGAAATATTAGAATTGTTATTATAACTATTTTTGTGTTTTTAATGTATTTTTTTAGTTTAATTTGGATTCAACTTCACTCAATCACAAACCTCGCAAAATTTCCCTTATTCCCGAAATTGACCGCACGTTTCGGTCAACTCTCAACCTCCTTAAAGAACAGAAACGCACCATTAATTTCAGGAATATGGCCCCAGAACAAATATAATAATTATAATAATAAATGAAAAAAAATTAAATAAACAAGCAAATTAATCTCAAAATCACTTCACTATCAGACCTGAGCTACATAAATAACAACATTGCATGTATATATAGCGTTATCATAATTCATAAATAATAAATAAACATTAGATATTTGGTAATATTTACAATATCGCGCTTGGAAAAAAAAGAAAGGGGCAATTTTAAACGGCCCCTCTCTTTTCCTCAGCTAACTTTTTTTTTGTTCAATAAATAATTAATAATTACGTGTTTTCGTTTTTTTAATTCAATCCGGGTGTTAGTTTTTTTTTTTTTTTCTTGAGCATTTCGCGCGTTTTCTTCTTGATTTTTTATACTTCGTTGCATTCCAAGTAGGCTTGATGGCAATTGTCTCCCGACCTTCCCCTTCTTCCCGCTTCGTAAAGGACTTCGAAACTGTTGGCTCCTGTTGTTCTTTCCAAAAGGAAGCTGGTTGCGTATCTGTGAATATGAAGACGTATTTTTTTTAATTGTTACAATAGAAATAAAAAATAAATTAGCTGATAAACTTTTATTTAGTTTATATTTGATTAATTGTTCACTTAACACTTGTTGAAACATTTTATTTAGTTTTCTGGATGAAAAGGGAAATAACAAATTTTGCCTTTTTTAGTGTATCTATAGAAAACTCGATCTTTTTCGCCCGTTTCATCCAACAACTTCATATAGCATTTTTTAAATGTCATCCAGAAACTTTAAATGTTGTTTTATTTTAATTTCCAGAAAATTCTCAAAAAGCATTTTATTTGAATTTAATCCAGAATTGAATTTTCTAGAAAATTTAAATAAAATTCAATTTCAATTTTCTAGATGAAATTCAAGTAATATTCTGTTTGAGAATTTTCTGGATGGAACGGGCGAAGATTAACTTGGCTATTTCTGGAACAAAAGACTAGTGAGGAGATTTAGAAAAGATGATCAACTTTCTTTCAAAAGCTTCCCTTTAAGAATGGCCAAATCTTCTTCAGAAGATGGATAAGACAGCGGAAACCATCTGCCAATTATGTGACTCGGCGGACATAACATGAAATGCGTGGCACTGTAGACTTGTTAGTTTCGAGGGAGAAATTAGACTTCTCAGGAACTACGAACCAAGTCTCTAAAGGACATCCTTGGGTAGGCACAATATACTTCATTAGTCGCGATGCAGTAAGGCTGAACAACCAAAGGACTCCGTTAAAAAAAGACTGTCAACTTCCATTTCAAAAGCTTCTCACGAAGGATGACCAACTTCCTTTAAAAAAATTCTCAGAAAGGATGACCAACTTCCTTTCAAAAGCTTTTCATGAAGGATGACCAAATTTCTGTCGGAAGCTTCTCAGGAAGGATGACCAACTTTCTTTCAAAAGCTTTTCATGAAACAAAATTTTTAAAAAATAACAATTGTATAGACCAGCGGTCTTTCAGTCAGTATATTTATATTTAACTCAAGGTAGGAAGTATGTAGAAAAGAACTAATAAGGGTGGGGGGGGGGGTTAAATCTGAACACATAATTTATTTTGATTCTTTTTCTTCAATTTATGAAGAAAGAATTATTTACAAATTGAAGAAGAAGAATTAAAAATAAATTATATATGTGAATTCTCCTTCAATTTGTGAATAATCCCTTCTTTGTAAATTGAAGAAGAATTAAAAACGAATAATTTAAGTGAATGCGAATTGCACTATGGGCAGATTTTTTAAACAGTCTTCCAATAAATTTCCCTGATTTTTCCATCAAGATTCCGAAAATCCCGTCGATTCGTTTTATAACCGCTCGTGATTAATTAGTATCGGCGTGTCGCTTTCTAGAATTTCCTAGCCGTGCCACAAAAACGGAGTGAAAGGAGGCGCGCACATCAAAAACGAATTTGCGCGCGCGCGCCTCTGTAAGAAACAAAACAAATGCACTAGAAAAAAAAAAATAAATAAAAGAAGCGAATTACGAGACGTAAAAGAGGATAATTTCATGTGCGCGAAAAAAAAAAACACGCGGCCCACTTTACTCCTTTTTACGCTTCGTGTCCTTGATTTTCGGGTAATGCGAAACGGATTGGCCATTAAAAAGAACTTGACCTTGAAATCTGGATAGTGATTTAATTAGTTTTAATGTTAATTCCTACAAGAGAGATGACTTTTGTTGCAATTCAAGCAATTATCTTCTTTTGTTTTCTTCGAGAAAACAATACTGAAACTAAAGTGGATCTTGAAAATCTTCATTAAATTAGTATTTTTTTGCGTGCTTTCACTCGATCTTAATTTCTGCGGAAGAATCAAAACGATGTTTGCTTTAATTATCTATTTTTTGTACGATTTGGTAATGAAATCCAAAATGAAATGAAAGTAAAATTGACAATTCAAACAAAAACCTTTCAGAATTATTAAAAAATAAACTTTTCTAATATTATCTTGAAGGATTATATATAAATAATCCTTCAAGATAGTCTTTCAGAATTATTAAAAAATCTTGAAGGATTATTTATATATAATCCTTCAAGATAATATTAGAAAAGTTTATTTTTTAATAATTCTGAAAGACAATAATACAAAATTCTATGTCTCAATAAACTTTCAGGATAATTATACAAATGTCTACTATTTTAATATTCCTGCAAAACAATATTATAACAGTCTACTTTTTAATAATCCTGCAGGACAATGATACAATAGTCTACTTTTTAATAATCCTGCAGGACAATGATGCAATAGTCTACTTTTTAATAATCCTGCAGGACAATGATGCAATAGTCTACCTTTTAATAATCCTGCAGGACAATGATACAATATGCTACTTTTTAATAATCCTGCAGGACAATGATACAATGTGCTACTTTTTAATAATCCTGCAGGACAATAATACAATAGTCTACTTTTTAATAATCCTGCAGGACAATGATACAATAGTCTACTTTTTAATAATCCTGCAGGATAATGATACAATAGGCTACTTTTTAATAATCCTGCAGGACAATAATACAATAGTCTACTTTTTAATAATCCTGCAGTATAATAAAACAAAGGTATATTTTTAAATAATCCTGCAGGGTAATAGTACAAAAGTCAACTTTTAAGTAATCCTGCAGAATAATAATACAAAGATCTACTTATTAATAATCCTGCAGGAAATTACATTATTGCATATTCATAATTCAAATTTAAAGTTCGTTTTTTAATCTTGAAATTTTGATAGTGAAAATGCAAAAATATTATGGTTAAGATTATTAAAAAGTAAACTTCCTTCGATTATACAATTTTTTAGTCGAGCAAGAAGAATTAACCGCGAAATTAAAGAGAATTATTTGGCTGTTAAAAAACCTTGATCTTGATCTCTGTAAGCTGTCATTTTTAAGTTGAATTTTACTATTTTACAATTTACAATAATAAAATTCAACTGCAGGATTATAAAAAAATATTTTATTATAGTCCTACAGGATTATTAAAAAGTTGACTTTTGTTTGATTTAACCCTTCTTTGAAATGTAATCATTGCTCAGCCAAAATGTAGACGTATCTTAGAATACATCGGACAAGCTTCAACTTTTATGGATCTGACTACATAATAAAAAAAATACAGAATTAAAGCCTATTATTATTATTAAACCAATAATTTTCTTTTAATAACGCAATTATCAGGTTTCGTGAATCCAAACCTACGGTTGGCTATTTTTTTTTTTTACTTACGTTCCAAGTTGGCAGAAGATGCTCGATTGGCCGATGTCGTTCGTGCATTCCGTGTTGGCGTCGCACATGTATTTCTGCATGCACTTGCTCTTGACGGTCGAGAGTGATTTCACGAAGCCCTTCATCATGGAAATTCCGGCGACGGAGGCGTCGCTGATCGAGTCCTTTTTGCCGATGTTCCTCGCCGCGATCGATCTGTGCGAGAAGGAGGTCTTCAGGGCGTCCAGAAGATTCACAACAATATTGATGAACTATAAAAAAGAAAACAAATAAAAATAAACAAATTATATTGTGATTATTGACATTTTTTTAAATAATTATTTTAAAGCAATTTATAACTGAAAGCATTCAGGTTTTAAGAATATTTGAATTATTATGTTCTTACAAAATTTTGTAGTAATCACATTCTCCGCCCGGAAATCTTATTTTTTTTATTTATAAATTTTCATTAGGTCGCGCATTTTCACTATAAAAATGAGATATAAATTCAACCGATTGTGTTTTTTATTCATACTATTCAGATAATTTTAACCATATATTAATATAAATAATTACAAAGCATGTAGGTGTTAGTTGGTCTGCATCAAGCAGAGGTCTTAAATTATATTTAATTAAATTTAAATTATACCTCAATGTTGTAAAGTGAAAATGTCTACAATTCAGTTTCATTTAATTCAAACAAACAGTTTTTTTTAAATTTTATTTACATAATTCTTCTAAAATGCTTCATTTCATTAAATGATTTATTTATTTATTCTCACGATAAGTGAGAAAGTTATTCATGAAATTCCGTTTTAATTTTCATATTTTCGAAATAATAAAGATTCAAATTATTATACATTGATGTGTTTTCACCGCAATTAATTAATCCAACGTTAAAATTATGCGCGATTTACATAATTTTAGCGTTGGATTTTCATAAAGTTGTTTTAGCTTTCCGACAGCTGTACAGACGAGGGATAAATCCATACCTTATATAAGGCGAAGCTGTACTGACGAGAGATAAATCCCGAAATACAGGTATACAGATAGCCTTTTATTCATGGTTAGATTTTAATTTTTGTGAAATATTTTTTTTATTTAAAAAATCTTTCCTTTACTAGCATTGCTGATATGCAATGGCAAATATCTGCTGTTTAATTCAATATCCCGAGTGAGTATTTGCTCTTGGAAATAGTTTTCTCGATGGATATTTCTATTTTCATTTTACTTACTTCGTAAGTCAATAGAAAGGGAATAATTAATTAATTATTTTCTTTTGGTTCGACTGAAACTGCAATGTGAAACACTTCAATCATCTTTATTATATTTTATTTACTTTTTCCTCATTTATCACTTTGTAAAACATATTTAATAAGCGTTTGTTATAATGAAAATGTGTTTGTTATAATGAAATCAATTGGTTTTGTTTTACTAAAATTTTAGTAATGTTTATTATAATGAAAATTTGTTTGTTATAATGAAATCAATTGGTTTTGTTTTATTAACATTTTAGTAAAACAAAACCATAATGAAATCAATTGGTTGGTAAAACAAAACCAATTGATTTCATTATAACAAACAAATTTTCATTATAACAAACGCATATCTTTATTATTTTAATCATGTTCAAGTTATTAATAAGAACAAAGTGAAAACAATAATTTTACACATACTTAGAAAAAAATATTCTACAATTACCACCACCAAAAAAAAAAATATTGTGTTGTGTGAGTTATTTATATTTGTTTTGTTTTTATATATAACATACCTCTCCAGCTTGTTTAGCCATGGTGTTGACCTGTTCCGGATTTTGGGATCCGACCACCGCCGATAAAATTGCCGCCAGAATTCCCTGTGCAAGCGAAGCCACTACTAGTGCAAATTCTAACTCTATTTTCTATTCGTTTTATTTTCATTTTTTTTAAATACAATCCAATAAAAAATATTTACAAAAAGAAAGGAGAGGATGAGAGGAAAGAACGAACGGAAGCAATAAATTTCGTTTTTTTATGTGGGTGTTGTTTTATTGCCCGCTTTATCTATGTTTCTAGAAAAGCACCAAAAGCTTTAAAAAAAAATAATGAAAATTATATAAAAGGAAATGTATTTATGGTACATATTTAGTTGATTTATTTTAAAAAGGGGTTGTTTTGAGTTTTTTTTTTTATTATTAATCAAATTCAGTCATTATTCGTGATATCAAATACAATAATAATAATAATAAATCATTTATTGACCAATTAAACAATAATATACATGTTATCAACTTATTTATTTCTATATTATTGGTTACTCTGTTGGACAAATAAAGTTATTTGTTGTCTAAATAATAATTTAATTATTCTGTCATATGTTGGGTTAAAATAATATTGTAACGAAAGTGAAAGAACGCTCTGGAATGTTCCGCCGAGCGCGCGACGGTAAAAATGGCGTTGTGGAAACTTCTGGAATATTCGAGAAGCAAGCGTGTACATTTCGTAGCAATATGAAAAAAAAAAAAGTTAATGCGGTACTCAAATAACAACAATGAGTTGAATCAAATTGTGATTAAAATTATCATGATTCGATTTTTTTCGAATCTTCATTATTAGAAGAAAATTATCGTCATAATTCTATTCGATATTTTTCGCAAAGTATTCAAATATATTCATTCGAATGGTCAGATCACTTTATAAATTTAATTTATTTAACTTAATATTATTCATTAAACATAGTTTATAAGCGATGTGAAGAGATTCGAACAATTAAAAATAAAACATTTTATATTCCTGTCTTTATACTTGTGCTTTAAGTGAATAGAACACTTTGTATTCCTATCTTTACTTAAAAGTGAAGAAAGGAATACTGTAAGTGAAGCATGAAATACAAAGTGTTTTATTTTACTTCTTTAAGTGAAGAAATTAATACAAAGTGTTTTATTTTACTTCTTTAAGTGAAGAAATGAATACAAAGTGTTTTATTTTTAATTATTTATAACAATGACTGAATTTGTTAATAACCTGTGAGTATTGTTATGAAATTTGTTAGGATTCGTATTTACACAACTATTCCATTTTATCCTTATCTATTCATTTTTTTTAATCATTCGAATTACTTACTTGCATGGGTGATCCGTTGTCGACCTTGTCGATTCCGTCACCGCCGCCGCCACCGCCTCCAAGGATGGCGGTGAGGATTTTCAAACCGACGGAAAGGAGGTTGGCCCACGGGGACGGGGCGATGCCGTCGTCCAAGCTCTCCGATTTATTGGGGCCGACGCTCTGGCCACCGGGGTTGAAGATCATTTGCATGAGCATACCTGGAATTTCCAGGAAGTTCAGAATCGCCCGGGGAACGGTGGAAGATTAGCGAGTTTTATGATGAGGGACGAGCGATGAATGAGAGTGTAGGTAGAAAGACGAAAATACGGCGGGGTTGTAAATGGTGAGATAAGGGTTATTGAAAAGTCGTGTTATTGTTGTTGTTGGGTTTTATTTGAAATGAGTTATGATGAGAGAGAATTCAAACAAACTCTCTTCAGTTGAAAATTTTTTTGTTATTTGTTTCGCTTTAAAATTATGATTTGATTATATAAAAATCTCGTTCTGTAATAGGAAATTTCAGATGAAAAGTTTTTTTTTTATTTTCGTTTCGATTTATAATCTAACTTTTCTTTGTTGAATAAAACTCATTCTGTAATTCGTAATGATTGTAATTATTTACGTAAGTCATAATTACAATGGCTACATAAAAAGGTAATTAATCTTTGTTAATTATTTCAGGATGATTTAATTCAAAAATCAAATCACTTAAGTGAAACAAACCAAGTGTTTTAATTTCAATTAAATCATCCTGAATTAATTCAAAAATGTTTCACCACGGGTTAAGTGAGAAATTAATTAAACATATTTGTTAATTATTATCAAAATCATTTTCTTATTTACTATTCTGCTGTTAAACGCTAGAAATAATTCAAAAACATAAAATCAGGCCAAGAATGAATAACCACACGAGTGAAACCGATTTCTTCATGTACGCTCAGAACAGTATGTGTAAGTGTGTGTGTTGTTAAAATGAGGTGAAATTAGTTTATAGAAAACAAGAAAAAGTCCTTACCAACAATTTCCTTACCTAATAAGTTGGACCAGGAGAATCCGCCACCGGAGGATTCTTGGATCGAATTCGTGTTGACGTCGTCGAGGTCGTCGAGGGCGACCTTCTTGATGGCGTTCGGTTTTTCGGCGAATTTCCTTTCGATCCTCTGGGCGGGTAGCTGGGGATTTCTGGCGGGCACGAAGCCGCCGGTTTCGTATTGCACATTAGGATAAGCCAAGGTGTTGATGATGCAACTGCTCGCGATCAGGGCCAAATAAGCCCATCCTGTTGCAAGCTTATACATTCTGAAAAAAAAAATGAAAACAAAATTAATAAAATTAAAATCAATAATAATAGTTTTTTTATTTAGTCTTACATAACATTATTATTTGTGCCTTTACTTCTCAGTGTAAGGAGAATCATAATAAAAAGGAAAAAGGGGTTGATCGAATTTTATTAATCATTGCCAGAAATGTTCCTTGTTTAATTTAATTGTAACATAATAATAATCTTTATTAACAGATATATACAGAAAAATAAATAATACAAAATCAAACAATATCTATCAGGCCAGATTAACTCCATTCAGTTAAAATCTTTTTCTCACATCGTTTACGCTTTTCCTGGTTTTAAAGATTGACACAAAGATCGCAGATCTTTATATCAAACTGTTTTTTGGGAATAGTTAACCATTGGTTATCTACAGGGAGGAATATCATGAATTAATCATTATCAGTGTTTTTCTGAATTATATCAATAATGTTTCATTACGGGTTAAATGAAAAATTAATTAAGTATATAGGTTTTGCCATTCTCAAACGTACTGTAATATTTCGTAGATATAATTTCCATTGATTATTAGTAAACGTTCTCTTTTAAACCAGTCGTTACATAATCTACAGTATTTTAAGTTAAATAAATATATATATAATCTGAAATCCCCATCTACCATAATGGTGGTGTAGGGTTTTAAGTTAAATATAACGCTTTGATTTTTTCTGAGCAATATAATATATTAAATGAATCCGTGTCTCGACTGTCAATCTTCATTTCAATTTATTTCTCTTCTCTTCTCGTCGTCGGTCTCTGTAGACTTGCAGGGCACTAGGTCTACACGGCGTATAACCTTGTAACAGTTTTGAAGAACCCGTTAGCCGGAACACCGTTAAATCTCACGACTCATTTTTTTTTTGTTTCATTTCTTTCTGCTCCCTCCGTCTTCTGGTATTCCTCGAGCGCCTCCTTTTCTTTTCGGTCGCCGTACGTACGTACGAAATTGAACCACTTGCACTAAATGCTCATGCAAATAAACCGAACCGCGTAACTGTATTTCGCTGGAATGATGCTAAATACATGTACGCACCTACTGCTCTAGTTATGCACGACAAATATGGACGAGAGTGTACTAGAAATTGATTAAAAGTGCTAATGGTTGGTTGATTGATAAGCTTGTTTAGAATTAATCGAATTGAAATGATTTTTTATAAGGTTGACAGGAAAAGAAAATGTGTTAATCGGGGCTATTCCATACGGAAAATGTTAAGTTTAACGTTTGCTTTATTATGCATATATGTATAAATATATTTAAAAAAGCTGACGATAAAAAATAACATACACGTTAAACTTAACATTTCCCTTACAGAATAGCAATGATGACAATTATGTAGATATATATATATATATATATATAATATTGTTCAGTTTTTTTTTCTTCTCCTACATAACACGAATATGACATTTTTTCATTCATTCTTGGAATTATTAAAAACAAAATTAAGTGTTTTAATAATAATAATAAATTTGTTACGGAATCTCCATTTTAAAAAACATATATTACAAATATTTATATCGAGTCCAAGATAAGAATGCACAGCATGAGGATCTTAAAAACATCGTCTCGTACATGAAAGATCGAAGAAAAAATTGCAAACGCCATTTTTTTTAGAGATTAGAAAGTGACAATGACAAAGTGCCATTAGTTTTTTAATATGCTTTAAAATAAATACAAAAATTGGGGTAAAACCTGAAAAAGTGCTACTTTAGGAAAAATTACTGTGATAAAAGTTTATAATAAACAAAAAATCAGCATGGATATATATTATATCTTTAATCTATTTCAACATCCTCTCTTTCTTGTTTCTTTTTTTTCGTTTATCTTCTTTTTTTCCTTTTGCAAATAACTACTAGGTAAATGTCGAATCGCCCTAAAACCCGTACTCTCTCTCTCTCTCTCTTTCTCTATCTCCTTTCCTTTCTTACAACTGAGTTACAAGCTTAATTATCGGTAATTCCATAACAGGTAAGAATGCAAATCGCATTCAACCTCCTGAGTGTTTCCTTTTAGGCAGCACGTTTGGAATAGATTTGTCGTCGTCGTTGGTAGTTTTTCGTTTAGGAATACAAAAATGGAAATCATCGGGGGGGATCCGTTTTAGGACGGCCGCGTAGAAATTGTTATGCACGCAACAATTCACAGTTGTATTCGGGTCAATAGGAAGGAAGTCGACCGTGCGTCGCCAAAGCAATTTTCCACGCGCTAATTTTAACCATTAGAATTAAAATTGATTGATTCAGAAAAAAAATATTACTATTAAATCTTTGTTATCTGAAAAAAAAGGAACACATTGTTTATAATCTAACAAAAAAATTAAATAATAAACACCCTTCTGTTACAATTCAACAATCCATCACTCATTTAAATGACAGTTCAGCTAGTTCTTATTTGCAAATCATCATAAATTCATGACAGGGCAGAAAGACCTCCGGTCGATAGCCCATGACATATTACTAACCAATCAATATATATTGTTAATATAAATATTTGTAAAGAAGTCTAATTCCGCTGTCTCAATAAAGATGTTTGTATATATAAATTAAATAAACATAATATATTCTCAAATAAACTTCGACACCCGAAAAGGTACAAGAAGAAAGTTTATAATAATAATTTTCAAATAAGGTCCATAGGTCTTTCTGTACAGAAAAAAAAAACAACAAGAAGAAAATCAAATAAAAAGAAAGAAATGTTATTTGATTTAATTTAAATAATTGTGACCAGATGATTAAATACTATTTTCTGTCCAGAAGAAGAAAATTGCAGAGATTAAGCTATGTTCACAATAACAAAAAAAGAAGCAAATAAATCTTTTATACTTATTCCTCATTTATCACTTGGTAAAACATCTTTAATAATCGTTTGTTGCAATGAAATCACTTATAAAACAGGGAAGTCAGGGTAAGTGTGTGAAACCATTAGATACCAATCGGGCAAATTTTATTAACTTATAAAACATACTACTAAATTTTAGAAGTGATTTCATTGCAACAAACGATTAAGAAATAAACAAGTTTACGAACTATAACAATTCGTTTCGAGCATAAAGAGCGGAGAAAAACACCTGTTTTCATTAAATCGAGTTAACCGTTTTGAAACTGTTTCTGAAGTTGCCATTGTTGCCGTAATAAAATTAGCCCGAGTGTATGGAGCTGGAAATTACGGTCATTATCGAAGAACATGTCGGCTGGAAGGAAAGATCTAACGGTTCACAAAGTGAAATTAATATAACATTTAATAATGAATAGAAAAAATAAACAACAGAAAATAATTGTGGCGATAACTGATGTTAAAAAAATAATATAGAAGGAATAAATCACACTGGTATTGAATCATTCAAAAGATATGTTTCATCATTATTAACAAATAATAACAACAATATACTGATTTCGGAAATATTATGGCGGAAGAAAAACGAAGAATGAGAAATATATAATTGGAATTTATTCCAGCGAGGAAAGCGCGTTTTCGCCACACACGAATCACAAATATGCCTGTTTCCTTATATTTCACTAAAACAATGCTACAATTACATTATTGTTGAAAATCTTTGTGCAACGTCGCCATTGTTTGAAAATTATTCGGATGTATCCGAATAACAATAAAAGAAAATAAATAAAGAAAACAAACATGTAATAATATTACAACAACTGTAATCAAAGTAATTAGGGGAATGACGTAAAAAAAATAATTAAATAAAATTTACTCAATAAATATTAAAACAATAATAATAACTTAAATAAAAATAATTAGAAAATAATTAATGAATTGTTTCCACATTTAGCTCTGTGACTTTTCGACTTACGTTACGTAAGTACAAATGCACATAAAAACAACTACTTTCCGGGCCATATTGTCACTGTCTAAGCGAGGTTCACAATTGATATACTTACTTAGATTGTAAGGTTATTATTATATATACAAATATCTTTATTCAAGGATTGTGATTGGTAATTTGCTTTTTTTTATACATACGTTTTGCAGTCTTTTTAGAGCGTCACACATTTCTTATAAAATTTTTAATATGTAATTATAATTGTAATTTGGAAATGGATATTCCGTTAATAAAGTAAATTGAAAAAAGGGACTTTTACATTATATTAAGTACAGTATTGTATAATATAATATAATAATATATAATTTGAGGTTGTCCTTTCATAGGCTATCGACCTTTCGGTCTTTCTGCCGATTATTATTATTATTATACGTATTTTTCAAAATAAATAATGAAATCAGTTATTTAAATATTTTTACATGAAATTTTAAATAAATGCCGTTTTGAAAAAGTTGTAGAGAGAAGAAAATAACGCCAAAGGAAAATAACTGGCCAAACAAGAATCCACAAACGCAACGGTTGATTTTCTAGATATGTAGAGAGAGAAAAAAACCTGGCCACGATTCTCCGGAACGAACGAACCAGGATTTTATTAACGGTTCGCCTTTTGCCAATTAATCCTACAATGCTGGCTGGCGTGAAATTAATTGTGATTCCTACAATGAGTAATTAATTAAGAGAAGAAAAAAAAAACAGCACACACACACAAACAAACAAGACGGTGTTTGCGGAAATATAACTGTCATGATTATGAATAATTTAAATTAGAAGTGAATATAAATTGTGTCGATTTCAGTTACTTAATTATTCGCGGATAACATAATATTTAATTAAATAACTCATCTCAATATATATTTTATGCACAGGTTGTTCTAAATTGATTGCCAACTTTGTTATTAGTTGAGTTTACTACTACTTCGCTAATTTAACCCACTCTCTAGCTTAACTAAAACAAAGTAAGCAATGGTGCGCACTTAATTTGGAACAACCTGTATACAATAATAATACATTCCTTGATAATATGCGTTAGTCGAAACAAGTCGGTAGGTTTACATTTTTTTTTCAGAACGAGATGTAACAGTGGATTTTCTAGTGTCTATTGTAATGTGCATGCATGTCTTTTAGCCCTCATGCAAATTCTTTTCCAGGGATGCTCATCTGTTGTTTGGAGTCATGATGAGTATTTTCAGACTGACTTGGAGCCCAAAATAAAATAAAAAATTCGCACCTCACTGTGTTTTATTGGTTGATTTTTAATACTTTATTCATATTTATTTCATACAATATGAACTACCAATGTCTAAATATTAAAACCATTAATTATTCATATTTATTTTATACAATATGAACTACCAATATTAAAGCATTAATTAAAATAAATAATTATTTAATGATAAAAACATCATTATAGCAAAATAGAAATTCATGTGCTTCTAGAAAATGCGGTTTTCATGTGCATGCGCAAAAGTGTCGGCTTAATGGCCAACTGTTCCAGCCAATAAAAACGAGAAAGTCCGAGGAGATATTTCCTGTCGTGCGGGGCATTCAGGAATTCGAATTCCAAGCGGGCCTCTCTCGCTCCTTCCATCTCTCGAATGTCCTTCCGACGCGATTACTCTCCGGCTCATTATCTTTAATCCCTTTTCATCTCGAAAAGTGTACACACACACACAAAATAATCAAGCCAGGTATTTAGTGTTTTGATGGATTCAGAAAGTGAGAAAGGAAAAGAAAGTGAGAATTATTGGATTAATAATCCGATTAATGAAAATTTGTTTCCACTGTATCCACTCAAGTTCATGAATGAGAATGTGAGCTTGAGTGAATATCTAAGAAGAAGATAAATTAAATAAAAATTATTAGAAAATAATTAATAAATGATTTCCACATTATTATTTATTTATTATTATTTAACTATAAGATGATTATTACTCCTTCATATATGGTGTTAGTCTGTTTGGGCTATCGACTTAAAATTTTTCTGACCTGTTTTGATTTTTCTACCACAAATTGAAGACAAAATTAAAACTAATATTTTTTATCTTAGCTTTTTATTACGAGTCTTAAGAACTGTTTAGGAAAAGAAAATTTTGAGTATATATCTTAGTAATTTTTTTATAATTTATTTTCTTCGGACTTAGAAACAGCCATACCTAAGAATAATTTTCAAAGTCGAAAATGACTGCTTTAAGCGCACTTAAAATTCAATTGTTTTATCTTTGTTTATTACTAACAGTCTTAAGAACTGTTTAGAAAAAGAAAATGTTGAGTATATATCTTAGTTATTTTTTTATAATTTATTTTCTTCGGACGTAGAAACGGCCATATCTAGGAACAATTTTCAAAGTCGAAAATGACTGCTTTAAGCGCACTTAAAATTCAATTGTTTTATCTTAGTTTGTTACTAATAGTCTTAAGAACTGTTTAGGAAAAGAAAATTTTAAGTATATATCTTAGTTATTTTTTTATAATTTATTTTCTTCGGACGTAGAAAGAGCCATACCTAAGAACAATTTTCAAAGTCGAAAATGACTGCTTTAAGCGCACTTAAAATTCAATTGTTTTATCTTAGTTTGTTACTAATAGTCTTAAGAACTGTTTAGGAAAAGAAAATTTTAAGTATATATCTTAGTTATTTTTTTATAATTTATTTTCTTCGGACGTAGAAACGGCCATATCTAGGAACAATTTTCAAAGTCGAAAATGACTGCTTTAAGCGCACTTCAAATGCATTTGTTTTATCTTAGCTTGTTACTAACAGTCTTAAAAAGTGTTTAGTGAAAGAAAATTTTGAGTATATATCTTAGTTATTTTTTTATAATTTATTTTCTTCGGACGTAGAAATAGCCATATCTAGGAACAATTTTCAAAGTCGAAAACGACTGATTTAAGCGCACTTAAAATTCAATTGTTTTTTCTTAGTTTGTTACTAACAATCTTAAGAACTGTTTAGGAAAAGAAAATTTTGAGTATATATCTTAATTATTTTTTTACAAATTATTTTCTTCTGACTTAGAAAGGGCGATATCTAGGAACAATTTTCAAAGTCAAAAATGACTGCTTTAAGCGCACTTAAAATTCAATTGTTTTATCTTTGTTTATTACTAACAGTCTTAAGAACTGTTTAGAAAAAGAAAATGTTGAGTATATATCTTAGTTATTTTTTTATAATTTATTTTCTTCGGACGTAGAAACGGCCATATCTAGGAACAATTTTCAAAGTCGAAAATGACTGCTTTAAGCGCACTTAAAATTCAATTGTTTTATCTTAGTTTGTTACTAATAGTCTTAAGAACTGTTTAGGAAAAGAAAATTTTAAGTATATATCTTAGTTATTTTTTTATAATTTATTTTCTTCGGACGTAGAAACGGCCATATCTAGGAACAATTTTCAAAGTCGAAAATGACTGCTTTAAGCGCACTTCAAATGCATTTGTTTTATCTTAGCTTGTTACTAACAGTCTTAAAAAGTGTTTAGTGAAAGAAAATTTTGAGTATATATCTTAGTTATTTTTTTATAATTTATTTTCTTCGGACGTAGAAATAGCCATATCTAGGAACAATTTTCAAAGTCGAAAACGACTGATTTAAGCGCACTTAAAATTCAATTGTTTTTTCTTAGTTTGTTACTAACAATCTTAAGAACTGTTTAGGAAAAGAAAATTTTGAGTATATATCTTAATTATTTTTTTACAAATTATTTTCTTCTGACTTAGAAAGGGCGATATCTAGGAACAATTTTCAAAGTCAAAAATGACTGCTTTAAGCGCACTTAAATTTCAATTGTTTTATCTTAGTTTGTTACTAACAGTCTTAAAAACTGTTTAGAAAAAGAAAATGTTGAGTATATATCTTAGTTATTTTTTTATAATTTATTTTCTTCGGACGTAGAAACAGCCATACCTGGGAACAATTTTCAAAGTCGAAAATGACTGCTTTAAGCGCACTTAAAATTCAATTGTTTTATCTTAGTTTGTTACTAACAGTCTTAAAAACTGTTTAGAAAAAGAAAATGTTGAGTATATATCTTAGTTATTTTTTTATAATTTATTTTCTTCGGACGTAGAAACGGCCATAACTAAGAACAATTTTCAAAGTCGAAAATGAATGCTCTAAGCGCACTCAAAATTCATTTGTTTTATCTTAGCTTGTTACTAACAGTCTTAAGAACTGTTCAGTGAAAGAAAATTTTGAGTATATATCTTAGTAATTTTTTTATAATTTATCTTCTTCGGACGTAGAAACAGCCATACCTAAGAACGTTTTTCAAAGTCGAAAATGACTACTTTAAGCGCACTTAAAATTCAATTGTTTTATCTTAGTTTGTTACTAACACTCTTAAAAACTGTTTAAGGTAAGAAAATTTTGAGTATATATCTTAAATTTTTTTTTATAGTTTATTTTCTTCGGACGTAGAAACAGCCATATCTAGGAACAATTTTCAAAGTCCAATATGACTGCTTTAAGCGCACTTAAAATTCATTTGTTTTATCTTAGTTTGTTACTAACAATCTTAAGAACTGTTTAAGAAAAGAAAATTTTGATTATATATCTTAATTATTTTTTTACAAATTATTTTCTTCGGATTTAGAAAGAGCCATACCTAAGAACAATTTTCCAAGTCGAAAATGACTTCTTTAAGCGCACTTCAAATTCATTTGTTTTATCTTAGCTTGTTACTAACATTCTTAAGAACTGTTTAGAAAAAGAAAATTTTGAGTATATATCTTAGTTATTTCTTTATAATTTATTTTCTTCGGACGTAGAAACAGCCATACCTAAGAACAATTTTCTAAATCGAAAATAACTGAATTCAATTGTTTTATCTTAGCTTATTACTTGTAGTCTTAACAACTGAACTGTCTTATTTATTCTCAACGGTGAATTGATGAATTTTAAGCGAAGACTATTTTTTTTAATTTTAAAAGAATATTTAGATTTCGTGGGATAAAAAATTGAGAAAAGTGCTTGATGTTATTTTTCTGTTTTATTTATTTAATTTCTTTGGTTTCATTAGAACTAATTCAAACTCGTTTCAAGTTCAAGACCGCTCCGTCGTATTTTTCCCCGTGCGCGTAACATTGTGAGCCGCCGAGAGGAAGAATTTCTTGAAGGTGAACGCACTCGAGTCCATCTGGCCTACTCGGGCTCTCTTTTGACCTCCTTTAAACCGATCGCCATCATTACCCGACCGGTGAAAATCATTTTAATACAAGATGGCCACCACCAGACGTTATAATAGATATTGAAAGTTAAAACGGACAACAAGAGAAGAAGAAAAAAAAACGAGAATATTGAGCGAATGAATAAATAAATGCGCGGTGGAAATACCGCGGTCTAAGTGTGCCGAATAAATGGGAATCTCCTCGGTGGACGTGATGATGATGAAAGTCGACGGGAAAGTCAAAATTAGATGCGAGAGAAAAATTGGATTCAGAAATCATAGTGAATGAAAGACGACGCAAGCGCCATCTTTTGCCTGATTTATTAACATTTTATTAAATGGATTCAGAAAGTTTGACAATTAATATATTTTTTTAAAGCGGTAAGACCATAGGTCGATAGCCTGTACAAGCAAGCAAGAAAGAATAAATAAAAAAAAATTAATTAAAATTCAAATTCGAATGATTAAGTTTATATGGAGATACAACTAGTTACGATGATAGGTATGTATCCATACCTATATTATATTTTTTAATAGGGATATTAAATAAAAAAAAATACAGAAGATTATTATATTATCTCTTTTTAGTATATATATATGAAAAAATTTAATGGTAATAATTAAAAAAATATGTATATATAAAATTTTTTAATATGTAATAAATGCAATACATATTAAAAATTAAATCAATTTACAGTGATTTAAATTATTATCATTAAAAATTTTCATATATACATATTTTTTTAATTATTACCATTAAAATTTTTCATATATATATACTAAACAGAGATAATATAATAATCTTCTGTATTTTTTTTATCAATTTACAGCGATTTTAATTATTATCATTAAAAATTTTCATATATAAATATTTTTTTAATGCATGTATTTAAATCTCAATTATCTTTGTGAAATTAGAACACATAAATATATAATTTCAGCTCGGTTGATTTTTTTTTGCTTCATCTGTGCAGGTTTCGTCGAGTTATCACTTTTATGGGTTCGAGGAACTTTCGGTCCGTACATAAACTTTCTAGAGAATAGGCCTTGTGACAAATGAAAATTAATTGGAAGAGATTTTCGAGGTGAGGAAACTTTCTAAAGATGCCTTCCCGCCTGATTCACGCGCGCCAAAAAGAGAAACAAAACAAAAAGTTTACAAAACGCGATTAATTCAACTTTCGGCTTTGTTTAATCATGAGTCAATTTTGCGGAACGCCATGGAACGTAATTATTGATTAATAATTGATTTATTGTAATCGATTGTTGATTGATTTAATTCAATCATTTATTAATCAGCAGTTCGGGATTTTTAATTAAAATTGAAACACAAATATGAATAAATGAAACGAAGTGGTTTTAAATTTAATTAAATATCCTAAATTATAATAATTTTTAAAAAGCGTTCGAGTGATTATTACTAACTGTATATTTTCGAGTTTACGTGAAGTGATTGATCACAAAATAGATTATTACTGTAAAAGGAGAGTATATAAATGAATATATTGCAAAAAATATATTTTATATACAAGATTATTTTTCTTAATCTCTAGTGAATTTAACTAGAGCGTTTGCTGTTTATAACCTTCTGTTAGCTGGCTGTTGACTGTGTGCTGTTTATTTCAAAGCAATTACATTTTACATTCACTTGAACTTGAACTCGACTCGAACTTTTCGTGTTTGAGAGTTCAACTGGCTGCGTGTTGCGATAGGATGGCGCAGCAACGACATAAACCGAAACCGATAGCAATCCATTAAAATAACTCACCAAGCTACAAAAATAAAAGAAACAAGAACGCAACCACCGGAAATATCAATTGAAGAAATATTTCCCGATTGAAATTTATTTCTTGCAATATTTTTGTAGGCAATTTTCAGAACTCTTCATAGTTTCAAGAAGTATTATTTAATTTATCAAAATTTCAAGAAAGGAATTAAGGAACGTTTCTTAAATTTGTGAGAAGAATTAAGGAACATTTATTGAATTTGTGAAGAATTAAGGAACAATCCTTAAAATTTTCAAAAATTAAGATAACATTCTTGCAATTAAGAAACATTCAAATATGATCAATTAATGATTTTTTTCTTGAAATTATAAAGAATTAAGTAGAATTTCAAGAACTAGAAAAATATAAATTCTTGTTGTTAATCAAAAAATTCTGTGAACCCTCGACGTAATTAAAAAACAGTCCAGGGGAATGGTCAACCCCATAAATAATTATCTAGAAAGCTCCAGGAGCGGCGTAACCCCCTACAAGGGGTAATAGCCATTAATAATATATAAATAATATATATATATATATATATATATATATATATATATATATATATATATATATAATTTAATGTCCACTGTTTTATTTTTTGAAATTAATCTCTATTTCTATATCTAGCTTCGCCAAGTGTAAATATGCAACACAGTAAACTTATTATTATTATTATAACTCAACTGATTTATGTTTTTTCAAATATGATGAATTGAGGATTTTTTTCTTGAAATTATAAAGAATTAAGTAGCATTTTAAGAAATTGAGAACAATTAAGGTTTTTTTTATTGAAATTACGAAATATTTTCTTGAAACTATGAAGCGTTAAGAAATGTTCTTGAAATTGTGAAAAACTATAGAAAACGTTTTAAAATTGTAAACAATTAAGGAAAAATTAAAAAATTGTAAATGTGTAACACAGCAAACTTATTATTATTATTATAACTCAACTGACTTATGTTTTTTTTTTCAAAACTAATCTTAAAACCTTCTAATTTTCAAACAATTTAACTGTCATTGTTAATCTTTCATCTATATATATAGCAGATCAAACAATTTAAGGATATATAAATAAACAGCATTTTCTAATTCTTTAATAAATTGATGATTTTCATCAAAGTATGCATTTTTTTTTTGGATCATATTTTCTAATTTTCTAAGTCATACGTTTACCTTAATTTGAGACAGAATCTCAAAAACTTAATGAATAAAAAAATATAAAACTATGAAAAAATTATCGTGTCACACTTTTCTTGTGAATTTTTAATATGATTATTACATATTAAAAAATCTCAAATAACGCATTGGAGAAATTTTAAAAATGTACAGCAAAATTTAAAATGTCATTATTTGAAGAACAATCCTTAGATAACGTATTGGAAAAATTAAAAAATGGCAAAAATAAAAAAAATTGTCGTTATTTGAAGAACAGTCCTTAAATTACGCACTTGAGAAAATATAAAAATAATCTTTACTGCATTTGAATTTCATTTGGGGCGAAACTTTATAAACCTATTAAGTAATAATCTTGGATGATTTTAGGCACTTGATTGCAGTTTTTTTTGCAAAATTAAATTAAATTGTAGACACAAGTTTAATAAATTATTGTATTCTTCACTTATTTCACTCTTCTACAATACAATTAATTTATCAATTATCCTACCAATTGAAATTAGAAACATTTAAAATTATAAAAAGTTGAAGAATAATGTATACAAGCTCATATGTGATTTGGAATCATATTGTATGATGGAATATTTTTCCTGCAGCTTTGTATAATTGAATTTAATTTATATGTATGCACATATATTTATTTATATATATATATTAATACATCTTTCATGACGTTTCCATGTACAAATATTTTCATGTATGTTTGTAAAGTGTGAATAAATGCTATTATTATTAAATAAAATGAAATGAAACAAAGATGATTCACACATTTGCAACTATTTAAATTACAATGAAATTAAACAAGGAAAACTTTTTGGCAATGATCAATAAAACTATTATTATTATATTATTGATGATAATAATACTAGGCGTAAATACCTCTGGTCGATAGCTACTTCGTAAAATTCTAAAATAATATATGCATTTCAAATAATATTTAATTTTGTGGATTTACACAATAAAGATGTTATATATATATTTATTTATATATATATATATACACCTTTATTCAGACAATAACTTTATATAATATACAGTTATATAGTACAATTATAAGTTTGTATGAAGGTGTTTGTGTGGGCTACGATCTGGGATCTTTCTGCCCTTATATTGATTTATATTATTAGATTATTTTATTATTTGTATGAAAAAAGGAGATTCCGTTAAGAAATAAATAAAAATATAATAATACCAGGAGAAATAGCTTTCACATCAATAAACCAAACACTGAATCCATAAATTGAAAACAAATCAAAATTTCACTTAAAACAGACATTATTTTTTTTTTTTTTGCACTGATGGATAATTGTCATGATTTTCACTGAATACAAGTGCGCAAAATTTTCGACTCACCTGTTATGATTTGTATCGGTAGTAAATCACAGGTGTGTAAAAACAGGTAGAAGCACCACTAGCAGAA
The DNA here is from genome assembly GCA_963082785.1 of Philonthus spinipes. Lineage (NCBI taxonomy): Eukaryota > Metazoa > Arthropoda > Insecta > Coleoptera > Staphylinidae > Philonthus > Philonthus spinipes. The sequence continues at coordinate 23,229,685 of OY720312.1, forward strand.
GTAAGACTTGAAATGGCTGGCTGATACCTTGAACTTGTATTTATATAGTATGACCCACTTACCTGTGCTCGACGAGGAAGATGCACACGCACCATGGTTCGGTGCTCGGTGCTCGGTTTGTTCACTTGTCCGCTCGCTTCGCTCCTTGTCGGGATAATTACATTCTCGGCAATCGTGTAAAAAATATATTTTACAAAAATCAGATGATTTTTAAGATTTTGATATAAAATAAAATTTAAACAGGAGGAAAGACTATTGGAAATTTTGATCTTTTTGAAACTGTTACTGGGGATGTTATTCAAAGCTTGCTCTTTCAGAATATGTAAAAAAACAAAAAAATACCCCATCGCTAGTTTTCGAGATATTTTCACTTGAACCCAAAATGGACGATTTTTAATGCAATTTCCTGCATAAGTCAATTTTAAAAAATCGCAATAATTATAATTTGTGGGGAATCTTTTTGAAACTACATGGGGATGTTATTCAAAGCTTGCTCTTTCAGAATATCTAAAAAACAAAAAATACCCCATTGCTAGTTTTTGAGATATTTTCACTTGAACCCAAAATGGGCAATTTTTAATGCAATTTCCTGTATAAGTCAATTTTAAAAAATCGCAATAATTATAATTCGTGAGGAATCTTTTTGAAACTTCATGGGGATGTTATTCAAAGCTTACTCTTTCAGAATATGTAAAAAACAAAAAATACCCCATTGCTAGTTTTCGAGATATTTTCACTTGAACCCAAAATGGGCGATTTTTAATGCAATTTCCTGCATAAGTCAATTTTAAAAAATCGCAATAATTATAATTTGTGGGGAATCTTTTTGAAACTACATGGGGATGTTATTCACAGCTTGCTCTTTCAGAATATGTAAAACACAAATAATACCCCATCGGTAACAATTAAAAGATTACATTTTACTACTATAACATGAATCATACTTAAACAACAAAAAAACCCTTATCAAACAAAGATTACTCCTAATTCCACTCCCATATAGACACTCATTGCTATAAAAGAAAAAAAGTTTTGCGGAACAAACAGATATTAAAAAACCGCAATAAATTCCAATAAAAATACAGCCTTTTAAAAACGTTCGTACTAATATTTTATTACAATTTATCGCGCTTTTAATGTTGAAACTAAACACATTTCAGATAATCAATTTTTGCATAAAAATCATAAAATTTGTGTTGTTGAATCGATTAGCCCGTTTTTTCTGGGACGCCCCAACACCGACCGTTCGAATGTGTTAATTAAAACTAATCCAATAATTGTCGCGAGCGAAAATTTTTCGAATTTATTAACACGCTTTTTATTTCGTCTCGTTGTTTCTTCATTAAGGCCGAACAGTGAGAACGAGGTGCTAACTGTTTTTTTAAGGATAATTGAAATGCAGTTTGAAAATTAATATTTTATTACATATAATGAAATTAATTAATAAATAAATTATTTCCTGTTTTATTTCTCTGATATTTTTACTTAGGTTACGTAAGTACATTAAAATAATTACTTCTCGGGCAAATTCCCCGCCAGACATAATGGACACTTACTATTGCATATCAATAACATATTGAATCATTTTTAAATTCTTTAATTAATTTTAAATGAATAAATATTCTTTTCTGTAAATATTTATTTATTTTTTGCTTTTCCACAGTCGTAAATTGTGATTGAAATGAGTTTATTCACTTGGTCGCAATTATTATCACAGTCGTGAGGTTCACAAATGGCTTCATCCGCTATCCAATTTGCAGCATTACGGATTTTGTGCTGGTCGTGATCTAGATAATGAAGAAATTTTCTCGTCAATGTCAGTGGAAATTGGGATTATGTCGTTTGAGGGATTAGCAAAACGTGAATTTACAAGAATTTTGTTTCTGCGATGCATACGAAAAAAGTAATTTGAATGTTAAAACTTACTCAATCGTTACTAATAAAGATTTAATTCAGTTTTGATGGTTTAATTAAATAATTTATTTTTAAATTTAATGCTTAATATAAGCAAAACTGACTTAAAAGTCATTATATATATTATTTTATGTTATTTTTCTTGATTTTTCTTCTTTAATTAAATCAAAGAAATTGATTAACAAAAAGAAGAAGAAAAAAAAATGTAACGGATCGTGTTTGATCGAACGACTTTTACATCCCATCCCATCTCTAACGTTACACCGGCACACGATCCTCTTCCGAAGAGTACACACAAAAATTACACAGTGTGTCCAATTACACGAAATCCCGACCTCGCTCGCCGCGCGGCGGTAATTAGAGTGCGGACGCGAAATTGACTTTTTGAATCCCGTTGCGGGAATTAATCCCATAATCGGCGAGCGCGAGCGCAATTAGACAGAAGAAGCATGTAAAAGTCGAATCACAGAAATTAATTCGAAAACGTGGAAAGAAAATAAATGGGATTGAAATTGAAAAACGTGATTTAAATTAAGAAAGAGAAATATTAAAATCACGAAGAAGTAGAAAAAAGAATTTATGAAAGAAAATGATCATCTATTTCGTTTTTCATAGAAAGAAATTACTACCACAGAATAATCAGAATTAATTAAAATATTTAGTGGTACCAAAAATTAATTAGTTTGGATTATTCTATGGTTCTACTAAACATTTCTTTCTTTAAAATATTTCTAAGGATGCAATGAATCTGCTCTTTCAGAATATCTAAAAAAACAAAAATACCCCATCCCAAGTTTCTGAGATATTTTCACTTGAACCCAAAATGGACGATTTTTAATGCAATTTCCTGCATAAGTCAATTTTGAAAAAATCGCAATAATTATAATTCGTGGGGAATCTTTTTGAAACTACGTGGGGATTTTATTCAAAGCTTGCTCTTTCAGAATATGTAAAAAACAAAAAATACCCCATCCCTAGTTTTCGAGATATTTTCACTTGAACCCAAAATGGACGATTTTTAATGCAATTTCCTGCATAAGTCAATTTTGAAAAAATCGCAATAATTATAATTCGTGGGGAATCTTTTTGAAACTACATGGGGATGTTATTCAAAGCTTGCTCTTTCAGAATATGTATAAAACAAAAAATACCCCATCCCTAGTTTTCGAGATATTTTCACTTGAACCCAAAATAGACGATTTTTAATGCAATTTCCTGCATAAGTCAATTTTAAAAAATCGCAATAATTATAATTCGTGGGGAATCTTTTTGAAACTACATGGGGATGTTATTCAAAGCTTGCTCTTTCAGTATATGTAAAAAACAAAAAATACCCCACCACTAGTTTTTGAGATATTTTCACTTGAACCCAAAATGGACGATTTTTAATGCAATTTCCTGCATAAGTCAATTTTGATAAAATCGCAATAATTATAATTCGTGGAGAATCTTTTTGAAACTACATGGGGATGTTATTCAAAGCTTGCTCTTTCAGAATATGTAAAAAACAAAAAATACCCCATCCCTAGTTTTCGAGATATTTTCACTTGAACCCAAAATGGACGATTTTTAATGCAATTTTCTGCATAAGTCAATTTTAAAAAATCGCAATAATTGTAATTTGTGGGGAATATTTTTAAAACTACATGGGGATGTTATTCAAAGCTTGCTCTTTCAGAATATGTAAAAAACAAAAAATACCCCATCCTTAGTTTTCGAGATATTTTCACTTGAACCTAAATTGGATGATTTTTAATGCAATTTCCTGCATAAGTCAATTTTGGAAAAATCGCAATGATTATAATTCGCGGGGAATATTTTTGAAACTACATGGGGATGTTATTCAAAGCTTGCTCTTTCAGAATATGTAAAAAACAAAAAATACCCTATCTCTAGTTTTAGAGATATTTTCACTTGAATCCAAAATGGACGATTTTTAATGCAATTTGCCGCATAAATAAATTTTTAAAAATCGCAATAATTATAATTCGTGGGGAATCTTTTTGAAACTACGTGTGGATGTTGTTCAAAGCTTGCTCTTTCAGAATATGTAAAAAACAAAATATACCCCATCCCTAGTTTTCGAGATATTTTCACTTGAACCCAAAATGGACGATTTTTAATGCAATTTTCTGCATAAGTCAATTTTGAAAAAATCGCAATAACTATAATTCGTGGGGAATCTTTATTTTATTACTGGAATAACTCATAACTTATTTTAATTCTCTCTAAATAAATAATTTCTCCTCGAATGGATTAACATATAAACGAATTAATTGAACAACTGTAATGCTATTAGGATCCGATTTTTTTTTTCCTCTCTTCAATTATCTCTATTTCACTCCATCTCATTAATCTCCCCCTCGGTCCATCTCTCTTGTGTGTGAGTCGTGCACTTTACTTTGATTCGTTTAAAATTGCTGCCCCATATATTTTCAGTTAGTAGACCGAAAAAATCCGCATCGCATGTGCATCTGCATCTTTCACCACTTTTTCCTTCTTCATCATAACTAATTTGCTCGAATAAATCGCGACGCGTGTGATGGATGTTGAATTAAATGCGGGATTATTTAGGAAATCGCGAAGGGAGCAAATTGTCTGTGACTTAAAAAAAATAATTCTAAAATTATATTACTTTTTATTAAAAACAAACTTGTTTATGATTTTCAATTTTTCATTAATTTCATTAAAATTATTGATAATATAGGCTACTTCGTTATACATTGTTTTAAGTTTTAATAAAAACGCTGATTCAATTTAATAACTTACTAAAATAAAATTAAAGTTATACAAACAAAGATAATCAGCGTTTTACAATAGATATTCAAAGTGAAATTTAATATAAGTAATTTAATTAATTGTGATATTTTAAATTATTATAATTGTAATATTTTACGCATTTGCTTTTGGTAATTTGAAAATGAATAATTTTCAGAGATCGGCTTCAGTAAAATCAGCGCATGCATCCCTATCTGATTACGTCTTATTGCGTACTTGCGCGTGGTATATAAGTATGTTGGCGTATTTAGCATTTCTGTGACATAACGGATACCGAACGTAACTGTACATGCATATTTCGTCTGGCGTAAAAAAATATTAACACATTAACTTAGTGTGTCTTGGTCGTTATTATTAGTGCGGGCCATTTAGGCTAATAAATGTCTTCGTATCAATTAAATCTAATCACAGCGACGGCTCGAAATGTCCTCACAATTAAAATAAAATTAGAAAAAGGAGAAAGCAAACAAAATAAAATCGGATAATTAATATTTCGAATTATGGAAATAATTTATTAATCATTTTTATTTAATTTATTTAAATAATTGTGACCAAATAAATGAATATTCTATTGACTCGAAACACTGATGTAGCTTCTTTAGGTGAAGAGTTTAAATTTAGTTTTTTAATAAAAAGTAATTATCGATTTTCAAAAAATTAAGTGCCTCAGTAATCAACGAAATAAAAATTACATTTTCGATTTATAAAAACTATTCCACATTATTCGAACATCTTCTGTTTTTTTCCCCCTATCGGACATTCCATATGACGCAATTTATTTCCGAAATTACACGGGCACACAAGCTCGTTCACTCACACAATCAAGCATGAGGAGAGCACGAGTCGAACTTTCTATTCACCTCCAGGCTGTACATTCATTCTTCATCCCGATTTCTTCTTTTGGCCATCATCTCGTTCATTCATAACTTTTTTTCCGGCTCCTTCTTCTCCACCTCCTCGACGATTCTTTGAAAAATTTCGCTGCGCAAAAACAAATGATTGTACAGAAGAAAGAAAAAAAAAATGGAACAGAAAGGATGCGAACAGAAAATGTTAGTGTGGGATTTTCCCCGATTTAGTTCCTGAAAAACGATTTGTCGTTGCTCTTAAATAAGAGGAAATTAAAAAATGAGAAAATGATAATACAAAAAAAAAGTAATGCCGTGTTGGGCGTGAGAAAAGTATACAAAAAATTACTTTTTTTGTATTATCATTTTCTCATTTTTTAATTTCCTCTTATTTAAGGGCAACGACAAATCGTTTTTCAGGAACTAAATCGGGGAAAATCCCAAACGAGACACACTAACATTTTCTGTTCGCATCCTTTCTGTTCTTTTTTTTCTGTACAATCATTTGTTTTTTTTTTTGCGCAGCGAAATTTTTCAAAGAATCGTATTATAGGTAGGTTATATATATACAGAGAGCTTTTTTTATCAGTATACATTTCCCCTATGTATACCTGCAAAATACGCGAGTTAATTGCATGAATGTATGTGTGTTTAGTTGCATACCTCACGCAACTGAACACACATATGCCAAATAGTCAACTAAACATAAACATTTAATCAGTTCAATGCGTTTGACTCGCGTTTTTTGAAGGTATACACTTCCCCTAATGTATACTGATAAAAAAAACTCTCTGTATATATATATATTTGTCAAGGGGAGGTATTTTTAATTATGTGTTAAATAATTAAACAGATACATTTTTTTTTGATAATCGTTTCAATTTTACGTACAACAACCGAAACTTTCACGAAGCAGAATGAAGACAGTTTTGCGCAACCATGACAAAAATGCGCACACAAACGAGCCGGGTTCTAATTGTACAATTAAATTATTTAAATGGCCGAACACTCAAACGGATGAAAAAATTGTAACAATCCGAGGAAGAGGCCGTAATGGGATTTGATCGTCGTAATTATTGTGCAACGGCCAACGAGCGGACGACCATTGTTTCATTTCGTCGACTGTCGCTTTTCTATTAAATGTCCCGTAGAAATTTATAAAGTGAGAAATTATATAAAAAAAATGGATTACACTCAGAACTCGACTGCTAAATGTTGATTATTTTGAAATAATTACAGTTTTTGGAAGTTGTAAAAAAAATTGATCAATCTTATCGAATCGATATTTTGAAAATCAGTGATCAAATTGATCTTAATAATTTGATCACTGATCTTATTAAGATCAATTTGATCATTGATTTTACAAAATATCGATTTTGTCCATCTCTAATTATAAGTAGTGATGGGTAATATTGATCAAAAAAAATCGACTGCTCGATCCTTGCAAGTGATTGAAAAATGTGAACAAACTTTTTTTGGTAAAGAAAAACTGTTAATTCACTTAACCGTTTATTTATTATTTATTTTACAATGAAATTAAACAAGGAAAATGTTTAGCAATGATCAATATAATTCGATCAATCCCTTTTTTCAACAGCCAAAATTACTTAACCTTCTCATTATTTATTTACTGATTATTTTATTCTTGAAAAAAAAAAAACAATACTACGTACAAAAGTATCGATAATTACATTTCGCGAACAACAACAAATTCACAGTAGCAACTACAAATCATCCGATTTCACCGAAATAGGAAACATCGCTATTATCTTATCTAATAATAATAATATAAAATTATATGTACATATTCAAGCCAACATTCGTTTTCGACTATAAATGGACAAAGACGTGTTTGCGTTATTATGCGTTTTGTTTGTCGTGATTTGTGTGCTGTTAATCCTGATCAGATTGGTGATTTTTAAAAAGCGCCGCGAAGTGGAGAGAAGGATTAAATTAATCGAGATAAGGATCGCGGATTGCTCGGTTAGTTCGGATAGTTTTCATTACGTTCACAGTAGATGCACGTGAGTTATAAAACTTTGTTATAGTTTAAACGATTAAAAAAAAATATGATGGAAAAATTATTTGTGAATTTGAAATTTCTGTGAATTTTATTGCTTTGATTTTTGTATAAATACTGACACAAGACTTTGTCAGTCAGGAATGTTTTTAAGCTCGCTATCGCTCGCAATCTAGTAACAAAGCTTTGTCAATTCGAATCCTTTATAGGCTCGCTAACGCTTGCAAACTTGACACCTAAGCCATCCTTATGCTCGCAATACAGTAACAAAGGCTCGCAATACAGTAACAAAGCTTTGCCAATTTGATGCCTTTATAAGCCCGCTAACGCTAGCCAACTTGATACCTAAGTTATCCTAGTTACAAATTCGATTGAGGATGCTGTTACTTGCTGAAATTCCATTTTAAACATTTATGAAGTAAAACACAATTCGTTTTTAAAAAGTTTCACAACTTCATTTCATCAAACGGATGAAGAATAGGTCTGATGATGGCACAGAAACAATAATAGCAACAATAAAGTTTTTAAACTTGTTAAAACTTATTTGTGTTATACTTCATAAATGTTTATCCTAGTTAAGTATCCTTATAGCTCGACACCTAATACGGGTAAAAGAGGATAAGATTAAGAAAGAAAGAAAGTATCCTTATAGGCTCGCTATCGCTCGCAAACTTGACACCTAAACTCTGTTACTTTTTTTATAAGCTCGCTATCACTTTCAATGTGGAGATAAAGATTTGTCAGCCCAGGACTTTTATATCGCTCGCAAACTTGGCACCTAGACTCTACCAATCAAGTATCCTTAGATATCTAGGTATTACTCTTAATTTAGAGACAAATATTTGTCAATCCAGAACCTTCATAGGCTCGCTCTCGCTCGCAAACTTGGCACTTGGACTCTACAAGTCAAGCATCCTAAAATACTCAGCTATTGCTCGTAATCTAGAGACAACGATTTTTTCTGCCCAAAACCTCACTATCGCTAGGAAACTTGATACTAAGATTTGCTAATCAAGTTCCCTTTCAGGTTATTGCTTGCAAGATTTGGTAGTCATCGAACCTTGTAGCCTCACTTTCGCTAGTAATTCAATGTTAATTGAATTATAGGCTCGCTTTTGCTTCAATTTTGGGTCTTTCCGTTTATTGTTGACATTAAAATAATAATTGGCGACACAAGCCAGATGTTAATCCATCGATAATGATCACTTTATATCCGAAATGTACATTTGGTAATACAAATAAAAGTGCGAAGAAAGGTTATTAGTGCTTTAGTTATCAATTCATCTAATTCAATTTAACAATATTGCTCTATTGATCTTATGTTGTCATTTTTTTTAAATCATTCCTATATTTCTGTTATCACCAGAAACCCGATCCCAGATCGATCGAAAACAATCTTAAACAAACAACCGCTCGGTGAGGACTAATCAATGATAAAGGCGCGATAAGATAAATCCGCCGTTTTTCCGCCGGACTGAATCCCAATCATTCAGGCGCGAGTGCGAAATGCGAAAAAAATGGACGGAGGCTCGCAAGGTCCGAAGGTGCCCCTCACGGAGAACGAGTACAACGCGAAAGTCCTCCTGGAGACGATGAAGAGCCACATCTTCATCTACTTCATGCTGTCGCTGGTGATTCTCGTGCTGGTCGGGATCATCATCGGGCTGTTGGTGAGGATCAGGAAGGCCGAGAGGAAAATGGAGGAAGAGTACGATGATGTCATCGACGATATGAGCTGGAATCGTTTCAACAGCAGGACGTATGTTAATAATTCCGAATAAGAAGGTAATGACAGAAATTAATCAAATAACACAAATCAATGATTCGTACATTCGGGACTTGATTTCATTAAACATTTAATAAAATTAACTATAATTAATTAATTCCATAAACTATCAGAAACAGTTTTTCACAAGATCAAATTCTGAAAGAATTTGCACTTCACTATTATAAATTAAATAAAAGTGATTTGAAAAAAAAAAATTATTTCCACATTTAGCTCTGTAACATTTTTCATTTACGTTATGCGAGTACTTCAGAAAAATGCATATTAAAACAACTATTTCTCGGACAAATACCCCGCCAGACATTGCATTACATAATGTACACCTGCTGCTGCATAAATGAAAAATGTCACAAAGCTAAATGTAAAAAAAAAATTTCATCATTTTTTTTAATTTAATTTATTTAAATAAAGTGTATTTAACAACAATAGATTTATTTATTTTAATAAATTAAATAAAATTAATTTAAAATAATTAATAAATTATGGAAATAATTTAGAAATATAACTGTAATTTAATTAAACCGCAGAAATAGATATACGAATATATTATTATTTTACGAATAAACAACATGAACTATGTAATCATAGTTTTTCATTTTATTTGTTTGTTTGATTTAATAATAAAACCTGCGAAATGGAAAAATTTTTTTTTTAATAATTAAATATAAAAATTATTTTACTTATGGAAATAATTCAGTAATTATTTTCAATTAATTTTATTTAATTTAAATTTAATTATTAAAAAACAGTTTTTCCATTTCGCAGGTTTTATTATTATTAAAACAAACAAACAAATAAAATGAAAAACTATTTAATATATTTCATCCTTTTCAATTTCATGTTGTTTATTCACAAAATAATAATATATTCGTATATCTATTTCTGCGGTTTAATTAAATTACAGTTATATTCCTCTTTCCACATTTTAATATACCTAACTGTGATTTTTTTTTCTAAGATGCATATCTTCACATAAATCAAGGATACGAGTAATAATTTGTTTGCGTCTCTGTGGTCTAATTCAATTCAGTATTGAAATCAATGTTTTTTTTGTTAATATTGATTTAAAATAAAGTTTTTTTTCAAAAGTGTATTAAAAATGTACCATAAAATGAATGCCCATAATACAAAACAAAACAGTTTGTATTTAAAATTCTATTATTATTAAAATAGTTACTTCAGCATAAAATCTTGATTATTGAAATATTTTTTTTTAATTCTAGAATTGAGACAATAATTAATTTTATTATTAATACAGATTTTTTTTTTCTTCTTCGTGGCAACATTTCAATAAATTCACGCACTGTTTCCATCAATCCATCACAAATTTTCTTTTCTTGTTTAATTCATTAACGCATTATGGTAAATAAACATAGACGTGGAGAAAGGATTACGAATTATTTCATCATTATACACGGTGTAAAAAAAGTCCCGGGATGGTGAAACATCTCGAAAACTATACAAATTATTTTACTCAATCATTTTCAATCATCATTTTTTACTCAATTGTTTTTTTTTTTGTATTAACGCTAAACGGTAAATTACAGAACTTCCTTAATATATGTTAAGTAAAATAATATCTCTAACAAATATAATCTTATCGACTAAACTTAGGCATGCAGCAGGCACGTGCATCTAAGACAAAGTGTTTATATAATATTTGGGGCTATTCTGTAAAAGAAATGTTAAGTTTAACGTCTACGTTATTTTTTCACATCACAGTCTAAGCAACTTTTCTTATAGATATAAATTCACAGAATGTGAAACTAATTAATTTAATATAATATTTATACAATAATTCATAACATTTCAAATTTATGGATTTTGAAACCAAATAAAACAGCAAGAAGCTTTTCTGTCCCATAATATTCATTAGTTCAAAAAATAACCATACACCTACAATCTTTTTGCTTGTATTGTATTATATTAATTTTCAATCACTATGACTTTTTTTTGTAGGTACGCCTTTTCTAAGTCGATCACTGAATACAGAATCAAATAAACTCAGGAGGGAAAGAGAAATACGAAAGAAGACAGCTCGAGAAGAAAATTACATATGTTTGATTATTTATATTAAATTAATACATTTTTAAAAATAAATGAAAATTATTGATAGTGTTTTATTTGTAAATGAAAAAAAAGTGTAACAGAAATCGAAGTAAAAATGGTCATAGTTTTCCAGCGCTTTTTAACCTGAACATAACATTAATTCATTTATACCATTCACTATCAGATTATTTTTGCTTGTTTTTTTTTTAAATTTAAATAACTTTAATTTCTGTTGTTTAGAACTATTCAATACAGAAAATGTTTAGTTTAACGTACATTATTAATTAACTTTACATTCTATGTGTATATATCTATTGCAAAAGTTAGACTGTGATCATAAATTATAACGTACATTTAAACTTAACATTTTAAAGAAAAGTGTGAAGAAAGGTTAACAGTGTTAATTATTTTGATTATACTCTTCACGTAACTCAAAACCAATCATCGATTAACTTAGAGAATAGCCCCGATTATTAATTTAATCGCTTTATAACTCAACAAACTCGATATGTTTAATTACAGGCAACCCAACAAACTAAGCTTTTCATTATTGACAAATCCAACGTACATGTGTTTTTCATTACAGACAACCCAACATACATATGTTTTCATTATAGACAACCCAACATTCACATGTTTTCATTGTAGACAACCCAACATATACATGTTTTCATTGTAGACAACCCAACATATACATGTTTTCATTGTAGACAACCCAACATACACATGTTTTCATTGTATGCAACTCAACATACAAATTTATTGCTGAAATAAACTTTATTAAAAAGAACTCAAATTACTTTATTTAAATTTTTATTTTATAGAATTCAGGCAAAGAATTGGCTGTAATAAAATTAATTGCACAGAAAAATCTACAGTATTTAAAAGCAGTGCTCTCATTCAGATTCACAATTCATCATTTTTTATCCCTCCGCATTAATTGTGTTTAAAAAATACGATTTATTTATTTTATAGAATTTAAAGTAAATTTTTATATTAAAAACAATGTTTTTTTTATATTAAATTGAACTAATTTAGGATTATTTTTTATGTTATCGGTTTTACAGAAACCTTTTACAGTACTAATCCTAAAGTCAGTGCCATCTGTCGGTTATGTCGCGCTAGTATTTGACAGAACACAATCCGTTTCTATAGTCGGTACCCCGCCCATCTGTCATTCGCAATCGCACTGCTGATGTTGAGTGAGCGAAAGCGTGTATTTGCATTCATCAATATGCTAACAGTGTGCGTTTAAACCCGGCCTAAACGTAAAACCGGCTTCCGTTGAATGAGAAAACTGTGAGGACGAAATGTGCGCGAACCACCCGAGTGGATAAAGTAAAAATTAATTCGCCACCATGTTCGAATCGCTGCTGAACCAAATTTTAAACAAGGTCCTCGGCGATTACGTCGAGAATTTAGACCCCAAACAACTCAACCTGGGAATATGGGGCGGTAAGTTTGAAGAAGAAAAGAAAACAATAATAATCTGGACACTAATCCTTTGTTGTGCACAAAAAAATAAATTTGTTAATAATAAAAAGTTATTTTTGCTTACTTGTTTACTATTTATTTGTTGTAATATATTTTTATAAAATTAAAAAATTGGAGGGGTGGTGGAGCTAATTCCCTCCCTATTTCAAGCAGTTGATTTTAAAAGATTTTATAATTCTTGTTTTAAAAAAATTAAAACATTCTCTTAAGAGGCACTATAAGATACACCTGACCCAATTTTTCGAGTTTACCTTGTGTCTGATTGGATTACCCAATCAAAACACAATGTGAAAGATACGGGAGTTTTGTTATTAAAGGCCGACCTTTATTAACCCAAAGATGACATCATGCACCAAAATTAAAAGTCGGAATAATTTGTTAAGTATTTGTGCGTGATTGCTCAACCGTATCAACTTGTTATCAATGTTCTGCATGTTAGAACTGCTGGCTGTTTTTTTTTTGTTCACTCTTTATAGGTCATGCACTGCTGAGATTTTCCCTCCTCCAAAAGTTGTATTGATTAAACTATAAAACACAGTTCCCCCCTGCAAACATGCTAATTTCTCTCTCTCGTGTTTTATTTTATGGCTGTTGAGCATGGTATGTTTGGTCAATGGGATTTGGGTTTACTATTTGAGAGAGTGTGGATTTTTTTTTTGTTTGTGATGCGCATGTTAATGAATGAATCATTTTTATTATTTATTTATTTGGTAATTCCTTCTATTTTTGTACAAGTGTTTTCATGCCGTTTAAAAATAACCAAGGTTCCTCTGTAATGTTCTCACAATCAAAATAAACTTACAATAGTTCGGTTTCCTCTCCTTTAAATAAGATTAAAAAAAAAACTTACAGTAGTATTGAGATGAGATGAAAAATGATAAATACAATTAACATATATTTGGAAATATAGCATAAGCGCCATCTTTTGCTTATTTTATATTTATATATACAAATATCCTTATTTATGAATTTATAGCAATATATTTACATGTTAATTGTAAAATACATAATTAATGTAGACTTCACAAACTGGTTATCCATTTTTATTTTAAATTATGATAATAGAACCTGTAATTACTGAGAACAGTTGTAGGCCTGTCTCATCGGCAGCACCGAATTTTTGAGACTTTTTAAATGATTGTTGATTATCAAAAGATGTTCGAATAAAATTAATGCTTAATAAATATACAGTCATTGATAAAATCTGTTGGTTCTGTTAACAAACCCTATTAATATAAAATGTTCGTTTGTGATAACAGTTCTGATAAACTTATCAGTATTACGCTTGTATAATGTGTGTTTAATTAGTTATAATCATTTATTTACTTTCAGATATAATTGTTTTTTTAATAAAAATATTTTTTCAAAACGCAATATTTACTCAATAAAATGTTCAATCACCATTCATCTAGTGTATGGAAAACTGGTGATGGTCGTTTCGAACTTATGGACCTCGTCAGACCAGTGTATTCCCCTTCTTTTAGTGGACGAAACAACGATTCCCAGTAGACTCAAATTCTTAACGCCACAACTTGTATTTAGACAAAAGATGGCGCTTTAAATAAAACAATATTTACTGTTTAGCCTTGCATGGTTATTTTTACTATAAAAATCTACAAAATTAAATAACCATTCCCAACTACCATATGGGCTTTACGGTGTTGAGGGGTTCTGTTTGACCATCGATGGGAATGCTCTGTGTGGTGGTTCCAAAAGATCATTGTCGTTTTACAAAAATACACGTAATTCTTGGTACCGTGCTACCAAGTGAAACTCTACATTAGATCTGATCTTTCTTATCGGTCCGAGGATATGACTCACCCCCAATCCTTAGAGTGGGGCGTACGCAGGTGTTAACAGATTCTTCAATCCACATGTGGTAGTAGAGGCCGTCAAATTCCTATTTGAGCAAAGAAATATTTTATTTATTTATTTAGTCTTATATGTTCCTCTCTACTTCTCAGTGTGAGGTGGTAAAGAAATAACCATTCCCAAATTAAAAAAAGAAGGAAACAAATTATCCAACATATCGAAATATCTATTAAGACGTATTCACAATTGCTCGGCTGTCGGGTTGTGTGTCAGAGCAATTGTCAGTCTCGCGAATGAGAATATAGAAAAATCATGAAATTATTACTATTTTTGCAATACCGGAAACAAATCGAGGCCCCCCAGTCGGGAGTTGTAATCAAAATCCTGCTCGAATAAAATGTGGAAGGTGAAGAGCTTGATAATCGACAGGAACGTCGGGGTTTTGTTAAACTACTGGCTCTGGTGGATGCAATTGGATTATTTCGAAGGGATCAACGAGAAAGCAATAGAAGTGATTTCTTGGAGTAAGTCGGTCGGTGATTTTTTGTTGTATGAATAAAACTGTTCTGTTTGCAATTGAACGAGGGACCAATTTCTTCAATTAAGAAACAAATTATTTTCATCAAGCTGTGTAGGCTTTCATAACCAGTGTTATTATTAATGTTGATTTACATCGAAAACACAAAAAAGTTATTATTTTTTTATTTCAAACCAATAGAACTGCATTTGATAAAGATAACTTGTCTGACAATCCCAGATGCAGATATAGGATTTTGGAGGATGGGGCAGCTACCAGATGAAGAAGTTATGAAACCTTCTCTTTCTAAAATCTTTAGATTTAGAAATGAAAACAATAATTTCTACATTTTCATAATTGTGTCATTTTTGAATGAGAGTTTCAATACGGTGTCAAAATGTAGGTTATTCATATTTTGTGTATTTGAAACTGCTACTTTGAGGATAGTTCAAAATTTGCAATGTTGGATACTATCGTTCGTGGATATTTGAATGATTATTTGTCGGTGTATTTCATTTACAATCCGAAATTGGTTAATTTGGGAGTTTGGGCCGGTAAGTTTTTTTTTTTCTAAATCTTTAATCTCACTAATGTAAAATTAATCAAGCTTGAAGAGAATAATTATACTGATTATTGTTTTCCTAACGGTCAAATGAAGCTATGCACAGGAGATTTTATCCATTTTTGTTGTTTTAAAGTTAAACTAATAAAATATTTTATTCAAAAATTATATATATATGAATCTCTTTTACCATATGGTATTTTATATATATTTGAATCACTTTTACCATATGGCGTCGGGTTTTAATGTTTATTTAACATTGTCGAGTTTCTGACATATTTCTTCCATTCAATTCTGTCTATTGCAATTTGATTGCCGTCCTCTACTGTGGATTCTCTCCTTAAAATGTTGTGTCCTCACATCTTTTCGGTGGTTTCCCTCTACGTATTTGGTGTAAAAATTGTGATGATGTTATAGTGGGAGAGGGAGAGAAGAAGAAAAGTTTATGTTGGTTAATTGTATTTATAATCTAACGTAAAGGAAATTCCAATTCAGGTTTTAATTTTCCCCTTGTAGGATAATTTTGTAATTATTTATTGTGATATGAGATGTAACATTCGTTGTAAATCACCTCTCGATTTTATTTGGTGAAAAATTAAATATATTTTTTTTTTAAATCACACTTTTAAACAAAACAACTTTATTGTTGTTCGTAAATGAAATAGTTTTGAATAAATTTTGTTTTTCTGCATTGCTGTCAAGGTCGTAAATAAATACGGGAAATAGTATCGCGTGCATGCACATTTATTTATAGATATGAGTCGTTATAATTACTTTATCTAATATTGTCACAATAATTAAACTTAAAATTATTTCGTTAATGAGATAAAAATTATGTTAGCAAATGAACTGTTTAGTTAGTCTTGAATCTTTGAGGTAGATTTTCTGAAGAATTAATTTTTCTGAGTTAACTGATAAATTTAATTCAATAAAATACTTTTTTTGTCGCATTAAACTTATTATTGTGGGATCGATAGGGTAACCCTACCCTAAGAGTAGAAAACAGAATAGAATAGAAAACAACATATATTGGAAAAATCCTTGTTATTAATGAATTTAAGAATAAATAAATGTATTTTTTTCTATTAAATTTATTTCGACTCAATAATAACAATGCTAATTAAGGTATTGCATAAGAATAAAACACCTACACCACCATTATGGTAGAATATATATATATATATAAGAATAAAAAATTGAAAAAAAAAAAATACTCGATACTTAATACGGAAAAAGAGGATAAGATTAAGAAAGCAAAAATGTCTATTTTAATTAGATGTAAAAAAAAACATTACTATCCTCTCCGCTATACATACATCAAATGAAATGTTAATATCTGTAAGAACTGTATGTAATTTCCACTATCTTTATCTCCGCTCTCATGTAGGGGATCTGGAATTGAAGGATCTGATTGTGAAACAGTCCGCGTTCTCGGAGCTGAATCTGCCCGTGCAGTGTGTCTTCGGCAGGCTGAAACACCTGAAGGCGAAAATCCCCTGGAACAACTTGTTCACCTCGCCGGTGGAGGTGTGCATCGACGGAATTTTCCTCTTGGTCCGGGCAAACAATCAGGTCCTGTACGATGCGGCGAAGGAGGAGCAGAGGGAGTACGAAGAAAAGATGGACGAGCTGAAGAAAATCGACGAGGCCAAAAATCGCGATAAAGGTAATTTGTGATGGAATTAATTTCTGTAATAATAATAAATCGCATTTTCTCTCTTTTAACTAACCTAACCTCCTCGACACCCAAGAAAAAAAGAACTAACCTAACCTACTCATTCAAATATTTGTATTAACTGAGACTTTATTTAGTGACTATCGTTTCAACAACTTCAACTAAAGTCTCGGTTATACAAAGTTAAAAGTGTTTCATTTGTTTATTTAGAGTGGCACAAGTTGCAAAAGCAACCACGCAAATTTGTAAGCTATGGGATTGTAACACCCCAATTATACTCAAACAACTGAAATATTGATGGAAGAGTTAATGGCTGCCATTACAATCTAACCTAATCTAAACCAACCTAACCTATTCATTGAAATATTTGTATTAATAGAAGATTAGTACCAAACAAAAATTTACTTTAACTCAAATAGTTCAGATTTGGTATTAATATTGATGGGAGAGTTAATAATTTTAAGGATTAAAAGAATTCTTCTCACCCCTACACCACCATTATGGTAGATGGGGATTTTAGATTATATATATATATATATAAGAATTCTTTTCAATCCACACTGCAATTACAATGCAAACATAAAATATGACTTTTATATTAATTTTGATTAACTATTTATTATGTAAAAGGGATTTATATTATGTAAATTGTTTCATTCTCAGAAGCACAGAAAGCTGACGATTCATGGGTCAGCAAGATGATAATGAGGATCGGCAAAAACTGCCAGGTGACGATCAAGAATATTCACATAAGGTACGAAGACTGCCTGGCGGCAACACCTTACGCCATGGGCATCACCTTGGCCTCGTTCGTAATGCGCACCACTAATAGTCAATGGGAGCAGGCTGTCCTGGAAGAAGAAGAAACGAAAGCCTTTAAGGTGCGAGAATAATAATTATAAAAATAAGCAGCTAATGACCAAAGCAGTTGATGTTGGTAAAGTTGTGAGGGGTGATTTTAAGTTAGTTTTTTTTTCTAATCAACACCTAGGAGGGGTCGGATGCTCTGTCTGTAAATAGATTTTTAATTTCAATAATGCCCTTTTTGTTTTTTACTTTTTGAGCAACTAAATCACGAAATGAGTTGACGTCTATATACGGCCAGAGATTAATTTGTTCACTGGTAACTATTTATGGACAGAGCATCAGATACCTCTTAGGTAGACTACGAAAATACTGATAATAAAATATCCAATTTTATTTTCCTAAAAATAAAATGAATTTAACTCAATTGTATCTGAATAGCCTTAATTGCATTATCAAAATTCTTTTATTTCGAAGGTGGTAAGTTTAGATTCACTGTCGGTCTACTGGAACTGCCATCCCGAGATGTATTGCGGAAAAGCCGACAACGAAGAAATGCTGCAGGCTTTCATTAGGGACGTCGCGTCTCCCGGAAAAGTGCCCGCCAATTACAATTACAGTACGTTCCTTCGCCACCGTTTTTTCACATTCGTATAACCCGGTTTTCATTACAGTCCTGGGACCAATCAGCGCAGAGTGCCGTGTCAAGGTCAACCTGAAGCCGGAAAATGATATTCCCCAATACTCCATACCGTTTGCCCAAGTCGAATTGGTCATTGAGTGTCTAAATATTGGTATGTTTATATGACTTATTATTTTAATACGAAAGTAGCAATGTTTTTTTTTTTTTTAATTAGATAATTCAATTATTTATTAATTTATTTACATAATATAATGGATTGCAGAAATATTCTGATGTTATCCGCGTTGCAATAGAGGGTACTGCCACTTAGTTATAGTATAAGCATTGATAGAAGCATTGTTTTGTCTGCCTCTGTGGCATTCGATTCCAGGATTTGGCTGGTCGTTGTATGAATGGTGGGTGTGATTGTCCCCGAAATTTGAAATTACAAATATACAAAGGGTTATGTGGTTAAAGATTTTTTTTATGGTGGAAAAAAAAAGTATTGTTTTCAATCCTGTAATCATTTTCATATTTATAGCTATATAAATAATTGGCATGGAGTGGATCCGGTGTATATTATTGTCTTGCAACATTATTTATGACAATTTTCTTTACTGGACAATGTTAATTTATGATCGGGTTTCTTCTTTTTCATTTAGGAATAACTAAAATGCAGTATAAAGCGATCATCGATTTCGCCGAGGTGATGGCGATACAGTCCAACGGCGTACCTTACAGGAAATACAGGCCTAACCTCACTTCCTACAAGGGTAATTACAAAGCCTGGTGGAAGTTTGCTTACGAGAGCATCCTGGAGACTCAGATCAGGAGAAAGAAGCGCGATTGGGATTGGCAGCACATCCTCCACCACAGGGAGATGTGCAGGTCGTACGCCGACGCCTACAAAGCTCAATTAACGAAAAAGGTGAAATCATAATGGGATTCTCGCATATTTCATTCACTCAACAATGTATTATATTTATTGACTGGATTACAATCTCCTCTAATTTGATGATTAGATATTAATTTTTTTTTAATCCAGTTACCAAAAGAACAACTCGACAATCTACAAATGATGGAGAAGAAATTGGATCTTTTGAATATAGTCTTGGTGAGACAGAGGATCGAACTGGAAGTGGAAAGATTGGATAAGAAGAGGGAGAACAAGCAGGGCTGGTTCAGCAGTTGGTGGTATCGATCAAATACAGCTGATCAAGAAATTTCTGATTCTACGAATCTCTGTAAGTTTCAGTGTAAGCAAGTAATGAATTGGGACATTGTATTATAATTATGCACTGCAAAATAAAATGTTCTTCACTGATTTATTTTCGATGTCCAAATGCACATTTCAATCACAATTCAATAGAGGACAGTTAAGAAGGGAGGATTGATTATTTTTGCCAAGAAATTAAACATTTTATTTTTGCAAATATTTTCTTAATTTAATTATTAAAAATTTGTCCCAAAGTTGAAACATTTATCGGATTTTTTTTCTCGAAGTCGAATGAATATTTTGAATTGCGGTTTTATCAGTTGTATTACAAATTTCCAGTTTTTTGAGAGAAAAAAAAAACACATCTAAAATGGCAGCAGTGTATTATTTATACATAAGTTTGTATATATTATAGGTTTTTTATAATAAGTAAAAGTATGACAGACTGTTACCCAAGTGACATCAGACCTCCTTTGATAACTTTTTATATGTCTTCATTTTTTTTTTAATAACTTTCAGTGAAGAAGTTTGAAAACGCGATGACCGACGAGGAGAAACAGAAACTCTACAAGGCCATCGATTACACGGAAAATGCCGTTCCCCCGGATTACCCTCCGGAATACAAAGATCTCGTGTTGAAATTCCAGTTGAGGATGTTCGAGATCAATGTTTGCAACGAGGAAGCGAACCTGGAGAGCGTCATAAAGTCTAAACTGAACGATGTGAGGTGTAACATCGAACGGAGACCTGTCAATCAGGGGTTGAAGTGAGTAAATTCATCCAGGTCTAAATCCTACCTGAAGTTTTTCATGGTGATGGTTTTTACTTCCAAAAATTACTGCAAGAGGGCGTAACTGCACAATTAAACAAGCTTCCCCAGACAGTCACTCTCATGTAACCTTTCACCCAGTGGTGTATTCAGCCATTTCTTAAGGAAGATATTTCAATATTTCAGTATCGTGCCCCCACGATACTGAAACATATCGTGGGAGGCAAGATACTGAAACATTGGAAATACGAAGCACAGAGTAGGGTTTACCCTCGTAAAAAAAAATCAATATACTCTATAGGGGAAAAGTTTTTGATCTTAAATTACGAAGTTAATATCCACATTAACCCTACACTCTTATGGGTATAAAGGGTTTTTTTGATTATATATATATATATATATATATATATATATATATATCCACATTCTGAAATCATACAAGAATCAAAGAGCAAATCAAATATTTCATTCATATTGCTTTCACAAATGTTTACGTTTGTAAAATGGAGATTCTGTAAAATAAATAAAGTATTGCTTTAACAACAATATTAATAAGAAATTTAATAAATTGCGCACAGCCTAATTTTCAATTGAAATAATATAATTCTTGAATTTTAGATTTGCCATGTTTGTGGAGAATCTAACCGTGTTCGGTACCCCTCAAGATGATTTCATCCCGGAAATGGTTTCTTCGAAAACCGACGAAACAACCGGTTTAATGGATGTGCTTTTTGAGCTCAATCCGTTGAACTCCAACTGCGGGCAGAGGCTGCACGTCAAGTCCAAACCTTTGAGGATCATATTCGACTCGAGGACCTTTAATCAATTGATGGACACGTTTACGATACCTTCAGAGAGTTCCTTGGAACAGTGAGTATTGAGATCATTTATTATGACAAGCAGAATTGTTTTGTGGTACGAGTAATTAGAAATAATTTCTATAATATCAATTAACAAAATTTGTGAGTTTAAAAAAAAGTTGCTTATGAATATGTTTCGGAGGGCTTTAGCTCTTAAATTGGCCTTAATGATTTCAAACTTGAGTAATTATTTTTGTTTATAGGATATCCCAAGTAACGGCTAATAAAATCAACGACTTTAAAGAAATGTCCGCGACCGGCTTGCAGCATGTAATCGATAAACACGTGAGCATCGACCTCGACATCAATTTATCGGCCCCCTACATAATCATCCCTCACGGCGGAATGTACACCGGCTCAGAAAACGTCCTCGTCTTCTACCTCGGAACGCTCTCACTGAAATCCGACGAGCGCAACATCGAAGCCGCAAAAGTCAAAGAAATGTACCAGCAGGGCCTCGACAAAGAAGAAGTCATGAATCAGTTGAAAAACCAAATTTACGACAAGTTCATTTTCGAAATGTCTAACATACAAATAATGATTGCGCAGAGCGACGAGGATTACCTGAAGTACATCTTCGAGGTCGTCGAGGTTTCCCCGATGCATCTCCTATATCCGCTGTCTTTCTATTTGACTTTCGAAACGTGTTTGATTGCGGACGATCCGAATTTGCCTCTGACTAAAATTAGCGGGGATATGCCGTCGGTCAGCGTTAGTGTAAGCGAAGCGAGGCTGCTGCTGCTGCTTAACCTGGCGAATTCTGTGACTGCGCTCATGGGGGAGTCGCAACCGGCCACCGAACAAATGGTTAGGGCGGTGAGTTCCACGTCGCTGGCCAAGATTTACGATTATATGGATCAGAAGCCGAAGGCGGTGAAGATTGCCGAGCCAGTTAAGAATATGACGCAGATGACGATGATTAAGTTCAACTTTATTCTAAAAGGTGAAAAATGATTTAGTGAATTTAAGTTTTTGTATTCGCATTTTATAGATTGTTTAACATTAACCATTGCAACCTGAAGCATTAGGGGAGGTAGCATTAGGGGGTAATGTGGCCTATGCATGCTAGTGCGCTTGTGCACACCACCACAAAACCGAAGACTTTAGGGTGCAATGGCGTTTTAGAGTGTCATACAGTCAAATTTAGGGAGGCGATAGCCACAATTTTAACAGAGTTTTACGTTACATAAATAATTTAAAACAAAAATCCATTAAAACAACTACTTCTCGGGTGAATTAAATAATAGACATCAAGCATTTACACAATATTGATATTCATTGGACATCAGGCATTTATTTATACAATATTAATATTGATTTCAGTGTTATGTGTTCACAAGAGCCCTCAAATATTTGTTTTTTTTTTTCTGTTACAGAGTTGAAAATATCTATATGCAGACAGGACACGATAAGCACCCCGATTTGCGAATTGCTGCAGTTCAACATGAACTCTGTGGGGATCGTGTTCACCCAGCAGACGTTCAACATGGACGTCGACGTCAGCCTGTCCAGCATCACCATGAAGCAGAACTTGAGGAACACCATGGTCAACATCATATCGTCGAAAATCGGCAACGACACCTCGAATTGCCTCTTCAATGTGAAATATATACAAGTAAGTTAAAAATCAAAATGTTCAACTGATTGTTGAAGGATTAATATTAAAAAAATGTATTGGCTATAATCTATATATTTCCTTCTGTCAAAAAATGGCTATCAACCGTCGGTTTATCTATCCAATTAGATTGTAAATTAATGAAACCAATATTTTTCTTTGCATTTTAGGTCAATAGGAAATCTCCAGAATTCCACTCAGTTCACGGTTCTTGTGAATCCGCTGTCGTGTTAAACTTTGCTGGCCTCGATATCAAGTTGATACAGGAGGGGCTGCTGAACGTGATGCAATTCGCTAACGACATCCAAGGCCAACTTGCCGAATTGAGTGGAGATGCTCCTAAACCACCCCGCATTTCATCCGGTGACAGCAGGAAATCGAGTTTCTCGGCGAATTCTTATAAATTGCTCCAAGCCCCTTGTAAGTAAAATTTTAAATTATAAAAGCTGTCCAAACCACCCCCAAAATCATCAATCCTAAAAAAAATTACCCATAAGATTTACCTCGATCAGTGCAGAAAGTGTAAAAACCTTTAGTCTAGGTTTGTTTGTTACATGAATTAGTGAAAGTGTTCTGACACTCCCTGTACTGATCAACTCATATGCCGCACCCACTTAGGCCAAAGTGTAGGCCCATCCCTACCGGTGGTTGCATTGATTAATGAAATTATATATTGTGTTAAAATCGTACATTCAAATGTTTTTTGTTCTTTTAACAATTGCAGCGACTATTGAAAAAGGGAAACCTAAAAAAATCACGGATGAAATCATGTTTAAACTAATTGCCGAATTTAAAGAGCTGACAATCGAGTTTGAGCACAACGGCAATCCTCTGTCTTCTTTCTCAATCGGCAACATTTCATCGGAGATCATCATGAAGCAGGCTTACACGAAAATTTTTGCCATGCTGGGGAGTATTTCCATTGTCGACTTGAACGCCGTCACTTTGCATAAAACTGTAAGTGTAATTAATTTTCATAACGTTGAGATTAATTTTTGCTCGTGTTAACTTTACAGATACTGACAGTATTGCCGAACGAAAAGGCTTTGACTGCTGAGGTGATTATGTACAATAACGATGTAGTGAAGGCTTCCTGCGATATGGCGGTTACGGCGAGTCTTGGAAGGATGAAGATTTGTTTCATTAATTGGTATATTAATAATATGTTGGTGAGTATTTTTTTTTAATTAATTGTATTCTGTAATGATTGAAAGTAGTTTCATTCTTATATGTAATAAAAATGAATTTTGTGTGTTTAGAATTTTGCGAACAACTTCCAAGCGGCCCAAGAGGCAATCATATCGGCGTCCAACAAAGCGGCGCAGTCGGCCAAGGAAAACATGGCCAACCTGTACGAACAGGCGACCAAGATAAAAATCCACGTGAATCTGAGCGCGCCCGAAATCTACGTGCCGGAAAGTTCGAGCAGCAATTGCGGCCTGCTGATTGACCTCGGGCATATCATGATCACGAACCGGTTCAACGAGCTGAACATCAAGAACGAGATCGGACACAACGCCGTCGTCGACGAGCTGACGCTCAAGCTGGAGGATCTCAAGTTCGAGAGGATTAAGATATGCGACGACTTGAGGTCTGAGAATAATATGACGCTGCTGGAGCCCATGTCGTTCACGCTGGTTGTCAGTAGGAATTTGTCGAATTGGTACACGGCCATTCCGAGTATTGATATTGACGGGAATATTCATAATGTTGAGGTAATTAATATTATTACCGTGTACTCCGTCTGTAAAGGATTTCTGAACAGCTAAACGACCCCGTGCATAAGAAAAAAAACAAGTTAGACATTCTTGTTTTTTTTTTCTTATGCAGCAATATTTATTAAGTTGGGCTTAATAAATATTACTGTTAGATATTCTGTAATAACAATAATCCAATTGATTATTGTTATTACATCCTAACTTGATTATTTTTACAGCCCTGTTTAATAATAACATTATTGTTGGACACTCTCTCTCCTAAGTAAGAGTGAGTGTCCAACAATAATGGACATATTCTGTCATGATGAAAGTAAAGTTAATCCACATGAATTATTATTTTAATATTAAGATATAAAATATAAAAAATTCAATATTTCTCTTGAGTTGTTAATGAGTATATTTTTATTTTTATAAATTTCTAGCTTAAATTAGGACAACCAGATTACGAGACGATCATGTCCATTTTGAACGACAACCTGTCCGAGGGAAGCACGCCGGAAGTGAAAACCCCGACGGTCCAATCATCAGCATCCCTGCAAACCACGACGACAGTGGCGATAACAGAACGTGCTAAATCCGAAGACACCGTCGCTCTGGAAGACTCTCAAGTCCCCACCACTTTCATCCGATGGAATTTAGTCATGAACTGCTTCAGGATATCGCTTTACACCGCCACTTATCCCAGCGGAAGTATTATTACGGTAAATATAATAATAACCATAAAATTGAGAGATAGTGATAAATATTAAATTCAGCTCAAAACTTTAACTTGGCTTGGACAAACATATTCAAATATATCGAATCTATGATATTTGTTTCTCTTAATTCTAATTAAACAATTAGAAATTTATTCATATTTATGGTTTGGCCTAAATGGTTGCGGCATTTAAGCTGCGCCTTTCCCACACCAAAATCCTTATTCATATTTATTATTATTTTCTAATACCGATGTTTGAAAATAAGAAATATTAAAGATAAAATTAAGATTTTCTATTTTTTTAACTCTGCATTAATTTTTTTTTTTTTTTTCATTATTTTTATAGCAAGAAACTGTTAAGTGTGGGCAGTACGCGAGAGTCGGCCTGGCGGAGTTTTCACTGGAGGGATTCTCGATTCGCGGCAGGATGCTCTCGAATAATTCACTCTCGAATTCGCTCTTGTTGGTGAACTGCTTGTTGATCGATAAACGGCCGGGAAGGGAGGATAAGATCAATTGCTTCTTGTCGAGGAGGGAAGAGGACGAGAGGACACCGACGGACAGTACAATTGCCCCAGTTAAGAATATGATCGATGTTACTCTGCAACAGAATCGTGGTGACACATTCGGTAAGTGGATTAGATTCATTGAAAATAAAAGTTTCAATCAATTTTCAAGGCATGTGACTGTCAACCAATGTAAGTCCTGTGTCACGGTAACCGTCAACCAATTTAAGACAAGTAACTGCCAACCAATTTAAGTCCCGTGTTATGGTAACCGTCAACAAATTTAAGCTATTTCACTTAATTATGAACTGTGTGAAAATCACTATGTTTCATCCATTCAACAATTATTACATTTTTTTTTTGTTTGCTTTCATTTTCTAGTTGACGTTCGAGTTTACAGCTTCACGTTCATCCTGTCGGTCGAATACATGTTGAAAATCTCCAATTTCTTTGCGCCCGCCGAGAAAAAAGAAGCAGAAGTAACAGCCGTTCAAGTCAAACATGTGGAGGCTAAGCCACAAGAAGCAGCGGACGCACCAGTGAACAAGAACATGATGTCCTTGACGTTGAAAGTCGAAAAGCCTTACATAATTTTAGTGGAACACTTGGATTCCATTGATACCAGGGCGTTGATTCTAAATGTAAGTGTAATGTAAAAGTTGCTGCGGGGTTTTACTCGTCGGAAATGCGGGGAGACATTTCATGCACTTTTGTTTGTAGACAGTATTTACAGACAGTTATAAAACAGGTAAAAGTAACTATCAGTATTTGGCCAGTAAGTAGTTGTTACAATAGATATTTGCATTTTCGTAAGTCTTTAAATGAACCTCGACACCCAATACGGGTAAAAGAGGATAAGATTAAGAAAGAAAGAAAAAAATAAAGTCTTTAAATGCCGAACAACTATAAAGAAAATAATTGTTTTCTTATTTTTTACATTCATTTTATTTATCAATTTATTTTCAGTGTGAAGTTTTGACAAAGTTAAGATTCAGCGGTGAGCATCAGAACATCAACGGTACGGTGAGTGACATCCAGATGTACACTTGCATGTTCGATCCTCGGGAGAGGGAGGCCACCAAAAATTCGTTGCTGGAGCCTTTCACTATAAGCGTCGCGGGTTCGACGCCAGAAGGAAAAGGACTGCACATTGAGGTAATGAAATAATTAATACTCAAACAAGAAAACAAGCTTTTTGTGAGAAAGTGTGCGAAAATACTAAGAAATTCATAACAAATCAAACATTAAAATTTCCATTAATTGAATTTGAAAATAACTTTTCCCTCTTTGTATTGCGTATTTTAAAACAATCATGATTATTATAATTCCAGCTTTTGATAACCGACATATGCATCAGTGTCTCCCTCTACTCCATCGAACTCATCATGAACATAATGAACACGCTGTCGGGCACGAGCGTGGAAAGGAAAAGCGACATCGAGACGCTGCAAGACTTTTCCGACACGTGGGACATCAAGACCAACGAGGAGTACAATTTCTGGTTCTTGAAACAAGTGGTGGCGGAAGACGCCCTCTCCTTCGACTTCAGCAAGAGTAAGGCGGTCAAGAAGTTGAACGAGTTGTGCATTATGAATATTCCTTCGATTGTGATGACGTTGGAGGCCGGTATGGGGAATAAAACGTTCCCGATGTTGATATTCGAGTCGCACTTCGAGGGGAAGATTTGCGATTGGTCGTCGCAGGTTTGTGTTACAATTTTTTTGTTATGAATTGTGAAGCTTTGAAGATCGATACAATACATGAAATAATTTAAAACAAATATATATTCTTTTTTTTTTAAAAACAGATGACAGTAGATGCGATTTTAAGCCTCCAGATGGGCTACTACAACAGCCAGCTCGCTTTATGGGAACCCCTAATCGAGCCGGTGACGATCGCTAACGAATCCGAGTGCAAATTCAAGCCCTGGGAGCTGAAGCTCGAGGTGGCCATGAACGAGGCCAACGAGGAGAACCTGCAGAGCCCCGAGAACGAGCCCGGCGAGCTGTCGCTCATGCCGGCGATGAGCGTCGATATTTCTTCCACTCACAACCTGGAGCTGACGGTGACGAAGACTTGCTTGGAGGTGCTGAGCACGCTGGGGACCATGTTCGCCTCCGCAATGGACTCCTCGAAGATGGTGAAGCACGAAGCGCAAGTGGCCCCTTATAAAATCGTAAATTCCTCCGGGATGGACATCGACGTGCTGCTGCAGGGCTCTGATTTCACCATTCTGGGTCAGGATTCTGCGAGTGTGGTGAAGTTGGAGAAGGGAGCTGAAGTTTTGTTGGATTTGAAATCTTTGAATAAGAAGAAGTTAACTTTGTCGGATATGGATAAGCCTATGCAACAGAAATACCTCAACATTTTGGTAAATTCTGTATTCAACGTTCGAAACTTGATGATATATCATCAATAAATCATTTTTTAGTAGTAATTATAAAACTCATGAGCATAAAAATGAACATGAGTTATAAATAAAAGTCATGAGGTTGAGTTACAAATAAAAGCGTGTTTTATTAATAAAATTTTTATAATCCATCACTAAGAAAACCCATTTTTAATACTATTTATCAATGTTTAGGTACCTGAAATGAATTGCAAGTTAGAGTTAAATGTAACGAGAGCCGATACGAGGTACTTCAAACTGGAGAAAAACTCTTGGGGGCTAGTTTCTTCCGTGAAAATGGAAAATGGCGTGACCACCATTACAATATGCAGCATTTTACAGGTGAGAACAACATTTTCTTCTCGAATCCTTATACGCTTTCAGGTGTCGGACGGTGAGAACAACATAAATTTTGAAAATCTTGATATGTCGAACATGTCGTACAGTGATACGAAGCAATTCTATAATGATTATTTTTTTTGCAGATATACAATGATTTCAATACTCCAATCGATTTATACTACATGAGAAGCTCTGGAAACGAACTCGAATTGATTTCCACGATCCAACCGGGAACGGCGATCTACGTCCCGCAGAAAGCCGTCTATTCGCAAACCAGCGAGCTCTTCTTTTCAGTGGCCAATTACGCAGTCACCTCCATTCCTTACGTTTGGAAAGATTTGCAACTCAACGTTGCTGTCAGCAAGAATTTAGTGTGCGTTTCAAAGAAGGACAATCAAGATTTGTTCGTCATTCGGGTGAGTGTTTTTACTGTCGGACACTGCTGGACACCACTCACTAATTCAGAGAATGTGATTTATTTAAATAGTGATGGAAATATAATGTAATATTTACAGTTACATTAATTTTACAAAATATTACATATTTATTTACTAGATAGCTATCGACCAGTATTCGTTCAGCCGAATTTAATATATTTTTGCAACATTTTTGTGCACATATTTTTAGTGGGCTCTATATGTTTGTTGTTTTTTATTTTATTTTTATAGGCTGTTGGTGAAATGTCCCAAGTCTATTACGAGAACACCTCGAAGTATACAATGTCGAGCACGATTTACACGATCCATCTAAAACCAGCTGTCATACTCAAAAACTGCCTGCCTATCGATATTACTGTTTGTATACGCGATGTGAAAAACGAGGTTGTGATCGAACCTGGCTGTTCCTGGGACTTCCCAAATCTTGAACCCGGAAAATCCTACATGGTCATTCGAGTACGTATAATAAGTTAATCAATAAAAAAAGAAAGAGAAATTAAACAAAATATTCCACGATCAATGAATTGAAGTTTTTCTCCTATTTATGAAGCTTTTACAATAGAGTGTCCAACATTTGAAACAGGAGTATAGTGCTGAATATTTTCCAAGACCATTTTCTTTGTGTTGGACATCCAATTGTAAAAGCTCCATACAAAAATAATGAGAACAACTTTAAACAAGATTATGCTCAATTTTGATCAAGTGTGCTCTTTGAGTGTTCTTTTTAAATTGAAAAAAGCTCCACAAAAGATAAGAAAAACTTGAAACAGAAGAATTGCGGTTTCTCTAATAAAAATTGAACACAATTCATCTCTTTTCCTAGACAAAATTATTAAACACTTTTTAATTGTAAGTTTCACTAAAAAGTGTCTTATTAAAGTATTTAAACAAAAATAAAATTGTGAGGCTGATTTCACACTAACTTAATTTTTGTATTATTATTGGAAATGTATTGTGTTTATTACGTGATTAATTAAATTAAAATTTCAATTTATATATAAATAAATTCTAGCTTAATTATTTGGAAAAAGAGTGGTCGTGCAGACGTGAAATCCAGCTGCTGCCCCAACAATTCCTCGTGTGGACTTTCGACAGCCACGCCGGTTCCACGAAGATGTCTCTGGACCTGGGCATGCACGTCCTGCAGAACAACGGCAGTTTCGTGCTGTCGCTGTACTGTCCGTTTTGGATGATCAATAAGACTGGGCTCGTACTTAGTTACAGGGTGAGTCGATATATTTTATTTTTTTTCATATAATTTCCATGGATGTTTATTATTCATGCTCCTGATTGGTCCTTTTTTAGAAGTCGAAAAAGACTGAGAGAAACGAAGCGTCGGGGAGTCCGATGAAGGTATTCTTAGTCCGCTTAAGAAAGAATAATTTTTTTTAAGCAATGCTTAATTTCTGTTTATGTATTGTTTGCCTATTGCCTTAATTGCTGTAGATTATAAAAATGGAAATTCAATAGAGTTATAAAAACGTGATTTAAAGTAAAACAATCCAAAAAAAAAAGATTTTTATTAAAGTATTGGTCACCTCACACTGAGAAGTAGAGAGGAACATATAACGATGTTATATAAGACTAAATAAAGAAATAAATTAAAGTATTGGTACAAAATATTTTGTATAATTATTTTCAATTAAACAAAGATTTTTATTGTAATCAAAAATCTTTAATAAATTTCCCCTTGTCTTATTTCTGCGTAGTTTATAATTTTGTTGGCTGTACATTCACTTTTTTTTCACCAGAAAATGCTTTGTTGTATTATTATTTTGTATAGGATTACCTAACTTGGTATTTGTTTGCAAAATAAAAGAAATCTTTAACCCGCTCCGCTCTTAACAGCAAAGAATTTTTGAATTCAATGAATTGTTCTTAATTTGTTATTGCGTTTTAGAACTCCGATGAAAACCTGAACATCCTCCACCATCCGCCGTTTTTCAAAGGCCCCATTCTGTTTTCGTTCAACGCGAAGAATTTCTTCGGCAAGAAAAAGGCCTGCATTCGGATCGATAACGGAGAATGGTCCGATAAGTTTTCAATCGATGTGGCCGGATCGTCGGGTGTTATAATAGTTAAGAATAATGGAAAGATGTACCAGGTATGTGTGCTTCTGTTTATATATATTTTTTTTTATAATTTTATTGAAATTGAAGATACATTAAGCGCCATCTGTCTGCAATCAGGGGAAACCTCATTGTACACAGATGGCGCCCAATAGCTTTTTGAGTAGTTGAGACAAATGCATATTAAAACAACTACTTCTCGGTTACACAAAGTGTTTGAGCTCATTTTTTTTTGGTGGATTAATTTTAGGTCGGTGTGAGTAACCGCCTGACGTACAACGGTCTGACGAAACAAATCACGTTCACACCGTACTACGTCATCATCAATCACTCGCCGTTGGTGATGGAGTGTCAGGAGATGGACAGGCCCGGGGACCCGTGGATTAAAGTGGCGCCGCGTTCCTGCACCGCCCTGTGGCCGTTCAGTGAACAGGACGACAGGCTCATCAAGGTCAGGATCGAGGGCACTTCAGAAATCACCGTGCCTTTCCTCATCACCGAGAGCCACAACACGCTTTTGAAGTTGAATAACAAGGTATTTATTTTATTTAAAAAAAAAAGAAAAAGCATTGAATAAATTGTATAGTAGTAGAAGTTGAGTTTTTACAGCATTTTTAAATTTAATTAGTATTAATCAGAAGTAATAATTGTTGAATGTTATTTAGTACGGGGGAATATTTGTGGACATCCAACTCTCGGAAGGTGCGATTTATATAAACCTGTCGTTGTACGACACCGGAATGGCCCCGGCGATAATCGTGAACCACACGGATTACGCGATGAATATTTGGGAGAAGGAATCCGTGCAGATTAAGTGAGTATGAAAGCCGTTACTAACCGACAATAGATGGCGATGTTTTCGCACATCGAACTTAACACGATTCTGTTCCAGCATAAAGGAGGAGGCTGTAAATTTGTTATCAATATTAACCAATTTTACGCCTTGTTGTTGCCCGTCTATATTATTCGGGATCAGGATACCGACTGCAAGGGAGGGGAACATTTTTAACTTCTTTTCGTATTCGTTAACCAAAACAATATTTTTCTCAAAACATACACTTTTTTTTTAAACTTCTTTTTGTATTCGTTGATAAAAAATATTTTTCTGTTCTGAAAAACATACATTTTTATTATTAAATTCCTTTTTGTATTCGTTAACAACAAATATTTTTACATTCTGGAAGCATATACATTTTTTTTAAACTTCATTTTGTATTCGTTAATAACAAAATTCTGAGAACATATAAGTTTTTTAATTTCTTTTTGTATTCGTTGACAAAAAAAAACATTTTTCTGCTCTGAAAACACGAAAACATTTATTTTTTTTACATTAAAACATGGTTTTTTTAATGCATCCTGTTATTTCATTATTGTTTCGAAAAACCGAGTGATTTTTATTTCGAGTCACAAACAATTGTAGAGTTACGAGGGTATTCCATATTTTTATTTAGTAAAAAAAAGAAAGAATCATAACTGTTGTTCTTGTGTGAGTGATGAAATTGAATTTTAGAGTTGGTCGTGTTGATTGGTAAAATTGATGTTAACTCATTTTAATATTGATTTTCAATAATCGAAGTTTGAAAATCGATTTTAACTTCCACATCAATCGATCAATTGACTGACATTAATAAAATCAAGCTAGTAAGTTTTACTTTATTTTTAATTAGAAAGCAACTATCCTTTGTTGTAGTACAATTAGCCAAAAAGTAGTACAAATACGAGGATGTATTAAATATAAATGGGATTTTATGTAGCATCTTTGTTCAGACAATATTATTTTATTCAAACATGTAAATATAAAGCCAACTCTGAAAGCAGATTTTATCACATCTCTCAGTCTTCACCTTCAATGCTGTTAATAATCCTTTTAGGAAACTCCCCGCCAAACGTAACATGCTCTACACCTGGGACAACCCGTCTGCGGATCGGGTGATTGTATGGGAAGCCGGCTACGGAAAGGAGATCGAGAACGACTTAAGAATGGACGGTTTCGGGGATTACCACATTAAGGAAAACGAAACCGTTTACTGGACGTCTTTCCTGGATGGAATGCAACGCGTCCTGCTTTTCACGACGGATACTC
Organism: Philonthus spinipes; assembly: GCA_963082785.1. Lineage (NCBI taxonomy): Eukaryota > Metazoa > Arthropoda > Insecta > Coleoptera > Staphylinidae > Philonthus > Philonthus spinipes. The sequence goes on from OY720312.1 coordinate 23,263,267, forward strand.
AAGTCATACAAAGTGTACAAGCTTCGAAACAATTCGAAGTCATCGATATGGAAGTGACTGTTTCGATATACGGCATGGGACTCTCGCTGGTTAACAATTTGAAACGGCAGGAAATCATGTATATCGGCGTGGCGAGCACCGGGATTATTTGGGAGACCTGCAAGCAGCACTCGAAGCGGTTTAAGCAGATGAACACGAAGGATAATCAGGCGATGGAGAAGAGCTACCAGTCGTATATGCTGCATCAAATGAACGATGAATCCTCCACGGCTTTGGAGACTGTAATGGTGGATGATCGGTTTGAGGTTAATTTCGACATGATGGTCATGACGAGGCCGCACAAGAGGAAGATAAGGAGGAAGTTCCAGACGGGGATATGGTTGCAGATGAAGACGAGCGCGCACCAAATGCAGCTGCACGCCAAAGTCAACAGGCTGCAGATCGATAATCAGCTCTTTGATTGCATTTTCCCGGTTTTGTTGGCCCCAGTACCACCTCCTAAATCGGTTGCTGCTGATAACGGTAATGTTTATTTAATTATATACTCAAATATTTTTGAAAATCGCTGCAATGTACTCAAAGGAACTCAAAACGGATATACGCATTGAAATTCCTTTTCTAATCTTATCCTCTTTTACCCACGAGTAAAAAATTAATTTCATGAGTCGGGAGGATATGGGGCTAAATGTAACTGACTTTTTCAATGAATCAGTTTTGTCAACCATTGTACATCCCAGTGTAATAAAAAAATGCACAAATATCGATTGATTATTCAAAAACGTAGATCTTATTTTCAATTATTTTTGTTTTATTATAGCGCACAAACCCTTTGCCGAATTGAGTATCGTCCAATTATTGATCAAAAACAGCCAGATCAGGCAATTCAAGTACTTCAAGGTTTTGATCCAGGAGTTCCACCTGAAGGTCGACATTGGGTTCATCAATGCTCTGATGGATGTGTTTGAGTCCTCAGAAAATACCGATGAACAGGAGGTGAGTTGACAAAGAAGAATGTTATGATTTAAGAGATTTAATATTATATAAACATAATGATAATTATTGTAAAATTCATTTCAATGAATTAATGCTGTTGTTAACAGTGTGCTTGTGTCCTAAGTGAGCCTATGGCTGCAACATAACATAACAATGTGCTTAAAATTCTTTTATTTTTTATTGATTGTACATCTTCAATTTTATAGCCCGTAACAACATTAGTTGTATAAGACAGTGTATCCAGTAGTTGTTGGACATTATATAATGTATCTCCCTCAAGCAGATACAATATAATGTACCTACTGGACACACTGTCTTATATAAATAATGTTGTTACTGGCTATAAAATTGAAGATGTCCAACAATTATTGTACATAAATTTAGATACAGAACTTTCTTTCTTAATCTTATCCTCTTTTACCCGTATTGGGTGTCGAGGATACAGAACTTAATGTACAATAAATGTCCAACAATTGTTGGACCACGAGAGCTATTAAAATCAAATAATTGTTTTGGTGTTATTCTCTTTTTTTTAAATAGAAAAAGAATTTCCTGACTGATTGCGGCATTGTGGAGGAGCCGTTGTACGCGCACGTCTCGACGCACTCCCTGAAAGAACAGAAGAGCTTCTACGATCTGCTGCACTTCTCCCCGCTCAAGATCCACGTCAGCTTCTCGATGTCATCGAGCCAGGGAATGGGCAACATCCCTGTCTTCCTCAGTGTGCTCCTACAGGGAATTGGCGTGACATTGACCGATTTGCAGGACGTGGTGTTTAAGTGAGTCAAAAGTTCCAGTGTGTCTTTTTTCTCTCTTAAATATGACTTAATATGATTTCAAAGATATTCAACCGGTTCCATACTTTTTAAACAACATGTATCTGCAGTTTTGAATGACGTCCTTGCATATATATATATACATTCAATGACCCTTTCTACCCATATGGGTGTAGGGTTATGACGTCCTTATAACAACTGCAAAATATATGCAATTGTTTTAAGTAATTTATTGGACAATGAACTTATTTTAAGTAATAGTAATGGGTGTCTAATAAATATTTTCATTATTATATTTTTTTTTCTTAGATTGGCGTTCTTCCAAAGAGATTACACGTTCTTAACACAACAGCAGTTGATGGATGAGGCCACCACACATTACGTCGGTCAGACTGTAAAGCAGCTTTACGTGCTTGTGCTCGGCTTAGATGTGCTTGGAAATCCTTACGGTCTCGTCGTTGGAATATCCAAAGGAGTTGAAGATCTCTTCTATGAACCCTTCCAGGTCATTATACTCAATCAAACTAATTTTAGAAAGGTTTTTCCTTATTAAACTCAATCATTAAATAATCCACTGTAAACTTCTCTTCACTGGATGTTTATTCATACCAAATCTACATTTCCGTCATAAAGTGATCATTATTAATGGATGTATAACATCGAAATGTATCCAGTGAAGAAAAAGTTTACAGTGTTTTATTTCATCAAATTATCTTCATGTAACTCGCATACAACTATTAAGCTCAATCATACGAAAATAATTTAAATTGTACAATATTTTATTTATTTAGTCTTATATAACATCGTTATATGTTTCTCTCTACTTCTCAGTGTGAGGTGAAAATTGTACAATAACATTTTTAATAAAGTAAAGAGAAAATTTAATGTAAAAAATAATACGCATATTTTTTCTTTTATTTACTTACAGGGTGCAATTCAAGGTCCTGGAGAATTCGCCGAAGGCTTGGTGTTGGGACTGTCCAGTTTGTTCGGCCACACGGTAGGTGGAGCTGCCGGCGCCGTCTCCCGTATAACTGGCGCGATGGGCAAAGGAATCGCGGCACTCACCTTCGACAAGGAGTACCAGAGGAAGCGCCGGGATCAAATCAGCAAGAAGCCCGCTACCGTTCAGGAAGGGCTCGCTCGTGGAGGAAAAGGATTGGTTATGGTAAGGAAAAAAAAGTGGTGTGTCCAATATTATGTTCTCCCCATTTATACTTAAAATGGATAACAGATTTCACTTGAAATAGAGAAAAGTGAGGTAAAGAAAAATTCATTATTTATGCATAAAACTGAGTCAACCAATCGCAAAACTCAGAATTTTTTTTTGTACGTAATCTCATCTTTCTAAAGCCATCTAGTAGAATTCGATTTATACAACGCGAGATACGGATAACTAAAGCCATCTATTAGAAAAATAATGGCTTTGTTTTTACTACACCTAATTTTTAAAACTGTCTCTAGGGTGTTGTTGATGGTTTCACTGGTGTCTTCACAAAACCAATTAGTGGAGCTAAGGAACAGGGAGTGGGAGGATTCTTCAAGGGGCTCGGCAAGGGCGCTGTCGGTCTCGTCACTAGACCAACAGCGGGAGTCATGGACTTTGCCAGTACTTCATTTGAAACAGTTAAGAGGTAAGTGTGTTTCTGTTTTTTTTTTTCCATAAATCATAATAGGTTCTACATGCAGCTTTAAGATCTGAGTGAAGATTGACTCGTGAAGTGATGCTGTATATAAATGAGAATAAAAAAAAAATTCAGTTATTGCACAAAATGAAATAAAAATACGATATTGAATAAGATGCTATTGAAAAATCGAAGATAACAGTGAAACTATTACGATTCTCAGCAAAGTTACTAATAGATATAATTCATGGTGTCCAGCGTTGTCCAAGCATGCATAAATCCCAAAAGCGTGGAGAATCATATAATTTAAAAGCATACTAATGTAAAGTCCCAAGCACATTCTTATTGAATTCGTTTGTTTGTTTTCAGAGTAACCGATTTTGGAAATGAGTACGTCAATAGGTTACGAGCTCCGAGGTTTGTCCAGGCCGACCGCCACATACGACCCTACAATGCCAACATGGCTCTTGGAAACAAGCTGCTGTGTGAACTGGATAAGGGCAAATACCACACGACTGACATCTATTCCTGTCATTTCACCATCATCGAAAAGAAGGAGGTGCTTCTTTTCTCGGACAAGCGATTAGCTTACATTATACACAACGACTTATTCGGGGGTTGGCAGGTAAAGCTAATCTGAAATTATTTGAAACAGTTTTTTTTTTTAGAATTTTTCAGTTTTCTTAAAATGCAAGACGTTGATCTCAAAATTATTTTTATTTAGAGAAAATTTACTAATAAGATTTTTAATAATATAGAATATTATTATTATAACCAAAATTATCTGCAGAAGTAAAGATGTTATGTATATAACAATTATTCAGGTTGAATGGTCTTACACGTGGCCTGAATTAGAAAAAGAACCGACGGTGGTCGGGAAAGGAGTACAAATCTTCACAGACGCCAAAAAGAAGGGGATCTTCAACGCGGCCGACAACGGAAAGATCCTGCTCGTCCACGACCCCAACATCAGCCACCTGATCGTCTCCAAAATCATAGAACACATGAATTCGAAGTGAATCCATCAGGACAGCAGGTACCAGCTAAAATTTAGCCTAAATGGATATGTGGTGCCTATACTGTCCTCCCACCAAATACTTAATCCTTAAGGTCATTTTTTAACGCAGTGTTTTAGTCTATTACCAATATTTACGATGATGTTATCGATGATTATGAAAATAAAATAAATTTTATCCCTTGTTTTATAACTACTGATATTTTCTCACGAGTTGTTGTTGTTGTCGGAGTGCGGGCGCGCAATGCTTACTGTCGTTACTAACGGTTCAACGTGTGCACACCATTCCTTGAATGGTACGGCTGTTTTTCTGCCTTTGTATTGTTTACAGTTATTATTTTTAAATCACGAGGTTTATATTGTTGTTAATATATTGAGTGCTTCATAAACATTTTGTATTTCTTGAAAAGAGAAGATGAATAAAGCTTTATATAATTAGTTTTGAAATACCTACTATTTTTCCACTTCTATTTTCTTCTTTTGCTATCCCTTGTTGCCCCTTAGGGTGTCGGTTCACTTGCATTTCCAATAATACAAATCTTTATTCCAGGCTAATAGAATTATTTAGATTATGTGATAAATAAAACATAATTATCTTGTACTGGAATTGGCTATTTGTTTGTGGGGCATTTAGAAATTTTCTTGAAATGCAAACTGATATTTAAATTATTTATATTTAAAGAAAATATAATTTATAATTTATTTATTATTACAATATAATATAGTTAGAGTTTATTTAAATAAAAGTAGTTGTCCCTTTCTCTGACTTATTTTTTATTAAACTAATAAATATATTTCGGAAATTTTATTTTTATTGAAATAATTAAAGTCTCCACAACTAACATAAAGATTAGTTCGAGTTTCATAACAGGTACAATTTAAATGAATTTCGGCCTTATTTGTATACCGAAAGAGTTAGGTAAAATGAAAAAGTACGGCAACGTCGCTTAAAAAATCGTATTCTATGATTAGCACAGTCGTGAACCTAACCCCGTAAGCGCTACCAACCCCTAATACAGTATGTTCGTGCAATGATAGATGGCGCTCGGATGCGCAATTCTGCCAACATAGAAAACAGTGTGCTTCCACAACGTTAGATGGCGCCCCAATTGGCAAGTTCTGCCAACCGGAAATATAATTTATTTGGCGCTCTCTAATTTAAAAGTTTCGAATTGAATTTTAAATTATTGCTGGCTAAGACGTTGTTATATAAATATACATTTTTTTATTACAATAAAAAAACTATGGTTTATTTTCTTATTGCTATGAATTTTTATTTTATTAATTCTCGTATTTTAAAGGCATTCACTTTGTAATACATTTTCAATATCAGGAATAAAGAAAAATACTTTAAATTTTTACGTCAATCGTAAGTGGTACTTACCATTTATACCACATATAAATGGTATAAAAAATAAAAGTGTTTCCTTTATTCCTCATATTATAATAATTCCTAAATCCTGAGTAATAAACAACAAACTTAAAATGATTTGTATTCATTGTAAATCTGTTGTTTATAATTTCACAAGTTGCTTATTGTATAATAAATGTTCCTATTTAAATCCTTCGATATTTATTCTGCTGTATATTTGAAATACAGTGAATCTTATTTGATTAATGGGGAAGTGAAATTGAAAAATCAGCAAGAAGAAAAATTATTATTTTCGCGTAATTTTATAACAAAAGTCGTAAATTTGACAACATCGTGCTTTACTCTGTTTGTTTGACAATTGCCATGGTTTGAAAATTCCGTAAACAAATTTCCACCAGCGAAAAGTGCCGCCAACAAACTTCACCCCGCTTCGTTTAATTATTCCACGTAAGTACACAATTTCCGTAATATTTCCCACGAGAAATGCGTAATAAAGATTAATTAATTAGAATTTCCGAATCGGCGTTGATCATCCCCAGAAAATGGATGCGGACGCCGAGCGGGATAGCTTGAAACAATCCGGCAATTGTTTAAAAGGGCACAAGATTAAATTTCTGGATAAGTTCAGAAAATGCAGATTGAAATATAAGGAAAAGGGAGATAATCGGGGGGATTGTGCTGAAAATGGGGAGGAAATAATTAAAAGTAATTTCGCTTCGACTTCCAAACCGATTGGCTCGTCCTTAAATTGTCAAACAACGAAATTTCAAGGACTTGAACCAAACAAAAACGAATTTAATGATAAAAACGAGGGTAAAACAGAATTTATTTCGAAATCACAAACTAAAATTGATTTTAATTCGAATCCGCAAATTGAAATAAATCATAACAGAAGACGAATTAATAATAACCCCAATTATTTCGCTAATAAAAAACAAAACAATTCCAACATACGCGACGCCGGTGTTATGAACGCCATTAAAATGGCGGATTATTACACGCATTTATTGAACGACACTGAAAGTCCGGTGGAATTTAACAAAATCGACTTTGCCTCTAAAAGCGTGACGAAACAAGACAACAGTGTGTCGAGTTCTTTCCTGGATAACAGCTACAGCAACATATTTGAAAGGAACGCGAATTATTTCAGCACCTCCAGTCAAGCAGGCGAGGAACATCAGTTTAAACAACCGGCTTCAGTAAAGAATGGTAATTTTAATAAAAAATGTGAAAACTCAGAAAAATTAGGGTTTAAATCTACAAAAGAGGTTACGAGGAGTGGGTTACATTCGCGTGAAAGAAGTTTAGAATCAATTGTTTGTAATACAAGCAAAAAATTCGAAGGAAATTATGTTTTTGAAAAATATGTATTTAATAAAAATTATGGCTTTAGAAACAGTGAATTTAAAGAAAATGATGCCTTTCAAAGTAGTACATTCAATGAAAATGATGCATTCAAAGAAAATGACGGCTATAAACAGAGTGTATTAAAAAAACATGATGCCTTTCAAAATAGTGTATTCAATGAAAATGATGGCTTTAAAAACCGTATATTCAAAGGAAGTGATGATTTTACAAATTATGCACGCAAAGAAAATGACGGCTATAAACAGCGTGTATTCAAAGAAAATGATGCCTTTCAAAATAGCGTATTCAATGAAAATGATGGTTTTAAAGAAAATTATGCCTTTAAAAATAATGCATTCATAGAAAAGGACGCCTATAAACAGCGTGTATTCAAAGAAAATGATGGCTTTAAAAACGATATATGTAAAGAAAATGAAGGCTTTAAAAGCCGTGTACTCAAAGAAAATGATACTTTTGGAAACGGAGTGATCAAAGAGAATGATGGTTTTGTAAATCACGTATTCAAAGAAAATGTTGTTTTGAAAAACGATGTTTTTAAAGAAAAGGAAGCCTTTAAGAACGGCGAATTCAATGAAAATGATGCTTTTTCTGAATTAGTCAGTGATAAATACATTCCTTTTTACGAAGATGAAAATGCTGATTGCGTTATCGAAAGGGGTGATTTAGAAAAGAAGCATAAACCTAAAAATATAAAATTCTGCTATGATCATAATAAAAAATCGCAAGGAAAAGAAAAAGCAGTCCGCTCAAATTGCAAGGATTTCAAAAACAGCTCGCAGAATAACGAAGAAGCAGAAGAAAATAGCGTGGAAGAGTGTGATTTTCAAGTGTTAGATAAAGCAAATGATAATTTGAGAAGTAGGGATGAAGTAAGAGCAGCGTTTTACGATTCACAGGAAGAAAATGATCAATTGGAAACGAGCGCTGAAACATCGAACAGTGTTTCTGCTTTATTAGAAAAAGGAGAAAATGATGGTGTTTTTCAAAATAATCGCGATGGTGTTAGCCGAGATTTAAGTTTGAAGGGTGATAAAATATCGGATTTAATGAGTTGTAATAAAGAAGAGTACTTAAAATTACGATTAAAAAGTGATTTTAAGGATTTGATAAGATGTAATAAAGAGGGGTACTCGAGGGGGAATAATTGTTACGAAAATGAGGGTTCTGAAGTACGTGGGTTTTTAGGTAGGAAAACTAAAAGTTATTTAGAGCTGCGGAATGTTGAAAAGGATGATTTATTTGAATTTGAAACAACAAAACGCGGGGATTTAATAAAAATTGATAAATCCAGCCTGAATTATTCAGGAATAAATAATTTGCAAAGTTCTCGGGAGGCTGAAATGGATTGGGTTGGATGCGGAAGAACTAAAAAAGATGACTTTTTTATGAAATCAATGCCTAATCGGTTCGAACAAAAATCGCAAGGCTTTTCAGGTTACGAAACCCAATTTAAAAATTATGAGAGTGCAGGCTTTGGAAATTATTTCGCGCAAAACAGGAATTTCAATAAATCAACGCCGAATTTGTCTGTAATTCCAACAAGAGAGAATGATTTCTGTGAAAATTATGGGGGGAATTTTGGTTATGATTACGTTGATCCGTACAAAAACCACAAAACGAATTTTATTGATGAAAAATACGACCAACCAGTATTTAAAAATGAAGAAAATATATTCGATTTACCAGAATCCCCGATTTTGAATCGCAGATGTGTTGCTGCTATAAAAAATACTTTTAAGGAAAGCGCGAATACTGGGTTAGATAATCGTGTGAAGTTATTTGATGATCAATTCAAAGTCAAAAATAAAGCATCCATGGTTCTTCACCAACAAAATATTGAGGATCAGGATTTTTTCTCTAGCAACTCCAATTTTCTTAAAAATGAACAAAAACGGGGTGAATCCTTTGCGGGTTTTAATATTTCTCAAAATAAACAGGAAGGAAATTTAGATGGTTTGAATATTTTTCAAAAGGAACCAAAAGGAAACATTGGTGGTTCGAATATTTTGCAAAAGAAGCCGGATTTAAGTATTTTTCGAAAGGAACCGGAAGGACATATTGGTGATTCGAATATTTTGCAAAAGAAACAGGAAGAAAATGTAGGTGGTTCGAATATTTTTCGAAAGCAATTAGGCGATTTAAATATTTTTCGAAAGAAAAAAGAAAAAAATTCAGATGATTTAAAATTTTCAATTCAAAAGGAACAAGAAGAAAAATTTGGTTCACCATATATTTTCCGAAAGGAACCAGTAGGAAATATAAGTGATTCCAACATTTTGCGAAAGAAACCGGAAGAAAATACTATTTTGCGAAAACAACAAGAAAATGTTTTTGAATACAAATCGCAATTTATTGCCGGTAAAAGTGATGAAAAGCAACAACAGACCCAGAATAAACAAATAAAAATATTGGATGTTGAAATAAACGAGCCTTTCAACGCACCGAAACAAAATTCCCCGCTTATTAATTTATGGGATTTAAGAAAACCGACGAAATCTAGTCTTAGTGGAACAAATAAACCGTTTGAGCAGTTGCTTATGAAAAGCGTGAATAAAACAAGGAGAAAAAGCGGCGATGGAAAAGCGAAATATAAATCTAAGTATCAAGGAGAATCGCAACTGCATAAAAAAAAGTTAATGGGTGATGGGGCGTTTTCTCAACCTTCCAAAAGCTATGTTCAAAAAGGACATACTCAAAATTTCAACAAGACGAAAACGTCGATTGATACAAATGTTTGGTTTTCTAATAAAATCGATTTACCGTCGACGATTCCTCGTACCTTCGTTTTTCAACCAAAAGAGGAGGAAACGAAATTGATGCTCAACAAATCAACAAGTTGTAATTCAGCAGATGTAAGTAAAGAAAAGAAAGGTTTTATACTTGAAAAATCAACATGCGCGAATTCAGCGGATGCAATTAATGAAATGGGGACCTTAGCAAAAGGCGGTATTTCTGCAGGAGCGAGTAATAAATTTCCTTATGAAGAGCAAACTTCGATACTTAGCAAAGCAAGAAGCGTGGATGTAAGCAATACATGTATTGTTGAGAAGAAAATGTTGATGCTAAACGCCAATTCAGTGAATGCAATTAACAAAAAGGAAAATTCGATCTTTCCCTTACCAAAAACCATCATTTCTGAAGGGATGAGTAATATATTTTCTGATGAAAAGCAAAGTTTGCTCAATAAAGCAAGAAGCGTCAAATCAGTGGATGTAAGCAATACATGTATTGATGAGAAGAAAATGTTGATCGAATCAACGGATGCAATTAATATTGGTGAAGAGCATTCTTTGATACTAAGCAAAGCAACAAGGGACAAATCTGTTGATGCGATTAATAAACGTGTTGATGAAAATCATTTGATACTCAGCGCTAATTCTGCAGATGTGTGTGATAAATTTTCTGATGAAAACCGAACTGGAGACATTTTTGATAACATTTTTGTTAAAACCGCAAATACAACTGTATTGAACAAGATTACCAATCATTTAGGAAAGGCTACGGAATTAAACAAGATTGTTAATGATTTAGGAAACAAAACTGAAGTAAACAAGTTTGATAGTCATTTGGAAAAGAGAGCAAGTTTTCATTGCGAATCAAGTATTGGTGAAGCTGATTTCAAAAATATCCTCGTAAATAAATTAAGCGAAACACGAAAGAAAACAAACTTTGAAGATGAATTAAACCAAGCAGAAGTGAATTTGATTATCAAAAAAGATACGAATGGGAATTCTTTAAACGAAAGCCAGAAATTATCTCAGGATAGTGCGCGCACAAATATGCACACTGAAGATATGGAAATTGAGGATTTCGATAATTTCCCGATTTTTATAAAAACGTCTCAATTTGAAAACGAAGGAGGTGAAAATAAGGAAAATGATCCACAAAATTTATCACGCAAGCTTGATCTGAGTTTGAACACCTCTCAAATCTTCGAGGAAATTGATTCGAATTTAAGCGTGAGAATCGACGCGATTATTGATAGACTTGAAGAATCTGTTGAAGAAGAAATTGGCTCTAAGGAATGCGAAATTAATGGAAAACCTGTTGGAGGGGAAAATGTGTCCAGCGATTCGAAGGAGAAAACTGATTTAAATGAGGCGAATACTAAAAGGGTGTTTGGAAAGAAAGTTTTTATGGGTTTTAAGAATGATGAATTGGGTGAAAGTCAGAGTAACATGTGTAGAAAATTTTCACAGAGGCTTCGAAATCAAAAACTAAATAAAAATTTGGAGGTTATCGAAAAACACAATGTTTTTAACTATCTAAACATCAATAAAAATATTGAAAGCGATTCTAACATTAATAAAAATATTAAAAACGATCCAAAAATCAATACAATTATTGTTAATTATTCAAACATTAATGAAAATATTGAAGACAATCGAAATATCAATAAGAATACTATAAATTGTCCAAATTTCAATAAAAATATGGAAGATAATCCAAACATCAACAAAAGTATTGTTAACTATCTAACAATCTACGAAGATAATCCTAACATTAATAAAAATATTAAAAGCAATTTAAACGTCAATAAAAATGTTGAAAACAATCCAACCACTAACAAAAACATCCTTAACTATTTAAAAATCAACGAAAATATTGAAGACAATCGAAACGTCAGTGAGAATAATAGAAACAGTTCAAACATCAACAAAAATATTCACAATAATCCAGACATCAACAAAAGTATTGAAAATATTTCATTCGAAGAAAACATCGGTTTTGAAAATGCGTTGATTCTCAGGAGCCAAAAACCTGAAGACGCCAATCAAATATCTTCACAAATATTCCAAAGCCATGAAAGTGAAGACAATTTGGAAGCTCCAAAAAGGATTGAGCTGGATGTTAGCATGGAAATGGATTTCGATCAGCAGAATGAATTTGCAAGCATTGATAATGCGAATGTTTTTAAAATAGACAACCGTGAATTGGATATCAGTGTAAAGAAAAACTGTTTAAAAGGAACATCGCAGATTGTTAATAAACCCATAGTGGAAATTAATCTTAAAAAAGAGGAAGAAAATGTTTCGCTGGAAGAATCCAGGGTGGTTGATATGAAGAAGCAAAAATCGTCAAAGCGCGCTGAAAAAACTGCGAAGAAGAAAACAGTTAAATCTAAATTAGAAAATGCGAAGAAAAGGAAGGGTAATGATAATAAGGAGAATATGCGAGACAAAAGCGATTTATGTTGTTCTAAGATTGTGAAAACAAAAACTAGTTTGAAGATGAAAGAAAAAGCCCTTTCTAAATCGAAAATTGCTGCTAAGAAAAACTCTACGATTGAAAAAGAAAATGCGACTAAATCAAAGTCAAGTAAACAAAAAATTAAGAAGAACTCTACGGTTGAAACAGAAAATGCGACTAAATTAAACTCAAATAAACAAAAAACTAAGAAGAACTCTACGGTTGAAACAGAAAATATGACTAAATCAAACTCTAGTAAACAAAAAACTACAAAAGTGTGTCCTAAAATAAAAATCATCCAGGATGTTAAAATCAGCAAAGAAAATAACACCGCTGCAGGAAAAGCGAACCAAACCGAAAAAGTTGTTTTCAAAACAATCATATCTGGCCAAAAAACGAAGCCATTGCACTCATTAGGAATTAGTCGGAAAAGTAAAACCATACAACGCAGCGATTCCAACATTTCCGACTTGCTGAGCAAAGCCGAGAAGTATTTAGAAGCAGCGATCAGCTTATCGCAGAAACCGGAACAGGATTTGGACACGTCGCAACATTCTTTGAAGGATATTTTAAACGGCTGTAAAAACGAATTGAAGAAACTTAACGATTCGATTAACTCAATGGATTGTAGAGCGAGTACTTCCGGAAATAAGAGAAATAATAGATCTAAAAAAATAAAAAGCGAAAATTCCGGAATGCTTAATGATACGAATTTAGTGGGTGATGGGAAAAAGAAAACAAGTTTAAAGGATGAAAAAAATAAAGCACAATCCCCGGGGGATAAAAGCGAAGGAGTTGTTGATGAAGACATGCAGTTTTTAGATAAATTACAAAAATCTCGATTGAGCATGTTTTTCGAATCGACTTCAAGTCAATTCAAGAAACCCGAATTATTTCTAAAACCATCGCAAAATCTTAAGAACGCCGACACTTCCGATTTTTTCGAAGACTCATTTTCGTCGCAAGCTTCAAAATCAAATAAAAGAATTATTAATAGCTCACAGATCCTGTGGAGAAATTCAAAATCGTTTAGCGAAAGTTCCCTGGATTCCGAATATGGATCCATCAACTCACAATTTTCAAAGCGTAAATTGAGTAACGGAAAGGAGCACGCAAATAAATTACTAAAAACGGGATCGTCCTTCAGCTACTCAGAACTGTTGAATTCAAACAACCAACAATACTTACAGGAATTATCAAAAACTGTCACTTCGCAAATTTTCAACGAGTGCGATATTAATTTCAATAAGATTTTCGAAGACGTCGACGACTTTTTAATAACAGTGACTTTAAATCCGGAACAATTTTCCATTCCGCAAAAAACTTTCGAAATCGAAGTAATCAAAACCAACACTCCGCTTCTCCGGGCCGATTCTCCTAAAATCCTCTTGCAAGCCCTGAAACAAATCGCCGAGGACGAGACTCTGCTGCGCGGGAAGGATCTCCACACTTCCACACCGAGCAAGCTCGACATCTTGATTAAAATCAAAAAAATGTTGACGAAGCTGGGTGATGATTTACGGGATGGCAGAAAGGTGTTTTTTGAGTTCCCCAGGTTTATCTGTCCGAAGAACGTCGTTTTTGTGGATGACGTCTTGTGTTGCAATAAAAGCGGAAAGGTTAGCAGGATTTACAAGGATCACAAGAGAAGCGCGAAGAGGTTTAAACTTGTGGTTTTTTTGCTGATGAAGATCTACACGCTCTTAATGACGGGATGTGCTTGTAATAAAAGGTTTGAATTATTTCTTGAACTTTCAAAAATATGCGTTATTTTATTTTTCTCTTTTAATAATAACTCTATTTTATCGTCCCATAAGAAGGATACATTAAAATTTTAGTTTATTTTATTCCACATAAAGTATTCATTTTAATAAGTCATTGTTTTTATTTTAATATTTTTAGAGAAATTTACTATCAAATAATATCCCAAGTGCATAACCAGAAACAAGTCCTCACAGCATACAATATCGTTTCTTGTTTGCTGGACGCACCTCCCTGGATTTTAGGAATCATGCCATCAAGTCGTGGAATGGTCTACGGAAACTTGAAACTGGTCATCAATCAATCGGAAATTAATTGTAATCTTAAAGGAGGTAACATTATTGTACTCTACATCGCATTTAACAATTAAGCTATGCGGATATCTTTCATCATAAACCGGCTAACAACTTGTGATCTTTCTAAACGTGTTTTTTTATTTTAATTATATAAATTAATAATGCTGCTAAAACCATTCGTATTATAGGCATAACAATCCCGCAAGATATTGATTGTCTGAAGAGGATTGAGACGGACGCCAAATTTATTTTGATCGTTGAAAAGGAAGCGATTTACCAAAAAATTCTCGACGAGGATATTCAAAATAAGCTAACTCAGCCGTTTATTCTATTAACTGTACGTATTTCTTATAATTCTCTATAAAAAAATGAATCGGAATTTTGGGTGTTTTATGAAATAATTTACTTTATCATTTGTTTTTAGGGTAAAGGATATCCTGATATAAACACCCGATTGTTAGCAAAGAAACTTTCGACACACTTAAAACTCCCGATGTTCATATTGGTTGATGCCGATCCTTACGGAATTGAAATAATGCTGTCATACAGATTCGGATCACTTGTACGTAATCTTACTGATTTTATACTTTGTTATATTTGCAAATTTCATAATGTAAAATATTAAAAATTGTTCACTAAAAAAATTATATACCCTGTTCCTATAAACATATAATGATACAAATTATATGTTTTAAATATCATAAATATGACTTTTGTTGATAATTTTATTGTTTGTTTAATGAGTTAAGGTTTTTCTCAGTGGGTATAGCAAAACTTTGCTATTCCATTTTTTGTTTGCTTTGTTTTAATTGATCTCTATTTCTCAGAGCACATCCTTCCTTTCAAGAGAACTCGCCTTGCCCCATCTGCGCTGGCTCGGCATTCACCCTTCGGAAATCGAGGTGTTAAATATAGAAAACTTTAAGCTGACGAAGAAGGACTCCAGCAAAGTCAACGCAATCTTGAAGCGACCATACATGGCCGCATACCCGAAAATTCGTTATCAATTGGAATACATGAAAATGACGAATTCGAAGGCGGAAATCGAGGGTGTGATCAAATGCAGCCATTCACTTAGCAACTTTTATATACCGAATAAGTTGTGCACATTGGATTTCTATTAATTTTAATGCGTGATTGTTTGAAGTATTTAATAAGATTAATACGAGTAATAGTGACCCGATTTTGTGATGTCGACAACTATTGAGTAGAAATAAATTAAACGTTTTTGTGGTGCTGACATTTGTTCAGTTGAAATGATTATATTTAAATGATTGATTCGCTTTCTGTGCAATTGATTTCAGCACAAAAAGTGTGTCGCTTTAATCTACACGATTTATAAAATACTTCAATCAACAGTGATTTTTTTACGATTAAGTGTCATATTTGTTTGGCTAATTTCTTAAAAACTCTGACAGATTTTCTAATCTGATTATATTTATTTATTTAGTCTTATATAATATCGTTATATGTTCCTACTTCTCAGTGTGAGGTGATCTGATTATATTATAATTTAATTTCTGTTTATAGAAATTAGTCTAAATTAAATGAGAAATTATATTTTTTGCGATTAAGCGTCTTATAAAATTAAGGATTTTTTTATTTAATCGACTTTTTTTTTATAAATTGTCTTAAGTTCTATAATAAATTACCACACATTCATTATAAAGAAAAGTATTTCTGCAAATTAGATTAATTAATAAATGAAAATCCCATGCCTTCTCAAAAATATACTTTTTTTATTTGCAGATATAATGTCGTGGATGCGTTCAAAATCAATAATTTTCGGACGGGGTTCAAGTTTCATGAATTCAAAATTATTGATTTTGAACGCATCCACGACGTTATATCTACAAATAAAAAATATTAAAAGTATACTTTCATAAGGATGTAAATCGTATCCCGAGAATATTCTTTACGTCTGCAAAATTATTTTTTTCTGCAAAATTCTTTACTCTTGGGCAGAATAGTTTCATAAATCAAACTTGAACCCTGTCCGATTTTTATTTAAATCATATATTTATTCATTGTTTAGGCTTCTATTTTGTAGTACATCGTAATTCACAAAAATAAAAAACTTGTCTTTGTATAACTGAAAAATGTTATTAGTGACTATATTTTTCGACGATATTAACGACTGCTTGATAATGACGTGTTAAGTCTTCGAAACTGTAGTCAATAATAATAATCCTAGATTGAATCAAGAATTAAATTGCGACTATTAATAAGGCCATCCATTTATGTTGCATTGATTTAAACACCTCGTTAATTAATTACTCAATTTAAGCTACACACAATATTTTACATCCATCTACACATAGCTTTAATTGCGTGCTGCTATTTGTTAGATGCATCTCGATGCGAGAGTACAGAAACAAAAAAAAACAGTGAGAAATATTTCTGACCCGAATGTGGAATAACAAACAATCAAATATTTACCAGCATCCGCTCGAATCAAACAATCGAGGAGGAATGTCGCAACGGCGCGATTTTTCCCAAGGTAATAATTGGGCGCGCACTTTCGCACCCTTGAATGGGCCACTTGAGCAAATACCCACGTTTAATATGCATTTGCAATTAGAATGAATGGAAATTAAGAAATAAAAAATACTTGCACTAAATTCTTGAACTGTAAAATTTGTTAGGTAAGTAAAAAAACAACAATTAACTATCAAATTTGACAGTTCAAGAATTTAGTGTGTGTGATGTGGGTTTTATGTTTGAATCAAGATTATGCATATGTTGTTGTATTGTAAAACAAGCTTTTAATTTGCTCACATTAATGAAATATTTTGAAAATTTTATTTTGTTTGTACAACTGTACTTTTTGTAACTATAGTTTCCACGGCATTAATGCTTCATTGTCAAATTTGGGAACAAAGTTAAAATTTGTTGATGAATAATTAAAAAAAAAAGACAAAACTAAGTGATTGTTTGATAATGTTTCCATGACATCAATCTTGTAAACAAAATTAAAAAAAAATTAATACACAAAGTAAAAAAAAGACTGTAATTTTAATAATGTTTCTACGACATTAACGTGTCATTATCAAACTGACGAACACTGTCATAACTTTGTTGATAAACAAAGCATACGAAAACAAATGTCGACCGTTTGTTTTATATTGGTTTTACGACACTAATGAGTCACTATCAAACGTGCCAACAAAATATTTTTTTTCTTAATAAACAAAATCAAAAATGACTATCAGTTTAATACTGTTTCCATGACATTAACGGGTCATTATCAAACTTGGGAAGAAAATCAATACTTTCTTGACAAACAAAATCAATCAACTGGCTGTCAGTTTGATAACATTTCCACATTTCAATTTTTCTATATATCTCGAATAATTCTCACTTACCTACCACTTGATGATTTCAATTTTTCTCGTTAAACTGAAACGATTAATCTTGCGCCGCGTACCGAATCCATCAAAACGGGCGATATTTCGTGAATCATCATCAATCATGCGTGAGCGCAAAGTTCGCACGCTGATTTTAATTGATGTTCGTGATTTATTGGTTATAATTTGAACATTATGGGAATCATCACCGGCGCGTGTGCATGTAAATTAAAAGTGAAGGTGAAAATCGAACACTTAGAAAGTTCAGAAGCGTATTAAACATTTATACTGTGCAAATGTTATTGTATGTAATTATACAAAAAAAAATTGTTTTTTTTTAATATTCAAATATTGATAGTTCATAATAATATTAAATCAAATATTTTATATTTTGTTTGTATAACAAAAAAAAATAATTTATTGTGACTATAGCTTTAACAATTTACACTTGTCATTATCAAACTATACTTTTAATTTAATTGTTGAAATTATAGTCATAATAAATTAATTTTTGTGTTATACAAATAAAGTTTAAAGTGTTTTATTTTAATTGATAATTAAAAATTAAATGCGAAGCCTTAGTTATTAACAATTCATAGTAATAATATGAAAAAAAAGTTTTGTTTTATAATGAATAATATATGAAAATCATCGTAACATTTTTTTAAATATTTTTAGATATTACATCAACCCTATTAAGAAGAAGCCATGAGCAACGGTACTTCTATTAATTTATTTTTAATGTATTACAAATGCTAAATAATAAATGCATTTTATTATCTTGCGGTTTATTCTGAATGCATGATACGAGCATCGAATGGAAGGCATTGACATACTGAATATTACAACACGCAGTTTAAGTTTAACGCGTTTATACTGAATATGGTGGAAATCGTGAGAGCAATTATTTTTAAATGTGTGATATATTTTTTCTATGCAATAATTTAAAATTAGATGGCGTTTGCGTCGTCTTTCATTTATTATGATTAAAATTATTACTGTTTTCTTTTTTAATAATTTGGTTATGTGAATGGAAATGTTATGACAGTAATAAAATTACTAATGTTTTCTTTGGCATTATATTTTTTGTTAAGAAAAAAAATGTCAATCATGGTTTAATTATACCATAATTGACATGTTTTCCTTTATATTATAATGCTAAAGAAAACATTAGTAACTTTATTACTGTCATAATATTTCCATTCACGTAACCAAAATATAATAATTTACAATAACATAATCTGACGTCTAACTGACGCGCCTAATTCTAACTTTTAAATTTATAATTTGCAGATAACGATCAAATTAGACAAAAAGTAAATATGTTGAAATTTATTTATTTATTTAACAAATTATGACGTCAAACTGTCAATCTAATACCAACATCACAAATTAAATATTTTCAGAACTGCAACTCTTCGCAATACATTACCCTAAATTTCGTAATATTACTAAAATTAAAAAAAAAACAGAGTGCTTTGTAACATTAAAGTGTGCGTGTATTCGATCAATTGTTACTTGTGACGCATCATTTAATTTGTCATAGTTTGTGAAATGCCAGAAATTTAAATCCTGTGTAGTGTGTGTATCATGAATTCAACGGTAAATATAATTCGATAGTTCTGTTCAAACTGCTTAATATTTGTTTGTTTGTTTTAGAAATTGAAGAAGAAACTTACACAAAAATCGACAAGAGCTTTAGCCCTTAGAAATGATTCAAAATTAAAGGTGAGTTATCAATAATAGAAAAAAAAAGTAATAAATGTCAGCACCACAAAAAAAAAACGTTATGTAAGTCAAAAAGTTGCAGTTAGTCTTTATTCAGACTATACAGATAATCTTTCTTTCTAAATCTTATCCTCTTTTACCCGTATTGAGTGTCGAAGCTATACAGATAATGCAAAACAATATAACATAAATAATTACAATACATGTAGGTGTTAGTCTGTCTATCAGGGCTATCGGCCAGAGGTCTTTCCGCCTTGTCATGAATTTATGATGAAGTTAAAGGAAAATCATTGCTAGCTGAACTGTTCTGATGATACTCACAGATGAATTGGTGAATGGTGATGGAAGGATGTTGGTAACATACGTTCATTTGTCATAATTCAGTTTTTTTATAAGGAAAAGATCAAGTAGGCTAATGTCAAACAAAGTCATACTATTTTCTCAAATTTCTAGAGAGTTTAATAAGTATGAACTAAAAACATGTTGCATAACTAAATAAGACTTTATTAAAAAAAAAAGATGAGTATCGACCGCCGATGTTTCTGTCCATTTTTTTTAATAATATTGTGTAGTTATAAATTGTTCAACCACTATCTTGCAATTGGGTAAGTACGTTTGTTCCATGTGCAATTTCTTGATGAAGGTAGTTGAACAACGATACGGCTGTCTGCCTTGTAGTGTTACCTTTGATGTTTGTATCAAACATCGTTATTCCCAAAGAATACATAAATATTTAATTCAATATACAATACTTAAAACGAATATATATCCTTAAGGGAAACGGCTATCAACCGGAGATCTTCCGTCCTTTCCAATTATTTAATTGCATAGATTTTCTTCTAACGAAAAATTGACTTTTTTTTCTTAAATTTCCCCCATTTTTTAATTTATAGAAATTTCAATAAATGCTGCGCTTGTTTAAATGATATTTTCTCTGGTGACGGCAATTTCGGTCTTTTGGACCTCGTCAGACCAGTGTGTTCCATTGTCTACTTTTTAGTGTTATCTTTCCAATTATATAATTTAATAGTTTTACTTTACATGAAAAGTTTTTTTCTTCTTAAGTTTTCTCCATTTATGTAATTGTTAGAATTTTCAAAAATTCCTACTTTACTATTTGCCAGTCAAAAATAGTTTAAATTAGATTTTCTTTGATGTTCTCTGAGGACTGTTAGCGATTGACACTATTGAGGTGCCTTTTGCTTTACTCACGAAGAAGGAACTGCATGTTTGAGTTCCATCTGGGATGAAAATCGTTTAGGAATAACTGAAATTCATTCGGGATGCATGGGTAAATGAGCTGTAGGCCCAAATGATACATACATAACTTACAAATGTGGCTGGGTAGATAGTCCTTGCTGCCTTTTATCTATTCCATTGTTAAGCGACTGGTCTGACATTCGCGCCATGGGTGTGGATAAAAGGCACTTTTTTATTTAGGCAGCAAGAGTTTCGATTCCAGGGCCTGGTGGAAGTGGTCGTAATATGAATGGTGTGTTTGTCTCCTAATTTCAAATTATAAATATTTAAAGGTTATTGGGTTATATGGTGAAATTAGATCGATACCTATATGTGAGTGGAAACAAGAAAGTGTCTTTTTCACAT
This sequence comes from Philonthus spinipes, assembly GCA_963082785.1. Taxonomy (NCBI): domain Eukaryota; kingdom Metazoa; phylum Arthropoda; class Insecta; order Coleoptera; family Staphylinidae; genus Philonthus; species Philonthus spinipes. The sequence continues at coordinate 23,284,343 of OY720312.1, forward strand.
ACATGAGAAAAGCGATCAGCAAAAGCTGCAATAAAGATGAAAATTCAATTAATCGTATATTATAATGAAAGCCAATTTCTTCTTATTTTATCTAGGTTTGTGGTTGGAGCTTATCAGCTTTGTAGAATAGCCAACTTGTTTCGATTAGTGTTCTAAGGATTTAACAGCATCGAAACAAGGTGAAAAATGCAGTTGGAGTGGGGTTGCCTCTTAAATAAAATCGTAGTACTATTTTTCATTAACATGAATTTTCTTATTATTTCTATTACAGAAATATAATCCAAATAAGAAAAATACCAACCACGATAAAAACGAAGCCTCTGCGGCGAAAATCATAAGCGAAGTGATCCAAATCAAGCGCAGACGGATCAAATACATGAAAACCGCAGCGTTCGGCGACACCGACTCCATAAAAAGCTCCTCGGACTCGCAAGAATCCGTCATCTACGTGGGCACGAAATACCCGAAAGTAACGAAACTCTTTTCAATAATCGATTTGACAAAATCAGAAACCGATTTGATCCATCCGAAAAACAAGCAGAGAAAATCGAGGATGAACAACAAGCAAATCACCACGATACAATCGGCGAATAACTTGGGGTGCAGGTCTTCCGAAGATATCGGGTTGGTTGTTAAAAATTTGAATGAAACAAACGGGGGGAATAGCAGCACGAAGTCGACGCAAAGCGGGATACTGTTGAGGAGGACGCGGCCTTGCACGTCGATGTCGGAAAATGAGAATGAGAATGGGAAAAGCGAGGAGGATGATGCGCTCGTGCCTGCTGATGGTAATCCGGTCTTTTTCAACGAGGTCTCCGATATGATCACCAGAGATTTGAGGCAGATTAACGATATCGAGAAGATGGTTTACGGTATGGATATTGATGCCATGGCGGAGTTGTACAACGTGAACGCGCCTGATCGTCTCGATGATTTTGATACTTGATTCAGGTTTTTTATTAGATTAATGATGTGTCTGTGAAATTAGTAGTATGATGAAATTATTTATTATGTAAATAAACAGTATTATTTTTAAAACATAAAGATTTATTAATTACTGTTAGCTCTGATGTTGGTTGATTGTGAAAAAAAACAATGAGATGATTCAACTAATAAAACTATCAAAAGTTTAAACACTTTGTAGTTTTAATAAATTAAAGACGACGCAAGCGCCACCTTTTGCATAATTTCAAGTGGCATCGTCAACAATTTAGGTCCTCAAAGTAGACGACCCAGAATCATTGTTTCATCCACTAAAGGAAGGCGAACTTGTCCTGTTTAAGCATCACTAGTTATCCATACGCTAGATGAATGGTGGCTGAACGTTTCATTAAATGTGAACTTTGTAGTTTATTGTAAATATTTTAAAAAACAAGTTCACAGCCTCTTCTAGGCGATTTAATGCTGGTGAATAATTCACCATCCTTATGGACTAGAGCTACAGAAATGCCTAATTTCCAACTCCCCGACTACATTTATATCAAAATTGAAAATATACCCTGAAATGAACGCTTCCAATATTTTGCAAGTGGCTAAACAACACAAGTGAAGCATGCAAGAAACATTTTTTGCACAAGCAGGAATGGAAATCAATTTCTCCGACTTCAAAATCGGGAGATCTCGAACGACTAACACCTTCAAGCTTCAAAATTGAACTTTAAGAAAAATCAGATATTCCTCACTTTCAATTTATTTTGAATGTTGTATAGCCTTGGGCAGTTGGTGTTTGTTTGTGCTTGTGATGGTTCGTTTAAGACGCAATTTTTTAAACAAATATTAATATACCATACTTATGTATCTTGACGAGTCCAGGAAATCTTTAATGAAATACAATTGTCGTATAATACGAAAATAATAAATACGTAACAGTACGGTTAAAATGTTAGTCACGGAATAAAATTCTTACTTATTGCATCTTCCATATTAATAACCGCAATAATTGCAGCATCGAATGTCGATATGACATTCGATGCTTCCATATTAATAATAAATTATAATTTTGATAATATATGAACAAGGCAGAAAGACCTATGGTCAATAGCACATGATAGACTAACACAACGGCACATATTGTTATTATAATTTTTGTAAATTTTTGTTATCATATTGCCTGAATAAAGATGTTTGTATATCTGAACAATTTATTAGGCATTTATGTTAATTTAATTAAGCGTAAAAAAAATACGAATCCGGTTCTTTGAATCGGTAGGTTTTGATGGTGATAATTAGCATGAAAACCAATCGATTTTAAGAACAGGATCATCCTGAACATCACGTTTGATCAATTATAAAAAAAAAAACACAACACCTTAATCCTCCAACGCAGCTATAATCAAGTCTAATGACTCTAATTTAAAAAAAAACACACACACACAGGAATCCTCACGAGTCCCACGAAGGTCGCTCGTTTTTCCGCGCGGACGAAAGCGGATCAGGGTGAGGTCGGCATTAGAGGTGATCATCTCCGGCGACCGAAGATGGCCAGGAATTGTCTGAGAAAGTCCCCAAGGTTGCCAGCTGTGCTTGTGCGTTTATTTTCTCTGGCCGTTATCACAGAAATAGGAAAAAAATAAGACGCATTCTTCGGGAAATTAAGTGGGCGCCCGGCGAGGAGGAGGTTTCGAAATTTCGACCGATATACCTCGGAGAGGTTTGTAGGGTAATTGCTGTTGCTTTTCGGTCGATTTGCATTAATTTGTAGTTTATAGGTAGATCGAGCTGATAAATGTACGTATTAATATTATAATTTTAATCTTGTATTTAATTAATTATATTAGAAAAAAAATATACGAGGTGCGTTCTGGAGTTAACGGGATTTTTTTTTTCGGAACGATCTCATTGCTAGGCTGTTTCCATTAAGTGCCGACTACTGATTTCAGATTTTCTAAACGGAAACAATTAGTGACATTTTCACACAGATAAAAGAATAAGCTGTCAATGGAGGATAATTTTGAATACGCGTACCATTTGTTTGTTGTCAAGGGCTAAGTTAAAAAACCTTCACGTAGCTCACAAATACATATATACTAATCGTAATAAATGAAAGAAAGCCTTACACCGAAAGGTAGATAGGCAAAGGAATAAATAAATAAAATAAATAAATGAAAGATGATGCAAGCGCCATCTTTCGCCTAATTTCATGTGGCATCGTCAACGATTTGGGTCTAAACCCTGGAGGACCGACCACATTTGCTGGTTCAGAAAAGAAACGATTTGGGAAAAAGTCGTCGTCGTTCCGAAAACACGAAACAGAAGAAATTCGCCGCCTTGGTGAAAAATGGACAGCCGACTCAAGAGATTCGTAGCTCCATTTCCATCCCCGGCGAAAAAATGAAACAAATTCGGTATTTTCCCTTAAAAAACAACGGATCCGCTGTAAAGAAAATCAATCATAGCCTGGTGGCTGAAATTGATTAAAGGAATGAAAACAAAACAAAAAAAAAAATATCAAAACTACAGATATTTATCAACCGAATCCATGCATGCCTATGCATTAATGCAAACTTACCACAAAACTATAACAACGAGAATTACACAAAAATAGTAGAATGGGATAAAACTGAATTATAAATATTAGATCATCATTAAAAAAGCACTACACTCCTTGTGGAGTTCCGCTACTTCAAAATGAAGCCCTTACAATCCTTTTTGTAGGGTGGATTAATCCCTGTAACAAATATTAGATATGTAGGCGCTATTTTTGCCCGCGCCATCTGACGCCGCGGATAGGAAATGTATTTTATGTTGGCTAGACTTACGAAATTTTAGGGAAGCTATGTTCAGGTTGGAGAATGATTAGAAGATTAATGTGAAATTGTTGTTTGCGATTATTAAAGTTTTAAACAAATGCAGTCCGTCTAAATTTCTAACCCCACGAAAAGGCCATCCCCGTATACAGATATTACACTTTAGTTATGTGTAACGTCCAATATTTCTTTTTTTTTTAGAAGATGAAATTTTCTCTAAAACATATTTCCAACTTTTCATCCAACACTATGTAATTAAAAACTGATGATTTCGATCGATAATCTCGAAAATCTCATCTCGTTGCGACGTGCAGGCAATTACGACGATTATATAAAAAGCTGCAATGTCTTCATCCGTTACGAGCGCATCGTTTTGACACCAATATTAATCCATAGGTGTAGGCCGGGAGAGCGGGCCAGCATTGTTCACGCTTGAGCTGGTCTTCTCCGGCGTTGAGCAATAGGCGTTTTATGGCTACCGAGGATGCAGCAACTCCAAGAGTGCAATTAATCTCGCGGATTCGCGGGAGACGCTCTTCTCTTGAGAAACCCGCTTTAAAGATGCCAACTGGGAATTTTCTTCGCGTGCGTTTATTAGTAATAAATTCGATATGAAAAAAAAAAGTGTTGGTCACGTAAGGAAACGTGGTTTTATGCAAGTGCGTGTTAATGTTGGTTTATGTTTTAATAAATAATTGTTTTGCAAGAGTAATATTTTGAATTAATCATTTTTATTGGATGAAGCTAATAATAAAGATTACAAAAACAACATAAAGAAAGATAAGAAGTAACATCATCTTTTATGAACTAGGTGATTCCTTATGAGTAGCTACTAGAAACGAAGTTGATGTGAATACGAATCACGGTTGATAGTGAAAGAAATACGACTCGCTGTTGCAATATCTTATCATTCGGAATTCCTTACCAGTTAAATAAATAATTCTTTGAATCAAATAAATAAAAAATTAAAATAATTTTATTTTTAGCTACTGCGGTTTTTTACGTACTTTAAAAAATATATATATATACAAAGAGATTTTTTTATAAGTATGCATTAGGCGAAGTCTATATCTGCAAAAAATGCGAGCCAACCGCATTGAATTATCAATGTGTGTATGTTTAGTTGACTATTTGGCATATGTGTGTTCAGTTGCGTGTTATAGGCAACTAAACACACATACATTAATGCATTTGACTCGCGTATTTTGCAAGTATACATAGGAGAAATGTATAATGATAAGAAAGCTCTCTGTATATTAATTCACTTAATTTAACAAACTGTAAAATTGTATAAGTGACAACGAGAATACCTGGCAGGTTATATGACGAAAACAACCTAGAAAATGGTTTCGCGAATACCTTTTCAAATATATTTTGCAGTAATGCAGCTCCCATCGTTGACACCATTTATTCTAACTGTCCTCCTTTCACAATGTCTAAACTAGATGAAGCACAGCTTGCTTCCCTTCTAAACAAACTCACAACGGGTGATGACAAAATTCCAACTAGTCAGCATGTTCACCGGACATCCTCTTCTTGGAGTATAATAAAATATATACACCTAGGAAAAAATGGATGTAATCCAGGTGGGGGGGATGAAGGTTGCGTCTTGCTCCAATGTAGTGGCGTCCATGCTCTTATATTCAATCTAATTCTGATCATTTATACTCTTCTGCAACTTATTTGATTTGAATTGGTGGAAGAAACAATAATTAATAATTTACATAACGATCGGACACAAAAGAACCTCGCAGGTGTCGCATTGATTGTCCGCCGAAAAATCCTTTTCGGTTTTTACATAATCCGTTGCCCAATCGAACGCGCGACCGCAATTTGTTCCTACCGATCGGGGCCAATTATATTTATCACAAACGCTTTACAACAAAACATGTTTCGCTTTAGAGAAAAGCTATCAAAAAAAAAGAAACACCAAACAAGATATTATCAATTACATTCGTTTCGCCGCTGCAAAGTTTAATTAATTACACGCGAAACATTACAATATCAATTGATTGAAATGGACAGGAAAAATACGTTGCATCAACAATATTAAAGAGATTTTGTTCAAAGGAGAAAAGCGTAATACAAAAGAAATCTTGGTTGGCGCTTGAAATAAAAATTGGTGTCCCTCGGGGGTCAAATTTGGGCCCGCTTTTGTTCATTTTGTTTATTATTGTTATATGCAGACGATACAACCGCTATGGTCAGTGGAAAAATATGATAACCAGTTATCTTAAAATTCTAACATATACAATACAAGAATTTGGTTACATTTTTGGAGATTTTCTCGATAACAAATTTGTTGGGCTTAATCAATGCACAGCAATACAAAACGTTAAACTTAAAAATTAAGCTTTTTATGCTCAATATTTAAGTTTAACGTTTTGTATAGGGAATATTATCTCAATAGTCTGAATAAATATGTATATATACAGGGTGGACCATTTAATGTGTTTTCAGAAAATATCTCCGAAACAAGAAACTTTAAAAAAATGACCCAAATAAAAAATGATTGTATCGAAGGGGGCCATAATAACATAATATTGGTTTTTCCATAGATGGCGCTGTTGTCGCTAAATCGAGGTCAACTTAGTTTTTTTTTTTAAATGGAAACCCCTACTTTAAAAAAAAAAGATTCTTTGTTAAAAAATGAGAAGATTATATATTATATATACTGTTTTCTATTTTTTCTATTTATATATATATGTAGGTGTTAGTCTGTCTGGGCTATCGACCAGAGGTCTTTCTGCCCTGTCATGAATTTATGATGAAGTTAAAGAAAAATCTATGCTAGTTAACTGAACCACAGTATATGTATACGTATATTGTGGCTGAACTGTCCTGATAATTTACGCAAATGAATTTATGAATAGTTATATATATATATGTGTGTGTGTGTATTATCTTATATTTATATATTTAAAAAAACGTGACGTTTGCTCTTATTTCAATAATGATGAATGGGAATGGAAAGGCCTGGCGCCGATATAAAAATGTGAACGCGTTTTTCCAATTCCGATTGTTCCAATTGCCAAATTGGAAAGTGGAACTGTCAGCAGACGCATTTTAGTGCAACGAAACACACACACACAAAAATAAACAGCTATTTATGCGTAGAATTCTATAATGTAATGGTTAAATAAATTACGGTTTATTAAAAAAATGTGTGTATCATGAAAAAGGTTATGATTTTTGTTTTCAAATATACTTCCACAGCTTTTTCTATATATTGTACCTTGGAAACATAAATTTAAAAACCTAGAACACACAATCAGCATCACAGCATTAAATTCGCAAAATAACAAATAAAGATATTAATTAAATAAAAATACTTGTCGTTTCTCCTACTTATTTTTTATTTTACTAGATATATAACTTCAACTACTGAAGATGGAATTCCGAAATATATCTAGTAAAATAAAAAATAAGTAGGAGAAAGGACAAGTATTTTTATTTAAATAATTAAAGTCTCCACAACCAACAATTAAAATAAAGAAGATTAAAAGATATTAATATTGAAATCGTCTTCGATTATTCTCAAATCCATCTCGATTATTAATATATAAATAATCTAAAATCCCCATCTACCATAATGGTGGTGTATGGGTCCCGATTATTAATAATCCTTTAATCTCGATAACGCTTCACGTGAAACAACAACGAAATGTAAATTTACGACGCGTTAACAGCTCATTAATAATAAAAAAAACACGTCTGGAAGAATCAATATAATTTGGCATTTCTGAAGAGTTCAAACGCGACATCCTGTTTGGCCAGACGAAAAATTAACAGAATTTCGCGGGCTAATGACTTTCTAGGCGCTGGAACAAGGTTGTTTACATCAACTGAAGAAAATTCCAGTTTGCGATGGTCTCTGATGTTGTGTTGTTGCGGTTGGTTAAGAGCAAACTTGAATTAATATTATTTTTTCTATCAAAAATTTAATTTTGTTTTAGATTAGGACAGGATTATTTACGTAAATTAAAAAAAAGAATTTGAAAATAAATTAATAGTTGTCGTGTTTTTTTTTGCATTAAATATTTTCGATTCAAAAATTGTTGAATTATACAGTATGTTATTGTTATGCAACAGCAAATGTCCATTATTGAACATTTGTTTTAAAGTACTTATGTAACATTATAGCTTACTGTGACTAGCTAATATAGGGAACAATTTAATAATTATTTTTAATTTATTTTTTAAATTATTTTTATTTAATGTAGTTACTTGAGTTACGTGAAGGTTTATGTCACTAATTGAAAACGCAGTTATATTCCTTTCTTCACTTTTTATTTTTTATTGCTATACATGTTGATTAATGATCATCCGCCTGATAATGCCACTGTGTTGGCGAAACAATTATAGCAGTGTCTCTACAATAAATGTGAAACTTAAAAAAAAATGTGTTATTTACAAATAGTGTTATAATATTTATATAATTTGACGAACTGAATAAAACTTCTTATGTTTTCATTATTTTTATAATTAATACCTTCAAATGCATCTTGGCACTCATCCTGAATAAATTAATTCCACATTCAACGCAATCACCTCCTCACTTATTCTCTTAAACAATTACCATTGAAAGAAACCTTAATTATCCGCCATCGCCAACACACAAACGATGATTACCCATGCAAATTTTCCATTAACAACGCAACAGAACGGCGCGATGAGCCCAAGATAGGTAATTGCCGCAAAAAAAGAGCGTAATTAAGCCAGAGATGACCTCACGTGCACGAAAAAATCCTTGACTGAATTAGAGATCAGTGGATCGATCGAACGTGCGTCTCTTTTCGATGGGATGGCGCACTTGACCGTAATCTCCGCGACGACGGATGTTCGCGACGTTTTTGCATTTGCTGATGATAGGTCACGGATTTGTAAATGGGCATCGGTTGGGATCGTGATGGTAAATTGCTCCCGGTGGAACGGTGACGAGATTAGAATCGAAATCGATGAAAATTGAAAAAGGTGTACTCCTTTGAATTTTTTTTGCTAAAAAAAGGTTTTGTTTCCGATTGAGCTAAAAATTGGCGGAAATATAATATACATAGAATTTCAGTTGCTCAAAATTCCAAAGAGAAAAATTTTGCTGTTTAAAAATCTTATTTGAAGAAACTCCATAATTCTTCAATATATTAAAGATGATCCTCCTGATGATTTTGTGCAAATTGCAAAGTGTTTCAACGACTACAATCCACCTACATCAGAGCTGACAAGGTGTTATTTTTTTTAAATGGGCTACACAATTTTGAAAGTCAATTTTATCGTATGGAATATTTTCCAGATTTGATACAACGGATAGTGAAGGGGAACAATTTTTAAATAAATATATATATATAATCTAAAATCCCCATCTACCATAATGGTGGTGTAGGGGTGGGTTGTCTTGGTTAATTATTATTCATATGTACAAATTTTGCCCATTCTTTTTTGTTTCTTGCGAGTCCTTTCGCTTTTGCTTAAATAAATATATTCTATATAAAAAGGGAGAATACAGTGAGGCTCGTATATGGAAAAGGTACTCGATCCTTGTCATCCCAAAACATTAATTCAATTTTTCAACTATGTCACATGCTACGTAATAAATCACACCGAAATAAATATCAAACATATAATTCTTTTTCGTTTTTTTACAACCAGAGACAATTAATTAATTTTCCGACTAAAACACCAAACATTAATTATAATCCAAACCCAATGATATTTACACACACGTACGATACGATACGTACGAACAACAGAAATAAGAGGCACAAGGCCGGCTGTGGAATTAAAGTCGTCACGTACCGAAGATGCGTTGAATATCCACAGTAAATTAGCGACAGCGCGACGACGTGTCAATATGCATGTGATGTAACGGCACAAACAAGGAAAACTCGCTTCTGAGAAGAAACAGCGTTTCGAGTGTTGTTGGCCCCCGAGAGCGGTACGCAAATTCGCAAAGGAGATGACAGGATGTTTGGCGATTAAATAGATTGTTGCTGCAAGGTTAATTAGCGCTTCTGGTGGTTAAATGGTATTTGAGTGAGTCGTAATCGCTCGGAGCGATGGATATGATGTTCTTTAATATCAAATTTAATTATGGAATTCTGTATCCTCCAGTTTTTTTTGTTGTTGTTGCACTAGTTAGATGGAAATTCTGTTTGTTGATTGGGTTGGTGGAATGGCATTGGAATTTGCATTTTGATCACGTGGGTAGTATTTCTATCTTGGATGAAATTTTGATCACTTTGGTAGTATTTCTAAATTTTTATCACATGTACAATATAAATAATAACTCTTCAAATTGCACAACCCATCTTAGAAAAATCTAAACCAAAAGGCTTCTAGTTACATCTACGATTAGTAGTAGCTTCGACAAAATTTTGATCACATGTGCAATATCAAACCTAAATCAGCTAAAAAATCATCCATTTTTAATAAGATCCCAACTGTTTCAGCTGATCGTTGGTGTAACCAGAAGCCCCTTTTGAAAAATAATTAATAAATTATTCCTTCCTTGTATTTCAATTATATATAAAGTGAAATGCAATTAAAACCCTTCTCTGTAAATCAGAATTTGCTCCATCTCGCGAATTTCATCAGAATTTACCAACATTTTATTAGACCCCTCTCTTAATCCTCTCAGATTAAGTGTAATCAAAAATGCATTTACGCGTTTCGCAACTTGCTCTTTCAGCACGATCCTCTTCTGTACTTCGTATTTTTTTTCTCTCATTCTTCTTCCATCCCCACGCCGCAAACACCATTATATATCTATTTCCAGACGTGCCAAAGTGAAGAACAAGAAATGCGGTTGCGGTTGCAAAACCGCTAGGATTTGGGTCAGTCATGGTTCTGCACTTAAAGATCCAACACGACTCGCCATTATTATTCATGGTAGTCGCTCTACGACGTGACCAGCCTTCGCACCAACTGAAAGAATACGATTCGCCGGGGTTTTCGGTTTGCTTTAAGGTCATTGCCAAAATAAAGAAAAAAAAAAGAGAAGAAGAATTATGATATAATTGCGTTGTGCGCGCTGTGGAATCCGATTTCGGTCGCGTGCTGTGGATCCTCGCCAAGGTCGTTGCTGAACGATAAAGTTCACTTTTTGCACTTTTTGAGAAGAAGAAATGAAATGAGCATTGCCTTGGGATTGTTTTTTCTTTCTTTCTTTTGGTGTTTGCGCGAAGAAGATTGGTTTAGTTTCGTAATTCGGGTCAAGTGTTGTTTTTTTTTTTTTTTTTCATTATTCCTCTGGCTGTAATTAGTGGTAAATTAGGGTGGGTTGTGCAATTTGAAGAGTTATTATTTTATTATTGAAAAGTGAAACTAATCGATAAAGGTTATTATAAAAAATGCTCTCACTTTTTTTAAAATATCTTAGAATGATTTTCAAGGAGATCGATTTATTAATCCATTAAACAAAAACCGAGTAATCAATCTCAGCTCTCTGGACTGGCAACAGAAAAACCCTATATTTTCACAAATTTGTGATACCAAATTTGGATGTTTGGAATCAACATTCGGTTTCAATTAGAACCACAAGGAATATAATCAAACTTTTCCATATTTGCATCTTCTCGTCAAGTTATATATTTCAAGTCTTTTTTTCCATTAATTCAATTTAATTTCGTTTCTTTTTTTTATTTCATTTTTTTTTAATTAAAATTAATCGAAATTATGACTACCTAATTCATGAAAGAACGACGTGAGGCACGTTTTTTTTTTTCTCCTTCGCTCTAATCGACTTGTAAATTTTCGCTAAAATCACGGAACCGATTAGAGGAAAACCTTGCGCATCACACGTCTGATTATCATTGCAAAACGCAATAATTTTTCGTCCTTACGGAGATCCTGTTGTGTATTAGGAAATGTCGAAACGAACCGAGCCATTTGTGTGGAATATAACTGGACCAAACGCGCGTTGGTAGCGAATGCATTTCCATGAATTAAACAGCAATTGCCGATGAGGATTAAGAACAAGACACCCACGATGTGTATTTATAAAGAAATAGAAGCCTCCGCAATAGAAACAAAAATTATTATGTATAAAAACATCTTTATTGAGACAATAAGATAGCAAAAATTTACAAAATTTATAATAACAATATGTACAGTTGTGTTAGTAGTCTGTTATGGGCTCACACTTAAAACACTTTTTATTCCTTACTTCACTTTTATTATGGGCTATCGACCATAGGTCTTTCTACCAAAAATTATTATTTTTCTCGTATAATCTCCAAACAAATATTATTTACGAAATATAGAAAAATATCTACACTAGGGCAGAAAGACAACCAGAGGTCTTTCCCCCATGACAAACTACTAACCCATCAATATGTATTGTAAATATAAATATTTGTAAAGAATTGTAATTCTGCTATCTGAATAAAGATAGATAAAACAACACGGGTCATTGAGTAATTTTCTGCAGAAACAATGAGGTTTTTTGCATCTGAGTGTAGATATATATCACTCAGATGCAAAAAACCTCATGGTTTCTGCAGAAAATTACTCAATGACCCGTGTTGTTTGCATCTGAGTGTATTTTATTTATGAACAATAAGAAAAACTAATCTCCAATGTCGTTGCCGTAACTTGACACCATCCACAATGAACTTTACCGAAAACATTTCAATCGCCCGAAAAAAAAAAACGACATCAAATATCCCATTCATCAATTAATCTCCAACCGGATATTTGTAAACAATTATTTATTGTTGAATCCTTAATTAATCCTGAACAAGCGCGCTCCCAGCGCGATAATTAATTATGATTGATAAACATTAATACAAACAAACAAAAAAAAAACATGCACACAATACATAATTAAAATAATTGATGCGATGAATGCGGCTGTTGTAAATTAAAAAAAAAAACTGCGCGCGCTAATTATATTCGAGTGATTGAAGAAGAGAAGCAGACAGTTATTTAAAGTTGTTGTGTGTTATGCAACGGCTTGAGTACAATAAGATGTAATACATATTTATGCATAAATAAGCATGTGATTGCCATTACAACAACGTGTTTATTTGTGGTAATTTTGTATTAGTAAATAAAGCGGTTAAATTAAAAAAAAAAAATAACGGGGGTCGCGATTTTTATTTCTTCCTCCACTTTATATGGTAATTCAATGTCTGGAGAGGTATATACCCGAAAAGTAGTTGTTTTAGTGTTGGGCAAAATCGAGTGAATTTAGTAATCGAGTATTTCTGAATAACCAATTTTAAGTAGCTAAAGTTATTAAATAACAATAAAATTGAGTTTATTAATCAATAGGTAAAACTTTCCAATATTAATATTATAAATAACATTAAGAAAATTGTCATAAACTTCATTTTGCAGTGACAAAAAAGATCGAAAAGATCGAATTTTCCCATCTCTAGTATATTTGTTCTAAAGTACTTACGTAAATTTTTATACCTCTCAAATTTCACCTCCACTTTATATGGCAATTTAATGTCTGGAGAGGCATATGCCCGAAAAGTAGTTGTTTTAGTGTACATTTGTTTTAAAGTACTTACAGTCAAAACATCACAGCAGCTAAAAAGGAAATAATTTATTTATTAATTAATTTCGAATTATTTTTATTTAATTTATTTTAATTCTCTTTGTTTTTTTTTGTGAAGAAAACGTAATTTGCTGATTTTTTTTAGAATAATTATAAATAAGGATGTTTCGGGAGGTTTTTTTTTTGTTAATTCCATCGACCTTGCAATGAGAGGACGAAATTCCAACGCCTTCGCGGACATTCAAATTTTCTGATCGGAAATGTCACAGCGCTTCTATTAACATGTTTATGATGTTCATCTTTGAATTTTCAAATCGAATTAAAAGATGAAAGTTTGCGGGGATGTTGTTTAAACCTCCCTCTTTCGGAATATGTAAAAAACAAGAAATACCCCATCGACAGTTTTCGAGATATTTTCGATTTTAGATGAAAAAGACGAATTTCAGTCGAATTTTCTGTGTGTTCGAAATGTAAAAAATCATAATTTATTTTTATTGTGCGGTAGCTTCATGAAACTTTGTGCAGATATTATTTAAACCTCCCTCTTTCAGAATATGTAAAAAACAGAAAATACCCCATCCACAGTTTTCGAGATATTTTTGAATTTAGACGAAAAAGACGAATTTCAGTCGAATTTTCTGTGTGTTCGAAATGTAAAAAATTATAATTTATTTTAATTGTGAGATAGCTTCATGAAACTTTGTGGGAATGTTGTTTAAACCTCCCTCTTTCAGAATATGTAAAAAACAAAAAATACCCCATCCACAGTTTTCGAGATATTTTCGAATTTAGACGAAAAGGGCGAATTTCAGTCGAATTTTCTGTGTGTTCGAAATGTAAAAAATCATAATTTATTTTTCTTGTGCGGTAGCTTCATGAAACTTTGTGGAGATATTACTTAAACCTCCCTCTTTTAGAATATGTAAAAAACAAAAAACACCCCATCCACAGTTTTCGAGATATTTTCGAATTTATATGAAAAAGACGATTTTCAGTCGAATTTTCTGTGTGTTCGAAATGTAAAAAATCATAATTTATTTCTATTGTGTCGAAACTTCATGAAACTTTGTGGGATATTATTTAAACCATAGATTTTGAGATATTTTCATTTTTACGCACAAAAACAAACGAATTTCAGTGTCGTTGCTTTTGTTATTATTGTTTAATCTTGACTTTCAAGTCATTGTATTTCCCTTGTATTAACTACAACATTATTGAAATTCACCATTTTTAACCAATTATGACTTTAATGTTTCTCTTATTGCCTAATTTTGACTTTAAAGCTGCAGTTATTTCCTAATGTTGAAAAATTAAAGTAATTGTATTTCACTCTTATTGTTTAATTATGACTACTATCGGAAGTGATTCGTGTAAAAAAAAGCCAATTGATTTTTCACGCGGTTTCACAATGGTCACATTGGAAATCGCATGAAATTACTGAAATTAATTGGCCTTTCGACTTCTTCGTTTCGAGAGAAATTTTATTTCCTGCGCGCTGAACAACGCAATATCTTAACTTTAAACGCTAAAAGAAAATATTTAGGTTGCCACAAATCCTGAAATAACACACATAATTAAATAACTTTGTATACCTACATATTTAATCAAATAAATAAAACACTTACCCCGACACCAATTGGTAAAAGGGGACATCGATTATATATATATATATATATATATGTACATATATAATAAAACACTTTAAACTTTTTTTTGTTTTATACAACACTTTAAACTTTAAGCTTTGTTTGTGTCATTCAAACAAAGTTTAATTCATTTGATAAATAGTGTATAACAAAGTTGAAGCCTCAGTTATTAACAATTTACATTTAATCAATTTAATAAAATGTTCAGCCACCATTTATCAAGCCATTTCGGTTTTTCGCAAATCACCAGCCCAATCATCATTCAACTAAATTGAGTTAAATACAACAATTATTGTTGATATTATTATTATTATTATTATTATTATTATCCTTATAAACGCAACGATGTCTACATTAACCAAATCCTCATTACAAAACAACAAAGCGAAAACCTGGAATAATTAGCCGGATTCGTTTGTTGTCGTCGTCGTCGTCGGTGTGAATTGCCGGTACCCATGAAATGGTACCCGTTTTCCCACACCAGAACTGAAAAACCGAGCGCCGGCGATGAGCCTATAAATATAACTCTCACTCTTCGCTCGGGAGAACCCAGTGTGCGAGTTACAAAGGTAAGGCAAAATTCGATTAAAAGAAACAGCGACGACAACAACAACAAACAAACAAAACACAAGTGCTAATTAGGAGAAGAACGAACGACAACAAAGATTTTAACAGTGATATTTTGTGCTAATTTATTTCTTGTATTAATTAACATACTTGAGGATTACAAACGGTGAGTCTTAAAAAGTGCGATATTAAGATGATGAAAAATTACAGAATAGGTAATAATTGAAATTTATATATATATATATATATATATATATATATATATATATATAAATAGGCGGAAATCTCAGGGAATTATTCAGCCCTCACAAAACCAAATGGGAATTACTTGAAAAATTCAAAATCTAAAGAAATTATTTAACCTTTTCAAAGCCAAATTGTTTATTTTATATCGGAATTACTTGAAGAAGAAAAAATCTGAGGAAATTAGCTAACTCTTTCAAAACTAAATTGTTTATTTTATATGCGAATGAGTTGAATTTTTTTTTTAAATTAATTTTTTAAAATGATTATCGATCAGTGTTCAACTAATTGATAATCATTTTCCGATGCTTATTGATTGTAATGTAAATATTGTGATGTGATTTAATGCATCTCTCAGAAAAAAATCTAAATATATATATAAAAAAATAATTTTGGAAAATTCGGATACAAAATATAAAATTTTGTCTTGAAATAAAAATAATTCCCTTAAATTTTGCAAAATTTTCAACTCCTTCCCATATGAAATATATAATTTGGCTTTGAAAGGGTTCGATAAATTAGCTGGGAAGAATTGATGAATTGTTAGTAAAGGATGGGCATATTTAGGATTGAAATAATAAAAATAAAACAAATAAAAATAATTTGAAAACAATACAAGAAATTGGGCGAGTTATCCCTCCAGGCACATCTCTATTATTATTATTATTATTAAATAAATATCCTTTAAAATGACTACTTCTCGGGTAAATACCCCTCCAGGCACATCTCTATTATTATTATTAAATAAATATCCTTAAAAAACAATTACTTCTCGGGTAAATACCCCTCTAGGGAACATCTATATTATTATTCTTAAATAAATATCCTTAAAAAACAATTACTTCTCGGGTAAATACCCCTCTAGGGAACATCTATATTATTATTCTTAAATAAATATCCTTAAAAAACAATTACTTCTCGGGTAAATACCCCTCCAGGGAACATATATATTATTATTATTAAATAAATATCCTTTAAAATGACTACTTCTCGGGTAAATACCCCTCCAGGCACATCTATATTATTATTCTTAAATAAATATCCTTAAAAACAATTACTTCTCGGGTAAATACCCCTCCAGGGAACATATATTTTATTATTCTTAAATAAATATCCTTTAAAACAACTACTTTTCTGGTAAATACCCCTCCAGGAACATTTATATTATTATTCTTAAATAAATATGCTTTAAAACGACTACTTTTCGTGTAAATTCCCCTCCAAATACTTCTCTCTTATAATTCTTTTCTGTTATTATTATTAATAAACGTCGAACACTTTTATCATAAATTAAATATCGTCGAATATATTTATTAATTAATTAATAATAAAAGCCTAACACGGTTTTCTCGATTTCGGATTGCAAAACAGTCGAAAAACCAGATCGGCTCCACATCGGTGTTTATAATCCCATTCATAAATTAATTACGCAACGATTTTTGATCGTTGGCGTGAAAAAAAAACGAACGCGATATTTGCATGTGTCCCACTTTGCTACGAGAAAAAGAAAGAACGAGCGCAAAAAAAAAATCCGTTTCGGTTTTGTACCGGACGGCTTTCTTAATTGAATCGCATTAATTAATTATCAGACACGTGTAATTTTCTCGGATATTAATTAAACAAATTAGATTTTTTTTCATCGTCGTATGTTTAGTTCTTAAAATAATATTTGTTGTTGTTGTTGTTGTTGCTGCTGTGTATATGTTATTTTTGAAACGGTGCAGGTAAATTTAATAATATCGTAGGTTAGGTTAGGTAAGGTTAGATTAGCTTGACTTAGGTTGGGTTCATACAAAAAATGATGTTAACTTAATTTAGGTAAATTTAATAATATCATAGGTTAGGTTAGCTTAACTTAGATTGAGTTCATACAAAAAATGACGTTAGCTTAATTTAGGTAAATTTAATAATATCATACGTTTGGTTAAGTTATGTTAGGTTAGATTAACTAAGGTTAGGTTCATACAAAAATAAAAAAATAGGGACAGTTACTATTTTTTGTTTATTTTTGTAGATTAAAATAGAATCTAGTCTAAGTTAAGCTAATCTAACCTAACCAATACCGTTAGCTTAATTTAGGTAAATTTAATAATATCATAGGTTCAGTTAAGTTAGGTTGGGTAAGGTTAGATTAGCTTAACTTAGGTTAGGTCCATACAAAAATAAACAAAAAATAGTAAGTCTCTATTTTTTTTATTTTTGTTTGAACCTAACCTAAGTTAAGCTAATCTAACCTTACCCAACCTAACTTAAGTGAACCTATGATATCCATACAAAAATAAACAAAAAATAGTAAGTCTCTATTTTTTTTATTTTTGTATGAACCTAACCTAAGTTAAGCTAATCTAACCTTACCCAACCTAACTTAACTGAACCTATGATATTATTAAATTTACCTAAATTAAGGTTAGGTTAGCTTAACTTAGATTAGATTCTATTTTTGATTTTGGTATTAACTTAACCTAATCTAAGTTATTCTAACGTCATTTGTTATGTTAGGTTAGATTAATCTAACTTAAGTTAGGTTCTATTATTTTATGTTTGTTTGAACCTAATCTAACCCTTTTTTTCCCAAACGTATGCTGTAAGTTTATGACAAATATCTATTGCAACAACTACTTCATATCAATTCGCTTTTCAGAAATTAAGTGCTTCGGTAATCATCGATAAATCCTCATAAATTTCCACAGAGTGAAAACAAAATTTCACAATCGCGCAAATTTTCGTCCGTCTCGAAAAAAAAAACCCTACACAATCCTCAAACGCACACAGCTAGCCATAAGTTCAGTGGGTCATAATGGAAAGGTTAGAGCGGCGGGTTTCTCCTTTTCTCGCGGGAAAAGAGATCCACCTGCGTGAAAAACCGAAATTCTTTTCTATCAAGGATCCGCGCGATTGGTTAATTCAAACAGGCTGTAAATTTCTTTCTTATTTTCAATTTTTTTCTGTTACAAGGTCATGTATCTGAACTTTGTTTTCTAATTAGTGCCTTTAGCGCCCGGCTAAGCTAATGCCTCTTCGATGATTAATCGCCTCTCGAGAATGCGGTTCTCGTTGCGTAATGGGATAAATATCGATCGTTTTGGTGATTATTTTGGTAGCCGAGAGTATTAACCTGGTTTTAATTATATTTTTTTATAAATGATCTATCATTGTTGGTAAATACCCGATTGACAAGGTTGACTGAGTAATAAAATTAACATTGCTCTTGAGTGAATAAATCACTTAAAAATAAATCGAATTAAATAGCCTGAATATTTTTATCACTACTTCAATATTTTGGATGGTTGAAACCATTACTTTGTGATGCATGTTTAAATCAATATTTTTTTTTACTCCTATCTACTGTCTTGAATTGATGGTGATGTGCAATAAAAATGTCTGTGCTAGCTATTTAGATTAGTTATCCAAAAATAATCTTATCGATGGTTCGCTTGATGATTAATCATCCACCTGTTTTATATATATATATATATATATGTCCCCTTTTACCAATTGGTGTCGGGGGTGTTTTTTTATTGTATTAATAAATTTTGTGAAACTTAAAAGACCGTCGTTTTCTTTACACATGGTGCAAAATTATTTCTTTTAACAAATTTTCTAAACAAGTGTCGGGTTAGAGGTGAGACTGAATTAAAATATGCAGACATGTTTTTCTCTTTTCTTGTGGAAGCAATAATTGGGAAAATTGTTCGCAAGCAGCAAACAACAAATTACGTCAAACTCCCTTCGACGACTTTCTTCTCGTGGAGGTCAGCAGCCTTTTGCGCTAGCTCCAAACCTGCCGATAAACTCTTATATCACGAGCCGTTTAAAAGTCATATTTAATTCGTTCATTATTAACAATAAAAAAAATTGGGAGAAAGAGAACGAAAAAAAAAAAACGTGCACCAGATTAAAGCATCGTCTATATATTTTTGCATAAATGGGAGTATAAAGCGAGAAGAAAATGTGAAAAATGTATAAGATAACCAAGAAATGACGATAAATAATAAGATAATCGTGAATATTTCTCCTCTAAAGTTTTTTTGAATTTTCTTTATTAAAAAAAATGATGTTGTCAATAAAAGTAACCACACACTATGGTTATGTTATTCTAAAAATTGAAGAATTTGTTTTGATAAATAATGACACATGGCGACGTTTTATTTGTTTTTGTTCACTGGTGCCTACAAAATGTAAAAGTAGAGAAGAAAAGTTCTTAATCATATTGTATATAACATTTCTTCATGTAGAATAGCTCCGAATTTATAAATCGTTATTTAAAAGAATATAAAATATGTCTTAACATAATTATCATAATAATTTAAATTTTAGTTTTTTTACTTTAAATTTTTAATTAACTTAAATTTTGATAATCATGTTTTTTTAAGATGATAAATTAAAAAGTCGAAAACTGCTATTAAATAAATATATGCCAATAAATCTATCATTATCTATGATTTTGTCTAAACGAACAAAATAATATTAGATCATAATAAAGGGATGACGGTGCAAGCGCCATCTATTGTTAACCATACGCTAGATGAATTGTGGTGATTTTGAATTAATTCTAATCCAGCACTTGACAGAATATTTTGGTCTATGTAATTTTCTTGTGGATATTTTCGGTTGTTAATTAATAATTTCTTTTTCGTTTCAGATGAAAGCAGTGTGCCTCCTGGTGGTGGCCTGTGTGGCAGTGGCTATCGTCAAAGCCCAACGCGTGTCCAACAGGCCCGGAAGATTCTTATCACTGCCAGTACCTAGCAAATGCGCTAATAGTAAGTAAAATCTAACTGAATAATTAAAAAAAAATATTACGAATTAAATTATTGATGATCAAACCAAATATACTTTAATCTATAGTTGAAGCTTCTTCTTTGTTATAGTTTAGGTTAGGTTGTAGTTACAGCCATTCTGGTGCGTGCAAAAAATGTTAAGTTTAACTTGAAATATCTTTACATTCTATGTATACATATCTGTTATAAAAGCTGCTTAGACTGTGATGATATTTATAACGTAGACGTTAAACTTAACATTTTTCTTACAGAATAGCCTCGATTGCTTCATTTAGGCCGTTATTGAAAATTAAAAATCTCAGTATATTAGATACTTTCTTCTTATTTATCAGTTGCTAAAACATAACATCAATAATATTAAAGATACATTATTGCTTCCACAGCAATAACAGAAATATTTATATTATATGATTTTGATATCATACATAGAAAATTATTATCTTGTTTTGGAATTAACTATCGATCTTTCCGCCTAGTAAAAGATATTTAATACGAAATTGATTTAAAAAATATTAATCACATGGATTTGTTTTACTTGTTTAAAAAAAAATATTAAAACACGGGCAGAAAGAGCTACGGTCGATAGCCCATGATAGTTAGTAGTCTATCATGGGCTATCAACAACTGTACATATTGTTATTATAAATTTTCTAAATATTTGTTATCTTATTGTCTGAATAAAGATGTTTGTGTTTTAAACACGTAAATATTCCACGTGTTTTATTTAATACTTTTTAACTCAATTTCATAAAAATCTCATTTTTATTTTAAATAAAAAAATTAATCTTAATTCATTGATGAATTTTATACAAACGATTATTGCAACAACAGTAATAGCGAGAAAAAAATAATTTATGCCATTATTAAATATGCATTTAAATCCGTCTCATTATTTATGATATTTAACTCTCGCTAAACAAACGAGTGAGAAGAATTATTGAATAAAACGCGGATCACGCTCCGAGGGCGCCGATATTAATGCAATTCCATTTTCCACGTCGTTTTATGATGTACGTACAACATAATGAAGACGCTGAAAACGCAGAAATGTCAATGGTGCGATTAGGCAACCGGCAATTTCCCGTTATTGCCCTCGAGATCGTGTCCGTTGCAATTATAATGCAACGCCGATGGACGAGCTAAAGTTTAGGAGGTCAACTGCTCTACTACTCCACTCTGATGAGCCCGTAAAGGTGACGAAACCGGGCGACGCGCCTTGAAACGAAGAAAAATATACACAACGATTTAATTAGATCGTGGAATTGATTGGATGTTATAGCTACCTGATAAATATATATATAAGCAACAATATTGTAAAATTCGAACAATATACAAACAATATATTAGAAAACTGTTATAGCTACATTATAAATTTCACAAATTAGCTATCGACTATGTCCATGTTTATGTCCAGCCTATGTCATTTCTTTAAAAGTCATTTTGTCCTTTTATGGTATATCTGTTGGATAATAAAGATTATTGTTATTATTATTATTATATCTAATGTCAAAGTCCGTATGATTGTATACGATGAATTGATTTTGAAGTTTTATATCTGGGAGCAATAGATTATTTTTTCCTTAATTTTTCTACTAGAAATTAATGGTTCGAATGGTTTCTACCTGAAGATTATCACACTTTTTCTGGCCACCTTGTATATTGAGTAATATCGAGAGAAAATCAAAAACTTAATAGTTTCCCCAATCAAAATCCATCGGTTTGGTTAATGGATTTTGATTGATATTAAATTTTTGATTTTCACTTCAACAAATTCTTTTTTTTATGAAATTCCAACACAATTAATTACAACAAACATTTTCATACAATAAGCGCAAACATTTTTATTAAGAAAAACTAATCACGAATCCGTCAGATTTTCCATATCACGACAAACAATAAATCTGCTTCAATTTAAATAAAACCTTTATATTAAATAAAACTGATTTGAAAATAATTAATAAATTATTTCCACATTGTTTACAATTCTTTTTTTGTATGTATTTTTTTTTTTCAATATTCAGCGTTACTTCTTATGTAACAAAAGAAACGATTTTATCCTAATGAATAAATTACACGTTGTCCGGCGATGATCGTAAAAAAAATACATTAAAATTCCCGTTTTGTCGTTTCGAGCGCATCTTCTTCGCGGATATCGTTCTTGCGCGATGAAGTCATCGCTTTTAAATAACACCCAAGACGTCGTGTGCGTGATCGATTTGAAAAGCTTGATTTCATTTAATGAAAATAATATTTACATCACATAAAATATAAAATATTCTTGTATCCCTTGTTGTCCCTTAGAGTGTCGGGTATTAAAATAATAATAATAATAATAAAATTCAAACAATATCCTTTTCTTAATTTGAAGTTTTTGAGTTGTATTAACGTTGAATTTTCTTCTTATTTTTGATTTTTAAGCAGAAGTTATTTAAAAAAAACTGAAGTCTGTTTGTTTTAATTATTCACATATATTCACTCGATGAGTTTATTGTGTAATTTATTTAAATAACGTTCGAAACTGTTTAATTCGCAAGCGACAGCGCAAATCCTCTCTTAGCGTTGCATAAATTTCCTCTTAGCGTTGGGCAAAAGAGGATTATCAAATATTTGCACAATATCGTTTAATTGTTCTCCGGTCCGTTCACGTAATAACAGCAACAATTGTGTGTGAGAATCTTGGACTTTCTACGCAAATGAGGATCATCTAGATAAACAAGATGAAATTCACTTGCGCTCGCAGGAAATTACATAATTTACACGTACGAATATAGAGATGTTGAGCAAAAATGGTTGTTTAATTAATGTATAATAAAATCAATAATAATCGTGTGGAAATTTGAATAAATTAAATTTTGAAAAACTCAAAAGAAAATGGATATGAGATTTTTAAGGAAAATAAGAAATAAGACGTACAGACAAAACCTGCAGATAGTACCTATATATGATACCATTGTAAGTTAGCTAAAGGAAAGCGAACCTGCGTTTGATGAAAAAGAAATGAATAAATGTTGAAAATATAGAAAGAACAGCCTTTCTTCTGAATTATATTTATTGTTTGATTGTTTTTTTTAAGAGATTTGAACTTAATCGAAAAAACGAATAAATGTTGAAAGTATAGAAAGAACAGCCTTTCTTCTGAATTATATTTATTGTTTAATTGTTTTTTTTTAACTTAATCGAAAACGTGCGTTGTTTATTTACGACACTTATGTAACGGCGCTATAAATTCAATTGCCCGTGCGGTTTTTTTCTTAATAACCATTCATCAATTAGAAACTGTGGAAAGAAAACGTATAAGCGGACAACTTTTTAATTACCCAATTTACCGCATCGGTTTATTAAGCGCCGTTTAAAGCCGATGCGCGATTTGAAATCACAGAAAAAGATTTTTATCGGGCGTTAATCATTTGGCGGAAAATTGTATAATTCCACACGAGATATAGTATCGAGCTTTAAAAAAAAACAGTGTTTCGTATTCAGTGCCTGGATTAGTTATTCCACACGAGATATAGTATAGAGCCTTAAAAGAAACAGCATTTCGTATTCAGTGCCTGGATTAGTTTGATTTTAGAGATAGACGTCACTATTTCACTCTGGTGGCAAAAATTGGAACACTCTTCCGAACCTACATTCTGAATTTCGCCACTGCGATCTTAAAATGCATCTACAATAGGGATTTTCTGTATACACTATTAATATATACAAATATAATAGAAGAAGCAATTATTCCTGAAACTGATCGTACGTTTCGGTAGTACGAAATCTGTCTTTTAGATACGAATTTACATGTGAATTCGACAGTTATGTATGACCAAAACATGCGATCAATTTCAAGAATACGGCTCTGGATTACAATTACACAAGCAAAAAAAATTGTGAAAAAATAATTAAAATACTCGTGTTTGAATTTCATTGCAGTCGCCAATATCTAAACATCGCGTTTAACAATAATTCATCGCAATCTCCGGTTGAATCGAAACGTGTTGAAAACCCGCGGACGACTTTTAAAGCTCACAATAAACGTTGCGAAACGTCTCGGGATTGGGAAATCCGTTTTCGAGATAAAAAACTGAAACACGGAGAGGATCCTTAGAAATCCGGCACGATCGTTCCCGGAGCGTTTCGCAACGGCGACAATTTTTCAATTATCGGGATTTTGCAAGCGGCCATCGCCGCGAGGATCCCCTGGACAGCTTTTATTGTATCGTTTGCGCAATTAACAGTATTTATTCATAATCGTGCTGAAATCTACACGTGGATCAACACAAAAGAATATTTCGGTTTTTTTTTATATAGCGTAATGCACGCGGGAAGACCTTTTCAGTTGTGTAATGGAAATAAATATACGGTTTTGGCATTTGATATTCTTAAGAGGGCATTGGAATTGTTTTATTTATTCTCTATTTCGTACACCCAAAAAACTTTGACGATGCTATATTAGGTAATAGATGGCGCTTGCGTTTTCTCCAAATTATTATGATTCATAGAATTGTTGTTGAATTAATAAAAATAATGTTTAATAAAGTTCACCTTATATTTACTTTCCTTTAATGCTCAAAAAAATGGATCACCCTGTATATATGAAAGTAATTTTACATTATGCGCAAGTTTTATTAATAAATTAATGCTGAATTTCTAACGACAAGGGAGATATCGAAGACGGGCACTTCGGTGACTCACCCTGTATATAATCGTAACTCGCTTAAATATCCAAGTGCAGAGGAAAATTCTGTCTTTTCTTATAGGCATCCACGAGTTGCATCTTTTTTTAATTTTTCGTACTGCCTGAGTATAGTATTTTTTGAGGACGTCGCATTCTTGTCGAGAGTTGACGACGAAAATTTAAAAAAAATCGAAATTTCGTTTGAAAAAACAGTTACTGGAATTTCATACATTGTAAGATATATATATATATAATCTAAAATCCTCATCTACCATAATGGTGGTGTAGGGGTACATTGTAAGATATATTAAATATAATTTACTTTTGTCTCCGCAGGACCAAAACAGTTCTTCTTCAGGGGACACAACTATTTCTACAGCGGACATGTGCCCGAACTAGCCGGAAGGAAAGTCGACTGGTTGGACGGAAGGAACATCTGCAGGGAATACTGCATGGATCTCGTATCGCTGGAGACTCAGGAGGAAAACAACATGATCTTCAGGCTCATCCAACAAAGTATGTATCATAATATAAAACAGTATATCCTCCCTCACTTGGTCACAGTTATTTGAGTTAAATTATTTATGACCGCTTTGTCAGTCACCGGTGACTGACACTGAAGTATTCCAATGGAGCCACGGCAGTCACCGATGACTGACTTTAAACGTTTAAAAAAATGAATCAAAATGAATTAAATACGCATATTCTTGCTCATTTTATAAAATAAAACTTAAAAGCAAAGATTTTTTTTCAAACATTTTACAAAAAAAATGTTAAATGTGTATATCACAGTCAAAAATATATATATATTCCATATGACCGAGAAAAAAAAAGTTTCTCTAGAGTGCTTTGGATTTTTTTTAAATGACGTTGACAATAAAAGTAACCACATGCTATAGGTTATGTTATTCTAACAAATTGAAAAATTTGATTTGATAAAAAAAGTGACACGTGACGTTTTATTTGTTTTTATTCACTGGTGCCAACAAAATGTGAAACAAACAAAAAATCAAGCACACTAGAAGAGAAAAGTTCTTGGTCATATGGTATATGAACACGTGACGTGAAGAACATTAAATTTCATAAAAGTTAGTAGTTTTTGACGCGAGATTTATAATTCTAGAGTTTTTCAATTGTTCTTCATTATTCGTAAAATGAGATTCACTGCACTTTAAATGTATTGGATTATAAAAATTTATCAAAGGATGTGTGGTTTGAACCTTTACAATTCCCCTATCCTGATTACGCTTATGATTTTGAAAGAATGTATGAAATTTATAATTCCTGTGTTTTTCAATTATTTTTGCATTATTCGTAAAATGAGATTCACTGCACCTCAAATGTATTGGATTATACAAAATTTATCAAAGGGCGTGTGGTTTGAACCACTACAATTGCCCTACACTGGTTACGCCTATGATTTTGAAAGAAATTATTTGGTTTGAATGAAACCATATTAATCAGGCCTTGTAAATCAGAAACACATTTCGGTTTCATCAAGAAATTCATTATAAATAAATTATTCAAAAAATAAAACTTTCCAACATGGAAAACGCAACAAACTTTCCATTATTAAAATTAATCACTTAATTAACTCTCCGAGTCTTCATCAAGACAACCAATAACGAAAGAGGAATAACATAAAAACCCGGAAAAGAACACCGTCTAACAATACCCCATTTGAAATTCAATTGTCTGCGCGTCCCGTGCTTTACAAGACGATTGTTAGGCGTCGAGGAACCTCATGAATAGATTTCACGTAAAGATAGTCTTTCGCACACGAAAATAATAATGATGGAAAACGCGCGAAAGGTTAACGAGTCTTCTTCTAGTGAGCGAGCGTGCCGCTAGAGTCGTCGTCGTTCACGTTCACAAATTTGTACGTACATTAATTAATTATTCGAGGCGGCTGGTTATTGTTTAGAGAATGTGGGCGGTGATTAACATTCGTTTACACGGTGCTTAAAAAGGATTTCGAAACAATAAAAAAAAACAACCGCGCTCGTGCTGTGTAATTAATGCGTGGATTTACATATTTCTATAGTTTTCGCGCTACTTTTGTTATAATGAACGAGTTTATGGAAATTACTTCGAGAAATTAAGAAAAACTGTCTACGATGAAAAGAAGGGAATGTAGTTTCTATGAAAAAAAATTAAATCTAGAAGTTTATTGAGTTCTGGAAAGGGGATAAGAATTTATTCATATTTATTATTAAAAAAATATATATATATTTTTTTTTTCCAGACGACGTCCCTTACATCTGGACATCCGGAAGATTGTGCGATTTTAAGGGCTGCGAAAACCGCCAAGATTTAGAACCCAAAAACCTGTACGGCTGGTTCTGGTCCGCGAACCGCGAGAAGATGGCGCCCACGAACCAGGCGCCCAACGGCTGGAACTACAACCCGTGGTCTTCCACAGGACACAAGAAACAACGCCAGCCGGACAACGCCGAGTTCGACATCAACCAGACCAGCGAATCGTGCTTGTCGGTCCTCAACAATGTATACAACGACGGCATCGCATGGCACGACGTCGCCTGCTACCACGAGAAGCCGATCGTCTGCGAGGACTCCGAGGAGCTTCTCAACTACGTCGCCGCCACGAACCGTGGCCTTAGGCTGTAAGGTTTAATTTATTCGAAAAAGCACGATGGGATTTTTTTAAAAATGTTTCTTAATTTATTCGTCTGCTGATACCAACAAATTCGAGGAGTATTATCTTGTACATATTCGTCTTTTTAAAAATGTATATTATGGGAGTTCATAATTTTAATTGTAAAATAATAGAAAGAAAACTGCCTTATAAAATATATTCCATATATTTTCTAAAAGAAATAATATTATGTATACATAAATAAAATATTTTAAGTGTAAAAAATCGTGTTTTAATACAATTCACAAAAGTAACACTGCCCCTAGGAACTTCTCTCTTGATTTCCACTCCCGCTTGTGTAAAAAAAAAAAAACAATGTACGACACAATTCCGCGGATCGAATAAGTAAAATTGAGGCTGATATCCAAATGTATTCCGATAAAATTAGTTAATACTCGATTTTGTAAACGGCGGACACATTTTGAAATCCCCTGCGCGTTTTAGTGGAGTGGTTGTGAAAGACGCAGAAAACTGGGCGAAGAAAGTGCGTTCTGAATTGAGTGAATCGTCCACGCATTTGGATACCGGTCATATATATTTTTTCTGAAATATGTAATTTCTAATTTACTTAATTAATAGGATTGCGCAATATTCGTGGAAAGGAAGAGATTTGATATTCAGATTTTCGAATCGGGAAATTACAACAAAGTATATATAGAATGCCAATGAAGAAATAAACCCCATGAACAAAAGGTTTACAAATAAAATTTAATCGACATTAAAACAATGTTGAACGTTAATATAACATTGATGCAACATTTTTATGTCGATTTTGCTCAGTTGAAATGTACAAATGCGGATTTTATTTCATTAAACGTATCTCGATATCCAATTTAACAATTAAAAGTTCACGTCCTGATTATGACACTTAATGTCTAGTGAGGTATATGCCCGAAAAGTAGTTGTTTTAATGTACATTTGTTTTAAATGTCACAGTAGTTAAAGATTTATTATTATCAAATTCTTTTTATTCAATTTATTTACCTCAATGTTTGCCTATTTTTTTCTCATCGACTAATCATTTTCTTTACTTTAAATTCTTTTTGTCTTATAATTAAAAATAGCTTATTTAATAAAAATGTATTACTACAATTACTAGAATTTTCTCACCTCTAGCCAATAGACGGAGAACTCGTAACACACTGTTGCAATACCATCTCTTCTGGAAGCTCACTGCGAATCTAAACCCTTGAAGGAAAAATGTAAAGGTGCAAATCCTCATTAATCAAACACACATATTAATTCTTTAAAATTTGTATTACCCTCCTCCTGCAGCACAACTACTACTGACCAACAAGATTTCATCAAGCGAATTTTTAAATAGGTTATAACTTATAAAAGTAAATGCATTGTACGGAGTGAAATGAGCGTGCTCGTTGATTTCGTTTAAGGCTTGCAGTGGTTTAAGTAGCGTGGGTACAGGCACACTTCTCTGATGTGATAACGGTTGAGTAGCCAGCAGACGAATCTCTCAAGGCCTAGACCGTAACCACCATGAGGACACGTGCCGTACTTTCTTTGATCTGTGTACCAGAAGTAGGGAGCGGGGTCGATGCCTTCACGTTTGTACCTGTAAAAATTGATCAGTTTTGAATTAATTAAATAAATATAAAAATAAATTCTGACTAAATTAATTTCATTTTTTACGTACTAAATTATTACATTACATTATTTAAATTTGCTTGAAAAATGATTTTCTTGCCTGGTAGTGAAACATATTGCATTAATTAATATAAAGTTATTAAGAAAACATTTGGTACTGTTTCACATTTTTTTATCTTACCCGTCAAGGAGTTCCTCCAAATCCCAGATCCTCATCGAACCCCCAACAATTTCCCCAACATTAGGGAGCAGGACATCAACACTCTCCGTGAGGCGTTTGTCTTCAGGACACTTTTGCATATAGAATGATTTGATTTCAGCAGGGAAGCGGCACAGCATGATCGGCTTGTTGATCATATCAGTCATCTTCCTCTCTGGCATTTCTGGGATATCCTGAACAAATGATTTAATTGTTTTCTCAGTTCTTTCTTTATTTAGTTTAAAAATAAAATATTATCATCGGAATAAAATAATCAATTGAATAATTAATTAATTTATCTTTTACTGTGACCAATTAAATAAATACTCTTTTTTATTATTAATAGAGTTTGATTTAAATTGGCTTTATTATTCGGTATTGTTACTTGTTGAAGTGTTTTTATTATAAATGTTACTTTTTTCATTAAATACCTCTCCGAATTCATAAAACGTTCCGTCCTCTTTTGTAATGTTGTGTTCTTTCAAGTATTTAATGGCATCCGAATAGTTCATTCTGAGGAAAGGCCTTTCTGGAACTTTGAAGTCGGGGTTGAGCTCGTAAACGACTTCACCCAAAGGGGATTTGAGGACACGGTCGACTACATCACAAATGAGATCCTCGAGCCGGTCCAGGAGGTCATCGAATGTAATGAAAGGACATTCGGCTTCCACATGAGTGTATCTGTTAATTATATAATTGTTTAAATAAATTATTCAATTTTGGTATATAAGAAGATCATTTTGATTCAATTATATTATTCAACAAAAACTGCACATTATTATTTTAAGCTCCTAAATTGGCGGAATATTTGAAAATAAAAATTTAATTTAAACTTATCTCCATTTTATAAACAAAAAGAGTAAAGCAAAGTATAAAAAGATTTTCATCGAGCAAGTTAATATAACATTTTACCATGTAAGAGCCTCAATCATAGAAAAATTTCACAATTGTGATGTCAGCTGTTGTACTTTGTAGATTTTTCTTACATTTTTTTTTTTATTATTACATCACTTACTCTGCTAAATGTCTTCTAGTCCTGCTTTGCTCAGCACGAAAACTTTCAGCTATGCAGTACACATCCCCCATTGAAGCCAAGCATGTTTCCAGGTACAACTGGGAACTCTGAGTCAGATATGCCTCTTCTCTGAAACAAAAAAAATAACTTTCCTCAAAATACAATAATTGTCGATAATTATTTTTTATAATAAATATATAAGATTATTGTATATGACGTTTGTGGAAAATAAAAAAAAAATCATTTATTTTAACAGCTGATTAAATTACTCACCCAAAATAATCCATTTTAAAAAGAGTCGACCCTCCTTCGCATTGTGTTTGCACAATGGACGGCGGTGTGACTTCGCAATAGCCTCTTGAATTGTAGTGATCTCTGTTTTTTTAAAAAGCAAAGGAATATTTAGTGATTATTTCAAGTTTTTTTTTAATATGAAAATCAACCTGAACGCTTGCAGGAGCACGGATCGCATCCTCAGAACTTTGGAAGTGTTTTCCCCTCGGATCATAATGTGCCTGTTTTCAGCTTGAACGTCTGGATGGGCGCTTTCATTCAAAATTGTGTCCGCACCTCCAGCCGGAGCTAAACCGATCAGCTCCCAGTAATCCACTTGAAGTTCGTGTCCACCTGGAGCCTGTGAAATTAAAACTCAGTTTTAGATTTGCCGTTAAATAAATAAAACTATCGATTCAGCAAGTGATAAGCAGATTTACAAAATTTCAAACACATTTCAACCATGCTTAAAATGTGTGCTTATCAATTGCTAAATAGACAGTTTTATTTATTCCAATCCACTTAAAACTTCTACTTTCTTATACATTATACATTTTACCAATTCACAATCGCCCTGGAATTGACCGGGAACGGAAAGAAAAAATCCGTGGGGCACATTCCCAGGTGATTGTGAATCGATACACATAAATCCTGTATATCATCCTTTCTGTTTCCGTTCTCGCATAATTTTATAATCATGTTTTACTGTAAATTCAAGTAAATCCTTAACATTATTGCTTACTCACGTCTTTTCCATCTGGAACTTCCTTTAAGGTACCGAAAAACTGAACAGCAGATTCAGTCGACAAAATAAGCCCGTTGTAGGTGTAACAAAGCTCATTGTTCAGAACACACTGCAAAAACCCGGTTCCATCGCGCAAGTTTACAAACATCAAATTCTTCCCTTGCCTGCGCAGCCTGTGCACCCATCCGAAAATCCTGACCCTCTTATCCCTGAACTCCTTCCCCTGGTTAATCCTAATCCTCGCAGCCTCCGGCAAAGATTTATCCTCGCTGATGGTTATTTTTTTAGCGTCTTCAAGATTTTTCGCCCGCTTCTCGGCGTCCTCATCTTCCCTCTTGGCCTTATCGGCGGTTTTGTAGTTTTCCCTCACCCAGATTTTCGTGATTTTCTTCAATTGCGATTTAGCGGCCGGTTCGTATTTCGCTCCTTCCTCTTTAGCGTCGACGTAGATTACGGGGAACGGTTCCGAGCCGGCTTTGCGCATCGCTTGGAGGATTGTTTTGAAGGGGGAGGATTTGGTCCCGGTTCCTGTTTCATCGGAACCATTTTTTTCCGATGTGTAAATTCCTGGAAGAAACACATGGTTTAAAAGAGTCATTAAATATATATATACATATATTATTTACTCTGTAATTATAACAAATACTCTATAGTAGTTGTAGCATTCAATAATTTTCCATTTAAAAGTCCGCAATTTCCAGATGGTACTATCAAAGTACTAACAAATTTTAGGTTAGGAAGCCGACCGAGGAAAACTTTAAAATTAATATAACTCACCCTCCATGGTTTTCCCAGGGATTGCTGTAATTGTTATTAATCACCGATCGCACTTTTTTACTTAAGGCTGATGCAATTTTCTTCAAACTCACGTTAAAATTATGACGTGCTGGCTACTGCATTACCGGGTGGATTCAGTCTCCCCAACCTAATAAAAAATTAACACATATTGAAAAATACAAAAAGGACAATTATAATACAATAAGTGTTAGAATAGTATGCGTTTGTACTGTTACAATATTATTTAATACTGTGAGTATACTATATAGGTTTATAATTAATAATAAACGCTGTGTAAAAATGATGTTTTTTTGTTGTTGTTGAGTTAGCAGCGCTTATGCAACTATTTTCACCCCATTGATAAAATCTTATTCTATGATTTTCAAGCGATGTTGCCAAACATCTATATTTTACCCTATAGATGCTACATTTTATTATTGGAGGTGGCTATGGAAAACAATTTTTTAATAAATAAATGGCGTTTAAAAAATGATTCGGTAAGTTATTTCTTATTTTTCTCATCTTAAAAAGACCTATTTCTAAATTGAAGGATTAAATATGTGTTAAATCTTTACTTCAACAATTCAAACTAAAATATTGTTGAAATCTTTCATGAATTTAAGAAAATGGGTTTGAATTTAATTTTCAATTGGTAATTCAACAATATTTTGATTTGAATTGTTTAACTGGAAATTTATTTTATAATTCATATCTTTATCTGGTTTTTAATTAAACCCAAAATTATTTGAAATATTTAAAAAAATGATTTTAGAGTAAAACAATAATAATTTTAATACAAAGCAGTCATTTTGTTTTTATAAAAATAATTCCAACAATATTCCATTTTCAATAAAACTGCTCACCTTTCTCCTACTCATTTTAACTAAATATATTTTGGAAATTTATTTTTAATAAAACAGCTCACCTTTCTCCTTCTTTTTTTTAACTAAATTTATTTTGGAAGATGGAATTTTCAGAAGTTTAGAAGAAGATTAAAGGAAAGCAGAAAAAAAAACTTGAAGCTCTTGAAACTAGTTATATTAAAAATTAGGAACATTCTCCGCTAATGTTGTGAAGAATGTTCCTAATTTAAAAGTTAATTTTCTCCACAACTTTAGTGGAGAATGATCCTAATTTTTAATTAAACTGTTTTCTATACAATTTTGAGAGTTTCAAGATTATTCAATTTTATGTGTGATTTTATATTATCGACAGATTTTAATGGTTCATTCATATTTATTATTGTTAAAATCATTCACTGAGAGAAAAATGAGTTACAAAAATCCAATTCGCTTCCGCGTTCTGAAAACATTGGTAAGTAAAAAAGACTCTGTACGAAGAAAACGTGTAATTAATTCATTTCTTTCCACTTGATACAACGAGCAAAACAAACTTCCTGGTTGATTTCTTGCTTTTATTTCTTTATACAAACGTAATACGTATACTCAATCGTCACCGATTAAAAACAACGTCAGGGAATTACAAAAGAATGTTCACAATTCATCATTTAAGTGTTTTGTAAAAATAGAGCCATAGAGAAAGTGGTCGCTACGAGGGGACAGACGAAACGATAGTAGATATATTTATGTACTTTTTTTTATACAATTTCTATAATGCCTAATAAAGCTGCACGTACATTCGGAAAGAGCTTATTTATTTAGAGACTGTGTTGAAAACGCTCGATGAAGAAGTAAGGGATTCTTCATGAGACAAATTCCTGGTAGCAGACATAAGTGTATGTGTAAATATTTTATGAATGAACCCAACACTATTTTTTTTGATAATATATGTATTATGAATGAGTTATTTGATGAAACTCTACATTAATTTTTAATAACTGCATTTAAGGCTCCACAACCAAGATGTTGAGAATTGTGTAACTCATCTTGGAATTGAGTTTTACTTGAAGTGTGGAATCATATAAATTAAATTGTTATTCCTTATACAGGGAAATTTCCCAATATCCCGTATCTGCCCCTGATTGTTGTTTTAATGTTTATTAAACTTTTTTTGTAAATATTTTGTTTAGTGGGGAGATAAAAATATTTTTATAAAATAATGTATATTATTTTATATAAATATTATTATTTTATAAAGGCTTAAAATTAAAAGTATAACATAGCAAAAAAATTAAATAATGTCTGCTACTAGGAATATTATTATTTTTTGTTTTCAATCAATGCAAGGTAACAAGTTTTTTTCTAATTTTCTTGAAATTCATTAATTATTTTCTTTTTTTACTAATAATTTCTATTTTGAATAGGAAAAATATTTGATTTTCAGTGGACAGGTTTCATCGGCAAATAGAAAAATCACTAAATGTAAACGTTTGTTTCCGTTATCTTTAAGAAATAGTTTCTGTTTGAATAACAAAATTCTTAATTAGAATCTTTTTTTTATGTACAAGTGTTTAATTGAATACAAAATGTTTCGAACAATGATTTCTTTTTTTTTATTGTACTTAGAAAATAATTGGTTGTTTTTATTAATTAACGGCTAAAGTGGCAGGTGTTTTGTTCTAAAATAACAATAAAGGCGTTTTCGTGAGGAAATTATGTTTAGCGCAAAAATAGATTAGCTATTTTCAGCAATCTGTAACAAAAATACAGATTATTGGGGCTATTCTATAGAAAGAAATGTTAAATTTAATATAATCATTATTTTAAACCTCACAATCGAAGGATATATTTTGTTGTGTATTATTATTATATACATAGACATTGATTATAAATAGATCTATGGATTTAGAAAACTCGTTTAGATTGTGATGACAAAGATTAACATGCATATTAAATTTAATATTTCCCATACACAACAGCCCCATATATTTTACGTTGAATGAAGAAGTTTGCTTATTAAAAAATACGCCTTTTTATAATATAAACAATTTGTTATTTTAACTTGCCACATATTAATTACGCCATTGTTTCACTCACCTTAGCAAAATAGATTAAGTGCTTAAATAAATAAACTTACGCAATTAACACAAGTTTTCCTCTAAAATTACATAAAAGTCGCTTTACGAAATAAAAAAAAAAATACAATTCTCCGTTCATTCTGTAAGTTTACACAAAACCCAAATAAGATTAACTTTTTTTTTTCTGTTATTTTATTTTTATTCTTGGTGCTCCGTTTTGATTACACGATTAAGGTAGAATCCCTACGATAATATAAAGGCTACGAATTTGAAATATTTTTTAATTCTCCGTCGAGACATATCACCAGTTTATATATCACTTATACAATTTTTTTTTTTCAGAGAAAATAAGAAAGGAAAATACACAAACGAAAATATATATCTATATATATATGCATCTCAAACAACGCATTCTCTCTCAGTTATACTCATTCTCCCAGAAGAATTATTAGATATCACAACTTCTATCTAAACATAATTAACGGATATTTTCTTTTCTTGTGTTATTAACAAAACTAGACCTCGTGATGTCGAATTAAATTAAAGGTAATGAACTAGAATATCACATAACGTAAAAATTATAATTGTTACAAATAATCCTTTTGAAATATTTGTGGGGATAACGGGTGTTTCATGGTTATTTCAACTGCGACACGAAACCGATTAACAAAAAACAATTGTTTCAACTTCAACATTAAATTTAATAAAAATTGTTTTTTCGTCATTTATTAAAAGTTTATTGAATTCAACTAAATAATCAAACACCAAACAAAGGATATTGTTAATCTTGTTTATTTCTTGAACTATATCCCGCCTAAGACGGCGAGCTGAAACACGAATGAATTAGAACCAATCAACTTCTAGAAATCGATGTTGCCGCGATAACTAATTCTTGTAAAATTTGTTTTCAGCACTGTGATTGGTCTACGGACTTGGATCTGTTGCAAAGCAAGACGACTTCATTTACGAAATCACAAAAGCATTTGCGTGAAAGATCTTAACAAATAATTTGCTTTATGTAATCAGTGTTATAAAAAACCTTCTAAATTTGAAATAATTTTGAGGCACCCGTTATCATTATTGGATTGCACTGGACTTCCATCCATTTATCTTTTTTTTTAAATATATAATGTGTATATATATATAATTTAATATATTTTTTATAAAAATGCAAATACATGCTAACCTATGAAAAACTTATTTCGTGTGTTTTTCACCCTCCTACCGTTCGACGTTCTCCTCCGGCTGCTGTTGTGTTTTGGTGGGCGAGCTAGGAAGGGATTGAGAGGGAGGTTCCGGTGTCGAAGAAGAAGCCTCTGCTTTGGACGCCGTCTGACTTTGAGTCATGTGCTGCTGGAGTTGTTGTCCGATGTTCGGCTTTGAAGATCTGTTTATCTCTTTCGCTTGCGATAACGGCTTCACCTTGACTCGATAGAATTTCGTGCCTTTTGGTATGTTGTACCGGTTCTCATTCTAAAATAATATTTCTTTAATACTAATATTGAACAGGATTTTTAAAGAAAATGATGGTAAAAATGTAAACTTTTAAGGATTGTTTTTTAACTTACTTTTTTGGCATGACAATATTCCTTCTCAATCACCTCTCCTGTGCAATAATAGGTTCGCTTGTCGTCATCTGTGGGTTTTTTCAAGCCGAGCGTCTCCAGACAGTCAGTGTGCAGGAAGTACAAATAATTGGTCTCCTGTAAAATCGTGTAGTTTTCGTGGATGGAGTCCCAGATGATGAGGACGGCATCACCTGTATTGCATGATTCGATGTTTAGTTTAGACATCTTCACCAGGGATGTTTGGCTCTTGGTCAACTTGTCTTTGTACTTGACTGGGCTTGTTGCTGCATCCACTTTTGAACCTGTAATTAAAATAATGAAAGGGCAACTTTATTACAAGAATAATGTATTTTTTTTTATAGATATATTTTAGTTGGTTTGTGGATTAAAACCCTACGCCAAATTCAGACATACCTTCACACACTGCAACAGAAGCACTCATATCTTGGCCCTCAAACCTCCTGGATCTCTCTAAGGAGAGTTCAGTTTCCAATTGGCACTTCTGCTTCTCCAAAGACTCCAACTTGTTTAATAGCTCCTGACTAGAGTGTTTGGCCTCCAAAGTGCTAAACTGTTTAATCTTATTCGTGTGCTTGAAACATTCGAGCCTGAGGGAATTCACCTGCAACTGTAACACATCAATCTGCTTGTTCTTCTCCTCACAGATCCGTTCTTCGATTTTTTTAATCAATTCAACTTTTTCCTCCTCGCCCCTCTTCCGAGTTTCCTCCAATACTTTCTCCCATTTATCATTAACCATTCTCGTTGTACTTTCAATAGCCTTCTGTTTTTCCGTTTCGAGCATTTCCTTAATCGACTCCTCGTCAGTTTTATTCAAGTTCGGATCCGAGGGAGTTCGACTCGAGACCAGTTTAAACCGCGTCCTCATATTCTCCAATTCCGCGCGATGCTGCCTCGAGAGACTCTCCGTCACCTCTTTAACAGCTCTCTCCTTATCCGCCTCCAAATCCGCGACCCGTTTCGTCAGACCCTCCATTTCCCTCCCGTACTCCTCCCCCATACAGCTAATCCTCTCCAGCAGCTCTTTGTTCTCGTCACTCGCCTTCCTGAAATTATTTTCCAAAATCGCGTTCTCATCCCGCAGACACTTGATTTCGTCATTATTTGTGCCGATTAACTTCCTGAAATTAGTTAGTTCTCCTTCATAATCGGAGCTGATTTTCTGGCGGAGCTCGCGCTCCTTGCTGTCCATGTCAACGGCAAGGTTGTCCCAGGAGTTGCTGAGGCTGCTGTACTGGGCCTCGATGGAGGATTTTTGCGAGACATAAAAGGACTTAATATTGTTGAGTTCAGTGCGCAGGTCCGCCATCGCCTCTCTGCTGAGCACCGCCATCCGCTGGATGAGGCCCTTCAGCCGGTCGTATTCCGTTCTTGAGGTCTGTAAATTATCCTGAAATGTTTTAACCAATCAAAATCCGTTGATTCATGGATGCTCGTGAACGTCTTTTACCAGATATGATGGAAATATATAATAATAATATCTATCAAATGCATGTTTAAATCTACAAACTAAAGTAACATCTAAAAATACTAATTAAAATATATTTCAAACAGAGAATTGAATAATAATTTCTTCTAACAATAAAAACATTACTTAATTTTCCAAAAATGTATGTCAATTGTTGAAAAGCATCGTTGTTGTACACTTGAAGGCATTACATTAGTCTGGTCACTGCAGAAATAGCTATGAATATATTAATTATAATTAATATCAACATTATAGAAGGGTGCCATTCGTAAATATTTTTTGTTAATGGCAATAGTAATAATAAATCAACAAATTTATTATTGTTGTTGCACTATTTCACTTACCCACCTAGAAATATGTAAAAGTGAAAATATTTGTAAAGTTAAGTAAGCTATAATTCAAATAAAAAATAATACAGATTCAGCATGTACTATAAAGGGTAAAGGAATAACCATGCACTGAAGGGGAAGTAATAGAAATCTACAAATTAAGTCGGCCACCAACTCTAGGGATATGTCAATGGATACTATTATGAGTACTTTGGAAATAA
Source organism: Philonthus spinipes (assembly GCA_963082785.1). Classification (NCBI taxonomy): domain Eukaryota; kingdom Metazoa; phylum Arthropoda; class Insecta; order Coleoptera; family Staphylinidae; genus Philonthus; species Philonthus spinipes. The sequence continues at coordinate 23,323,282 of OY720312.1, forward strand.
ATAACTTCAACATCTATGAAGAAATTAATAAAATAAATAAATTATCTGAAGATCTATGAAGAAAGTAAAAATAATAAAGAAGTAAAAAAAATAATCTCAAGAACTATGTAGAAACTAATAAATAATAATAAGGAGAAGTACGGGGTATGAATTGATTGCTATGTACTGAGAGGCGTACCTGCAGCAACGCGACAACGTCATTGGCGTTGCTTAGCTGCTTTGACAAATCGCCCTGAGCCGTGTTGCCAGTGTCGATGCTCAGACTGGACGGCAGACTCTCGTCAATATAATACTCCTCATTGACAAAATCGCTAGGTTGGTGGCCTTGCGAGGGCGAGTAGAGCGCCGGGGCGGCCGCCTCCGTCCCCTTGGGACTCTGAGGCGTGTGAGGCGACTTCAATTGAAAACCCTCCGGCTGCTTGTTCAGCTGTTGCTGATGGTGCGAGTTATAGCAACTGTCCGCATTTTTCAGACTGGACAGCTCATCGATTGATTCGAGCGAGGTATTTTTTATGTTTGTGAAGCTTTCGGTATTGCTACCGCTTATGCTGAGGGTGCGTGGCGCGGCGCAGCAATCGCTCGTGCTCAGCTTTTGAAAGGTTCTCGGCGGTTTTTTTGGTGGCATTAGGGATTTCTCACCAACCTCTGTCAACGTGGAGGCGTCCTGGAGACCGGGCCGAGGCGACGACAGCTCCTTGTCGAACTGCAGCTCCAGCGGGCTCTGGCACACCTTCTCGAATTCCTCCGTGTCCGTTTCGGACTCACAACCTCTGTTTAGACACACAAAAAAGGGTAGATATAATCAATTTAAAAAAAAAATCACAAATCACCCACTTATCAATATCCTTGAGATGAGGTATTCCGTGTGCAACATAAGTCTCCCCCTCATTGTGCTTCAACAGCTTCTGATCCAGATTACTCGCTAACCCGACTTCGTTAACAACCTGAACCAATTTCTCCTCCATCCCCCGATCATCCGTTTTATCGAGCTCATTCTTCACCATCGACTTGACCAGAAAGAAATTCGTGATGGTCGACATGTCCGGCACTGTGAGATTCTCCGTCATATCCGGCAGGGCTTTCTTCAAGTTTTCCACGTCCTCGTCAGAGATTTTCGGCAGGCTGGAGTCGAATATAGAGGGAGCCTGCGTGGCGAAACTAGGTGGCAGGTCGTCCATTCCGGGAAAGAGGGCGTTTAGGAAATGGCCTTCAAACACCGACTGGAACTCCTTGCGTTTCGTTACCTCTTCGTTGTGGATTGTTAATAAGTGACATGCTAGTTCCGATGCCCACTATTTTAGAAACAAACAAATAAACAGTGATATAAATAAATAATTTCTTCAATATTAAAAATTTATAAAAACATATCAATAATTGATTAAGTATATCACACACAATTTATAGGTCTTTCTGCCCTTCAGTATTATTTATCCAGAAAGAGGTTTCTGGATCCACTAATAATACTTCAACAAACAAAAAACTCTATACTGTGTTAACAATGTTTCATCACATGTTTTTTTTTTACTAACCAATAAAAACGCTTGTGAAAACGATCTCCTCCTTACAACCTCAGCAACAGCGGACAAATAAGTGGCCGGTGCTAAATGAATCTGTTGCAACACCTCAAGATGCTGGCGCAGTCTCTTCAAGTTATCGTGATAGATCACCAACTTATGGTTAGCATCTAGCATTAAGTTCTCCACGTACATGACCCAACGCAACCGGTGATACAGGTTCACACTCAATTCATCCTTCGCTTTTATACACCTCTTCCTTATGTCGCACAATTGTTCGTGATTGTTCAACATTACGACTAGCTGTTTTCTGTGAGAATCGCACAGATCGGGCAGGATAGATGTATCACCTAAATTACCCGCACGATTTTGATTCTGGAATATTATAGAAGAATGGGGATTTTTAGTTAAAATTCGATTATTCACAATTTTAAGCAACATTAATGAAAACAATATAAAATATTTATGCCATCAATCACTCCCATCATAACCAACAAGAAATATAATAAACCAACTTCCTCTTTAAGGGATAAGAGTCGTATCGAAAGGGATTTTACCTGTAAAAAAGATTTAGCTAAATCGGCTTGTTCTCCGACATATCTCTTCGCTTCCAGCATGAGCTGTTCTAAACCGTAGAGCCGATCCCCTAAACCCTTCACCTCTTTCATATTCGACTGGTTTGATGTTTTCACTGCATATTCAATTTCTGTGTGGAGATTTGAAAATATTTTTTCATCAAACTAAAACAGAAAACAAAAAATATTTAAGCACCAATGCATAACAATATTATTATAGTAATCAAAAAAATGAATGTTTAATTTATTTAGTATGATCAGAATGGCAATAATTTTTGTGTGTAATGATTAGACATATTGTAGTTCATTTATTATTGTAGCATTTAGATGTTGCAAACCTATAATAATTTGAAAGATAGAGCAAGCGCCATCTTTTGCCTAATTTCAAGTGGCAACTCTACAAGACAAGGTAGAATAATTTAACAATTGTCGAGTTATTAATACCTGTTCTAAACCTTTGGTACAATGATCAAGTAGTTGATCCATGGTGCTCCTGCTGTCAGTTGCAGATATCCACTCGAGTAGGGTAATATTTTGCGGATTATCAGAATTGCTTGTTCCTGGCTCGCATTCTTCCGTCACCTCACTAGTTTCGTCGTTCTGCGGGTTTTGTGCTAATGTATCGTTCAACAGTAGGCTGGGTATTATGGGAATTTTCGCTAGGATTTGTAAATCCTCATTGAAGCTACAAATACAATAATATGATTGTTAAAAATTAAACAAGTAAAACAATCAATTGAATATTAAATTTTATCAAAACAAATGAGAACTAAACAAAAGATTTTTCATACTCAGCGACTTACTATTCTAAAAATTTTACGTAGTTATCATGTTCGCTGAGGTACTCATTGAAGGTAGTTTCGAACTGCGATGATCTTTTCTTGAACTCGTCAGTGAGGTCCTCCAGGTTCGCAATAACTGCGGCCCAGCCTTGCTGTTGAAGGTGCTGGTCGTGCACCAGGCCCTCACATATTTTCGTCACATGCTTGGCGCTCTCGAAAAATTGCTGCGCCAGCTGAGCTCGGTGCACCACTGTTTCGTAAGTGGCCGGAAGATCCTGAGCTTCTCTAACCCGTGACTTGAAATCTAACAAACAAATATTGGGATATGTTCAATGCACAAAAATAATGTACTGCATGTGGGCTATGTTAAGATCAACAACTCAATGAAATTTAATTTCTTGAGTAATACATGAACAACTAAGGTGATGAAATTTAATTTGTTGTTTTACTTATAGAGGGTGTGATTGTAATAAAACAACAAACAAAGCTTTTTTTTCATTAAATAGCATGGAAATGTTAAAGGAGAAACATATGGAAACTCTTAATAAATTATAACATTATTTTGTACCATAATCTGATCCATAATCTATGCTGGTGCAAGGAGGTGTGGCGGATTCGATGACGGACTTGCTGAATAAGTATATGGGATTGGTGTCGGTGCCGGCAGAGTAAGTGCACACTTTGCAGCGCTCGTCCAGTGAGTCCCCTCCGCTCACGAGGAGCACTTGCTTGTCCACTGGAATTTTACACTCACGCTCGACGCTTTGTTTTAAAACGCCAACACTGTAAATTATAAGAGAATATTTGAATAATATTTATTATCTTTCCCTTCTTTGATTCTTTCATATTGATATTTCTATAATTATTTCATGCCAATGAGTAGTATAATGAAGTGTATGAATAAGCTCAAATAGCTATTATTAATTTTCTGATATCCAATATCTATTAATTTATCATAAATTCCTTAATTTATTTTATCTTATTTCTTAATTCTGAATGTGATTCATATTCATTACGAATTCTTGCCACAGGTGATTCACACATTAGTATTTATAAAAATGAAACGCTAAAATTGGACTTCAATGTATTTTTAAACTATGCACAAATCAATAAAACTAATCTTTTTTAAATTGCAGTTAATTCTATAAAAACTTTTAAAAAAATGTGAAAAATTGTGCATGAGTCATGTTTATTCTTAAGTGTTTCACAATATTTATTAACACAATTATGATTGTAATAAAATTGTGTAAAATTCAAATCAAAATTTTCCCTTGTTTTAATTTATTTCAATTTTAATAAATGGATTGAGGTGGAAAGACTACTGGTCGATAGCCTTTACTAGTTGCTGGGCGATTGTGAATCAGCTCAAATTTAAATTCCTTTTTCGATATAATATAATTTGCATTAATTTTTTTTTTTCCTTCTGTTAATCATATTTAGCCGAGTATATTTATGGTGGCTCTACTTTTCCCATTCCAAGATTTGGAACGCAGGATGAAAAAACAAAAATTGCTTATTTTATGTTTGTTGTTTTTAAACAAATAGTGGCTTGGTTGTTTATAACCTTCATTTTGTTACAAATGAATAAATTAAATATTTTTTTATTTATTATTATTTCTTCTTGTAATTTATTGAGTTATGTGCACTTACCTTTCTAAAGCAAGGCTCATTTCGAAAGTCATCATAGTGCCGGTGTCCACATGAAAAACGTACAACATCTTATCGGAGTGGTGGAACCCCCGTACAGCGCCGAACAATCACCTAAAAAAATACAATAAACAAAACTTGTTTATGTAAATAAATAACCATAGAAAACATAACCTTCCAACAAAGACTGCTGTGCAAACAAAACAAACTGGCCTTTGCAGCAACAGAAAAAAAAACCTAAGACAAACATGACAGGTAGAAACAAACACAAACAACAAAGCCCCCCCTGTTCGAAATTAACAATTTCTCACAACCAAAACAAACCTTCACAAATCCACGTCCCGTTCGCGTATTTCACTCGCCCCGAAGGAGAAATCCATAGTGGTCACAACAATCTGACATTATCACAGCTGATGGTGGTGGAGATACAAAAGGGGGAGTCGAGGCGCTCTCTCTCTCGCTCCGTCGTTTTTTTTTTTCGTCGTCCTCTTGTTTGTCAGCTTCGTAAACACAAAGGGATCGCGCGTTAACTCGCCTTGATTTTCGATCCGGACATCGCAGTCCTCGCCAGTCGCACCCGTCGAACGGATCCGCGGATTTTTCGCACGCGAAATTTTCGTTACGAACGCATTAGAAGTATGTGTTGTTTTTTTTTTTTCGACGACCAAGGCCGTTCACACCGCACACAACACACTCTCACGAAATCCGATCGAGCACGGAACTAAAGGATGGCATTTAACTGGATGTGTATGCAACACAACGTACATGTAATTAATTATTTTGTAAAATGTTATTATTTTTTTTATATGAGGTATTTTAATAATTGAAATTTAAATTGAAAAATGTAACAATACACAACTTATTATTTATTTAACAAGTTTCTAAATTATTGAAACATAGATACATATAATATAAGTTAATTTAAAACTTTATTATAAATGTATAATTAAATTACAATAATTTAATAAATTTTTAATAATTCGGTATAAAATACATTATATTATATATACATATATCTTTATTCAGACTTTATAGATAATTTCAACAATATAACAATATAAATAATTACAATATTTGAAGTGTTAGTCTGTTTGGGCTATCTGTAGCGAAATTATGATGAAGATAAAGAAAAATCTATGCTAGCTAGCTGAACTTTATCTCTATGGGGCTCTTTTTGTCGCGAAATTATAATGAAGATAAAGAAAAATAAATTGATGAATGGTGATTGTAGGAGCAATTCATTATTTTACTAATTTATTATGTTAGTTGGAATTTCAAATAAATCCTAAAAAAAAATCAAGGATTATAAAATAGCGAAAATAGATAAAAAAATAAATTAATACTTCAAAGGGTTGTCGGTATGTCTGCTTACAAATCCAAACAGTTATTTAAAAGAAAAACTAAAAATAGCATCGAATAGGCACTTTTTTTCATGACTAAATTAAAAATAAAAAAACAAATTCATGATTTGTTTTTTAATTTTAATTTTTTTGTTATAGTTATTTCCTTATATTTTCATTTATATATTTTTTGTTATATTAAAGTATTACTAATAATAATAATTACCAGTTTGTGAGAGCTGTGCAAATTTACTTATTCAGGGTTATTCCGTATAGAAAATAATAAATTTGATGTGTAGGTTAATAATTATCTTCACATTCTATCTATTACAAAAGCTGCTTGGACAGTGATGATAAATATAACCTAGATGTTAAACTTAACAATTCCTTTACAGAATAACTCCCATTAAATATAAAATAAAATGCAATTAACAACTATAATAATAAATGTAATCCAATTAACAATTTGTTCTACGCAACCAAATCAGTTTAAATGTGTATTTTAAGTTGCATATAGCGGCGGTTTTATTATATGCATCCCAATTAACAACAACCTAAAAAAGCATATAGTTGTATATTAAGTTGCATATAGTAAATTGTTTATGCAACCCAATTAACGGTTTGTCTTATGCAACCAAATCAACACGCAGGTGTATTTTCAGTTGCATATAATAAATCGTTTATGCAACCTGATTAACTGGTAGGTGTATTTTAAGTTGCATAAATTAAATTGTTTATGCAACTCAATTAACAGTTTGTTTTATGCAACCAAATCAACAAAGAGGTATATTTTAAGTTGCAAATAACAGCGATTATATTATATGCATCCCAATTAATAACTTATTAGTATAAAGTTGTATATTAAGTTGCGTGCTGTGAATTGTTTAAATTCTAATTGTATGAAATAAATATGAATAAATTATTAAAAATCAACCAATAAAACACAGATTAGATTGAATAACCACCAATGTCTAAATATTAAAACCATTAATTAAATTCTAATTGTTTATGCAAATTCGAAGATATTTCTTGTTGAGCACGAAAACATTCCTAAAATATCATTAATGTTTATTAATTTTTTATACACAATGACTAAAATGACAGTATGTGTAGTTTGTTGTAGTTGTAGATCAAAAGTATTCTTAGAAGATGAGCACACGGAATTTTAAAGGTTGTTAATTTTTCTCTCTGACATACATTAAATAAAAACATTCGCCAGGATTCATAACAACATGTTATTGTTCAATGTGCCTATTATTCTACATCCTCGCAACATTAGACTAAGTGTGTGAAAAAATAATCCTAAATGTTAAACAAGCTTATTGTGTTTAGCACCACTTAATCCTTATGTCATAAAATCTGCAATCTTGTCATATATGCCAAAATCGACTGATTAAATATTTGTCGTTTTTACGTTATTTTAATCAGGATTAACGCGTGGTGCAATCTTATTTGAGACTTAATCGTGATTAACAATTTAATCATGATTAAGCACCCTTGATGCAAGTGGACATATATATAAATTATTTAAGTTGTATTACTTTTAATTAATTTAATATATAATTTATTTAAATAAGGAGTAAAAATTAATTTTATTATTAAAAATCTTTCAAAATGTAGTATTTATAATATCACAATTTATTATATAGACTTTATGTACAACAAGATATAATAATATTTCTATATACAGTAAGTAACAACACAATCACTAAATAATGATAATAATAATAAAAAATAACGTCATGAAGATCATAGGAAAGCATGTACGTACAATGGGTCAAAGGCACACACGAATGAAGGTTGGAAATAGTCGTGCTCCACAAAAAACTCGAATAATATTTTTACAAAAAAAAAATAGATTTTTTTAATTAGGAATCATTATATTTTCAAAATTCTCCGCGCTGTAATTACCGTTGCCCGTGCTCATTTTGAAATCCAAGTCGCTGAAAACGTCAGCGCTGGTGATTTTGTTGTTATCGTAAATACCTAAAAGGTTAGAATAATCCATGTATTCCCCTTGGGTGAATCGCTGCGTTTCGTAGTTGCAGTTTTTGTAGTACGTTTGAAGGTTTTCTTCGGGGTAGTAGACTTTCGTTTCGGGGAAGTCGATGAATTGTTGTTGGGGTTGCGGTTGCTGGTGTTGGTGAGGGTAGAATTGATACGCTTCTTCGACTTTATTATCCATGAATAGTCTTAAATCGTTGTTGGTGGGAGTTGTTTTTGTTTCCGGGGAGGAATTGAAGTTGAATCTACTGCTTGAACTGTTGTTGCTATCATCGTTGATCACCGTTTGGTTCCAGTAATCCTCAGTCTTGTACTCCCTGTGGATGGTCCCGCTGCCCAAATCAAGGAGCGTGGGTGGGGATCTCGCCAAATCCTGACTAGAATGTATGAAGTCGGTTTTGATGGGTTGATCCAATTGGAAGATTTCGTCCGGTTGGAACATATCCGCTGATATATTCGCGAAATCGTACTGTTGGTTCATATTAGCATTCATTTCTGTGGGGTAAGGTTGTGCTTGCGGAGGCTCCTGCGTCCAGTAGGAGTCCAAAATCTGCGGCTGCTGATACCCAGAAGGGGAATACTGCACCGTGGGCGACACAGCCGATTGCTGATACGAACAAACACACTCGAACGGTGGACACGAACAATAACTCTTATCAGCATCAGCTATCAGCGGAGGTGGATTGGACTGGTTAACATCTCTGCACTGGCGTTTCGGTTCTCGCAAAGATAAGAGCTGGAACGAAAATGGTTTACAATTAGAAACGAGATAGAACCGTCCATAATTTCATTTCTTCCATTCCCGAAAATACCCTCAAGGCTGTTCGGGGCGTGAATGATATGCAAAGCCGGAGACAATCTATGAATATGTTAATGAGTTTGGCTCGCGTAGAACTATTAATTACAAAATATAATTGCTGATTGTTGTGCGGGAGAGCTGTTATTATGATTGTGTGGTCGATTTATCAGGCGCGCTCTTTCCTATCCGTTCGCTCGCATCGGAATCGACTGTTTTGTACTCTAATCATTCGTAACGGAAACTAGTTATTATTTGAGCATTCGGTTTTCTTTTAGTTTATTGCGGGCATTTACATTTCTCGAAAATTCCATGATTTACGTTTATTGTACTCCGTGTGCAATTATTGAAAGCGTTTCAAAATATCACAATAGAAACATTCAAATCGTTTGAAATCCAATATTATTAATCAAGAAAAAAAAAAATAAATATCAATTGATTCTTTTTCGTTATTTCTTCAAATTTCAAATAATTGCAACATTTAAAAATGTGGACATATTTATTTAATATTAATGATAACTAATGGTATTCCAACCAAAGCCAGATCTCGATCAATTTACCAAAAAAAAAATGCTTGAATGAATTCATATTGCATTTAATAAAGATATACAGAGTTTTTCAATTCGATTCCCCAATTAATAAAATGAGATTCACTATATCTCAAACATATCAAAGATATTTGCCGGTGAGTACATGTAGAAAAAAAATGGTGATGTGTCCATCATGGTACTTTCCCCGGTGAATACGGTCAAATATACAGACACACACACAGACATTTCTTAAAACTCGATGGAATGGACTCAGGGGACCTCAAAACGAGCATATTTGTTGAAATTGGCGGTTGGAAAATTTTCACGATCCCAATACTTTCTCTTGGGCAGGGATCCGGGGAAAGTACAAATACATTGTGTTCACAATTTACATATTTACAAATATAGAAGTGATGAAAGGAATATAATATAAATATTACTATCTCAAATATATTTCACTTTTTTAAATAAATAATTTTAATAAGAAATATATTTGAGATAAAGGTATAATTTATTTGATATAAAGTTAGTTTTCTTTAAAGCATTTAAAGAATTCTGCAAACTACACTAATTTCATTCGTAATTGTGCTGAAGCCGTGTTATTTCACTGCGGTCTTCGAGAGTAACATCTAAATTAAAAACTACACTGCTCTATATTTAAATTGAAAAATATGAAAACTGAAAAAAAAACCGTTTATTTTGCAATAAAATTAAACAAGGAAAAATCCTGGCAATGATCAATAAAATTCTATCATTCCTCTTTTCCAAGAATATGTTGATCAATAAGTAGTAATTTGTTATATATGTTCTTGTAAGTTTACCAGTTCAAATTTTGAGCATTGTACATGGAAAAATTGACAAACAATTCCTTGTCACAATTCTTCTTTTGTACTTTTAAGAAAATATTTTCATTTTTTCATATTTGAATAGCCTTGTGATTGTTTTATTAGACTGATTAATTTTTTATGACTTAGAGCTCATTTCGATTATTACTTGCTAACCTAATTTATTAAAAAATTACTTATTTTTTTCAATTTTATTAATTTACCTTATTTCCTAACGCTGTTTCTCTGGCTAGCAGCACAGCCAATCCCCGGACTCGCCTTCCACTCCCCAGACTCCTTCGCGCCTCGGAAGTGCTCTTGGCTTCCGGCCTGGGGTGGTCGTGGAGGCCTTTCGCTTGGAAAAAGATGGCGTGTTCGGTGTGTCTCCAGAAGTGCGTCACAGGATACCCGCAGTGTCCTCGACACGGCAGGATCTCCAATCGTCCTGTGCACTGTCTGTTCGGACACGGTTTGCCTGTAACAAAAAGATTAAAATGTTACCAATCAGTATTGTCTTAAATATATTTCAGATTATTAAACGATTTAAATGGAAAATATATTTCAGTTAGATATAAAATAGAAAGTATTACATGCACTAAATTCACTAGAAAATGTGTTGAAAACGGATATTACATTTTTACTCGTGTTTTGATATTTACGATATTCCGAAATAAAAAAAAATATTTTTTTTTCTTTAGCTACTGCAACTTATTATTAATATAATATATATCATATAAATATATATTTTATGTTTAATGAGTATACAATTTTAACATATTGTCCACAAAATAAAAAGATTTAGAAAAATCAGCCCGGCGCATTCACCAAATATTCTGTGCGATATACAGTGCGTTCGCAATGAAAGGAACGATTTTATTTAAACTGCTGATGATTATTTTCGATAAAAAACGCTCGAACATGTCGAAATACAAACAATTTATAGAAAATTCTTGAAATAATCAAAGTATTTAATAATATATGGGGTGCGGAATAGCCCACTTTGTATTGCCTTAATTTGTTGTTGGTTTGTTTTATATTTAATCGTGACTTGAATGTAATGGTATATAAATGCCAAAGTGAATTCCGGATATCGTTTTTAGTAATAATAATCAATTGAATAAATTATTTAAAATAACCCCCCTCCCCCAAAAAAAATAAATAAATAAATAACTTAATAAAAAACAGATTAAAAAATACGACAAATATGTAAATACATGCTAAACGGTTTGAATAAGTAGATAGTTTTACGTGTTTAGGTCCTGGAACTTAAGTCAAAAATCCCTCATTAATAAATATATACAGGCGGAAAGACCGCTGGTCGACAGCCAATTAACAGATATAAATTATATATAAGATTTGAGAATGGTCATCATTGACCCAAACACGTATCAGGAAACTGAATATAACAACATGAAACTACAGAAGTGTTTTAATTTGAAATTACCTAATATGATAAATATAATAAATAATGAGCAAATATTCTAAGAATAATAGTTTTAAAGAATTAATGTTTAGCAACTGTTGTAAGATCAATAGTTTTAAATTATTATTTACACACCTTGTTGTTTTTTCCTAGCCTTATCACAAATAGCAGGCCTCAGATGGACGCGATCCCCATTCGCCAGGGTGCATCGCAGCGAGCAAATCAACACCCCCAAACAGCTCTTCTTCAAAATATGCACATTATGATTATTCGTATTCCTCATAGCCCATCCCGACGAATGCCTCTTAGCCTCCTCCGAATCCGCCCTGTAGACCAGCCTGCAGTGCCCGTCAGCCCACTCCGAAAACGGATCATACTCGCTAATCCTGGGCACCGCGCTATCGTTGATATCCCATTCCGAAGCCGACGTCGAGGAAGGACCCGAAGAGTAGGAGACCCGGCACGACATGCCCGGGGAACTCGGTGTGTGCCTAACGAAACAACAAACCAACATTCATTAACATAATTACACGACTCGGCTCAAACACGAGGAAGTGAAGCGGATTTACAGGCCATCAATAAAATCCCAATCGTAATCTGCTCGATCGTACATACTCCTTATTTTATTTTTTTTAATTCGTTCCTTCTCCTCTCTGGATATCATGATATCGTGTTGTTATTAATCGGAACGCGATAATTGCCGGTTACGTGACAAGTGTGAGTTATGATTGTTTAATAAGCACACGGGCCCGGAGCGGCTACTTTACGGCCCCCTTGCGCTCGTCGGGTCGGGCAACTCCGGCGCGCTTTGTTATAGATTTGCTGTTGGAACCGTAAATTACACACTTATTGAGCTCCGGTTTGTTATTTATCGTCGCTACCTGCTCTTTGATGGCCCAATCAATCGCGTCTTTGATTCCACGATTCTTTGACAGTGCCATTACAGTATACACTACCATACTAATGGTGTGGTACTATTACACTTATCCTGTTTTGTTATGAATGGTATAAATTTCTCATTGAACTTTAACCCCTCGTTTATTAGAAGCGATTTTGAGTAATATAAAATAAATGGCATCCTATTTATAAGAATCGATCCTTTAAGATGTAATACGAAAAACTATTGCTCGGAGTGTGTAAATATCGGTTATTTAATATTACTTCATGAAACGTGTACACTCTGTAATTTCAAAACGATTTGGAGAATAATGGGGTTGTATAACAAAACAAGCAAAAATATTAAACAATTTTATTGTATTGACAGAACCTGAAAAGTTAGACTTTTTTCTTTTAGCAATGAAACAATAAATTCTGTATTGTGAAGGCCTCTACTTCCTTATATACCATGTTTTATATAATGTTAAGTTAAATTTTTCTAAACTGCAGTCGCTTTAAATAAGCATACAAACAAAGAAAATAACATTTTGCTATTGAATTTGTTAATTGTTGAGTAGAAGCTACCTTGTTATACATTGTAATTCAAATTTTAATAAATGAATCACTTTTTTTACTGCGATCCGAGTTATATAAAAAAGTGTTTTGTTTATTAAAAATTTGTTATTTAATTTATTGTTGTCTATATTTACAAAATTTAATAAATTAAATATTATTTATTAGTATAGTATGAATTACCAACTTCACTATACAAACGAAACCCTTATTGTATGTGTTTGATCATCTATAATCACTTACCTTGCAGTATAAAAGCAATAACGCAATACTTAAAAAAATGCCAATTCATATTATTATTATTCAACGACTGACAATCTCTAAGAGAAGCTGAAATAATCCTAACTTCCATATTGTACTTTTTTTTTTATTTTTAACTTTTATTATTGGTTCTTAAGTTAAAATTTACTCATATTTCCCGATTGACAATAGTAATATATAGTGTACATGTCTTTTTACAAATAAACAAATTATTGTTATTATTCTTTCTTTCTTAATCTTATCCTCTTTTACCCGTATTGGGTGTCGAGGATTGTTATTATTACCAATGCTTAAATATTAGAAATGTTAATGAAATTAATGGTTTCATGAATATTTGTTTGTTTATATTTCCTTAGCCAATAATCGGAACTATTCTATATGTATAATTAAATTTAAATGTATTTACGTATTAATTAAATTTGGTGTACACGTTATATTAAATTTATCGAGTATGTTACGTGAAGATTAATTTGATTTAATCAATAATATCAAGTAATAATCCTTTCCTTTCTTTTCCGCAATATGTACATTTCGGACTCAAAGTGACCATTATCAATGGATTAATACTAATCCTTATACTCTATTTGTTACAGTTTAAGAGACTTTTGTAATTGATCTGTAAGGTTTCAAAATAACGTATACGTTAAAATTAACATGTTACGTACGAAATAGCCCCGTACATCTACGCTGTGTTGAAAAAACTAAGGCTTCGCCCGGCGCATTCACCATTTGTCTATACCTAATAATGTAAATTCACAACAACTCGAACAAAATTCTAATTAGAATAGACTTTAAAAAATCCAACAAACTTATCGAAAGGAAAATAATAACAATAAAACTAATTCCGAGGTTTTATTGTTATTATTTTCCTTTCGATAAGTTTGTTGGATTTTCATTGTTTTTTTATTATTATTAAATTACAAAAAAAACTTTAATAAACAGCGCAACAATTATTCAATAAAAATAATCTTTTTTTTTTCATTTTGATTGAAAAATAAACAACCCGAAAACTATTTAATCGAAATGGAAAAAGACTATTTTGATTGAATAATTGTTGAGCTGTTTATTGAAGGTTTTTTGTTTGTAATTTAATAATAATAAAAAATCAGTGATTAATTCCGAGGATTTTTATTTTAATTTGCATCAATTAAAGGTGATTCACGGAATGAAATAAATTGTTAATATTAACAAAAAAAAAGAATGAAATGTTAAGCTTCACTTATCAGTGAAAGATAGATCAGTTAAGCAAATACTGAGGTGTGTTAAATAAAAATTAACCAAAACATCGAAAGTGTAGTCATTAAATAAATTTAAGTTTTTTTTTTTACAAAAAAAGTTAAAAAATCGTTTTCATTAATCGAAAATTAACTCAACGAACTAAATTAATTTTTTAAATATTAAAATAATTTATTGAAAAACACATTTAATTATTTTTTTTTAAATTAAAATAATTGTCACTTGTGTGTGAGTTTGAGAATGATTAATCGAAACTAGTGACAAATGAATAAAGTTGAGTGGTAAACAATCAAAGGGTTTTCATCGCCTGAATAAAAGTGAACAAAAATATCAATCAAATTGGTTACGAAATTTCATCACAAAAATGTAATATAATATATAGTTAATTATGTATAAGTGATTGAAGAAATTAGGGCTTATTTTTAGAGCAAATACAAATCGTTTTATATAAAGCCATCGAAAAATTAAACGAGCGTTGCAATGACTGTATCATTTTTATACTACTGTAATTTTGAGTTCCTGTCCTATGGAAAAATAACACATCACTCAATAAATCTCCGGTTTACCTAAGAAAAATATAAAATAAACATAAATCAACATAATAAAGTGGAATTTCTAAACAAAAATGTTTTTCTTAGGTAAACCGAAGATTTATTGAGTGATGTATTATTTTTCCATAAGACAGGAACTCAAAATTACAGTAGTATAAAAAATAATACAGTAATGAGACTTTTTGTTCGTTCAAATGCTTTATTGACATTTTAGTTTTCGAATCGAATCGAAATGCAAATTACATTTTATTTGGCAACACTCCAACCTAATTAAGTATACAGACGAGGTTATATAGATTATCACTGAATTAATTTAAATTCAAGGATCTGTCAAATACGTCATGCGAGTATTGATTAACAACAACCAATAGTTTTACCAATTGATATGTACACACATATTAATTCAGACTATATAGGTGGTACAAAATATTATAACATAAATAATTAAAATACGTGTAGGTGTCTGGGAAATCGACCCGAGGTCTTTCTGCCCTACCAAGTTGGTTTTATTTTATTTTTATGTGAAGAATTTAAGAGTGGGCTACCACTTTGAAATTAAAAAAAAATGATTAATTTTTATTTGTTTAAATATAATAAATAATCTTCAACAGTATAAAATCATTGAATAATATAGAAAATTTTATTTTACATGAAAATAAATAAAAAGAGGGCAGAAAGACCCCGGCTCGATAGCCCGGACAGACTAACACAATAATTATTCTTGTTAAGTAAATATAAATGTATGTATAAGCTTATGAAATGTTGTCTTTATTTTTTGTTGTTGTTTTTTCATTTGTTTTAAAAAATCTAACTTTTCAGGACCTAATGTGGTTGCAAAATAAAAGCCAATCAAATAATGTTATTTTTTTCGGTAGTTATCAACATTAGTTAAATTCACTTTTACATCTAAAATTGAAAACAGATATTGTACAGACAGAATTAATTTGTTAAAGATCTATAAGATGCGATCAAGAGATAATTTGTCTACAAAGCCATCTTAGATACATGAGCTAGAAATAGAAGCCATTTTCTTTTCATAGCTTTCTTTGACATTTACCTCTGCTTTTGTTAATATCTAGAAGACACTTTGTTGTCATGACTTTCTTTGATATTTACTGTTGTTGTAAATGAACTTGCTTTTTATATCTTTCTTTCATATTTACTTTTGCTTTTGTTGTTAACTAGAAGACACTTTGTTGTCATAGCTTCCTTTGATAATTTATGTTAATGTAAATTAACTTTCTTTTCATAGCTCTCTTTGATATTTACTTTTGCTTCTGCTACTATCTAGAAGGCACTTTGTTGTCATGGCTTTCTTTGATATTTTCTGTTATTGTAAATTAACTTTATTTTCATAGCTATCTTAAAAAAAGTAAATCTTTTGCTCTTTGTTACTATGTAGAAGACATTTTGTTTTCATGGACTTCTTCGATATTTGCTGTTGTTGTGAAATATCCTTCTTTTCATAGCTTTCTTCGATATTTACTTTTGCCTTTTGTTACTCTCTAGAAGGCACTTTCATTTCATGGCTTTCTATGATATTTACTGTTGTAAATTAACACTGGCAGAATAAGTTTGTTACAGTGTTATAAGCTAAATCCATAAAACATTTTGCTTGCATAGCTTTCTTTGATATTTACTTTTGATTGATTTTAATTTTTTTATATATATACTATTTCTTTTGCTATTAACTAGAACACGCTTTGTTTTCATGGCTTTCTTTGACATTTATTGTTGATGTAAATTATCACTGGCAGAATTTGTTACCGTGTTATAAACTAAGACCATAAAACATTTTCCTTGCATAGCTTTCTTTGATATTTACTTTTGATTGATTTTAATTTAATCGATGAATAACAAAATTACGAATAATTATTGCATCAAGATTCTATACAGTTTGGCACCGAGAGAATTATTTCAGAATGCTATAAACTAGGACTGGAAGAAACTACCATTTCATGGCTTTCTTGGATATTCACCTTTGCTAGAATTCTATGGTTCTAAGTAACAGCCTTCTTGATGAAAATCCATTATGACTAATTGATCAGCTGCCTGATGATTATACTGTGCATCGAAACAATTGCCACAGCAGTGTAGAATACATAAGTGTAATTTTTCTGGAAAGATTTCTTGTCATGGCTTCCTTTGATATGCATGTTTTTAATTTGCATCGGTTCAATTTACCCATTAAAGCTGGATTTTAATGGGTTTCACAATCAATCAAACGATTTTCCGAATAAAACAACCGAAAATTAAAAAATAACTTTTGAAACAATTTTACATGGAATTTAACATTACATTGTTCCAAAAATTCTATTTTAAAACAATTCAAATGCTTCAAAAATGCTGTTTCGAAATAATTTAATTGTTTCAAAAATGCTATTTTGAAATAATTGAATATTAATTTCCAATAATTTTTAATTTTCAACAGTGACAGTTTTCTTTCACGGCCTCCTTTGATTTTTATATATATTTGATATATAGAATATTTATTTAAATTAACACGTTTTACTTCTTTTTGTTTGTTTGTATTAGCATAGGTTTAACCATTCAGTCACTATTTTATATTTTGAATAAACGAGAATTCATTGCAAATTATAAGGTATTGGTAGCAGAAGTACTGGTATGTCACAGAATATATATATAAAATTTGTTGAAAGTAATTCAATTTTCAACAAATTTATGATTGTAGTATTACTATTATCGTAATTAGATTGTTTGTTTTTTTTTTTCATTGGTATGGTGTAACAGATTACTATTATAATTAGTTTGGTTTAATTGGTATGATATAATAATTTAAAATTAATGGAAGTTTCGAAGCTATAGGTTAATTTTTGATTCCATGGCTTTTTTTTGATAAATAATTTAATGGCTGAACTTCACTTCCGCGTGTTTGATTAAGTATATTAAATGTTTGTAAATAAAATTGAAGGTGTACTTACAGGATTACCATATCTTCAGGAAAGAAATCCAAAAAATCACTATCACACGTCCGGCCAACAAACAGAAGTATTCAAATAAAGAGCAACAAAAATCCAAACCAAAAAAAAAAGTTGGAATACCACAAACTTGTACAAACGGAAAAGAAAACAGTTGACGAGCGTGCGTGCGGTTTTCTAATACGAGGGACGTACGGCCCAGCGCTAGAAGGTCGCACGGAAAACTGAAAGCGGGATCTCTAATCCCCTCATAGTATACCGAAAAGATTATCCCTCGACGCCAAACGCCACACCCACTTCCCGGTATCCCCACTGCCGCATCCGGTTCGACAGGGCCAATCGGCGCCGAGCGTTAGAAAACGACACCCACGAAATCCGTTCGTTTCTAACACCTGGAATACCTGTAGGCTTTTCGCGGTGTGCCATTGGTCCGTCGGCGAGGGCCTATTGCGTCGGCGTTTTCGCTTCCTGGTGCGCGGATCACCGTCGCGGAAGCAGTTTTTTTTTATTTGCTTTTCGTTTAACCGATGCTTCCGGTGTTTATGTGCTGGTATGGTGATTTAAGCGGTTACCTTCTTGAGATTAAATTCAGAATTACTATACTGACATATAAAAATAAAGTGGATAACTTCTTCAACTCTATTTGTTTCAATTTACAATCACCAATACAAAAAAAAGGTATCCACCTTATAATACCTTCTTAGGATTAAACTCTATTGTTTTAAATATGGAATTACTGTAACATTTAATAAAATATTCAGCCACCATTCATCTAGCGTATCGATAACTAGTGATTATGATTACTTTAAAAAAAATGAGATTACTTTGTTGAGATTAAAATCTATTGGAGTAAATTTAAAATCAATGTACCCACATAGAAAAAATATACCTTCATATATACACACCCTACCTGATGCTTCCGATGTTCCAGTATAGTGATTTGGGTGGTTACATTCTTATGATTAAACTCCATTGGTTTCAATTCAGAATTGCTGTCATAATATGTCAAAAAAAAGGATACCTTCTCAAAAGCTATTGATTTCAATTTTGAATCACTATTACAATGTATCAAAAAATGTAATTCTTCTTTAATCTTAAGAAGGTATCCACTTTGATGATCACTCTTGCTTTTAAATTTGTAGTTACCTTCTGAACTTATCAAAAAGGAAGTTACCTTGTTGAGATTAAAATCTATTGGAGTAAATTTAAAATCATTGTACTCACATACAAAAAAAATATACCTATATGCTGGTATGACGATTCTACATACACACTCAACAAGGTAATCATTTTTTTTTTGTAAGTTCAGAAGGTAATTCCAAGTTTAAAGCAAAAGTGTTCAATACTAAGAATGGACACCTTCTTGAGATTAAACCCTATTGCTTTAAATATGGAATTACTGCAGCATATCAAAAAAGAGATTACCTTCTAGAAATTAAAATTGATTGGAGTAAATCTGTTGGAAGTGTACTAACATAAAAAATATACCTTCACATATACACATCCTACCTATACATATACCCAATACTTCCGGTTTTTATGTCCCAGTATGATGAATTAAGTGGTTATATTCTTACAATTAAACTCCCTTGGTTTAATTTCAGAATTACTCAAAAATGGGGATACCTTCTCAAAATCTATTGGTTTCAACTTTGAATCATGTTTGCAATATATCTAATCTCAAGAAGGTATCCATTCTTAGTATTGAACACTTTTGCTTTAAATTTGGAATTACCTTCTGAACTTACAAAAAAAGATTACCTTGTTGAGTGTGTATTTAGAATCATTTTTCGAACATATAAAAAATTTACCTTCACATATATATATCCTGTATTTATGTGCTGGTATGGTGATTTAAGTGGATACCTTTTTGAGATTAAACTCTATTGCTTTAAATTCAAAAGTACTGCCTGAGCATATAAAAAAAGTAAAGAACTAGAAGATACTTTATTTCCATAGCTTTCTTTGATATTTTTGTTTTTAGGCATCCGACAAGCTTAAAACATCTACAAAACTACAAAACATGCACCTAAACATTTTTTTTTTCATTCTATTGGTATCCCTTAAAATTTTGCAAAAATATTCGAACGGAAACAATTTGATGAAATCTACTACACTAGTTCTTATATTAATCATAATAAATGGAAGACAACGCAAGCGCCATCTATTGCCTAATTTCATTTATATATATATTTTTTTATGTATTCAAACGACAGAGAAACCAACAGTCGATAGCCATTTTCTTAAGCTTAAATAGTTGTAAATATTGTGATGTAATAATTTAATATACAAATTTTCTATATATACACATTCAAACAATTTTTGATGAGTAATTCGATTATAGGAATTGGAATGGAAATTAAGAATGATAATCGTTTAATTTCTGTGGGAAATCGGGTTGGGCCCTCGTTAATAGGGGTCGCTTTTATGATCGACTGCCGAAACCGACGTTGATTGATCACGCTGACGTTTGACATTCGTAAAATTCAATGACATTGATATTATCAGTGAAGTACTAGTTTTACAGAAGGGGGCGGACTACAGAGGGAACGATCGTTATATTATAGTTAAATGAAACTAATAATTTTGAAATAAAATTTATCGTGTGTCCAAATAAGAAAGATTTTAGGAATTGCGAGTCCTATAACTTTCAAACAAGAAAAAATTGCTCCTACATTTTATAGTCTTTTTTTGTTTTACTATTGAAATAAAGGGGAAAGGTCCGAATTTGTAACGAGCAATTCTGACTAGTTTCAATAACTCGCTAAATTCCGAACTGATTTGTTGTTTTCGTTTAAATAATAAACAAACAACATAAATCCTGAATATATCTCAACTGATTTCTTGTTGAAATTATCCAATTGTGTTCACCCTTATTTTCGTGCGCGCCTATCCCATTATGCCCACCCCGGTAAATACGTTTTGTGTCGCGCGCCCGTTCGCACAGAAAAGAGCATTCAATCATTCCTAGCATATGTTTATGAGCCCCCAAAGTTAATCCCAACAGCCACTTCATTATTTTCCAATATTCCCCGTTTGGGAATTCTCGGGTGTTTGCGGGTGCGATTATTGGTATGTCTATTGTCGTTCAATTGGATGAAGTAGAAAGGCGAGGCGAGGGTGGGTTTTTATCGATGATGTAAAACGGAACACGCCGGATCTATTCAATTTTTCGATGGCATTGTGAATGTGTGTGCGGGCTTGTGGGGTGTTTATTTCGATATCGTTTTTACATTTAAGGAGTAACTGTGTGGGAAAGGTTTTGTTTAAATCCAAATAATAAAGTGGTTACACGAGAAAGGGGTTTTATTAAGATTAAGCAAAAATACTTCCAATGTTTTTGTTTTTTAAAATATTAATTACTGATTGTAATATTTATATTATACTTCTTTTTATTACTATCAAGAAAACTTCACGTAAATTAAATAAAAAGAATTTCAAAATAATTATTTTTTTTCAAATTCTTTTTATTTATAATGGTTTTAATATTTAGACATTGGTAGTTCATATTGTATGAACTAAATATGAATAGATTATTAAAAATCAACCAATAAAACACAGATTAGATTGAATAACTTTAAATTCTCGACTAGTTTCGTTATGAGCCTATTTTCAAGAGAATTTAAAATTTTAAATTCTCTTGAAAATGGGCTAATGAAAAGAGAAATGGGCTAATAAAAGAGTATTTAAAATTTTAAATTCTCTTGAAAATGAGCTAATAAAAAGAGAAATGGGCTAATAAAAGAGAATTTAAAATTTTAAATTCTTTTGAAATGGGCTAATAAAAAGAGAAATTGGCTAATAAAAGAGAATTTAAATTTTCTTGAAAATGGGCTAATAACGAAACTAGTCGAGAATTTAAAGTTATTAGATTGAATAACTTTAAATTGTTTTATTGGTTGATTTTTAATAATTTATTCATATTTATTTCATCTTTTTATTTAAATAACTTTGAGCAAGTGAATGAATCCTTTTTCTATTATTATTAAACTTGAAGTACTCAAACAAATTTCTTCGGCCTTAAAAGGGATCCATACCAAAATGCGCCATAAAAAATATATGGTAACGTCAAATACGGTTTAAAATAATTTAATTATGTTTTCGGGAAATTATTATTTAGAAACTTTCACTAGATTTATATTTTTTTTAATCACTAATATAACCTCAATAGCTATTTCGAAAATTGCATTTTTAATGTTATAAAAAAAGTACGTTCAGCGTTTTTTAGTAATTACTATTCTGAATACAAATATGTAAAAAATATTGAATTTCGATTAGTAATTAATATAGATATCTTGGCACGTAGAAATCGCCTGTTCAATATTAAATATAAAAAGATTAAAAGTCAGAGTATTTCTTTCTACATAAATTAACAATTTCTATTAATTCCATTTGAAAGCAAACAATCCAAGCCGTAAAACAATTTTTCCCCGCCGCCGGGCGAAATTTTGCGCGAATCCCACGTGGAGAATACCTTATTTAATCCCAGCAAAGAATCCAACAATACTCGGGCACTTAATTACGCCATTAATACCTGAATGGCTAAACGGGCTTTTAAGGTAAACCGTTCCATTCAATTGGTACGAGGCATGGATTATTCGTACGGCACGGGCTCGCCGATGCAAATTTTCAGGAAGTAAACCGAAAAGAAAAATAAACGAGCAAAATGGAAGGTTATTATAATAAGAGGACGCGCGTGGATATTGGTACGTACGAGATTGTGGTAGGTAATGGTATTACAAAACGGATGGCAGGAGCGTGTGTCCGGCGCGAGCCCAGGTGTATACGCATACCCAACTGGCCAGGTACGGTATGACGAAGAATTAAGTGTGTGATATGTGTGTGTGTGTGTGTGCGTAGGGTATTCCTTTTACCTTTTTCCTACCCGTATATTTGTCCACGTGCCAAATTACTTGGTAATCTCGCTTAGATATACACTCGCCTCTATATCTTTATGACTCCATTTTTTTACGCTTTTTAACTCTACATAACGGACATCGTTCATTCGAACACACACACACACACAAACTCACGGATAAATAATGGTATTAAGGGACGTGTGCCTTCTTGTGTGTGTATTGGATACACCTTGCAGTAACATCGCAAATGCCCCGTGAATAAGCATACCTTCATTAGATAAGACCTATAAATTTCGATTATATCTATTGGGAATAGACATGGATATCTTGTTGTGTAATACAATCTATGTATAAAAAAAACAACAAGTATTTTGCATTTCTTTTTAAACACGTTCTTACACGCCACATGCAATCTTTGATCTTTTTTGTGCTTTCTTTTTTTACTTCCGCTGTGATTTATCATACAATCAGGGCAGTATAGTAGCAGCCCGGTAAATATTATATATATATAGTATCATCCAAAAAAGTAGTTTGTATTTCTTCAAAGCCTACAAATGCGAGAAACTAGTCCCTTCGGGAAATTTTCCGGTCTCCCGTATGGCCCATCCGCCCTTGTTTACAATGCAATGAGAATTTCAACAATCGACTAAAATGAGAATTCCTGACTAATAAGGAATTATAGGCTGAAAGACCTAAAGTCGAATGAAACAAAGATGATTCGCACATTTGCAGTTATTTAAATTATAAGGAAAATTTCTGATATGATCAATAAAATTCGAACAACCTCTTTTTTCAACTACAAAAAATACTTACACTGTAACTGCTAGAAATTTTCCTTGTTTAATTTCGTTGTAATCAAGCTTTATTTTTAGTTCATAAACTTCATATTAAGTTTTTGACATATATCTATTAAAACATCTACTTTTTGCAGTTTGAAAAAGGGATTCATCGAATTTTATTAATCATTGCCAGAAATGTTCCTTCTTTAATTTCATTGTAAGTACTTTAAAACAACAACTTCCCGGGCAAATACCCCTCCAGACTTTGTTTATTATTATTATTAAATAAATATATATATATTGATATCTTACAGGATGTAAATTTTAGTGGAAGCGTTTGGCATATGCTAGGAAACTAATCGGACGTGTAGTGATATATTGTGCGCTCCCTAAAAGCATTCTCCACCCTTCGGGACTCTTTTGTAAAGTGGAGGGGCGCGTACGGGCAGGCAACGCACACAAACACCATCCGTTAATACCAAACATTGCAGTGTTAAAGAGTTAATTCTAATTTGTAAATAGTATCAAATTGCACTCGCCGGGGTTGGAACAGGAACGAGAGGGGGATGGAACCACCCCGCACATTAACCCGTTTAATATTCCCAATCGGACGACCCATGTAATCCTCTTATCCTTTTCATTCACACGACATCCACTTGCTATGTTTTAATTAAGGCCAGTCGGATTAAAAAAATATATAATTAGAAGAATTCATTACAAAAAAAAATAAGAATTAAATTAAATAAAATATACGTATTAATAATAACACACGAATTCCTTACTTTCTTCACTTTGTTGTCGAAATGTACATTTATCGTGTTAAATAAACAATGAACAAAGGATAAAAAAATGTAGTGTGTTATTATTGATACTTTTTTTAAATTATTTTTTTTTTTATTTAATTTAAATCTAGCATGTGTGTATTATTATTGATATTAACACTTCACGTGAATTCAAAACTCATATATTTGAATAAAATACGTAAAACAATTTTTACTTTTACTAAAAAAAACAATTTTTTAAATTGATTTTCAGAAAAAAGAAACGTATAATTATTAATCGATAATAATATTTTTTATTTATGTTTACAAATATATTCATAAAAATATACATGTTAGGTTAGGAAAATACAAATAGTTAATAAGAAAATACATGTATGAATTTACTATTATTTTCCAATTTGCTACCTTTAAATATTGTAATTATTTTTAATTTATTTTTTTCAATAAATAAATATACCCTTTTTCTATTACGATTTGAATTAAGTTAAAAAAATTAACTTGTTAATTGTTGAGGCTTCTACTTTGTTATACATTGTAATTCAATTTTAATAAATGAAACACTTTTTTTACTTTATTTGTATAACTCGGATTGACTATAGTTTCGCCAACTTTTTTTTTGATAATGACACGTTAAGGTTGTCGAAAGTATAGTCAACACTAAAATCAATCCGAGTTATACAAACAAAGTAAAAAAGTGTTTCATTTATTAAAATTAAAAAAAATTAAACAATAATTTTACAACTAGTTAAGAATTTAATTAAAATATTTGTAGATTTTTAAATTTACTAATAATTATTGATCTTATAATTATTTGCCTGCACTAAAGTACTCTTCCAATTTAAATAAATTTAAAAGCTGGAAGCAAAACCGCTACACATCTCAAACCTATAAACAACAACGACCATTCTTTTCACCCATCTGCAAAACATGCACATACGGACTAATTGAACCTCTGATTGCGATTATAAATTAATAAAAACGCCTGGAGACACCTCAATATTCCCCTCCCATAAAGAAGCGGGCAGAAAATAAACAGCGCCTGAAAGAAATGCCCCGGGCAGACACAAGAGCAAGAGAAGTCATTAAGCGACTAATGGTTAATTAAAGCGCACGAGCTGAGTTATTCCATTAAATCAGGTGCGATATCGATAGCGAAAATTGTAAATAGTGTTAGAGTGTAAATCCGGCTTAAAGAGGGCTTTAATTGTAGATGAGCTGCGCGGGTAATTGGGTCCGGTGGATTTATCGTGTCTTTTACGGATAATTAATTGAGTGATAATGGTTGGGGAAAAAATAAGAGGATGGTTTTAATTAAAAGCCAGTGCTTTACTGGTGGGAATATTAAATCGTGTTAAACGCTATCGAGATTTATAACTGGATTTATAATTTTAAGATAATGCTATTGCTTTTTAATGTCGTATAACACATAATTATAATTTTATATTTGTGTTCGTTTAATGAATACAAAAATTAATAATAATACAAAATTTAATAATAAAATTTTAATAACAATTATACATAAAAAACCTTTTAAATTTAACATAACAAGAATTTAGTGTATGTAATGAAGCTTTATGTTTATATATATAGAACATTTTATTTCATTTAACATAGCCCTATTTATGACATTAAGATAATTTAACTGATTACTTGAATATATTTGCGATGCATTGACATGGAACAATAGCTCCAGCTGTCTTCTTTGAAAAATATTAATTTTATGGTTATTAAATATTTTCGACGCGTAGTCTAATGTTAAAGGTTATTTACGGAAAATAAAAACGAAGAAAAAATCCATTACGTTTATTATTTATTATTTTTTTGCCGGAAATGTAATCCTGATTAAATCGGAGTGTTTAATTAAGCTTTTCATTCAGTTAAGCCTCTAAATAATTTCATAAAGGGGCGATCACTTTTAGCGCGTCATCCGAATAATCCACAACATTGTCGCACCGTCAGGAATTCTCATACCCTCACCATCACGAAACCCCAAGGTTGTTTCTTTGATGAATCAGAAATGCATTGCAAATTAAGATAATTAGCGTATCATTAATAAATAAAAATTTGAATCGAAATAATTTCACATGCAACCTAAATAGAAATCTATCTAAGTTATTAATTGTTGAGTCTTGTATTATAATGTTTCAGAATTCTACTATAATGAAGTAGAAGCAACAGCAATGTTTTATAATTCTACTATAATAATGAAGTAGAAGCATTAATATTGGTTGAGAATTCTACTGTAATGAATTAGAAGCTTCAACTATGATTGAGGATTCGATTATAATGAAGTAGGAGCAACAGCAATAGCTGAGGATTCTACTATAATGAAGTAGAAGAAGCAACAATGGCTGAGGATTCTGCTATAATTAAGTAGAAGCAGCAACAAAGGCTAAGGATTCTACTATAATGAAATAGAAGCATCAAAAATGGTCGAGGATTCTATTATAATAAAGTAGAAGTATCAAAAATGCTTGAAGATCCTACTATAATGAAGCAGAAGCATCAACAACGGTCGAGGATTTTACTATAATGAAGTAGAAGCATTAACAATGGTTGAAGATTCTACTATAATGAAGAAGAAGCATAACAAACGTCGGGGATTCTATTATAAAGAAGGAAAAGCATCAGGAAAGGTTGAGGATTCTGCTATAATGAAGGAAAAGCTTAAACAAAGGTTGAGGATTCTACTATAACGAAATAGAAGCATCAATAATGATTGAGGATTCGACTATAATGAAGTAGGAGCAACAGCAATAGCTGAGGATTCTAGTATAATGAAGTAGAATAAGCAACAATGGCTGAGAATTCTACAATAATGAAATAGAAGCATCAAAAATGGTCGAGGATTCTATTATAATAAAGTAGAAGTATCAACAATGGTCGACGATCCTACTATAATGAAGCAGAAGCATCAACAACGGTCGAGGATTTTATTATAATGAAGTAGAAGCATTAACAATGGTTGAAGATTCTACTATAATGAAGAAGAAGCATAAAAAACGTCGGGGATTCTATTATAAAGAAGGAAAAGCATCAGGAAAGGTTGAGAATTCTGCTATAATGAAGGAAAAGCTTAAACAAAGGATGAGGCTTCTACTATAATGAAGTAGAGGCATCAACAATGATTGATGATTCTATTATAATGAAGGAATAGCACGAAAGAAGATTGAGAATCTTAATACAATGAAGTAGAAGCACCAATAATGGTTGAGTATTCTAACTAACATTTTCACCTGCATCGCCAAGATATCTCAAAGGAAATTCAGTGTATCCAGACATTGGTTGACAGGCTTCTACCCCAAGAAGAAGTCCAAAACTTAACTGTCTACATCCAAAGCTACAAAGCTGGTACGAACCAGGTTGTATGTGAAGCTGATAATCCTGGCTCAAAGATTAACAATAACGAAATTGTTGAGGCTGTGACCATTCTCGAAACTCCACCAATGGTGGTTGTTGATGTGGTTGGTTGCATCCGTTCACAGTCTGGGCAGGACATCTTTCTGAAGATTTCCGCAGAGAAACTGGTACAAGAGTACAAAAAAGGCTTTCATCAATTCCTCCAAGAAATGACATGACGATTTGGGCAAGAAGGGATTTCAAGAAAACGATAAAATATTACAAATTTGTTTAATCACAAGAAAATTATTGGAAACAAGAAGTACGAGCAATAGAAGAAGAGGGAAAACGAGAAGAAATTGAATCGACAAAATTTAACGAATAGGAATAAAGAATGGAATAATGAAAGAAGAAATGAAAATAATGGCAAGAGACAGGAAAAAAATGGAAGGAATGCGTACAAGAGAAATCAGAACCATCCTACACCTGAAATAACCCCCTTTTTAAGGATTCGAGAAGAAGAAGAAGCAAAGTTTTTCGTATCATCGCTCACACTTAGATAAAACTGTTGAAACAATCCAGAAGATAGCTTACATGGAGGTACCGTTGAAGATAAGGTGAAATGGGCATCTCTGGAGAAGACTGTCCTAATCGGTGAAGTTTTCAGTCAAGATGAGATAATTGTTTGTATTGGTGTCACCGGGAGTAAATGATATCACTTCCTGTTGACACACAAGGAAGTTTCACAAGGTTCCCCGCAAAGTTGCCTGTATTGGTGCATGGCATTATTCAAGAGTTTCCTTCACCATTGCTCGTTCCGGTCTGAAGGGTTACCATCATCCTACCGAGACGAAGAAGAAGATCTATCGTATTGTTGCTGGAATTCACACTAAGAACGGAAAGGTTATTAAGAATAACGCTTCGATCCAATACGATTTAACCGAGAAGAGCTGAACTCCAGTGGGTGGTTATGGCGAGGTCAATAATGACTTCATCAAGGGTTGCTGTATGAGTCCCAAAAATAGGGTCATCAATTTGAGGAATTACCTCCATGTCCTCACCAAGCGTGTTGCTTTGGAAAAGATCAACTTTGAAGTCATTGACAGCTCGTTTGAATTTGGAATTTGGATTTCAGATACTATGTCGACTGGTATCTGAAATCTACCGTGTCCAACGCCATCTTGTCGGCTGGTATCTGGAATCTACCGTGTGATAATTTAGATGAGCTGGCAATTATTAAGAATAGGATTTCTTAAAAATGAGAGGAAGAAGGAAGAAAAGGCAGCTGCCTTATTCAGAAAACTGAAATGGAATTATAAAAATAAATTTAAAAAATCTATAATAAATTCAAAGCATCAACAATGGTTAAGTATTCTACTGTAATAAAGAAGAAGCATCAACAATGGTTAAGGATTCTACTGTAATGAAGAAGAAGCATCAACAACGGTCGAAGTATAATATTGCACAGATGGTAATTCAATGCGTTCTATATTTTTTATAAAAATTTTCGTGTAAACTCCAATTATTATTATTACTACTAAAGATGCAATAGCTGTACCAATTTTTAGTACACAAGTTCAGAACTAGTAATATAAGAATCGAGATATTAAACAAACAAAAAAAGCTGTATATTTACGTGCACTTTCCAATTACGTGAGTCCAATCAATTTACAACCCGAATTATATTAAAATTCCTCATTTAATCTCGTACCGCTGTAATATCCATAAAAGCAAATTGCTTAAAAAACGCTGGATGCTTCTTTCAGCGACGCAGATCGCTTTCATAGAACACAGGTGGAAATATGTTATTACGCGGCGCATCCAAACGTTCCGATCCGCGGGAGTTATCTGATCATTATGGCTTTTGTTGTATTAATTAACTTTATTAATTAACGTCGGGGAGCGAGCGGCTTGTTTTTGCTAGAAAAATATCGACGGGCGTTCGCATTGTGGTCATCGCGTGAAAATAAACAATCCGAGCGGAGATTATATTAAGATATTAAAAGGCAACGAGAACACCTGATATGCGTGCAGATAATTATCGTTTAAATGTTCGCAATTTATTTTTATGGTGATTTGTTGCTTGCTTATCAAATCGAATGTGCAAAAAGAAAGTGATTTATCTTAGAAAATAATTTATAAATCATAAGAATATGTGATGTTATTCAAGTATAGTCTTTTTTATTATCATCTTCCAAATTTCAAGATTTTACAACTGTTTAATACTGTGTGTTTCAAAACAATTTTATTTATTTATTATCGGAAATCCATTTTTACAAATGTAATTACAAAATTTTAATATAATTAAAATTCAAACAAAAATTATTAGTAAAAAATTTTAAATAATGCACAGCAATTTTTGGAGTCATTTACATCTGAGATCGCAGCAAGGAAGATACGTTTAATTAATTTAATATAAAAACTTTAAAATTTACATATACCATATAGCAGATAACGTGATAGATTATCCGCACTGTTTATCGCTAAAGGGCCGTAATTGCGGCACAAAGCGCTCCCTGAAAGCATAAGGCGGAGCTGTACTGACGAGGTGTAGATGCCGAAACACGTATATATTGCTCTTTTTATTCTCGAATCAAAATTATTGCATTATACAATATGTTATTTCTATGCAACAGCAAGTGTCTATTATGTAATTCAATATCTGTCGGTTTTTTTTAATGTACATTTGTTTTAAAGTATTTACGTAACGTAAGTAAAAAAAAGTCACAGATGTAAAAGAGGGAATAATTTATTAATTATTTTCAAATCATTTTTATTTAAATAACTGTTATCAAGTGAATGAATACTCTTTGCTATTGATAAAAATATCGCCCTAAGAAGACTTGTGAATACGAATAGAAAGCTTCTTTGCCAGCGCATTTTATCAATATCCGCTTATCATCAGAACGTATAAAATTCTATTATGGAAAGCGTCCCAGCGACAACAACACCCGTATCAATTAATGAATTATTTGCATTTAAAAATTACGGACTGCATTAACAGCTAGCCTGAAAGCGGTGTCACGTGCGCCTCGCCGGAAGTCGGGACTTAACCCATTCCACCCCTCTACGGTTTGTCCGATTCGATGGGGTGCATACGATTAAACATTACGCTTCTGCCCGAACGCAATTATATGCCCTTTTTTTAAACGTGTCCTCTCAAAAATTCGAAACACTTATGCATTGTTAATTCGGGCAATAAAATTTATGTTTATCGAGTTTGATAACAAGAGGAGATAAATGCGAATTTTGTTGGAAATAACGTGTTCTTGTTTTTTTTTACAGTTACAGTTTTTACAGTAAAAACGAAAAAAAAAAAAAAAACGAGAACACGTTATTTCCAACTGTGAGTGTAAATTACTAAATTAAACTACAGTTATACACAGGCTCGTATTTTTGTCTATGTCTACTAAACTATTACATTCTATTTATGTTTAATATTAGTCAGTTGAATAAAATGCCATTATTAATATATTCCTTTCTTCATTAAATTTGTTGATTGTATGCCATAATTTAATTTTTTTTTTTAATTCAATTCGACAAGGATGAAAAAAATCGTGAACTCATTTCAGAATACACATATTCCTGATTCATTTTTTTGTTGTCGAAGCAGGACACGCACGAAAAAAAAAAATCATTCAAACACAAACCCATAATGAACCGTGAAAATAAAACAAGTAAACCCATCCGGCCGTGTTCGAGCCCGGTGTAGGAATTGCGGGGATGAAAGGGATGGGGATTTCAAACATTCGCAGGAACGTAATGGAATCGGCTGTACATATACCATATAGCAGATAACGTGATAGATTATCCGCACTGTTTATCGCTAAAGGGCCGTAATTGCGGCACAAAGCGCTCCCTGAAAGCATCCCATTCGGATTCGCAACGATATCCGCCCTTCTGCAATACCGACCAACGTTCTCTCGCTGTGGATGCGTGTGTGTGTGTGTGTGTGTGTGTTTAGTGTGTGTATCTGTTAATTAACTGAATTAACTGGATAACGACGCCACTTTGAATCCCGCTATCTGATTGCCAGCCGGATCGGCCTTTTCACATGTGAAATGTGTGATGCGGACGACGATCTGATCAAATTATATTTCCCCATTTACCACCGCTCATTCCCAGACAATGGACTATGAACCACTAATTAATCTCCATACCATTCAGTCCTTTTTATTTCCATCTCGTTTTCTATTATAGCATGATCTGCATTCGCTGCGAAACAATTTATTTTGAAAGGAAAGTAAATGGAAAATATCTGGTGTTAATTAAGGGAGAGATTCCAGTAATTATTATTTTTTATTTAACAACACAACTTAAATAAAATTGTATGAAATAAATATGAATAAATTATTAAAAATCATTATTAAAACAAATTTTAAATTCTCTTGAAAATGGGCTAATAACACGAAACTAGTCGAGAATTAGCTTTAAATTCAATCTAATCTGTGTTTATTTTTTTTATTGGTTGATTTCATCTATTCATATTTATTTCATACAATATTTAAAGTTATTCAATCTAATCTGTGTTTTATTCGTTGATTTTTAATAATTTATTCATATTTATTTCATACAATATGAACTACCAATGTCTAAATATTAAAACTATTAATTAAATAAAATTGCTTCTATTTAGCATCATAATATAATTCATATCAAAAAATAATCTATTCTTTTTTTCTTAATCTTATCCTCTTTTACCCGTATTGAGTGTCGAGGAAATAATCTATTTACCAGTCAGTAATAATAAAATCTAAATAATTTGTTCAAGATTTAACTATTTTTTTTACATATTTATTTCAACAACCTTCTTGAAAAAAGTATTTTGCGAGGTTTGTTCAATTTGTCCGGCAAGAAAATTCAAATACTGTGAGCTTTGTTTTTGATAATTACGATGTGTTCGAATTACTGGAAATAGCCACTGCAAGGGCGGAAATGTCACGGGAAACGCTCGGAAAGTACTCGCGGAATATCTCTAGCACAAAAGAGTAAAATAGAAATGCAAAAAATTCTTTTACCAAATCTCTACGTCCAAATATCATGAAGCTTATCTCGGGTATGTTATTATCTAAAGAAACGCGATAAAAACAACAGAGAAAATAAAAGAAAATTTTCGACAAACGTAATTTAGCTATTACACGAATTACTCTTTTTTACTTACCCCGGACCCCTGTCCAAGGGAAAGTATTGTGATCGTGAAAATTTTCAAACCGCTAATTTCAACATATATGCACGTTTTTTGTAAAGCGAATATCCGGTGGCGACGATGAATTTAAAACCACATATTTAAGAGCTGATTGGAAATATTTTAAATATGAATAGAAAAGAGCATTTATTCACTTGGTCACAATTATTTAAATAAATTAAATAAAAAGAATAAATAAATTATTTCCATATTTAGCTTTGGTACAATTTGACTTACGTTACGTAAACAAATACACATTAAAACAACTACTTCTCGGGCAAATACCCAGAAATAATGTACACCTACTGCTGTATATCAATAATATACTGCATCATGCAACAAATTTTTTGATCTGAGAAAAATGCAATCTAAACAACAAAAAACAAGGCTATCTCCTAAATATGCCCCGTTATTTCGTTTGTCACTCCTACACCACCATATATATATATATATATATATATATATATATATACACTGCGAAGCAAAATTTTACGAACACCCTTATTTTTTAGCATTTCACCATGTTACCGATACGTTGGAGCTAAACCATTATTACCATCGTGTTTAGCACAACAAACAACCACTATTCATAAATTTTTTTGAAAAAATATTAACATTTTAATACCCGCGTAACAAAAGACAGATTTTCAACCGAAGCAAAATTTTACGAACACTTTATTATTTTCAACTTTTAATTCGTTTATACAACATAACGCAGCAAATAACTTAACAACAACAGACGACTAGTAAATAATTGGTCCACCATTTGCTTTCAAAAGTTCAATCATCCGCTTTTTCAATTTCTGACGTTTTTAAAGATAACGTGAATAAATAATTATTAATCCCGTTATTATATAAAATTTTATTATTTAATGAAATGTTCAGCCAGCATTCATCCAGTGATGAACCTCATCAGCCTAGTGTGTTCCATGTGCAATGCTTTGATGAAGGTAAGTTCGTCTTCCTTTAGTAGACGAAACAATGATTCTCGGTCGTTTACCTTGTAGACCCAAATCGTTGACAATGCCACTTGAAATTAGGCAAAAGGTGGCGCTTGCGTCGTCTTTAATTTATTATGATTACAATTTTCTTATTTTTTTACAATCTCGTTAATTTTGAGCATCACTTTATTAAAAAGACTGTCCATTTTCAGCTGCGTCGCGAGCCTAACTCTCCCCACACAAACTTCCGTTCTGTCACATTTTCATAGTCAAATTGTAAATCTGCTAGTTATTGTGGTTTAATCAGCGAAATCTGCCTACGTTTCGGCGGAGCTGAAGTCCCTCGTTAGCCGGAATAATGCTTTTCCGATGAGTCTAATTTGAATGGGGAAGTCCGGGAGGCTCGTTAATGTCCGCATTGTCGGCGGTCAAGCGAAAGCTGAGACTTACCGAGCATGACAACGTATCAATGGATATTTACCTATTTGTAAACTATCGAAAGCCCATCAATCTTTTCGCGTTTGACGTGCAGCGTGCGCGGCCCTATTATTCGTGCTGGGCGCAGTTGTTCACGCCGCACGGATCATCTTTATATTTACATACCTGTGTGTCGCTATTTATGAATATATATTGAGAACGAAATTAAATAGATTTTTTTAAGTTTAAAAAAAAATGATTTTAATTATATACCAGTACGAAAAAAATAAAATACTATACAGAGTATTTATTGATGAACATAACAATATTGTCTGAAATTAAAATAAAATTAAATAGAGATGATTGACATTTATTTAAATTACAATGAAATTAAACAAGGACAATGATCAAGAAAATTCGAGCAATCCCCTTTTCTAGTTTTCCTTCTTTTATTTGCAATTTA
The DNA here is from genome assembly GCA_963082785.1 of Philonthus spinipes. Classification (NCBI taxonomy): domain Eukaryota; kingdom Metazoa; phylum Arthropoda; class Insecta; order Coleoptera; family Staphylinidae; genus Philonthus; species Philonthus spinipes. Next base: position 23,357,918 of record OY720312.1, read on the forward strand.
AACAGGTATTATTTCATTTTTCTTCTAAAATGAACTGGAAAGCAGGAATTTGCTTAAAATTGTTTTTACATGTAAAGTCCCTATATATATCTGATCACGTGAATACCCAGTATATTCAGATGTGTATAAAATATGACCCCTTTCTACCACATGGGTGTAGGGTAGTATATAAAATAATTAAGCTTAATATTAAGAAAATACAAAAAAGTCTTATAAAAAGTAACAAAAAAATGGAATTATAATATATAAAATGTAGCAAAAACACAAACAAGCAGATTATTATGTTGAGTTTACAAGTTCAGGAAAATTTTGGACGTGTAGCGCTTTCGAGATTAAGGACGCTGACGAAAATATGGCGGTTTTGTTTACAGCTGCATATCTTGAAATGTGATCAAGCGGAAAAACCGCTTGATAAAGCGCTGCAGCGCCACACGTAAAGAGGTACCGTTCAGCTTTCACTGATTTCGTAAAGCGCTGCAGCGCTACAGTTTCCTGAACGCGCCCAATAATAATTCATTCAATTTATTTATTTTACAATTTTTGTCAGTTTTTGTTTATATCGATATTTTGTTAAATTATAATTAATTTTTTTTGTAGACTCAACATAAAAATAAATATTACTTTTAAGGTTTTTTGTTGCTAAGCTTGGGTACTTGATTTTGATAACTGAGTATATTACATATTATTTAATTATATTTTTTTGATAAAAAAAAAATAAAGGGGGAAAGGAAAAATTGTGGCAATAAAGCCGAAATAAAATAATCATTAAAAACACCTAAAACGCCGATGTGGCTAAATAGGAATCAACATAAAACCACCGAAGCGTGAAGAATAAATTCATTACCATTCACCACGCGGCTTCTCCACACTCACAACTTATGGCGCTCTTTTGCTTTAATTGCTGTTATTAGCCAGTTTCGTCATGAAAAGCCCACGTGTTCTCCATCCTCTCCATAGCTATGCCACAAGTCCGAGGGTTCCAACCCTAACCCGCGATGAGTCACTCAATTAAGCTTAACTAGAACTGGCAGCTCTTCATTGGTTCAAAATACAGAAATTAATGGTAATAACCCGGGCACAAGCTCACCAAAGCTTTTCTTGTTGTTTTTTTTTTCCCGAGCGGAGGTTGGAGGGAGACGAGGCGAGCCAGACGGTGTACTCTCAATATAAAACAGATTGAAATGGAAGCGTTTTCATTTAATTGGGATTACAAAGTCGCCGTGGGGTTACTTCGGACCTTCACTAATAAATATCAGTTAAACTCATTAAAGCTCATTACCTACACCACTCTCTTGTTCTGATCTACTCTTCCCATAGCGTGCGCTCGACTAACCGAGCTTCGGGTATTTAATTGGTTCTGTCTAATAAGATATTTAAAACATTTTTGTTTGTTAATTAAAATGGGGCAATTGATTTTTGCTTTTGCGTTTGAATTTTTCGAAATCTTTCTTCGCAGGACTTTACTACAAACACATTTGCATACCCTCGTGCAATATTATTTACCACTAATCGATTATCCATTATTATTTAGATTTTAAAGGCATTCACTTCGTTGTATATTTTCGATATTAGGAATAATGAAAACACTTTTTTTATAATTTAAGTGTACATTTCCTGTTTCGTTTTACTCTCTCCATTATTTCCATTATTGAATTCGTAATAAATCATCTGAGGAAAATATTTCACATGCGTGTGCCAATACATGGAAGGCTTGAAATATATCACGCGTTGAATCGATAAAAAGAGCGCACGCAGGATCGAGCCCATTTGCCTGACAAAGGATTACACGGGATCAATTGAATAATATTTAGGAACGGAATTTAAATGTTCCCCGTGTTCACCCTTGTATGACGCATTACTGGTGCAATGTACCGTTACTGTCGATTTAATACAATTCCACGTCAACACGCATTCATGAATTTTTACACGTCCAATATAATAATATATTGAAAATACTGCAAGAAAGAAAAAGAGAGAATTGGTTTTTGATATGGAAATTTTGTAATAAATAATTTTCATCAAAACCATTAGAATATTTAACAAAAAAAATCCCTACAATCATAATGTTCCTCCGAAACTCAATTTATAATATATATGACATTATATTATATATATCACACCTTGACAATTTATGAATTTGTCACAACAATCGTACAGCGATAAGAACGCTGGTAATCATGAAAAAAACACCCTTCAACGTAACATTTTTTTTAAATTACTAAAATTGATAGGAATAAAATGTATAAAAAGTATAACAATATATAATATATATTATAAATCATCTATCTAGGCTATCGATCGGCGGTCTTTTTATAAGACTTCGTGAATTAATTCAGGATAATTTAATTAAAATTAAAACAAACTACAAAGGAAGTTTTTTAATTTTAATTAAATTATCCTGAATTAATTCAAAAATGTTTCACCGCGGGTTAAGTGAGAAATTAATTAAGCACATAGACTTCGTGAATATTTAACTATTTAACTTCGTTTTTGAGTTTACTTGAAGTATTTAATCACAAATAAAAAAGACTGTTATTCCTTACTTCACAATTTACAAATATTAATTTGTGTTTGTTATTAATAATGAGCACATTGTGTCTCGAAATGTACACCTAACATAAAAAAAATGAAGTAAGGAATAACAGTATTTTTATTTGTGATTTAACTATTTAATTTAATTTTGGTTTTTAAAAAACGATGAAAATGTGCTGTTTAATAATCTTTAAAAATATTTGCAATTTGTCAGTAGGATGTGGAAATACGTACATATGAAAAAAAAAGAACTTACAAGAATACATTCTTTTAATTACTTTACTTATCTTCATGCGACATACAATTAATTGTGTAAAGATAAAATTTAATCTAATCTATCGTGTAAAGAAAAAAATATGTAAATTCTAGATAAAAACGAGTTGGTAGTCAATTTAAGGATTATTAAAATTCGCCTTATTTTTTTTTTAACACACCACGTGTTCAGATAACCCTACCATTAATTCACAATATCTAAAAAAAAAAAACAATTTCCCTGTTTAATCGAAAATGTTTGTCAGCCTAAAATATTTCAAAAATTGCGCAACAACAAACACCTGGACGCTTTCGAAGTCAGCCCTCTCCGCACCCCTAAGCCCTATCAGGCCAACTTCATAATAGTGGATGCACTCGACTATATGTTATCTGTCAGATAGCAGAAGGGTCACGTGCCGATATATCTGTGGGTCACGTGACCCACCCTTAATTCGCCATTCATTGCGTGTGCTTTCGCCTTCTTTTATATTTGACGGTGTGTGCGAGCGAGTGGAGCAACCCGCACGAAAACACCCGCAATAGGTTAGACAGGAAATTTTACTAAACGAAAGTTTAATCAGCTGAAAATAGAAAAAATCATCCCTAACAAGCATGTATAATCAAGACGCGTACTGAAAGAATTAGACGTATTAATATCAACTTCATTTATCATTGGGATTGCATTACGATTTACGAAAGCGTTATGTTATCCATAAAACACTAGTGATTTATAGTCAGACCACAAAACTATAATAACTATAAACCACTAAAGGATTATAAAAAAGTATTCATTCGCTTGGTCGCAGTTATTTAAATAAATTAAATTAATTATTTAATTCATCACTAAAGGATTAGCTACAAATAAGTAATAATAAATAATCTGGACTCGTGGTGAAAGAATTAGACATTAATTATAAATTTGGGAAACCCTTGGCGGTACTTACAACTGGCATTATCTTACTATCCAAAATCTAGTTAAATGATTTATATAGTTAAATTATCCCTGTAACAGTTTTTGATATTTTTTTACAAGCACTCCTTTTATAATCGTCATCTATCATAATTTATTATCATAAATTTGTTGATATTTTTTTTCTAATTTTTTTACTCCACTCCTTTTATAATTTTAATCTGTCATAATTTATGATAACATAAGAGAAGCAGAAAAAATGGCTAAGGATAGAAACAACTGGAGGAGAGTAATTAAGAAATAGACAATGAAGAAAAACCCCGACACCAATTGGTAAAAGGGGACATCGATTATATACATATATATATAATTTATGATCATCAATTTTTTTTATATTTTTTACAATTTTTTACGCTACCGCTAAATAATCTTTATCTATCATAATTTATGATCATCAATTATGAGCAAATTTCATAAATAGAAAACATAATGTGTAAATAATTTATTAATTATTTTCAAATCATTTTTATTTAATATGAGCAAATTTCAATAAATAAGAATATTAACGTTCGTGCATGTTAATTTTGGATTTATTTTAGCATCCTTAAAGTGTGTTTCGGAAACTTTTGAGCACCGCTGGATTGTGAAAGATGCCTCTCCCGCAAAACAGTCGCTGCTCGGCAAATATTTTGAGTTAATTAAAGAGAGCACAGAAACAGAGAGGGGAAAGAGAGGAGTGTTTGTCGAGCGCCGACGGAAGAATGAGCTTAGATCAGTCAGGCATCCTAATCTCGGGGGTTGTTACTTTCTATATCCCTTCCAACGAGGCATGAACAAAAAAAAAACGAGAAGAGAAATCGCTTTGTTGTACACGATTTCAACGCGAATTTCACGGGTTATCGATCCAATTACACAAATAAGAATTAATTCACACAAGAAAAAAAAATGTTTTAATTATTTTAATGAATTCTGTAGCGATTTTTTATTAAATTAAAAATCCTTAAATAATCTTATGTTCGAATTATTTAATTAAATTATCAGTAATTATTATAATTATTTTAGATTTTTTTGATTAGAATCAAGTATGTCGACTCAGTCGAAAATAATCAAAATTTAGTGTGCCGTGAGGGGGTTGGAGGGTGTGTTATTTACAAACAATTAACATTGTCTTACTACTTGGAGTCTGTTTAAGCGATTGATGTAGTTAAATTCAATCTGCAGCAGTTTTTGATTTTTTCAGAATTTTTTAACTGGAGATAGATATGTCGATCCAGACGAAAATAACCAAAATTTAGGGTGCCATGGATGGACTGAAGGGTGTATCAGCTTTAAACAATTGACATTATTTTACTACTTGGAGTCTCTTTAAGCGATTGATGTAGTTAAATTTGCTCTGCAACAGTTTTTGAATTTTTTAGTTTTTTTTTAACTGGAGATAGATATGTCGACCCACTCGAAAATAACCAAAATTTAGGGTGCCATGGATGGGCTGAAGGGTGTATCAGCTTCAAACAATTGACATTATTTTACTACTTGGAGTCTATTTAAGCGATTGATATAGTTAAATTCAATCTGAAGCAATTTTTGATTTTTTTAGATTTTTTTAACTGGATATAGATATGTCGACCCAGTCGAAAATAACCAAAATTTAGGGTGCCATGGATGGGTTGAAGGATATATCAGCTTCAAACAATTGACATTATTTTACTACTTGGAGTCTATTTAAGCGATTAATGTAGTTAAATTTGCTCTGCAGCAGTTTTTGAATTTTTTAGAATTTTTTAACTGGAGATAGATATATCGACCCAGTCGAAAATAACCAAAATTTAGGGTGCCATGGATGGGCTGAAGGGTATATCAGTTTCAAACAATTGACATTATTTTACAACTTGGAGTCTATTTAAGCGATTGATGTAGATAAATTCAATCTGCAGCAGTTTTTGATTTTTTTAGAATTTTTTAACTGGAGATAGATATATCGACCCAGTCGAAAATAACCAAAATTTAGGGTGCCATGGATGGGCTGAAGGGTGTATCAGCTTCAAACAATTGACATTATTTTACTACATGGAGTCTATTTAAGCGATTGATGTAGTTAAATTCAATCTGCAGCAGTTTTTGATTTTTTTAGAATTTTTTAACTGGAGATAGATATGTCGACCCAGTCGAAAATAACCAAAATTTAGGGTGCCATGGATGAGCTGAAGGGTGTATCAGCTTCAAAAAATTGACATTATTTTACTACTTGGAGTCTATTTAAGCGATTGATGTAGTTAAATTCATTCTGCAGCAGTTTTCTATTTTTTTAGAATTTTTTAACTGGAGATAGATATGTCGATCCAGTCGAAAATAACCAAAATTTAGAGTGCCATGGATGGATTAAAGGGTGTATCAGCTACAAAAAATTTACATTACATTACTGCTTGGAGTCCAGTTAAGCTATTGATTTGGTAAAATTATATCTACAACAGTTTTTGATTTTATTAAAAAATGTAATTAGAATCATATTATTTCATTAAATAATTAATTAAATTTAATTTTATAAAATTTTCATTTACGAGTTTTTTTTTTCCTTTTCGTAATTATTGTGTGAAACAAAATGATTCCTTGCGTGACTTGCGTTAATAAAAATAAAGTTCGCACCATTAGGCTATCCATTACGGAAAACAAAAGGTTTAGCGGGGCACACCCCGGGCTAATGGCTTTTCGCTTTAACCTCCGACGGAGTTTACGGGATTCACACGGGGGATTACGGGCGATTAATTAATTTCACCTGCGCGCCCCCCGAAAACTCCCCCACAAAAGTGTTAAGATGGGATTGAACGGTTCCGTGGGAAAAATGATTCCCGCAGGAGGGTTAATTAAAAGCCACATGTGGATTGCATCAATTTGATTGAGTTTATTTAGTAATGTTTAATTAATTAATCAATGGGAACATAAAATACACGATTTTACTACTACGATATCTTTATTCAAAGTTATTTGTTTTACATATATTTACTATATATTATGGTATATTTGTTTATTTCTTGCTTGCTTGAACAGGCTATCGACTTATGGTCTTTCCGCCAAACACGATTTTATTTTACGCGACAATACATTTTTATTGTCATTGTTATAAAATATTATTCTTCTGCTATTCCTTGTTACATCTTAGGGTGTCGGGTATTCGTTGTCGAGACATCTCCTACATATCTGTCTCTTCTCAATACAGAATATAGAATTTTGTTAGAAGGGGTAGGCTATGAGAATTATTTGCTCCTTAAGACTAATATACTTAGAAAAGTGTATTTATTCACTTGGTCACAGTTATTTAAATAAATTAAATAAAAATGTCCTGCGGGGTATTTGCCCGTGAAGTAGTTGTTTTAATGTGCATTTTTAAAGTACTTACGTAACGTAAGTTAATATATCACAGAGTTAAATGTGGGAATAATTTATTAATTATTTTCAAAACATTTTTGTTTAATTCTAATATACTGTAGTATATGGATGGGTTGGTTGTTGGGATGTCTGAGTTTAATAAGGATTTTTAGGGAGGATCTTTCGGTGATTATTAATAATTTATTTAAATAAAAGTGACGAAGTGAATAAATACTCTTTTCTATTGCATATTATTTATAATAAAAATGTTTACATTAATTTGCTTAATTAAGTCGATAAACTAAATTTATTTCAACTGATAGATCAACGATGTTAGTATGTAAGCCTTTTAACATTAATTAAAATTACACGAAGATACATAAAGTAATTCGAGTAATTTAACTCGCCCCCTCTCCCCATTTAAATGGTCAGTTGAATAAACGCCGCTTCGAAACGAAAGTCTTTATTAAATTTAATGAGCATTAATTGCGACATTGAAGGGTGCGCGATAAATAAAATCCCGATCACAAAAGATCGCGTCCGTATTTTAATTGTCACCAATATAAATAAAAAGCACGCCGAGAGAGGGGTTTAATTTTCACACGCTTAAACTGGACCACCCCAACATAAATAAAAATACCCGGTAATGAGGGCGCATCTATTAAAAAACGACACTGGTACTTTTTTTCTTTTAGCCGTGTACGGACGTGTCGAGAGGGTGGTTCGCTACAATACACCCCGATTTCATCCCGACGTTGTGACTCCCGATTGATTAATGAGACATTAATTCGAGGGGCGGGAAAGTCGGGATGTGTGTGTGTGTGTTTTTTTTTTTTCGAAAGGCGTGCGCCGAGACGAAAAATATTTTTATTTTATTTTGCGTGCGTTTTCCGTGGAATTTTCGCTTAGGTGGAGTGGGGAGGTTTTCACGTGGGAAGTGGAACAGTTGCGCATTAAACGAAGCTTAAGGACTAATGTTTGATTCCTTTCCTTTATACTGTAGCCTTCTGAACGAGCTGTAACAGGGATTCTCAAACGTTTTCACACTGTGAATTTTATAATAAAGTAAATCATTCAAATTTAATAATAATTTATTATACACATGTGTGTTATAACTTTATATTATCCACAAGTGTGTTATATTAGTATATTTTCCACATGTGTATAATAAATTCATAAAATATCATAGTAGCTAAAGAGGGAATAATTTATTAATTATTTTCAAATTCTATTTAATTAATTTATATTAACAATAGAAACCAACCTAAAATAACTTAAATTTATAAAGTTGTGCACATATTATAAATCACCGGTTATTTTGTAAGAAGTTGCTGTGTAGTTGCTGGGTAGTCTTTGCAATAAACAAACGGAAGGAATTGTTTATTGCAAAGACTACCCATCCTGTTTTACGAAGTAGCAAGAAATCAGAGCTTATGATTTTATCAAGAATTATGAAATAAACCATCAACAAATAAATAAATTTCGACATTATTACAAGCATAAATGTTGTTCTATTTATATTACAAAATCAAGCGCATAAAACCGCGGATCGGCCCAGAGTAATTTGCACTTAATCAGGCCCCGTCCATTAATCCGGTGTCGCGGGAGCATTAAAAGAATAACTGCGCGAGGCGCTTCGCCGTATGCGAGCTTTCATATATTTATATAACATCGCGAGCATCTGTACATCTTCGGAGATACGTTCCACGACCATTTACGGACCAGTATTTATCACCTGTGCGTTTCGCCGCAGCTTTACCAGTGTTCCATATACATTTTTTTGTTCGCTCTCCGCGTTGCGTGCTCGTTTATTTGCAGTTTTGGCGAGGAGAGTCATTTGCATCACAAAAAAATCAGTGGTATGGTTGTATAAGAGGATTAGAGATTGAATTAATAGGCTCGACAAACGGGAATGGGTTCAGAAAATATTGTTGAAATAAATTTATTTTGTTTGTATAATCTAACATATGATTATAAGGTTTAAAAATAAAAAAACAAATTTAATGTAAATAAAAAGCAATTCATTCTAACCATTGAATGGAATGAAAACCAAAGATTTCAAATGTATTTAGTTTACCACAGGATTAAAAAATGCTCAGAAGGTGAAATTAAGTAAAGGAGTACTCATTCACTTCCAAAAAAGTCCATACGAGCTTTTGTATTTTATACAAAAGCTCGTATCAATCAAGATACATAGAGCATAATAACATGCAGGTTTTATTTCTAAAATGCTCCATATAAAAGCTTCTCAATGAGATATATTTTTAATATTTATTATTATTTAATCATTATTAATAGGTAGTTAATTCAAAATTTTACCTTAACTAAAGTTTTGACATCATGATGTTTTTAATAGTTGTTAATAATTAATTTAAAAGAAATGATATAAAGAAAACACTTAATTTTTTATACTAAAAGTGGTATAAAAAATTAAGTGTTTTCTTTACTTTAGAGACTAGATTCAATTACGCGGTAATCTTTATCAAACTAAGTGATTACCGTGTAATTGAAACTAGTCTCTAAAGTAAAATAAAAGTGGTATAAAAAAGTTAAATGTTTTCTTTATATCAAAATTTTTTAAATTAATTATTAACAAATATTAAAAACATCATGATGTCGAAACTTTAGTTAAGGTAAAACAAAATTGAAAATGTACCACGAAGTGAACGCCTCCAAGATCAAAGAATTAATTTAAAAAAGTTATTGGCAGCCACCACACTGCCAGCATTCAAGCGAAAAAAATAATACATCCCTACACAAAGTACGAATAATATTTTAATGGTTCACGTATGAGAATTTCCTCAATTAAAATCCGCAAATTGAATGATCGAATAATATACCCACACGCAAAAAAAACCTTACTTTCTTCTTCCATTCATTCCATCCCGATTGTGTAACGAATGCCGATACGTCCAATTGAACCATTTGCATATTTATTCCTACATAAAAAAATCCAACAGTTTCAAGTGCATAACGGATCCGAGGCACTCGAGGTGCATTTTCCTCGCATCCAGCCGACCCTTTGTGCCGCCTTTTGTGCCCTTTGTGCGCGCTCAGTGGGCGACTTTTTGATACTTTTTGTGTGTTTCGAGTATCCGCAAGGGATGGATTCATGGTTTCGCATTGTGTGGATTTTATTTGAGTTTATGGTTTGGATAAAAATGAAGGAGGATTTTAAAATGGATTTTAATGATTGGGTTTTATGGAATTAATTTGAATGATATTTTGTAAAAAAATATAGCTTAAATTACACTCTTTGCACTATTTTTGCATTTTGAATTCCATTCAAACTAATTCCACAAAATACCATTATTAAATTTAATTTTATAATTGTAAGTCGGACTTGTCAATTCAAATAGCCTTAATAAACCGGAAATTACATTTTTCTTACAAAATAAATACCCTATATAGTTTTGAATGTTATGAAGTGTCATTGTGTTTTTTTTTTTTTTTTCGAAGAAACAAATTTCCATCGAAATTTAAATATTTTCAAAGATAGAAAAAAAAAGGATTTTCGTGCAAAAATCGATCCGGAAACGATATTTTTCTAGCAAAATAAATATTGTACGTTCTTTCTAACATATTCAAGAGTCTTTGAGAATTTTTTCAGATTTTTTCGGAAGAAAAAAAATTTCATCGAAATTTGAATATTTTCAATGGACTTTCGTGAAAAATTCGAATCTCGCAGAATAACTTGAAATTATACCAAAATGTTCCCAATGAATGGGAGCATCAACTGTATAAATTTAAGCAAAATGGACCAAACAGTTTTCGTATAGCACTTGCGTAAATTGGGCCTTTGATAAATAAGATAAATAATTGTTAAATTTTGGGATTTTTTTCAGATAAGCACAACACAGAAATTTTAATGTTTTTGTATTATAAAATGTAGAAAAATCCTTCTGGAATCTCATACTTCAAGTTCCAATATTCTATCGCATCTGTGAATAAAGTTATTTTAGTTTAATCAATGTACCGTCTAAAAGTTTCGATCGGCGCGTCTCGCTTAAACCGTTCCCATAAGACTCCATGTAAATAGGACTAATCACTTCAAATGGCTTTAATGAACCGGAAATGACATTTTTCTAGCAAAATAAATATCCTACGCTCTTTTTAACATCTAAAAGAGTCTTTTAGAATTTTTTTAGATTTTTTCGGAAGAAAAAAAAAATCATCGAAATATTGAAAAAAAGTGGATTTTCGTGAAAAATCCAAAACTCGCGGAATAATGTAAAATTATACCATAATGTTCCTAATGAATGGATGCATTAACAGTGTAAATTTAAGTACAATAGAACAAACAGTTTTCGTACAGCATGCGTGTAAATTAGGTCTTTAAAAAAACGACGAAAAAATTGTCCAAATTTATGATTTTTTGTAGACAAGTCAAAAACCAATATTTTAATTATTTTCAGGGCGAAATGTAGACAAATCTGTCTAGAATCCCATCTTTCAAGTTTTAACTTTCTATCGCAACTGTGAAGAAAGTTATCTAAGTTTAATAAATGTCGCGTCTAAATGCGCCGCTTGGCGCGTCTCGCTTACTCTGGTCCCGTAAGACTACATGTAAACCGGACGCGTCGCTTAAAATGGCCTAAAGGAACCGGACATTGATTTTTTTCTGGAAAAATAAATATCTCACGCTTTTTCTAACATCTTTAAGTACCTTTGAGATTTTTTTCAGAATTTTTCGGAAGAAAAAAATTTTCATCGAAATTTGAATATTTTCAAAGGGGTACCCCTTGAAAAAAGTGGATTTTCGTGAAAAATCCAAAACTCTCAGAATAACTTCAAATTATACCAAAATATTCCCAATGAATGGGAGTATCAATTGTGTAAATTTGAACAACTTGAAGTACATATTTTTTGAGCAGCAAGCTTGTAAAGTAGGCTTTGAAAACGTGATTAAAAAAAATGCTCAACTTTGGAATTTTTTATAGAAGGATACGCTCTACATTCATACATCATTTTAAGATGATATATAGAGGAATTATGCAGGAATCCAATGCTTTAAGTTTCAAAAATCTATCTCATATGTGAACAAAGTTATCTTAAAATAATCGGAGTCACGTCCGAAAGCTCCGATCGACGCGGCTCGCTTATACCGTTTCCATAAGAACCTGTGTAAATTGCGTTGATCATTTAAAATTTGCTTTAAAAGGTCAGAAATGTTTTTTTCTGAAAAAATAAATATCACACGCTCATTTTAACATCTTAAAGAGTCTTCGTGATTTTTTTCAAATTTTTTTGAAAGAAAAAAAAATTCATCGAAATTTGAATATTTTCTCGTTAAAAAAGTGGATTTTCGTGAAAAATCGGAAACTCTCAGAATAACTTCAAATTATACCAAAATGTTCTCAATGAATGGGAGTATCAATTGTGTAAGTTTGAACAACTTGCAAAAAATATTTTTTGAACAGCCAGCTTGTAAAGTAAGCCTTTGAAAAGGTGATTAAAAAAATGCCCAAGTTTGGGATTTTTTGTAGAAGGATACACTCCACATTCATACATCATTTTAAGATGATATATAAAGGAATCATGCAGGAATGCAATGCTTTAAGTTTCAGAAATCTATCTCATATGTGAACAAAGTTATCTTAAAATAATCGGAGTCACGTCCGAAAGCTCCGGTCGACGCGGCTCGCTTATACCGTTTCCATAAGAACCTGTGTAAATTTAAAATTTGCTGTAAAAGGTCAGAAATGATTTTTTTCTGAAAGAATAAATATCTCACGCTCATTTTAACATCTTAAAGAGTCTTCGTGATTTTTTTGCAAATTTTTTTGAAAGAAAAAAATTTCATCGAAATTTGCTGAGGTTTCTAAACATAAATCTATTTTGTTTAATTTAGATCAAAAATTGATCGTGCGATAGCAGTTTATGGTCTACATACACTCCCAAAAAATATATAAAAAAAAATAAATTAAATAAGAAATAACATAGAGAAGTTAGTAATGAGTAATATTAAAATAAAAAATGATTTGAAAATAATTAATAATCCCAAGAGAATGAATACTCTTTTATATTTATTGTAATATTCTTAATCTATGGTATTAGTTACTTTTAAAAATATGTATATTAAATAAACAATATACATTTTTCTTTAACTTCATCATAAATTCATGACAGGGCGAAAGACTACTGGTCGATAGCCCCGATAGACAGACTAACATCTACATGTATTGTAATTATTTATTTATATTGTTAAAATTATCTGTATAGTCTGAATAAAGATGTATAAATATATATATATATAAATAAACAACAAAAATATTTTAAAATAATAAACAATTAATTTAATCGCCTATAGGTGTCCCTAATATCAAAACAAACGAATAATTGTCCCGGCATATGGTGGAATACGTGTAGGCGAGCGCACATTTGATTTTAGTACCCTTATGGCGTGTATCATCGGTGATGAATTTGAATTGGTGATGATGCAAATTAAAAACAAGGGAATCCCCTCCCGTAATTAACACCGCGTGTTTCAATTGTTTCGCTCGCGCCGCGCCGGTGCGTCATCCCCCGGACTTATCGCACGCTTTATCTAAAATAGATGCGTTTTAGATTCATTCCGGATAAACCACATGCCTCCACTAATTCATGTGTTGTTCTCTTTTTGTTATTTATTTATTCATTCCTTTACTACGGAATTATACTAATGATGACGCCAAATGGCGTTTACAATTAGGAAAATAAAAAATTAATAAATGGAGCTTGATGGGTATGAGATGAGATGTGTTTTTGATAAATTTTTTGTGCTTACAAAAAAGTCAACATTTAATATAATATAATATAATATAATATAATATAATATAATATAATATAATATAATATAATATAATATAATATAATATAATATAATATAATATAATATAATATAATATAATATAATATAATATAATATAATATAATATAATATAATATAATATAATATAATATTATATAATATAAAAAATAATAAAACTTTATTTTCCATTCTACGACCCCTAAAAAATAGAGACTTTTTAAATTGGAGAATTTTAAACATTTAATTAAAAAAAACAATTTTCATTGGTTTAAAAAGACAGTTTTTTGATAATTTTTAAGAATCAGTTATGCTATTTATATACGAAAAAATACAAAAATAGAATATTTGATATTGTGTATAATTAATTTAAAAAAAATGTAGGTGAATTCTGAAGGATCCTAAAACACACAGACGTCAATGTAATTTTAATGGGCGATTTTTGTTTAAAGAATGAATGTGTTTTTTTTTATGTAGTTTCGCATTTGGGTTTGATTTTAATAAATTATTTTTTTAACAAATGTTTTTTTTTTCAAGTTGCTGGCAAAAATTTTATTTTTATTTTTTTATGAACAACTTATATAAATGCTACCTTTCTGAATGTCAATAGAATTGCCGCCACCAAAAAAAAAAATCATTCGGACACGATTTAAAAGCATGCAACAACAATACTAGATCCGTCAACACGAATATTCATCTCGGCATTGTTCCTGTTGAAGGCGAGTTTTTCTATATACACGATTTACAAATCGAAAAATCTGAACGTTTTTAGATGCACAACAGACGAAGTGGCTACAGGGGTAATAACAAAAGTTACTTCAGAGAAAATGTTTCAACAAATGATTAATGTAATTATAATGATGGTGGAAATGTTTCACGTAGCAGTTTTAATTAAATCATTAATTTATTCGTTTTATTAATAAATTTATTAAAGGAATAACTTGTATTTCGTGCGTATGTCAAACTTTCATTACAATGGACATTTTCAATGAGTTTGTAATTCACGACTAAGAAAAGTAAAAGAAAATTGAAGTATGAAAGCATTCGAGATTGATTACAATGGAAGCCATCTAATATATTGCGCAGAATTTATATCATCGGTTGCTTTTGATATTTGAGAAATATGCATTTAAGCCTCACAAAAGAAACGGAATTATAAAAATAATTGATAATTAAGTCGAGCATTAATCAATCAGGCGGTATATCATTTGTTGTTATTGCCACTCGTTCGACTTCATTAGCCGCAGACAAGTTATTCCTTTAATAAATTTATTAATAAAACGAATACACCGTTAATTTATAGTTCAAGCCGCACAAGAGGTTATTCATTAATTTTATATTTTCTATATAGAGTTTCTAAATAATAAAAATAATAATAAGCCAGAATACTGTATGGAATAAATATGAAAAGATTATTAAAAATCAACCAATAAAACAATTAAACACAGATTAGATTGAATAACTTTAAATTCTCGACTAGTTTCGGGTTATTAGCCCATTTTCAGGAGAATTTAAAATTTGTTTTATTAAAATGTCCATGGATATTTACATAAATAGATATATTGATAAGATAAATCATATCAAGTATACTTTTTAATCATTGACCTTTCTACCATTGTGTGGTGTAAGGCATCATATGATGTAATATAAAGAAAAATATTTTAAAACTGGGAATAGTTGTAAGCAATTGGCATTAATATTAAAGTTAACAGTTCTTCCAATATGATTTACATACTAGAACCTTTTTAAGAAAAAAAAAAAAAAAACAACTAATCCAGCTTTAGTTGGCTTAATATTGAATTTAACAATTCTTCTAAAATTATTTATATACTAGAATCTCTTCAAGAAAACAGAAGAAAATATTTTTTTTATTTAATATTTGCGGTTATTGGTTTAAAATTGAACCTAACAGTTCTTCTAATACTTAAAAGTATATTTTTTTGAATAAATTAAAGTGGCTACTGCAAGGGCGGCAATAGTACTTTTAATATTATTTATATACTAGAATCTCTTTAAGAAAACAGAACAAAATATTTTTTTATTTAATATTTGCGGTTATTAGTTTAATATTGAACCTAACAGTTGTTCTAATACTTAAAAGTATAATTTTTTGAATAAATGGAAGTGGGTACTGCAAAGGCTGCAATAGCACTGGAAATATACCTTATGACTTCATTTTCTCCAAAACAAAAGAATGATAGCTCAGTGTTTAATATATGCCAGACAATTCATACGGGAAAAAGTAACAAACATTTGATACTTTCCTTCACTGCAAGGTAGCTTGCATTCTAATTGCAAAAGAAAATAATTCCACGCTTTAAATATTCCTTTTCCCTTTATCCCCCTTTTGACAAGTTTCCAATCTATCTTCTCCTTTTTCTACTTCTCCTTCGCGAGGAGAATGCGCAAAGCCACGGTCCGGCGATCGCGAAATTATGATAATAACGTGTTTGTTTAGGTTTTGCAGTAAAACGGGGCAATCGTAAACAATTTATCAGAATTTACACCGGCGCAAACACCACCTGGCGCAAAGAAGCAAATGAAATTCACCTCGATCCTTTCGTTTTTTTTTTATTTCGGAATAAATGCACGGCCAGTAAGTCGCAGCGAGCGTTTACAATACGCTAGTATTAATTAAGTTAAGAGATAAAGGCGAGCGTGTTGTCAGGATGGGCAGGATAGTAAAAGGAGTGCGGAGGATTCCAATTAAATCCGGGCACCCGCCGAGATCCATTTATTTATTCGTTATACTTTACGGGAGTCGAAAGATAGAGCGGAATGAAAATTTGTTGTTATTGCGATTGTAAATAATTCACGCTCTTCTCCTGTTATTCCTTATTATTTTCTCTATACGATATGCTTCATCAAAATTGATTTGTATAATGTAAAATGTTAATAAATAAGAAAGCTAAACCAAAAAATGAAATAGATTTTTTCTTACTTACATCTTCGTTATTTGAAGCAATATTTCAATGCAGACATTCAAACATAACACAAAAAAACAAATAGCAGAAAAATCAATCATTTCGAAATAAAGTTAAAAAAGTATTTTATTAGTATTTTAATGTTCCAAAATAGTAATAATAAAACACTTTATTGTCCAATAGGAGTTACCATCATTATAGGACAATGTTAAAAAGGTAATTAGCGTGATACTTAACAACTATAAATACAAATCAATTTTAACAAAATACAAATAAATTTTAATCTATTTTTCAATACACTTACTTAAATATATAATAATTGTATATTCGGAAAACGTCTATCGACCAGAGGCTTTTCCGCCCTTAATTTTATTTTATCTTCTATTTTCTCTTAAAAATAAATCAATGATCATTCTAATTTATTATGATTTCATTTGATTGAGGTCATTAACAGATAAACGAGTAACATCAAACATTATAAAACCTTCGAAATTGAACCCTAACTCATCTATAAAGTACGAGTTTTCGTACTCCATTGCACTGGTTTTTATCGGCACATTAAATGACTAGCCCTAACAGGTGGCAACTATTACTTATTAGACCGGATTACGCGATGACTGGCTCATGCGACGATTTTTTTTTATTTTTGTTGTATTGGCCGCTCATATTTTTTTGCGATATAATTATCGCGGAGGCGCAAAAAGAAATAAATGGCACGGCAACAGCTTAAGATTGTATATGTCAATTACACGTGGAAGCACCTGCTTTAATCTAGTGGAACTAGCAGATAGAATCGACTGCGAAATATCACCTGGATTTCGTTCGTTATATTTTTTATTAGAATAATTATATTTTTATTTTTAAAAGTTAAATGTAACTATTAATAAGTAAGTTGGCTGTGGGGTCTTTTAATCATTTAAATAAATTAAATAAAAAATGCTGTCCTTCCTCATACTCGTTTTTATTAAACTAAATAATATAATTGTTGAACGAATGAACAAGTTTCTTTTATTATTGTATTCATTGTGTTTAATGTTCTGCTTTTAATGGAACCGAATATTCACACACTTGTAATTAATAACATTAACGATTCTATTTAGTATACAAATAAATCTTTATTTTTTGAAAGAAAAATAAAAAAAAAAGATTAATATTGCTTTTAATGTTTCTTTTCAAAAATAACGATTCATTTGTAAACGAAATAAAACCGTTAATTATTATTAATTCCTGCAATATTTCAAACCCGTTAAACACATTCCAATAAAAAACAATTTTTAATCCACATTAAAAATCCCCTTCCCGTAGGAGTTTAACCAACCACCATTACTCATCCCAAATATAAATCAAAACGCGCAATAACCCATATATAAATATTTATACATTATAAAACATTTTTCGCGACAGGAAAAGTGCAGCGGTTCTAATAACACCAATTTGAATTGGTAATTCCACGGAGGCGCAAGAAGACATCGGGGCGCAGAAGAGAGCCGGCTGGATTAATTTCGATTGGGATTCCTGAAGATGCTGTCAGCCGGATGATTAATTCGTTGCACTCCTGCTCCCGCGAATTACCGCACGCTGCGCTCGCGAAATCGTGATTTATTTAAGAAAAACCTACGGAAAATGTGAGATTGACGTTGGCTTGTTTATACGGACTCTTTTTTTTTGTTTGTTGCTTGTAATTCAGTTGATTGGGATCGATTTTTATAAATACATATATATTCTATGTTATCATATAGCAAGATGCTAAATAAATAAAGATTATAGGTTTGGATTGATTTAATTAATTTGTGGATTTATTAAAAAAAATTAACAAAAAAAAAACGATTACGGATGATTTGGTTTCATGAATATGCTTTTATATTGGTCTTTCGATCCGGATTAATTATCTCCGTTAATTCGGTTCGAAGGACCGAAGCTAAAAAAAATTATTTTCTAGCAAAATATTTCAGTTTTATTAAAAAATATATTGTTTTATAAATAAGTTTGTTTCAATAATTATTTATTAAAAAAAAAAATAACAAAAAAAAACAATTACGGATGATTTGGTTTTATGAATATACTTTTATATTGGTCTTTCGAACCGGATTAACTAGCTCCGTTAATTCGGTTCGAAGGACCGAAGCTAAAAGAAATTATTTTCTAGCAAAATATATTAGATTTATTAAAAAAATATTGTTTTATAAATAACTTATTTATAAAACAGTACATTTCTGATAGCTGCATCAACTATTAACCATGAAAATCAAAAAAAAAAAAAAAATAAACATGTTACTGTAACCTGTGAAAATGACTTAATTGATCATATTTACGACGATAACATTCGTAATCGCGCGTACCGACGATCGCGGATTTATTTCGTTTATTTTTTGTTGGCCGATTAATAACATGGAATTATCGAGTACAATTATCTGAAGCCGGGCACAGAATGGACGGACGACTGGAACTTTATTGACGTGATACCACCGAAGACCGCGAAGACCGGTCTTTTTCCAATCGTTTACTCGCAAGCCAACTAATTCGCGTAATCAGCAGGTGTTTATTAACTGCCTATCTAATATTTTCAACCGCGCCATTCCTTTCAACTCAGTCCATTGGTTATCGTCGATTGTAATTCACACAAATTTTTGATTTTTTTTTACTTATTTAATATAGCTGTGTTAAAAATTAATTGAGGCTTTTACTTGATGAAATTTCATAATACACTATTTGTAAATAAAACAGATTTATATTTTTTTATTGAAGATACACTGCTGCAATAAATTTTATGAAACTTGAAAAACTGTTTACAAATTGTGAACTATGTAAATTATTAATTCCTTTACGTCGCGTAACTCACTTATTTTTAAACAAATTTTACAACGACTAATTTCTACTTAAAAAAAATAATATAATTGTTAAATTATTGATAATTCCTCGTTTGTATAACTAAAATCATTGTTTTTATTAAAAAAAAAAATATTAATAACCGAGGCTATACTTCGTTATACTGTGTAAGATTGTAATTCGATTCTGCTTAGCGGAATTCTTCTTTCACTGTTGTCTGCGTCAAGTTTCTTATTTACTAGGGTTTTAGAGAGAGTCTAGCAAAATGAGATGAGTATCTCCGAGATGAGCACCTCTCTAGAGAAACATACCTTTTGAGATTCAACTCAGAAATGAGTCTGCGGGGAAGGACAATGCTCATCTTAGGAGATGAATCTGCTGGTGATGCTGGAAAGGGGATGTTCATCTCAGAAGTATGCTGGGATGTCGATGCTCCTCTTTGAATATGGTTCTGCGGGAGATACTTGGAGGAGAATGTTCATCTTACAAAAAAGAATATACAGGGTGTGCTGGGAAGGGAATGCTCATCTCATGCTCTGAGATGAGCATTCCCTTTCCAGCATCACCAGCAGATTCATCTCCTGAGATGAACATCCCCTTTCCAGCATCACCAGCAGATTCATCTCCTAAGATGAGCATTCTCCTCCCAACATCATTCTCAGATTCATCACTTGAGATGAGTATCTCCGAAATGAGCACCTCTCTAGAAAAACATACCTTTTGAGATTCAACTCAGAAATGAGTTGACAATGCTCATCTCAGGAGATGAATCTGCTGGTGATGCTGGAAAGAGAATGCTCATCTCAGGATATGGAACTGCGGGGAATGCTCATTTCAGGAGATTAATCTGAGGAGATTGAACTGCTGGTCCACTCCAGATTACGGACAGTCTAGAATGTGTACAAACCCTCTATTTTAAGGTATTGAGTGATTTTTCTTTTCTCACCACAAAATCCCCATCTTCTTTCCTCCGAAAAATATATACTATGAGTTTGCCTGTGAAGAATTGAAATAAACTTTTAATTACCAATTAAGAATGCCCCCTTTCTAAAAACAACATATATTAATCACAATTGACAGCTAGATTGGTGAAACCGATTAATGGTACAAAAATTAGGGACCGGCGTTCGGTGGGGTGTCAAACACGTAATTTGCTCCGGCCGCGAGGGGATGGGGCTAAAATAAGTGTATACGTGCATGTGTGTTTGTAAATTGTACGTACATTCGGCGTCAGCTGCAGAATCTTGATGGCGCGTTCCGGAACAGCACGGAACAGAACAGAAGCGGACGCCACTTCAAAACAGATAGCATATGCGCCTGCTTATCACTAATTTTAATTTACATTTTATTCATGCCGGCCTCGGCCCCATATTCCACCACTTGGGGGAGACAATTGTTTGACCTGATGTTTTATTGTCCGGACCGAATCTGATCTTGACGTAATTTTTAATTGCTGCGCGATCTGATTGTTTTAAAATCCACACAGGGAGGATTATAGTTAATAATTTTACAATAACAACATAGAGCTATGAAATAAGATACATCGCACATTTTTTTTTCTTGCTACTTTGTATGAATCCAAGCCGCGTTCTTCAAACAAATTCAGGTGCTCTAATTCCACCCATTAAAAAACAAATCAAAACGAGAACGTGATGCATTAACAAGACACGAAAATCCGTTTTAGTAAACCTGCAGGGCATCGACAGTTAAAAGGTGTCCGATCAATTGCCGTGCACTACATAAGGAGCGCATCGAAAAATTTCTCCAAGGGTATCACATGATTCGTGAATATTACACGCCGTAATGGACTGATCACCATAAATTACGCATCCCATTATGCAAAAGTCCGGTAAAGCGGTATGGCATTACATCTGCGAATCGGGCTGGCTGGAAAACGCAGAATTATTGATTATTAATCCGGGGAAGAGTATCGGGTGCCTAATAACACACCTCCGATCTTATAAATATTTATAACTGGTACGCAGACGGACTGCCTACGTGAAATACATTGTGGTGTAATTTCTTTATCCAATCAAATTGTTATGGGCTGCAATTAATGTGAAAAGCGGTTTACTTTGTTTTTTTTTATCGTAATATCGCATTTAATTTGATTCATTGCGACTAATTAGAAGAGTATTAATAGACTTTCTGAAATGCATGGTTACTTCGATGCAGAAAAAATAGCAGCAAAATATTAAAAAAAAAATAATTAAGAAAAGTTTATGTATTTTGAATTGTAGATTTTCTACTTCGTTCTAAAGTAATGTTAAGTAAAATGAAACAAAGATGATTTTTTGCAGTTAGAAAAAGGGATTGATCGAATTTTATTGATCATTGCCAAAAATAAAGCAATATGTATTTAAACGGACTTACCGTTAATAAACAATAAACAATAAACAATAAAAACAATAAAATTGTTCTTTGTTTAATTTCATTGTAATCTAAAGTAATGTTTTAAATTTATTAATATCTAGGTTTTAATTTTCAAACCCGGCTACTTCAAATCAAAAACTTTTAAGATTTTCAGGTCGTAATTTGAAGTTTGTTCCCAGAGTCTGAAAGGAGCACTGGAAGTAGAATCTACCTAAACAGTTTTAACCTCTCGTAATTTAATTTTTTTTTCAGTGAGTTTAGAATTTTCCACTAAAATTAACTTTTCTTCCTTCGAATTTCGATGTTATTTTTTCTCCAAATTAATCTAAAAACATCAAGAAAGATTCTTGTAGATGCATAACATATACAGAAAAAATCTCAATGAAACAGAAGAGTCCAATTCTAACACTTCTGTATCAATTTTATCGATCCCAAACAATTAGTCACGACCAATAAAAAACATCCCTCGCAAATTGCGCGCCTAATAACCACTCGAAAATACAATACAACCAACCGAATCAAAAAAAAAAAATAGTTGTGAGCCCATAATGCGGAAAAAATGCACGCACAATGCCCGCAAAAACGCAGCCTCTCTCTCCGACGCCCAGCGGCTTTTCATCAGATAAAACTGTCGCACAATCAAACCCCAAAAAAGAAACAGCGTCCGTAAAGTGGTGAATTAATGTTAAACTTCCCCCTCGCGGTAATTCCATTGTCGTTTTCGGAAAACGGCCCCTCGCATTGTTGCGGCCCACTCTTTTGTCGGAGCCTGTTGACCGATAAATATTTATCCGGACGTTACTTCCGAAACTCCTATAAAAAAAGAGAGAATGAATGAATGAATAAATAAATAAATACAAACCCGTGTTTTTTCTTTCTGATTTGTTGTGGGGAAGAAAATACGCTAATTTTATATTCATGAAACATAATTTATTAGGCGTATCAATTATAAAGGTGTGGTTTTTAGATATTTTTTTTTATTATAACTAAATTCCTGATCTAACCTAAATAACCTCTCATAACTTCAGTGATTCCATGAGTTTAGAATTTTTCATCTGAACTAACTGTTCTTCCTTCGAATTTCATCCAAATAAATCTAAAAACAGCCACGCTGACTCTTATAGATGTTAGAATAAGCGCTTGATTGCCATAGTAGCATAGACTAACCTTACCTAAGCAGTCTTAACTTCAGATATTTTGCTAGTATAGAATAAGCGCCTGATTGCCATCGTAACATAGACCAACCTTATCTAAGCAGTCTTAACTTCAGATATTTTGCTAGTATAGAATAAGCGCTTGATTGCCATCGTAACATAGACCAACCTTATCTAAGAAGTCTTCAGATATTTTGCTAGTATAGAATAATCGCTTGATTGCCATCGTAACATAGACCAACCTTACCTAAGCAGTCTTAACTTCAGATATTTTGCTAGTATAGAATTTCCCACTAGCGTTGAAAATTAAACGCTGGTTGAAAATCCGTCGATTTTCCATCCATATAAATCTGAAAACAACCTAAGTCATCGTAATGTAGACTAAGCTATCATCTTATAACTTCAATTATTCTGGGAGTTTAGAATTTTCTATAAAAATTGACTTTTCGTCCTTTGAGTTTCGATGATTTTTTTCTTCTGAGTAAATCTGAAGCAACCACAAAGGCTCTTATAGATGTTAGAATGAGCGTGTGATTATGAAACCTAAGCCATCGTAATATAGACTAACCTAACCTTGTAACTTTAGTTATTCCGCGAGTTTAGGATTTTTCAGCAAAATTAACTTTTCTTACTTGAATTTCAATGATGTTTTTTTTCCTCCAAATAAATTTGCAAAACAACCATAAATACTCTTTAAATGTTAGAAAGAGTGTGCGATTTTTATTTTGCTAGGAAAATTATCATTTCAGGTTCGAATTGATAAGTTCCATTTACATGGAGTTTTATGGGAACGGTTTAAGAATTGAATTGATTGGGTGAGTTACGTGCAGATCAAATGTAATTGTTAAAAAAGCACTAATAACCTTTCTTCACACTTTTAAGTGTGTGAAGTAATTGATAAAAAAGCACTAATAACCTTTCTTCACACTTTTAAGCGTGAAGTGTGAAGAAAGGTTATTAATGCTTTTTTATCAATAACGGTTTAAGAGATTGACGCTTTTCGACGTGACGTTGATTAAATTAAGATAACTTTCTCCATACATGCGACAGGATATTGTAATTTAAAGAATAAGATTTAGAAGGGATTTATATACATTTTACCTAAAATCATTAAAATGGAGTTATTGTGCTTGTTTATAAAAATTCCCAAAGTTGGACAATTTTTTCGTTCAATTTTCAAAGACCAAATTTACACACCTGCTGTACAAAAACGATTCGCTTCACATTGCTTAAATTTACACAGTTTATGCTCCCATTCATTAGGAACATTTTGGTATATTTTGAAGTTATTTCCACGAGCTTCCAATTATTTTATTAACTTTATTGCGAAATACTCATTACAGACAAAATTAATGACAAAAAAATAAGAATACAGAATTTGTAAAGTTTCTCAGTATAATCTTCTTTATGTTGGTTATTGGTTGTGGAGATTTTAATTATTTAAATAAAAATGGTTTTCTTCTCTCCTTGTTATTGAACAAGATACTGAAGATGGAAACATAGTTTCCGAAATAAAAAAAAATAAAAAAAACATAAGTAGGGGAAAGAACAATATTTTTTATTTAAATAATTTCTTTCTTTCTTTCTCTCTTTCTTTCCTACTTTCTTTCTTTCATTCTTTCTTTCTTTCTTTCTTAATGTTATCCTCTTTTATCCGAATTGGGTGTCGATGTTAAATAATTATTTAATATATATAAAAACTAATACATACTTAAGAATTAATTAGTTTACATTAAGAAAAATCGCTAATAATAAATAAGCTAAGAAAACCTAAATATCCAATATCACGCAACTATTAAAGCGAACGAAAATTACGCAGTGATTAGCAGCGTTTAGGGTCCGTCCGGGATTGTGAAAGAGGGAAGGGCGGGAAAGAGGAGGGTTCGCAGCCCTTGTCGAGTGTGGGAACCTGCTAGATTGGTGAAGATCTTGACTTCCGCCAGATCAAAGCTTGATAAACGGAAGTAACGTTAAACTTGTTAAAAAGAAGGGGAGGATAATAGCGTGCACCATTCATTCGAGTTGCTTAATTGTTAATTGCGCTGGAAGTTTTGTGGAAAAGGAAAATTAATTGTCTCTTGTTGTATGGGCCAATTGTTATTTTATAACAGAAATTTAAAATTTCATTGAATATATAAATATTTTATTACAAATATATAATATAATATAATATAATATAATATAATATAATATAATATAATATAATATAATATAATATAATATAATATAATATAATATAATATAATATAATATAATATAATATAATATAATATAATATAATATAATAATGCTTACATCATCCAACAATGCGGACTTTGACAATAACGTTAGCGATCATGACGATTAGATAGACAACGACAAGAACGAGACATAGACAAGCTGAAAGACCTCTGGTCGATAGCCGATTCATCATCTACAGAATATAATTCTAATTTTTGTATATTATTGTACACACAGTTCTGTTTTCATAATTTTATTATTTATTAAACATTATTTTAATTGATTACTTGCTGTTCTAAAAATAAACATTAAAATGTATCAATTAACTCGCCCCTTAATACACATCCACACATACATTTATTATTATTATTCCCTATGATTGAAGATAATTGCAAAATATTATACACAGCCTCGGAGTCGGAGTCGGAGTCGAGGGCAGCGGCACAAGCACGCGAGTAAATTAATTCTAACTTATATTATTAAACATTTTGTTTTGGTTTCCTCTCTTTTTCTTTTTTCATTTCCGAGCGGGAGCAAAAAACGAAAATTAAGATCCCCGGTGAAATTGTGCATTTACACGCAACGCGTTGTTGCTATATAATTACACCATGGAATTGGTGCATAATTAAAACTGCGTTCGCTCCGTATTTAGAGTTCGTTTTTGTTGTTTCTGCTCATAGGAAGATTCGTGCTCTTCGCAGAGTACTTATTGCTGGTTTCTTTAGTACTTGGAGTCGTGGGGGGATTTAAATCGTGCTAGGTGTATATGGTTGAGTGATTAAAAAAAAAACATGGTTTGATTTTTATTTTCATTTTACTAAAGATACAGTAAAACTTTAAATAGTATCAAAGGCTTTAAAATATAATAGAAAAAGTGTGTAGTTGGTCCCTACCTTAAATACAAAAAAATAAATAATTTTTATATATTTTAAATCCTTAATGAAATTTTAAATTCTCAATTTAAATTAAATTCGTAATTATTTAATAAAAATTAAATAATTACGAATTCGTAATTATTTAATTTTTATTAAATAATTACGAAGAATTACTCGGTTAAGATGGTTAAAATTGACCGAGTGTTATTTTTCGAGGTTCTAATAAAAAAAAATTATAATGGTAACATGTTTATTTTAATTACCCCATACATTATTGAATAAATTAATGTTTTCGGATTAACATTTTAATTCCACGAAAATGAAACGGCCGCTAATTTCTGTGCGCGGGGCGCAACATAAATCCGTCTGTCAATACGGCCGGTATTAAGTGGCACCAACAATGGCGTAATTTAACCCCCCTCGTTTATACGTAATGAGGGGTTTGCTCCGTGAAGCGGTCGACCACCCTTTCGAGGTACTCTGCTGCCTCGGTACAACACTGGTGGCATACCACTGACTGCTCGCTCGTCCGTTTTGTTCCGAGACATTCCCGGTGCACCGTTTAGTATGCGCACGGGGTATGGCAGGTATGATAATGACGTACCTCGTGGCGAAATATGATTGATACACTTCGATGTTTATCAGTGGCACTGGCGGTGAGCGCCTTTGTCGGGGCCGGACATTTTTGCAGACGACGGGGAAACTTGTTTGTCTTGGTGTTCGCTTTATGTATGGACACAATCAATATCATTAAAATATCTAATAATTTCATCCTATAAGGTAAGGCGCAATTTTGTCTAATCACCAATATTATTTATTGGCAATTTCATTGTTCACATTTAATGAAATGTTCAGCCAGCATTCATCTAGCGTATGGATAACTAGTGATGGCCATTTCTTATCAGACTAGTGTGTTCCATCTGCAATACCTTGATGAAGGTGGCGCTTGCGTCGTCTTTAATTCATTATAATTTCATTGTTAGATCTGGCAAATCGATCACTGTGGAACAGTTCAAAACATTTGAACCGGTTCAAAACTGGTCCAGAACAATTTAAAGCGGTTCGGTTTAAAATACATGGACCATCCACGCTTATAACTTGCTTGTTTTGGTTACGAACTGATTCAAATATATTAATGTTATAAAACTGTTAATTTACATATAGTGTGATTTTTTTTAAATGAGTATTCAAAATTGACGTTTCATGAATTTAGTCTGTAAAAAAACTTGTCTGTTTTAGGTTAGGGTAATATTGACCTAACCTAAAACACACAGTTTTTGCTACTTCTGTAAATGTTAAATGACAAATAGGTCTCTACAGGGGATTCTTTAAAGAGTACAGTGGGCATAAATGGGTTAAAGAAAAGTGAGCGTACAATCTTAATCCGGCCCACGCCCTCAACAAACTGATGACCTTGATGAACAAGAACAGATACCGTACCGATTTGACAAAGGTTGCCCTCCGTAGGGCCAGTGCTGTTCTCAGGTCACAGAAGCCTATTGCTGCTAAGAAGCCGAAGGCTGCCAAGAAGCCAGAATAAGCGTCTTATATGTTAAGTTCTTAATTAATGCTGAGGAATATCAGTAATTCCTATAAAATAGTAAAACTTTTAGAACACATGGTTATAATAGAAATAAATTGTATAAAAAAATGTAAATCAATCATTCTATGAGGAAATTTTAAAAAAATGTATAACTGATATAAAAATTGCTTATTATTAATTAATGCAGACATACCTATTTTACGGAATAACTGAAGACATTAGTAATTTGCATTGAAAAAAAAAAAGTTAAAAAGTTTTTTTCTTCTATCTTTTAAAAGTTTTAAAAATGCAAAAACCACTTTACATTCATTCAAACCGTACAACAAAATTTGATTAAAAAAAAGAGCGTAAATGTTTATTTTTCATTGTTACAAAAAAACAAATAACAACAAACGAATCAACCACATATTCCACAGGTCCTTTGATGTGCACACAGGAGCGTAAACACAAGCGGGGAAGCGCAGACACGTGAGTATGATAGAATTAAGGGATAATGGGTCATCCGATACGGAGCTTAAGTTCCGCAGACAACGTCCTCATTGTGTTCGCTCGACGGGGAAAATAAAATACAGCAACAACAAAAAAAAAATAATGGTAAATGGTAAACTCCGGGCCCTCGCGCACAATACACCAATAAACGGCTTGTCGTAGCCTCCCCACGTACGCGTGTTGTCCGCGCTGTTCATCCTCTTTACAAACAGGAACATCAACATTCCTAATACGAGCTATTCAATAACTTCGGCTGCACGCAAGGAAAGTATTAAGGGATGTGTACTTTTAAATTTACCTTTCAAAATTGATATTTAAAGAATTTAGATGAATGCTGGCTGAAACAACGAACAACGAAAAGGAAATTCACATTTATTTCATTAAATGTGAATATCCTTTTCGTTGTTTTCGCCTTCATTTAGTGGACGAAACAATGATTTTCGGTCATCTACCTTGTAGACCCAAATCGTTGATGATGCCACTTGAAATTAGGCAATAGGTGGCGCTTGCGTCGTTTTTAATTTATTATGATTAACAACTGTATATAAATTCGTCGATGATGCTACTTGAAATTATGCAAAAGATGGCGCTTGAGGCGTTTTTAATTTATTATGATTAATTTAGTGTGTTTTAGGATGAACTATTTCGACTCAATCATCTTCATCCGATCTTCAAGGATCGATATTTTCGGCTCAAATTTTAAGGATTGAATATTTCGGATGAAATCATAGCGATTCGAATATGTGTTTAAAAAAATCGAAAAAATCAAATATTTTCATTCGAATTACTAAAACTAGAAACGATTGATATGATAAAAGAGACAAAAGTGGAAACAATCAACCTGATTGGGACAACAAACATCTTTCGGGATAGGAGTAAAAAAAAAAAAATGATATGATAAACCAACAGTTTTCAAAATGAGTAAATATTTTCATTTAACTTTTTAAATAATTGCAATGTTGTCTTATACTTAGAATTTTATTTCCTATCAGAGAATAAATATTACTACAATTATTTAAAAAAAAAACCTCGACACCCAATACGGGTAATAGAGGATAAGATTAAGAAAGAAAGATTTAAAAAAACGATTTTTAATATAATTATTTTAACTTAAATGAATTTCATAATTATTTTAATATTTCGAACTCCAGCGGCGCCTGCCGACGCGACTTCTGGCTGCCGCACTTTCATGTTTGTTATTCATTTACAAATATGGAAGAGGCATTACTGCTAGAAATTTTAATAAATGTCTGGAAGCTGCTATATATTTCCCCCCTGATTTTTTGATATGCTAATGCTTCCTTAGCCAGCTGAATATTTCTGGATTTGAAGAATGTGCCTACATAAAGTAACTCGATGCGAGTATTGAATATATTTGCACGTAATTGATTTTAGAAAATGATTTATGATTTTTAATAAACGAATTTTATATATTAATGAAAAAATATATATACATAAAAGTCGAACAATTTAGTAAATAGTTTTTAATCACTATAGCAGGATTAAAATATAATTATAAATCTCAAGTCAAACTGTTCAGCAGTAAATTTATTTATTTATTTTTTTAATAAAAATGATTTTTGCATCATTGAGCATGTATAATTTAAATAAATGGTTAGATAAAAAAATATGTTAAATGGTTAAATAAAAAAATATGTTATTAGAAATCATATGCGGTTTCAATTACAAGCGATTTATTCTGGTACAAGAGCCCCCCTAGTGCCAACTTGATTCACAACGAACAATGTGTATAAGTTGTAGCAGGTATCGTCTTAGAATCATTAGAGATTCTTTTCAGTTGTAACATAATTCTTAAAGTTTTTTTCAAGTCTGGTACAAGCGATACCAGCTTGCATTCTGTAGTTTATGGATGAATAGATAATTACATTTCCACCAATGATAATCACTGCACAAGTGGAAATGGAGCCAAAGGAATTGTATGCTAATCTGAATCATAAATTCCGATAATTACTCTATTTTAAAGCCTAAAAATTTCCCCGGGGACAGATAAAATAGAGTTATAAAATCCCGGAGAATTCGCCATACGCGTACGCGCCCGAGCGCGGAATGCAATTTGCATTCGAAAGTGGTCAAGTCGGCGCTGTGTGCGCGCTCTTTTTTTTTTCTTCACCGCAGCGATTCAGCAATTAATAAAAATCCTCGGATCAAATCAAACCCCGTTTCGTTTGATTTCATTTCATTTCGATTTGAATCTGATGTGAATCGACATCGGCGTGCGGGGATAAGCCGGAACGCTAATAGATTTCGTTCTTTTTGCGTCGCGATGGGCAGATGCGCCACTTCAACGTCAGCTCGCCGCATCCTTTTGACTTATTTTCCTTTTTACGGCGATCTCCTCCTCTGGCTTCTCCTGCCCGGCTGCCAGCGGGGGCATTAAAAGTCCGGAGTTACCGGACGGGACTACCACAATGTTGAAACGGTCGCGATGGTCAAGGAGGCCACTTGCACTCGCACACTTGCTTCTAGAGATCGTATCGCGGGGATATGAAAAGGTTAAAACCATCCACATGCGCTGCGTTATTATAATTTCTTTATTTTTCACCGGCTGCTAATACGAGATAATTTGATTTTAAACCCTCGCCTTTGCTGTAATTACACTCCGGTCAAAGGTCGGATTTACTTTAAGGTTTCCATATGCCAGTCCGGTAATCTCATGTGCAACCACTTGTCTTTAAATAGAATACATTTAAAAATAATATTCCAATTTAATAATAATATCATAATACCTGACAAATCAAAATAACTCGAAAAAATCTGAATCTGGCTAGCCAGTCCTAATTTACGGATCCATCGATTATTGTAATTCCGATCTAATACCTCGCATGCTACGAAAGAATATTCTGCTGAACAGCAATCATGTTGAAACGAAATGTCCTGTCGCACTTCTGAACGTACTTCTTCTATCAACCTTGGTAATACTTCTTTAAAAATGTTTTGATATGTGTGCTATCCACAATTATGTTAAATTTAAAAAAATAATTAATTTTTAAATTCAAATTAAACTTAAATTTTGTTATAAACAAACATAACGTTTCAATAAAATCGTATATATTTATATCCATACAATCAGATTCTTGAATAAAAAAAGGGGTTCCAATTTTAAATTCCAGTCCGCTCCATCAACAAATTCTATACCAAATTATTTAATCAAATGCAATTTTGGAGAATAAATTGATGATAATAATAGGAATCGTAAAATCTGTTTAAAAATAAATTATTAATATTAACATACCTTAATAGAAAAAATAACTTCCAACCCATTCCTGGTGAATCGAAAACCAACTCACCTCCACCACTCACTAATTACCACTTGTTCATAAACAAAAATAAATCGCGTTTTTAATTATTAATAGTTTCTAACGTTAAAAATTAAACCGGAATAGTGAACACTGCGCGTTTTCGGACGACTGAATCGAAATACAAGAGCGCAATTATCGCAAATCAAGAAGAAAAAAACGATCGATGGACTCACTCCGAGAACGCATTCCTGAGATAAGAAGATTCGTTGTACCTGGATCCTGGCGCACAGCCAAGAACGTACCTATTTAAATTGTTGTATTTTCAATATTATCGCGTATTAAAATAATTACAGCTTAATATTTATTTACTCTTTTTTATTCTCATTTATCCCGTGGTAAAAAAAAATATGTATGAATTATGATGTATTTTAATTAATACACTTGATTATTCGTTTCACTAAATTATTTTATATTTGTGTTCGCGTAACTTTCACAACTAAATAAATTAGTTGTTCTGGCACGGCCTACTTTGATTAAAAATTCTATACCAAATTTGTATTTGAGATTAAATATCTCAAAAACGGTAAATAGTAGCTATGTAATATGTTATATAAAAAATGAAGAGTGATTAATTTTCTATTAAAATAGTATAAAAAATATAGGGTGTCCCATTTAAGTAAAAAGAGAAAAAAATCATTTTGCGTATTGCTTCACCTTGTATATAAAAATTTGTTTTAAAGGAAAAAAAGAGTATTTCATTTATTATTAAGTATTTTTGCATTTGTATAGCGTTGACAGAATGTTTATTTCATTTTTCATTATTGAAATATTAGGCTCTAAACATCTATCGATTTCAACATTCATTTGTTTATAACTTTTAAACTACGAAAAATTGACCTATTAAATCTTATATAAAAAATGATTATTTTTAAACGTAGAATCGAAAATCTTCATAAAAAATATATCATTCCATTTAAAAAAACATATGTTTGATACGTCACGTGATTATTGGACACCTTGTATATATGAAACTAATTTTAAAATGTGAATTTTGACAGTAGCTACTAATAATGTAAGTAACATTTTTTTGTATATTTCTTTATAACTGAGATATTGGACTTCATCGTAATCTTGCGCCACCCTGTATATATATAATTGTTTTTATTTTCGCTCGGGTCAACAGATTTGATTCTAATTAAAAAATATTGAAAGAATATTAAAAACCGCTTTAGGGCTAATTTAACTATTTGGATCTCTTAATAAGATTCCATACTATCGCCGATAGCAATTGTTTGTATTTTCTGCTCCGTACAACCCTTCCACAGCATCCTCAATTTCTGTTATTTTCGCTTGGGTCAACAGATTTGCCTCTAATTAAAAAATAATAAAAAAATATTAAAAACCGCTTTAGGGTTAATTTAACTATTTGAATCTCTTAATAAGATTCCAAACTATCAGCCGATAGCAATTGTTTGTATTTTCTGCACCGTACAACCCTTCCACAGCATCCTCAATTTCTGTTATTTTCGCTTGGGTCGACAGTTTTCACTCCAATAAAAAAATCATAAAAAATATATAAAACTGCTTTAGGGCTAATTTAACTACTTGGATCTCTTAAAAGGTTCCAAAGTATCAAACAATAGCAATTATTTGTATTTGCTGCACCGTAGAACCCCTACGCAGCACCCTCAATTTGAGTTATTTTCGCTTGGGTCGACAGATTTGACTCCAATTTAGAAAAAAATCAGAAAAAATATTGAAAACCGCTTTAGTACTAATTTAACTAGACTTAACTCTTAAGAAGATTCCAAACTATATATATATATATATATCTTTATTTAGACTATATACATAATTTCAACAATATAAATAATTAGGTGTTAGTCTGTATGGGCTATCGATCAAAGGTCTTTCTGCCCTGTCGTGAATTTATGATGTAGTTAAAGATAAATCTATGCTCGCTAGCTTTAATGCATATTATTTTAAAATTAATTAAACGATTTTTAAACAACATTTAACATTATTATCATCTGTATTTGTGTTGGTGTATTTCTTTTTAATGTTTGATGTAGGAAGGGTGTTTCCCATCGACTCAATTACACAGTAACCATAGCCGCCCGGATCTAATCAATAGAGATTTAGCCGTTCGTCACCCCTTCGCGACACCCCCTCTTCAAACCGGCAAACGCCCTTTGATTGCGACATTGTCTACTGTTTATACACCAATCAGTGCCCGATGCTCCATTTAACGACTGGAAAATCCGCGGACGATATTTCATCCACGCCGGTTGACGTCTGTGGGAAATCCTCTCTTGTCAAATTAATACGTAATAGAACACTCGAAAGCTAAACATGGAATATATGGAGTATTAAAAAAAATGTAGTCACTAAAATAAATTCAATGTGATATGAACCAATTGAACCAGTGTTTTTTTTTTATTAAAACTTAAATTAATCTAAATTAAATAAAAATGATTGGAAAATAATTAATAAAAGAAGAAATAATTTATTAATTATTTTCAAATTAAATAAATAAATTATTTTATTTAATTATTTTTATTTAATTAAATAAAAATAATTTGAAAATAATTAATAGGTTGAAAAATACACTTGATTTGTTTCACTATTTATTATTTTTAATGGTAATATTATAAGTACAATTTGTAGCATTATTAATTTGAAGTGAAGAAGAATTTATATTACTATTAGTATTTAAATTTGGAACATTTAAAAAACGTTGCTTTTTCAGCTTTGCTAAGATGCAACAGAAAATGTATATTGTATAATTCAATGTTCGGCATGGGTATTTGCCCGGGAATTAGTTGTTTCAATAGATATTTGTATTTTTGTATAATTACTTCGTAAGTTCTAAATGCAGATCAAATGGAAAGAAAGTGGTTAAGTAATTAATTATTTTCTTTTTTATTCTTTTATTTTTTTTAGAAGTAATGCAAATTGAACCTCTTGCAAACAATAAATATAAAAGTTATAGATTAATTATTTTCATATTAATTTATGATAAAGAAGTCGGCGTTCCAAGAAACTAAAGGTCGTTAACTGATATCTATTTCCTTCGCTCTATATACTCGATTTATCTTAATGTCACGTGAAATTAATTAATACATCCAGCGACAATCTGAATCCTCGCCGAATATTAATTACACATCCACAGCTCATTACTCATACCTTCAATAAGTGAAATATGCGTTTCGATTAATTACTCGCTTCTTTTATTCGGTTGAATTATTTGTATGCACAGGGAGTAATTAGATTTTCCCTGGCGGGAACATGAGGAACGAGGGCCTTGTTTCAATTAAGCCGGCTCTATAATTATTCGCCAATAATAAATTGTGATCGCTTTAAATAAGCTAGCCAGGCTGTCCGGGAACGAGTTGTTGCGTTTTATTATCAAGACCGTTAGCAGAAAAACGGGTATGTCTAGCGCGTGCACATAGACCAGCGCACACGTGACTTGTAAATAGCAACAACTAGAAAAAAAGGAGTATCATCCTTATCACCTGTACCCTCATGCCCTGGCACACGCTCGTAATTATATCATTAAACATCAACTAACTACCACACAAAGGTGCACACTTTTGCGCTGTTGCCAGGGCAGGGAAAAACCGACTTGGAAATGAAATATGTTCGTATTTAAATAAACCAGCAATTTTGGATTAAAAGCCTGGGATTAGTGGTGATTGCGGCGCATCACCGCAGGAAGCAATCAATAATTTAATGTGGAAAAGGATCAACAAGAAGGGATTCGGCTGGCTCCTCGCGTCTTGCCTGGATGCGAGCGCTCCGATGATTTATCTGTGTCTAGAAAACCAGTTGTAAGGAGTTGTCCTAGCGGCCAGCGCGAGGGTACTTAATGACGCAATAACTGTTAATCAGACGCGCGCGTGACAAAACTAGGCAGACTCGCGCTGCTCCGCAGCAGACTCACGCTAGACACTTGTTCTAGGTCTCTAGGTTAGATAAATTCCATCTAGTCTAACTCAACAATGACGCATTATCAACCAACATGATACCTTTACACCATTTCCAATTTCCAACTATAATCAACATTACTACGCTGTAGTTCCTGTAGTTCAGGTTATCATCAATCTTATCCAGTTAAGAGAAGATTGATGATAACCTGAGGGCTGCAATGACACTTTAGTATAGAAACGATTAAGGGAATAAGTATAAAAAAAACTTACGATTTTAATAATTTATTATTGATAATTGGAGCATACACAATTTTGAAACCGGATGAGATCTTTGAACTCTCGACTCATTCTTCTGTATTTCATGGGGTTTCTGCCAAAAAAATCCTCTTCTAGAAACTCGACGTTTCTAAAAATGTATATTATTAATCATAATAAATGAAAGACGACACAAGCTCCATCTATAATTATTATTGGCTAGATGAATTTAATTTATTAAATGTATAATTATCTGAATATATAAGATTAAACAATTTAAATTATTTCAAAACCCCGACACCAATTGGTAAAAGGGGACATCGATTGTATATATATATATAATTATTTCAAAATCTTTTTTTGCATTTCATTAATTTCAACATTTTTTTTTATAAAATAATTAGCGCGCAAAATGTATTATAAAGAAACAAGAGATATTTTATATTTTTCCTGTTAATCGTCACAATTTCTCACTTATACATAATTCATGAGCGTTTTCTAAATTATTAAATGTGCCCGATAATTTCCATACGGGTATTATTCCAGATAAACAATTGATTAAAAAAGAAGCGCGTACAATGGAGATATCGATTTTTAGAAAGTGTGCAACCGTAAAATATTCGCATATGTTTATTCTTTTTACAATCAGAATCATTCACCTATTGATTTCTTAATAACCATATTTATAATTTAAAAAAAAAGAAGGATAAATAGTAAGGATAGGCTGAAACTGGATAGCCATTTCGCCATATCGTTACATAAAGTCTGAGTGTAAAGCCTGGAATTATTACAATAAAACTTTTAGTAAACGTTTTTGAAAAAAAAAATCCTCGAGTAGGTAAATTTTTATTTTTAATGAGACATATTTTACTGAAATTGTAACTTAAGGATCGTCTTTTGTTTTTGAGATATGACGTAAGGGATTTTTTTTAATGGAAACAATATTTTTTTGTGAAAAAAGCATGTAAATTCTAAGGCCAAATACGATAAAAAAAGTAAATATTCGAAATAATTACGTTTAAAATATGAAGACTAAAAACCTAATAACAATCAAGAGTTTTTAATTAAGATTGAGCTTTGGAACAGAAAAAATCATACGTTTACAAAATGGATTAAAATCCCTGAAAATATATAAAATAAATTGAAGCCATCCTGAAAAACAAACTCCTGATCCTTGTTTCGCAACACATCCCACCAAACCAATTCGGTTTCCTAGAAAAAAGATCCACGACTCTCCCACCTCGAAAACAAAAAATCCGCAATCCTTTTCCTCGACATCCAAAAAGCCGTTGATTCCGTTTGGTATATAGGATTTCTCTATAAACGTCATTCTCTAAATTAAGGTATATTTAGAGACTTACTCATTGATAGTTTTCTTAAGAAAAGATCCCTGAAAATACGCATTCAAAATACCCTCTCTCAACCCTTTTCACCTCAACAAGGTGTTCCACAAGGATCTCTACTCTCCCATTTCCTATTCAACATCTACGTCCACGACATTTATCATCCTGATCCACAGTAGCTAAACCCATCCGCCTATCTTCTGCAATTTGCTGAAGATACGGCTCTAATTCCTCACCATTCCACTCTCCCGAAAGCCCCCTCCACCCTACATATATACAGAGAGGTATATTGAACCGATTAATTTGTGTATGTTTAGTTGACTATTTGGCATATGCGTGATCAGTTGCGTGTTATAGGCAACTTAACACACATACATTAATGCATTTGACTCGCGTATTTTGCAGGTATATATAGGGGAAATGTATACTGATAAAAAAAAAGCTCTCTGTATATATATATATATATATATATATATATATGATAAGTTATAGGGCGCTTCCATTTAGAAGTTATGTTTGGTATAATAAAATTTCATTAGGGTGAAAAAGCAGTTCCAGAAATTGTCTAATTTATGATTTTCTTCTTGTAAACTTTTCTGTATAACTTTTATTTTCAAACATTTTTAATTGTAAAATTTGTTAATTATTTTCATTTTTATGTAAGTATTTCAAGTATGAAATTTTATTTTCATGTTTTTTTTTTTTTAATTGATGAAAAAATAATATAATAATGGAAACAAGCTATGATTTACGATAAGAACAAGTATAAAAGAAACTAGCGTCTAATAGTGTGTGCCGTCGTATAAGGCTGTCGAGGATCTTATCGCGCATAAAATTTAATTAAATGTCCTTTTATATAATTGCCGCTGCTAAATTAGTCACGAGGAATAAATTATTTTAATAGGTTAAACGAGTATCCTTTATATGGACAATAGAATGTGGACAAGATGCGAAATATAATTCTTCCCCGTTTAATATGTGTTGTATTTTATTCGCAACCTGTTCTTGATATCTGCTCATAATTTATGCCATTACTCGTTGGTTCGACCAGAGGCATCGCATCGCGAATCGTAAATACAGGGAGGACGGGAAAAATCATATTTTATTGCCGGTCGCCCTCTATCTGGACTCGGACTCGCCGGGATTTGCCCCAAAGGGCCCCGTTCTAAATACTTTCACTAATCGTCTGATTGCGCTTGGCCATGCTAACAGGATTCTAGAAATAAACGAGCGCAACAACAACAAAAAATAATACGTCTAGGTTATTGCGAACCTTGTTTACAACCACATAAATTTTCTTGTTTTATTAAATCGAAAAGCATATATATCTATTTTTAATTACATTAAACATTGTAATCTTATTTTGAATTAATTTCTCACTTAAACCGTGGTGAAATATATTTAATTAATAGAATCTCCCTGAATGACCTAAGGTCGAAACTAGTCGGAGTAAAAATAAAAAATCAGTGAAACAAACCAAGTATTTTAATCAATGTCTATTCTAATCTTATGTAATGTACAATTAATATAACTATCGATAAGTAAATAATAAATCTGTTGTAGCAAAAGATATTCTAATGTCTTGCTACAACTGATTTATTATTTTCCATCTCTTTCTATTTGTTGTGTAATAGTAAATATTTAAATATATTGAAAATCATAAAATAAACTTGGTTAACAAGACTGTAATCTTTCAATAAGTTGCTCGTAATTAAAATAAATACACTAAAAATCAATCCCAAAAAGGAAAATTATTAACCGTTAAAAGCGAAAACTAATTTAACATGCAGTTTTTTTTATATTTATTTTTCTTGTTTTCCCTTTATTTTCGTTTTCTTTTTCGAAGGGTTTAATAAAAAAATATGCGTAAATTGCCGCGTCACCTTTATTGAATTACCCTGACGGACTCCTCGCGGTACTCAAATAAAATCATCGAGAGAGCAAACGCGTAATTAATTCAGGTATAAATAGATTAAAGTGTATCAATTAATATTCATCACTCGGCATGTTTGCCAGCAGACTCGTTTCGAAGAACGAAATTGATTGTTGGATAACTGTACGTGCGAGTGGATTTATTTAAG
Organism: Philonthus spinipes; assembly: GCA_963082785.1. NCBI lineage: Eukaryota > Metazoa > Arthropoda > Insecta > Coleoptera > Staphylinidae > Philonthus > Philonthus spinipes. The sequence goes on from OY720312.1 coordinate 23,397,037, forward strand.
GATGGTTAACATCAAATTATATATTTAAAAAAATGATCCGGAAAAATCAAAATAATTAGAAAAATAGGCATTGTACAAAAAAAAAAAACTTTACGAGACCAAAATATCCAAAAAGAACATTATCCTGTTCTAAATTCAGCCCCCTACTGAATCTTCAGTGAGTGCGACGGGGGCGATTTTTTTTTTGAAATTTTAATTACATTAAACTTGTAAATTAAATTTATTTGGTTTTACTTATGTTTATTTTAACTTCGATTAGTTTCAGCTTAATGCCATTATCAAGAATAATAAGATGACAAGTAAAACTAAACCAAGTGAATTTAATTTATAAGTTTAATTTATTAATTTATTTATTAATTATTTATTTATTAATATAAATTTGAGCCTCCTCGCCCTATGGAAATCCCATGAAAATAAGTGGGGGGGGGGGGGGTGTTTTTAAAGCGTTTATATTATTTTAGCAATGTTTTACCAAGTGATTAATAAAAAAATGTCCGGTATTGTAATTTAAAATTGGAAACCCAATCTTTTATTCAAAAATCGGATTCTGGCGATAAAAATACATACGATTTTATTGAAATATAAATAATTTAATAGTGTATGTTTAATTAATTTCTCACTTAACCCGTGGTGAAACATTTTTGAATTAATTCAGGATGATTTAATAGTTTGTTTTTTTAAGTTAAATAATGTATTATAAAAAAACAGTACAAAAAATATCATCATCAAGCTAGCTGATGTAATTTAATTTCTATAAAGCTAAAAGAACCCCGACACCAATTGGTAAAAGGGGACATCGATTATATATATATATATATATATATATATATATATATATAAAGCTAAATTCTCTCCTCCAAAAAAAAACAATCCTACTCGAATCGTTCCTCATTCAAGCATGTAAATAGTGATTTATGCACACTCGCATCCTGTTCAAAGGATGTTTCCACATTTATTATTTTTTTTCTTCATCTTTATCTTTTTCTTTTCTTTATTTACACCTATCACATTCAATATGGAACACGGTCTGCGGCGCTCGCAATCATCTTCGGCTTAATTAAGAACAATAAGCGCAACGGAACGTTTCTATAATTTATGCGCCGGGCATTTGCATGCTTCAATTTCAATAAACCGGCCGTAAATTTACGTTATTGATAGTTATTATGATCGCGGTCCGGCCAGGGGGTGATTAATTGTAAATTCTTCGACGCCACACACATACGTTAATAGTGACTATAAAAATAATGCTAAATCGAAAGAATAGTTAGTTGATTAGAAAAAAAAAGATAATATGAGTCTATGTCTATAAAAATAACGCTTGAATAAATTAAAGGAATTGAGTCAGTACAAATAAATTATTCAGATCTGATTGTGATCTTTTATAGTTTCAATAACTCTAAATAACTTCAAGATATAAAAAATCGATGTTCTTCACAATACTGCCTATGTTATTAATGAAGAGCAGGAATATAATGGGTCCACAGTGCGAGCCCTGAGGTACACCAGATGTAACACGAATTACCTTGGATACAATGTTATCAATTTTAACAAATTGTTGCCTACCACTTAGATAGCTTTCGAGTAATTGTGAAGTAATTTAAAGAAAATGATTAATTCCTTAATTATTTTTGAATTCGTTTCTTCTAATTTAATTAAATCTACAATGAAAACATTTTCACAATTATTAATTAAGATATATTTATATATTCGAAAAAAATGAAGATAATAATAATCTTTATTTAATAATAATAATCTTTATTTCAGAGTGTCATTACAGTAATGTACAAAGTGAAATTGTGTCAGTACCTATTCTAACTTACAGACTACTTAATTAAAATAAAAATTTAAATAAAATCGTTGTATTAATATTACAGTTTATTATTGCTTTAATGTTGATATAATATTATTTATGGGGCTGAAAGACCTATGGTTGATAGCCCTTATTTGAAAATATTTTATTTTATTTTTGTATTATGTTAGATTATATACAATATATTATTTACAAATATTTTTTTTTTCTTAGATAATAAAGATTTAGTAATAGTTGTATGATTAATGTATTTTTTTAAAAAATGTATTGATAAGGATTTAAAAATATTTTACTATTCATAAATAAATATGAATTAAAAATGTATGTAATAAATTAGTTTCGAGTAAATATTCCTATTTTTTAGATTTATTTATTGTGCATATTTATATAAATACAATATTTATTAACCATTATAATATAATTAAAAAAATGGCGCACAACAAACAAAGCAAATGTGTACAAATCGTTAATAACAGTCGTTTCGAATCGAAATAAATAAATATTTAATTTTTCCAGCGCGAATCGCGTGTTTGCGCGTCGGTCCGCGCAAATCGGCATTTTTCAAATTTCCACAACCTCCGAGAGCAATTTCCATTGATTTACGCTCGGCGCCGAGGGTAACTGGTATTCGAACTCGCCTCTTTTTTCATCCTCCTCCTTTTTTCTTCCCTCGCCACTAATGACCGTAACTCAATTTTTTTCCTACTCTCTCGTTCCCCGGTTCTTGAGATTAAATCATAAATCGTGATAAGTTGCTACCGTTAAGTCTCGGCGTGCGGTCCCGGGGACGAACCCTTTGGCACCTTTCTCACCTTTGCCTTCATTGGCACACCATCACAATGGACGCCATTCAGATGTCAGACAAAAGGGAGATTAAATGGTTTTTTATTATTATTATGCCCGGCCGGGGGATAATAAAGTGATAATATTTCACAGTTTGATTACGTGCACACGTGGTGAGATCCTTTCTGCTCTACACATCTTCTTTTCAACTTTTTTTTTGTGTGTTGCTGTTGTTGTTGTTCGCGACACTCATCATTGTTTTTTTATATATATAATAAAAAAAAATACCACCCAGAAATAAAAACACAAAAAAAAATATTATAAAGAAAGCTTGCACTTATTCGGGGCTATTCCATACGTAAAATGTTAAAAAGTTTATCGTACTTACGAAACGTAAATCAAAAGTCACAGAGCTAAATGTGGAAATAATTTATTAATTATTTTCAAATCATTTTTATTTAATTTAGTAAAATGTTAAATTTAACGTACACGTTAAGCAAATTTACGGAATAGCCCTGATTGTAGTTTTACAGTAATATCGACGAATTTAAAGAGCTGATGAGCACAAAAGCAATCCGCTGTCTTCCTTCTCAATCAGCAATATTTCATCGGAGTTCAACCTGAAGCAGGCTTACACTTTATTAACGACAGAATATACCATATGATCGAGAACTTTTCTCTTCTAGAGTCCTTTGATTTTTTTACATTTTGTTGGCTCCACTGAATAAAAATTAATAAAACGTCACATGTGTCATTCAAATTCTTCAATTTGTTGAAATAACATAACTTATAGTGTGTGCTTACTTTTATTGCCAACATCGTTTTCTATATAAAAAATTCAAAACACTCTAGAAGAGCAAAGTTCTCTATCATATTTATACATATCTCCAAGATAATTCATTCTCTTTCTATTTATATTCATATCTCGTTACAAAAGCCACTCGAGTCATCCCGGATCCAAGTAAATTAAGATACAAAAAAATCTAAACACACTTAAATAACAACAACTTGTTACCTAAAGAGGAGAAAGGCTATAGAAGGAAAGCGCAATGGTGTAAGGAAGAGTTTGTCATCGATGAAGTCCTTACACGCATAGTGAAAAAAAAACAGAATAATGACCTTTATCGACTAGCAGGAGGAAGTAAAAAGTGTACCACTCTGCCACTCCTGATTTATCCATATTTATATCGATGGGTATAATTTCTTAAAGGAAGCGTTCAAAATGGAAAACTGTAGTAAGTGGTGGATATAAATGAAAATGGATCCCTATCAAGATCCGGAGGGGCAACCCAAACTGCACGGTTGAGGAGATTCAAGAAAACTTCGCCAGACAGTGTGTAATTGAATTAAGAGGGCTAGAGGATACGTTGAAATTTAATAAAGTTTGCCTTCCGGAAAGTATCAATAAAAACCATTGCCGTGCTTCAAATGTAAAAGTTTTGGACATACGTTTATCAGATGTTCAATGGAACAAGTTTGTGTTTGTGGAAGAAATCTACATGAGGGAATGAGCTGCAAGGAAACCACCAGCATAATTGGATAAAAACAAACCATATTGCTCGAGAAATTGTTCAGAATATAAAGAAGAAATGGATTTATAAGAGATTAATATCCAGGAGAAAATTAGTTTATCCGAAGATTTTTTTTCAATTAGGTTACGTGCTATGCAGAAATAGCCAGCCTCCTACTTGATAATCGACCGAGAAGACATGCATGCATGCCCCATCCATCACCACCCGTAATCTCCGCTGAGAAAACCCATCCCAACATCACATCTTCTCAAAACTAGCGAGGGTTTTTGTAGAAGACCTTGTCTTATGAAAATATTGTTCCTGTCCAATACATTGTTATTGCCTCCCATCTTTGTAAATGCATGTGATGGTGTCCTTACTGTTCGTGACAAGACGAAATTCATAAATATCTAAAATTCGCTCAAGCCTTAGGCATAGACGTTGACGAATCAAAAAATCAACTATTGGATGACAAAAAATGACTCGTTATAATACTGAAGACGCAATAGGCAGGTAGATAAAAAGTACTACTTATACGTATCCTGAGCTTTAGATTCGGTAATATACCGTGTAAAATGTGTAATAATGATTCAGGATGATTTAATTGAAATTAAAACACTTGGTTTGTTTCACTTATTTATTTCAATTTCAATTAAAATCATCCTGAATTAATTCAAAAATGTTTCACCACGGGTTAAGTGAGAAATTAATTAAACATATATGTGTAATAATGTTTTGAATGCTTTTTTTCGTAAATTAAATAAATAAATACATTCAATATAAATTTATTTATGATGGTTGTTGATTGTGGAGACTTTAATTATTTAAATAAAAATACTTGTCCTTTCTGCTACTTATTTTTTTATTAAACTAAATATATTTCATTACTGAAGATGGAAACGTAGTTTCCGAAAAATATTTAGTTTAATAAAAAAATAACAATTTTTGTTTAAATAAATTAGCCAATCTATTATAAATGAATCAACGAAATAATCCTATTCAAAATACAAGCGAAGCATCTGTAAACGCCCCGCACAATAGCAATAAACCCCATGCATCGTTTCACACAAACTGTACATCATCACACAACGGCCCCATAATACTGAACCAATTGAACGATTGTCTAACCGCATTTAGCGGGAACGCAACGGTCGCTCCTGAAAACGCAAGAATAACCACTTGAACCACTTCAATCGGGATAATGCGGAAGGAATAACGGGGGGGCTAGAGATTGAAACATATTTATTGTGTTTTTGGTGGGAGCCAGCAATCGTATCTCCGCCGACATCTCTCGGTTTCAGTTTTGTGGAATGGCATTAAAGTCAGTTTTGCTGGAAAAATCGCCCCCCCGCTGCGGATCGGAGCGCCCGATAAAGCAATCGAGGCTCGAATTGGGGTTAATCTGCTGGAAGTAACGAGCTTTCCGGAAATAATAGCCGTATCTTGATTTACAAATCTTGAAGAATGAGATTTTAATAATAGAAAAAAAATGTTCGAATTCAATATAAAGAATTTTGAAAATAATTAATTTATAACAATTAAATAAGTAAATGAAATAAAATTAATTTAAATCGAAAAGAATATTCATTCGCCTGGTCACAGTTATTTAAATAAATTAAATCAACAATGATTTGAAAATAATTAATAAATCAGACAGAAAAACCGATAGTCGATAGATGTTTTTTACTAAAGAATATGAAAATAATTAATAAAAACACTAATTTCTTCTTTTAAATGTATAAACTTTTGCCATTCTCATGGAGTGTGTGTAGAAAGTTGAAAATAAACGTATTTTATTACAAGAAACTACGTGGATTTTTTAAATAATAATACTTATGTTTCAATCATATGTTTAATTCAATTAAATCATCCTGAATGTTTCAATCATTTGATTGGAGAAGATTTATATATTCTGGATGTAATTCATTTGCATTAAGAAAAATTGTAACAAATTATCAGAAACTTAAAATAAATATAAACCAATTCGAACAAAAAGAAAAACATAACAATCGAACCTTCGCAGCAATTAAAAATATTTTTTTTAATAAACCCCAAGTCGCTCTCTCAGTGGGATAATGTTATCTGGACACGGTCTCTCCGTGCATAACTCACAATGTCACATTCGGAAAATAATTGGCCTCCACATTGTGCAAACGGTGTCAGGGGGGGTGCGACGGGAACGACCGCAAACAGATTTCCTAGATTTTTATCAATAACCGTCACAATTCAGACCGCATGCAGGAAGGACCACACAGAGGTGTCGGATATTAGACACGGATTGTTTGTCGCGCCTCGAAAACTCGCAGCAGCAACCCTTTTTCCCTTCAATGAATTCGCCATGTTTTCGAGATCACAATCTGGAGGCGCTGTAAGGGCTCGCTCCTTTTTTTTCTTCGCGTTCACATGCTGATCGTGTCGAGATAGGGCATGGCTAAATAACGGATTATTAAAGCTTGAATTAGACGCAAATTACAAGTTAATCCTTTTTTTTTAGTGCAGTCGAAAACCGGCTTTCGGATTTTGATTAAAGATAATACAAAATAAATAAATATTTATATAAAAAATATATATTAATGTATATTTAATATTTGGTAGTAAAGCAATGTTTGTTTTGAGTTTCATAGATTTATTATAGACACTGCTACAATTGTTTAATGTATATTTAGGTAAATAAGAACTATTGATTTGTTTCAATTATTATTATTATAGTTCAGGATTGAGACATTTCATATACCCTTCTTACAATGATGATGTGAAGTGATAAATTCAAAAACTAAAAGATTAGATCAAAAATACTTCAAATGTACAAAATTATTTATTATTATTCTTACTCTGATACAATGTTATGACCGTAATTTTTATTAGAGCTGAGGAAAAATATTTTTCTAATACAACAAAAATGAAAAATGAATACTCTTTTCCATTTATTTATTTTTTAACAAAAATCTCTTTATGATTAACATAAAAACGCATTTATTCCGCTTATTTACGCAAACTACTGTAAATCGCACACCTACAAACAAAACCAAAAAAAAAAACACTGAGATTTTAATCGGCGGAGGGATCATAAAAACTATGCACACTGTATGTATTAAACATTAATCCTCGAGTGCGTGTACGCATACCTCATGGACACGATTGCGGCGCAGATAGTTGGCCGCGCTTCTTCTTCTTTAGGGTTCTACAAACCCATTCCAAATGTTCATCTCTGATAGCGCCTTTCGTTTTCGCTCATATGTTTGCGTTTTTCACCCTTCGGACATTGTGTCTGAGCGTTTCAGGCGGACTCCGCCGTTTTTTACGTTTATTGCTTTCGGTAAAATATTGCAGATTTTCACCGTTGATAAAAACCGAGCGTTGTAAAGTCTTCCGACGCATCTTGATGTTGATGTCGTTATTGGCTAGACTTAATGCATGGTAATTAATTATATCTATTTTATACAACAAAACAGAGGTGAATAATATGGATTTTTCTTTTATAGCTCTAGCAATGATTCTTTAAAAGAAAATAATGACTACAGTTTCAACAATTTTAAATTACAATTTCCAACCTAAAAAGAGTCACTTTTAGTTTGACAAGAAATTGCATTAATTTTTTGTCAAACTAAAACAAATCAATAAAAATGGCAAAAAACATAATAATAACCAATAGTCATGAATTTATCCAAAATTGAATATTAATAATTAATTGTATATTTTTAAATTAAAATAATATTCTCTTGTTAAAAATTATAAAGTACAGATACAAAAGATTAAAATTAAACAATAATTTATATCATCAAACAATTGTACAATTAGAAATTACAAAATATAATAAAGGGCGAAAAGACCTCTGGACTAGGCAAATCACAACCAAGCTACTACCACAGCTCATCAAGTCTTCTTTTCTTTTTGTTCTTTCTTCACATAAAAAGAATCCATTGTTGTCCCATTTTGGACTATCGATTCTAGAATGTCGTCATATTTCTTCTTCCTTACGGGACGTACGTTTCTTTTTTAGCCAAGATCAATAAATAATTATTCTACTCATTTATTTAAATATATTTTAAGCTTCTATATATTTTCGAATTCAATCCATAGTTAAATAGATTATAAACCGATGCTTCTACAATGCAAAGCACTTTATTTTCAGCGCGCAGCGACGCGACGTACGTTCCTTTTTTTTTTGTTTATTTTCCGGTTGTGCCCTGAGATATAATTTATATGCGCCAGCCGACAAAAGTCGGAAAAAATTGTAGTTATCCTAGAAATAAATAAGTATTGTATGGCTCGTGCCGAGCCCGCATGCTAGCGGAAAAACTGCATTTTGATAAGTGCGCGCAGCTTGTGCTCAGCTACAGGTGCTACAGTTGGCCGGCCGCGGCACGTACCACAATCGCAAGGGCGCGCTGCCGTTGCCGCCACCTTGATAAGTCGATAACTGTTCTAATTCGATTCCACATCAATATGTTAATCGAGTATTGTGTTTTTTTTTGTTGTTGTTGTTGCGGTTTTCGGACGTGACTGGGTCGGTTTGTCGAAAATGTTCGACTGAAAATTGTCTTTTTCATCTAAATTCAAAAATATCTCGAAAACTGTGGATGGGGTATATTTTGTTTTTTACATATTCTGAAAGAGGGAGGTTTAAATAATATCCCCACAAAGTTTCATAAAGCTACAGCACAAGAAAAATAAATTATGATTTTTTACATTTCGAACACACAGAAAATCGTCTTTTTCATATAAATTCGAAAATATCTCGAAAACTGTGGATGGAGTATTTTTTGTTTTTTACATATTCTGAAAGAGGAAGGTTTAAACAACATTCCTACATAGTTTCATGAAGCTACCGCACAAGGAAAATAAATTATGATTTTTTACATTTAAAACACACAGAAAATTCGACAGAAAATCGTCTTTTTCATCTAAAATCAAAAATATCTCGAAAACTGTGGATGGGGTATATTTTGATTTTTACATATTCTGAAAGAGGGAGGATTAAATAATAACCTCACAAAGTTTCATGAAGCTACCGCACAAAAAATATAAATTATGATTTTTTACATTTCGAACACACAGAAAATTCGAATGAAAATCGTCGTTTTCATCTAAATTCGAAAATATCTCGAAAACTGTGGATGGGGTATTTTTTGTTTTTTACATTTTCTGAAAGAAGGAGGTTTAAATAAAATCCCCACAAAGTTTCATGAAGCTATCGCACAAGAAAAATAAATTATGATTTTTTACATTTCGAACACAAAGAAAATTCGACTGAAAATCGTCTTTTTCATCTAAATTCGAAAATATCTCGAAAACTGTAGATGGGGTATGTTTGGTTTTTTACATATTATGAAAGAGGGAGGTTTAAACAACATCCCTACAAAGTTTCATGAAGCTACCACACAAGAAAAATAAATTATGATTTTTTATATTTCGAACACACAGAAAATTCGACAGATAATCCTCGTTTTCATCTAAATTCGAAAATATCCCGAAAACTGTGGATGGGGTATATTTTGTTTTTTACATATTCTGAAAGAGGGAGGATCAAATAATATCCCCACAAAGTTTCATGAGGCTACCGCACAAGAAAAATAAATTATGATTTTTTACATTTCGAACACACAGAAAATTCGACAGAAAATCCTCGTTTTCATCTAAATTCGAAAATATCTCGAAATCTGTCGATGGGGTATTTTTTGTTTTTTACATATTCTGAAAAAGAAAGGTTTAAACAACATCTCTAGAAAGTTTCATGAAGCTACCGCACAAGAAAAATAAATTATGATTTTTTACATTTCGAACACACAGAAAATTCTACTGAAAATCGTCGTTTTCATCTAAATTCGAAAATATCTCAAAATCTGTCGATGGGGTATTTTTTGTTTTTTACATATTCTGAAAAAGAAAGGTTTAAACAACATCTCTAGAAAGTTTCATGAAGCTACCGCGCAAGAAAAATAAATTATGATTTTTTACATTTCGAATACACAGAAAATTCGACTGAAAATCGTCTTTTTCATCTAAATTCGAAAATATCTCGAAAACTGTGGATGGGGTATATTTTGTTTTTTACATATTCTGAAAGAGGGAGGTTTAAACAATATCCCCACAAAGTTTCATGATGCTACCGCACAAGAAAAATAAAATATGATTTTTTTACATTTCGAACACACAGAAAATTCGACTGAAAATCGTCTTTTTCATCTAAATTCGAAAATATCTCGAAAACTGTGGATGGGGTATATTTTGTTTTTTACATATTCTGAAAGAGGGAGGTTTACACAATATCCCTACAAAGTTTCATGATGCTACCGCACAAGAAAAATAAAATATGATTTTTTTTACATTTCGAACACACAGAAAATTCGACTGAAAATCGTCGTTTTCATCTAAATTCGAAAATATCCCGAAAACTGTTGATGGGGTATTTTTTGTTTTTTGTATATTCGGAATGACGGAGTTTTAAACAACATCCCCACAAAGTTTCATGAAGCTACCGCACAAGAAAAATAAATTATGATTTTTTACATTTCGAACACACAGAAAATTCGACTGAAAATCGTCGTTTTCATCTAAATTCGAAAATATCCCGAAAACTGTTGATGGGGTATTTTTTGTTTTTTACATATTCTGAAAGAGGGAGGTTTACACAATATCCCTACAAAGTTTCATGAAGCTACCGCACAAGAAAAATAAATATAATAAAAAAAATATGTATTTTTTCGGTCATTTAATCATAATAACGTTTTTAATTCTAGAGTTTTAGGCATTTTTTGTCGTTTCCTTTCTAGACTTCGCTATTAATTACTCACACTTTTTTACCCAATTTAGAATTATTAAGTATTTTAATTTTTACTTATTCTGCGAGATGTAAAATTTTAATAGAAATATATTTGTTGTAGCATTTCTTTTCAAATTCATTTCTTGAATGTAACAAATGAAACAAGTTTCCTTGGATTACGAATAAATCCGTTTTAATGCAATTACATATACGCATACATTGTCGACGGGCGTGATTAATAATGAAGCAATAAATAACCCACCTCTATATTATTTATATTATAACCCTGGCTTGATTAAAGCATAATAACTGCGCATTATAAACCTTTTAGAAAAGGCAATTTATCGGCAACAATCCGGTTCGGCGCGCAGAGGCGAGTTTCGGATGATTAGTCGTTATTATAGTACGATTACTTGACATAATCGCAGTCAAAGCGTCAACGCTAATTAGCGGACATTTTCGAGAATCGCCATCAATCTCGTGGAACACCCCCCCATGCTGGTAAGTATACGGCCCGTCATCGCGTCCTGTAATTTGACTTGGAGGAGGCATGTGGTGACAAGGCGAATTTTATACTGGGCAACAATTGTCCTTACGCAGCGGGTATGAGTAATTGGCATTCAGAGAGTAACATATGCCAATTAAAAATAAATTTAAACAACACTTTTGTATGAAAATATCAGTTACTTGAAGATTAAATATCGTTAAATATTATAAACTTTCTTGTCACGGCGAAAAAAAAAAACACTTTAATTTTTATAACGTACTTAATTTCTTCGAATTCAAACTTTCAACTGATAAAGCTTAAATTCAACGGTGATGAACTTTCCACTGATAAGTGTTAAATTCAGTAATGATGAACTTTCGACTGACAAATCTTAATATCAGCGTTAGCAAGTCCATAATTGTGCGTTTTCTAAAATAAATCAACAATATTTCTGATTTTTGCGACAAAATGGATTAAAAATTAAAAACATCCTTCAACAATTTACGCTCCTAATAAGTTTCTCATGAAAATGATTAATTGATTCACATGCTAATAATTCAAAATCAATTTAAATTCACACAGCACTCAGGCAGCAAAAAAAAAACAAAACATCAAAACCCTCACAGTCATCGTAATTAAACGGTCGCATTTAGCATCGAGTTTGATTAAACTCGGACTATATTAACTGGGCGTTAATTAAACCGACGTTAAAGTGCAAATATTGACACTGTCCGGAGACTCGGCATCGCGTTAATAACTTATATGTATAAGGACGTGGAAAAGGGGGGAGAAAAAAGAAGGAACGGTGGCAGCGATAAAACAGAAAACGGAAAGTGCGCGTCCGCCTCGGATTTGCATTTAGATTAATTACCGCAGATGCGGGCTAGCGGTCCGAAGACACCATTATGTGCGAATCCGGACCGATAAAGCACAAATCGAGCAGTGGATCTGTGTGAATGATCCAGGAGAAAATGTTTTTTTTTTTTGTTATTATTGTTTAGTTTTATTTTTTAAAAGCAGATTTTATTAATTTACAGACTATCTGCCACTAGATAGTTTTTATTCTGTGTAGAAATATTTTTTCGAATTTTTACACATTTTTTCGTCAAAAAAATATTTTAGGCTACAAAGGGCTGAAACTTACTAAAGGGATAGTTTAAAGTCTGCTGAACCCGAATATGCCATCGGAAAGTTTTTATTCCGAGTAGAAATATTTTTTTTTCGAATTTTCAAAGATAAACGAAAAAGTTCAAAGGATTACAATTTACAACTTTTTTCGTCAAAAAAATATTTTAGGCTGCAAAGGGCTCAAACTTACTGAAGGGTTAGTTTAAAATCTGATTAACAGGAATCTGCCATCAGAAAGTTTTTATTTCGAGAAAAAATATTTTTTCGAATTTTCAAATATAAGCGAAAAAGTTCAAAGGATTACCCCTTATAACATTTTTCGTCAAAAAAATATTTTAGGCTGCAAAGGGCTGAAACTTACTGAAGAGATAGTTTAAAATCTGCTTAACAGGAATCTGCCATTAGAAAGTTTTTATTCCGAGTAGAAATATTTTTTTCGAATTTTCAAAGATAAGCGAAAAAGTTCAAAGGATTACCCTTTACAACTTTTTTCGTCAAAAATTGTTTTAGGCTGTAAAGGGCTGAAACTTACTGAAGGGATAGTTTAAAGTCTGCTGAACAGGAATCTGCCATTAGAGAGTTTTTATTCCGAGTAGAAATATTTGTTTCGAATTTTCAAACAGAAGCGAAAAAGTTCAAAGGATTACCCCTTACAACTTTTTTCATCAAAAAAATATTTTAGGCTACAAAGGGCTGAAACTTACTGAAGGGATAGTTTAAAGTCTGCTGAACAGTAATCTGCCATCAGAAAGTTTTTATTCCGAGTAGAAATATTTTTTTTTTGAATTTTCTAAGAGAAGTGAAAAAGCTCAAAGGATTGCCCTTTACAACTTTTTTCGTCAAAAATTATTTTAGGCTGAAAAGGGCTGAACCTTACTGAAGGGATAGTTTAAAGTCAGCTGAAAAGGAATCTGCCATCAGACAGTTTTTATTTCGAGTATAAATATTTTTATCGAATTTTTTTTTTTCGAATTTTCTAAGAGAAGTGAAAAAGCTCAAAGGATTGCCCTTTACAACTTTTTTCGTCAAAAAATTATTTTAGGCTGCAAAGGGCTGAAACTTACTGAAGGGATAGTTTAAAGTCAGCTGAAAAGGAATCTGCCATCAGACAGTTTTTATTTCGAGTATAAATATTTTTATCGAATTTTCAAAGATAAGCGAAAAAGTTTAAAGGATTACCCTTTACAACTTTTTTCGTCAAAAAATTATTTTAGGCTGCAAAGGGATGAAACTTACTGAAGGGATAGTTTAAAATCTGCTAAACAGGAATCTGCCATCAGAAAGTTTTTATTCCGAGTATAAATATTTTTTTCGAATTTTCAAAGATAGGCGAAAAAGTGGTGATGTGCGATACAAATGTTTGATGAACTGTCTTGAAGCGTCTTGATCAATTCAAATATTGTGAGAGTAGGATGGATATATTTTGGGGATGAATCGTGATATTTTATTATTTTTAATAGTTTTTAATTAGTCTCTTTGGGCAATATTTGATAATTTGTGATAGTTCTAGCGACTCTATTGACATTATTTCATAACTCTTTACTATTCTGAGTTTTTTGAAAATAATTTATAACTTTACGAACTGTTTTGGTAATTCTTTACAACTCGTAATTTTTTTGCATGTGTTGCCAATATGTAATCAAATAATTATTTTACCAAAATATTGTCATAATTTCAGTGACTGGTTGGATATTTTTTATTTGATATTTTGACAATAAACAACTACTCGGCCCTGAAGAATTATTGATTAATAATTAATTAATGATGTAGTTGAAAATAAAATTCCTTACTTCAATTTTAAATTTTATTAATACACCAGATCTACATTTCAAGTACTAAGTACTAATTATCAATGGTAAAATGATGATTCAGTAATAATTAATTATTTTCAAATTCAGTGTGTCGTTCCATACTTTTTTCTTTCAAACGCAACGTTGAGAAACTTGTAATGATATTATCATCATCAAGCAAAATTCGTTAATTAAACGAAAAGGATACAGACCTGTTAAAATCTCGACCTCGACCCGTATCTATTAGGAGCTGGGTTGAGATGATAAAAGGAAAGTCAATTAGTTTCTGGACGCCAATAACATAATTGTTCCTTATCGGCAGTTTCTTGCGCGCCTTCTTGCCACCTTTTCTTATCTAAAACGAACGCTTATCCCGCGCCCCTCCGGATTGATGGGGTCTATTAAGGCGAATGTTACAAATTACAATAAAACCAGCTTTATCTCCCGGGGACTACAAAAAATATATAACAAACGGACGAGGGTTGCGCAATTTCTTTTAATCGCCCATTAAACACTCCGTCTGTGTTTTTCGCTTTGCATCCCACCATAAATAACATCATCACACGCCGGAATAATAATAAGAGAAAAAAATAAAACGGACTCGAGTGGTCAACTTGAACGGTAGTCCCCCTCGGACGTATCACCGCAGGAGTCCCAGCCAGCATATTGCGGCGCCGCTCACCAAAATAGGCCTTTACGCCGGCTTTAAATAGGGTAATGAAATCAGATCCAGCGCACCCCAACCCGTCGGGCACAATGCACTTATTACATAATAGACAAAACACTGTAAATGATTCACTTTTGTTTTTTGAAGAGGCGGTAAACAATGGGTAACTCTAGACCACTGTTTAGTGAGCAATAAATATTAAAAAAAGGACACAGTCTCCTCGTGGGAATCACCCCATAAACTTAACAGCGCCATTGATCATTTCGTCGGGGTGATTGTTTTAGCTTCACTTAAATGTTACGCTTCACATTCTAAAGATAAATTTAACAAGATTATTCACACGGTTTAATTAATATATATATATATACCTTCACAATTTTAAAATTGTGAAGAAAGGATATTAGTGCTTTTTTATCAATTACTTTTGATCTTCACCTAACTCACCCACCAATTTAATATACAGAGAGGTTTTTTTATCAGTATACATTAGGGGAAGTGTATACCTGCAAAAAACGCGAGTCAAACGCGGTTCAATGCGTTTGACTCGCGATTAATGTGTGTATGTTTAGTTGACTATTTGGCACATGTGTGTTCAGTTGCGTGTTATAGGCAACTAAACACACATACACTAATGCATTTGACTCGCGTATTTTGCAGGTATACATAAGGGAAATCTATACTGATAAAAAAAAGCTCTCTGTATATATATATTTATATTCCTTACACCTTCGGGTAGAAAGGATTATAGATTATATTGTAATTATATATAATATATATATATATATAAGATAGTGAAACAAACCAAAATATTTTTTATTAAAAAAAAAAAAACGTATTGCTCAAGAGATGAACCAACCTAATAAATGTAACCTTACTGTAAATGCAAAAAAGTGCTGAAATTTCATGCAGTAAACAAACCTATAAAAAATGTAAAGATTTACCGGTTTTCACGTGTAATATGCACCGTGTAAATTTAAAAAAATCTCCCCAGCCTTTAACGATGCCACTCTGCAATTACACACTTGCCTCAATTGGATGACCGGCAATAAAACCCGCCATTATTATCGACAATATTCCTCGTCTGGTTGTATATAGCTCCTGATAATACGAATAGGAAGGACAAATAAGCACAAATAGTACAACCGACTACATCGTTACCCGAATTAGCATATAAGGCAATATTTATGGGAGATGCAATATTTTTTTACCATCTCCCTAGAGCGCGCACCCTCTCTCGAAGCACCTGTTTCCAGCTTTAGCATAATCAACGCTATCTGCTTATAAATTGAATACACATTAGTTCTAATTGAATTTACAGCCACTATCCGAGGCGTGCTCAAAGGAATTCGAAATTCCGGACTCTTTTTGCGCTTTTGTTCCTTACGCACCAGCGTTTGCATTATTTATGGTATTGCTCCATTAGCGGCGGGATTTTTCGAATTGAAATCTTATTAATTAATTCCGATCGAGTGTGTGCTCGTGCGCGTTGCTGGAAAAAAATCGTCTCGGATTTATAACTGGAAAGACTTGAATGGACTGAGCGCATTTTTTTTATTTTGGTTTTGTTTTGCAGACAAGTGCTGGTTAATTATCGTCTTGTCATATCGGCTTGATTTTAATTGTTTCTTTTTTTTTTTGGTGCGAATGGAATAATGATTGAAATTACTTGTGGATGTAATAAGAGTTGATGGTGGAAATGTAAATGGGGTTCGATTCTTTCTAAAGTATTATCACGGATGGTTTCAATAGACTATAAACGTGATTCAGTTGTTGCGGCCGCAAAGTGTGGTTGCCATAAAAATGTTTAAATTCCAAATTATTAATAAGGTTAAAAAAACTGATGTTTCATCCAGTCAAGGAAAATAAATGAATTGTAAAGGCAAGCAGAAAGATTTTTTTTAATTTGATTCAATATCAAACAAAAATTGCGATGGTTTTATTAGCTTTTTTAGACCTGTTAATAAGAATAGAATAAGGAGAGTAGAATCAAAAAATATTTTCGTAGAATATGCGAATTCTACAAAAGTATTCATAAATACAAAAAAGAATGCTTTTGTAGAATGCTTCGATACGTGAATTCTACTGAAGTACTCTTAACATTTTTATTTTTACTCCTATCCCGAAAGATATTCTCATTTAGTTTTTTGTCCCAATCAGGTTGTTTATTTCTACTTTTGTCGCTTTTGTTTTAAATATAAAAGAGAATGATTTACAATCAAAAATTAAGTACTTTTATAGAATATATGAATTATACTTAAATATTACTAAATCTAAAAGAGAATACTTTTGTAGAATACATGAATTCTATAATATACATATATATGAATATATGAATTTGCGTGACCGGATTTTAAGCTGCAAAGGGCTGAAACTTTCTGAAGGGATAGTTTATAGTCTGCTGAACTCGAATCTTCCATAGAAAAGTTTTTATTCCGTGTAGAAATATTTTTTTTTTTCGAATTATCAAAGGGAGGCGAAAAAGTTCAAAGGGGTACCCCTTACAACTTTTTCCGTCAAAAAATTATTTTAGGTTGCAAAGGGCTGAAACTTACTGAAGGGATAGTTTATAGTCTGCTGAACTCGAATCTTCCATAGAAAAGTTTTTATTCCGTGTAGAAATATTTTTTTCGAATTATCAAAGGAAGGCGAAAAAGTTCAAAGGGGTACCCCTTACAACATCTTTCGTCAAAAAATTATTTTAGGCTGCAAAGGGCTAAAACTTACTAAAGGGATAGTTTATAGTCTGCTGAACTCGAATCTTCCATAGAAAAGTTTTTATTCCGTGTAGAAATATTTTTTTCGAATTATCAAAGAGAGGTGAAAAAGTTGAAAGGGGTACTCCTTACAACTTTTTCCGTCAAAAAATTATTTTAGGCTGCAAAGGGCTGAAACTTACTGAAGGGATAGTTTATAGTCTGCTGAACTCGAATCTTCTATAAAAAAGTTTTTATTCTGTGTAGAAATATTTTTTTTTTCGAATTATCAAAGAGAGGTGAAAAAGTTGAAAGGGGTACTCCTTACAACTTTTTCCGTCAAAAAATTATTTTAAGCTGCAAAGGGCTGAAACTTACTGAAGGGATAGTTTATAGTCTGCTGAACTCGAATCTTCGATAGAAAAGTTTTTATTCCGTGTAGAAATATTTTTTTCGAATTATCAAAGAGAGGTGAAAAAGTTGAAACGGGTACTCCTTACAACTTCTTTCGTCAAAAAATTATTTTAGGCTGCAAATGGCTGAAACTTACTAAAGGGATAGTTTATAGTCTGCTGAACTCGAATGTGCCATAGAAAAGTTTTTATTCCGTGTAGAAATATTTTTTTCGAATTATCAAAGGAAGGCGGAAAAGTTTAAAAGGGTACCCCTTACAACTTTTTTCGTAAAAAAAATATTTTAGGCTGCAAAGGGCTGAAACTTACTGAAGGGATAGTTTAAAGACTGCTGAACTCGAATCTGCATCTGTGACTTTCGGGGTTTGCGCAGATCGTCCTTAACAGGACTGATTAGATGAACGTGAATCATATTTTTAGCGAATTTAAATAGAGCAGGTTTTGCTATTTAAATATCGATTTTTATAAAAATTAGATTCACAATTTCCTACGTTATTTGTTGATGTGGTACAAAAGCGAATATGAATTCTGTGGATTACTTGTGGCACCTTTAGATGAGAATCGATTCACTATTTATAACTTAATTTAGAACAACTTTATTAAATGTGTGTGTGTGTTAGAAAATATGGGAAATAAATATATAAAAGAAATAGAAAACAGTATTCATTCACTTGGTCACAGTTATTTAAATATATTAAATAAAAATGATTTGAAAATAATTAATATAAAAGAAAAAATATGCGAAACAAAAGCATTTTCTTAAAAAAACAAATCGATTATTTTCTTTTACTCTACGTTACAATATCGTTATAATTAGTATTCCAATCACAAACACATTTCAATCATCCCTTCAAAAGTGATTTACCACCGTTGTCGTCTTCTCAATTTTTACAACGCTCCAAACTGCCTCCTATCGACACCAATAAAAATTCAAATCAATCTCTTTTTCTGCGTTTATTCCTCCTCATAAATCCGGTGGATTCTTTGTAAATATTCGACAGAGTGTAAAGAATGCGCGCTGTCGGCGGCATTGAATGTAAATTGTTTGTGCTCGTGCCCATGTTACATGTTAATAGAGTCCGCAGATGCCGGGTCGGAGGACGAGCAGCGGAAAGGATCGTCCTTTTAAAAACTGGAATCAGCTGCTCGCTCGCTGTATCGCGTTACATCAGCACGGTCGTGTGCCGTTCCAGCTTTTAATCCTTGCACCTATCCCATCAAAATCTTGAGAATTTTAACACTTACCGATTTGGATTATACGGTAAGCTAAATACATAATTTATTTGGCTCTCTCACTTATGTATGTATCTAATATTTTTGTAATGTAAAAAAATTGTAAAATGAAGTATTCGGTAAATAAAAAAATAAATAAATAATTCTTCATAAGGAAGACTCTTTCTCTGATTTAATATATTTTTTTTAAATTTGGCCTTATCCTTTTATCCTAATCTAACAGCAATTAATATATTCCATTTCCAAAGAGTGTATAAATAAAAAGGAATCCCCTTTACCCTCCCGAAATAGGTGCCAGCGGTGTTTATATTGACTTAAAGAAATCCGACACGCCGGGAACAACATAATCCCGACAACTGTAGCGATTAGTCCGGACGTGAAAAAAGGATTATGTTTGCACACAAAAGGGCCCGACCCTTAACGCGTGTCTGGTTGTCCTATCCGACCCTTACCTACGGCACAAGGCTACGTTTAATAAAATCGTCAAGCGACCACCCCCGCACCCACACACACACACACTTACACTAACGGAATACCAAATGACAAGGTGTTCCACAAGGCACGAGCGTGCGGTACACAAAATTAGACAGTTGTTCGGTGTTTTCGGGGGCGCGATAAGGCACCGCAGCGCACAATGGGACTATGAAGTGGACGATTTACATAATACCTGGGTTATGATGTCGGCGATAATAAACGCGGTTTGAATTTCGGGGATGTGTGATGGTTGCACAATTGGGGACGAAAGGGTGCACGGAAATATCAATTTTGGGTGTATTGTTGAATGCCGGAATGTATTTCGTTATTTCCATTGAATTGTTTCCTTTATATACGTATTGGGAAATAATATAAATTCATCAAATTGTATTCTTGTGTTATTCAATAGATATTTATTGACATTGAATGTTATATACAAACATAGACGTAGAATATAGTTATTCTAACTCTATGTATACAAATAATAAATAGAGTCAGAGACTTATTTTTTAATACTACTAAACTTGGTTCAATACAATTAGTTTTATAATTTTAGAATATTACAATTTACAATTGCATTGCTTCATAGTTAACATTTAATATTGTTATATTTTGCTTTTCCTGTTGAACAATATATTTTTTATTAAATTAAATAAAATAAAATGATAATCAATTAACTTTTAACATCTTTTATTTTCTAATTAAACATAAATTGTTATTATTAATAATAGTATAAAATTAAATAAAACATGAATGTAAATTAACTTTTTTTTTTCTAGTTATATAATTCAAATTTTAAATATAAAGAGTTTGAAAATAATTAATAATTTCTCCTTTGGCTATTATAACATTTCAACTCACGTTACTTATCCCGTGGGGTATTTGCCATAGACCAGAAGTAACTGTTTGGATGGATATTTGTATTTTCTTGTTTTGCTTTATTAATCGAAGTTGCGGTATTTAAAGGGAACAAAATAATAATATTGGAATACCTTGGTATACGTATAAATAAGAACACGTGGTTTAATCATAATAAATTAAAGACGACGCAAACGCCATCTTTTTCCCAATTTCAAGTGGCATCGTCAACGATTTGGGTCTGCAAGGTAGACGCCCGAGAATCATTGTTTCGTCCACTAAAGGAAGGCCAACTTGTCCTGTTTATGAGAACAGGAAACGAAATTCACATTTAATGAAATTTTCAGCCACCATTTGTTTCACAAATAAATTTATGATTTTTTACTTATAAAATATTAAATAAAAAAATATATAATAAAAAAAATGGGAGAAAGACGTATGGTCGATAGTCATTTATCTATTAATTAAGCTTTGTGTAATCAATTAAATAAAACTCTATGCTTCGAAACTATAATTACTAAAATAAAATAACAAGTTATACAAACAAAGCTAAAAAGTGTTTTATTTAATAAACTCAAAATTTAACCAAGTGAAAGCCTTAATAATCAACAAATTATTGATATGTTCTTGTAAAATTGATTGTTAAAAAAGATTGTAATATATCCAGGGTGTTTCAAATTTGAGTCTCACCATGGGGATCTCGCTTATTATAAGAGATAGAGGGTTGGTTTGTAGTTGAAAATTCTCGATATAAATATGCGGATTGTAAACAACCCCGCCATTATTTAATTCTGAATATGCGCGATCGTAAACATATCAGTTTTCGCGTTTAATGTTACAATAAATAAATTGATGCGTAAAAACGCGAGCTGCGGGGTTTCCTTTCGACAATACGTGCGAAAACCGACGGACAAAAGAGATCTCCCGGGGTGGCCTCCATTTGCATGCCCGCGTCACTGGGATGATCCGAAAGTGTCATTCGAGCGAAAAAGGGCCTCGACACACTTTACGACCAATAAATGTCGAAATGAAACGAAAATAAAGAAATAAGCGTGTGCCGCTTGCGGATTGTAGCGTAACTGTTTATTGCAATCCTTTCAATCCTCACCCCTATTTTTTTTTCATTATTTTAAATAGACGCAAATGATAATAATTTATTCCTGAATGGAAACATCATCAAATTCATTTGTAACTACTCCGTAGATTTTCTTTTCCATTGAATACTTGATAAAAGAAAACATTTAAACAGTTTTAAAACCATAAGTAGCAAGAGATAGATTAATGGTATTTCGAGGTGCCAGCTTTGGAGACATTTCTAGAGTCATCAACAGCTCTCAGTGCTCTTGGTTCTATGTCGTTTATAACCTCTCCCCATAGATTTTCCATTGAATACTGGATAAAAGGAAACATTTATTTGAAAATTTTGTGAGCCATAAAAAGCAAGAGACAGAATAATTGTGTTTTGATGTGCCAGTTTTGGGGACATTCCTAGATCATCTTAGATTGGATCCTATGGGAATCAAGAGCTCTCAGAGATTTTGGTTTCCTCTTCTTTGCAACCTTTTCGTACAATTTTTCATTGAATATTGATCTGTCACTGGACATTTACACAAAGTAGTTCACGAAAACAGGGAAAAGACTAACGAGTCTACAGTTGGATATTTGGCTCGGTCAAATAAGAAACAGATCTGTTTTCCCAGTTTTCGTGAGCAACTTTTTACATTTAATTTATGTAAAAATGATTTTGAAAATAATTAATTAATTAATTAAATTATTTCCACTTTATACAAAATGGACAGGCAACAATTTTCTGAAAAAAAAAAAAAGATTACAATTTGCAATTGTGGTTAGAATCAAGCTAAAAGAAGTGTTTGAAAATATTCCTTTTTATGGGCAATGTGCTCTAGGAAAACAACTACAATATATTTGTTTGTTGATGAGGAAAAATATATTATTACCTTTTTTTCTGTCCCTTTATGACTTATGGTTATAATGATGATTTATACATGCGGCATCTCCTTTTGAAAATGCGTCTTTTCCAGAAACGAACGCGGATTCTTTTTCTTCTTCCTTTTTTTTCGACATAAGATACTCATCTGCAAGAATAGCCTGTGCAAAAGGTTACAGAGTTCACCTGCAATTCCGAAGCTGGGCGCTATTAATCCCAGCAGTGTCAGTGCGCCCCGCGCTTCGTATCACATTAACAATTCTTTGCCCAAAGCCGGCGCGTTATTAATAACGAAACTATTGTTTATTAGCATCCTCCCGATCCTGCCTTAATAGACACGTACCGGAGGTAATTACCATAAGTAGCAGGTTGCTGCTAGAACACCTTTCCCCCCTCTGCCCGCCTGCTTTGAATACAATACGCGCAAGTGCGAGCGGGTTTAGTTAGCAACAATAACCATCTAGTATGTCACGTTTATGTAAAAACGGGCTCGGCTCGGATGTGCAGGTGATGGAGATGGGGATGGATTAGATGGGATGGGATGGGAGCCGGTTGTGCGGCAGCTGGGGCGTTCTCCTACATTTTCCATCTATGGCACAAAAAAGTGGAAAATCGCCAATTAGCATTAGCAATTATTGTAAATTTGTGTCGCGCTAATGATGCAAAATCGCACTAATCTGTTTGGTGTTATTACCCTCGATTGCGAAGGGGTATTTTCATGAAAGAAAAAAAATAGTCTAATTGATCTGGAAGAGGACAACCATAAGCGCGGTAATGGAGGTGAGATTTTTATGGACCGCACTTTGTGATATAATAGGATAAAGCATGTTATTATAATAATTAGACCGCAAACAATAACATGCGTGATGCGTTACACTACTTTGAAATAAAAATAAAAAATAAATTGTGTAATTGCGGAAATTTTAGTGAATTCCATGTTTATTTTATATACATGTGTATAAATAAGATAAAAATGTTATTTATTATGGAGAATAAATTTAAAGTTATAAATCTGCACACTCGTTTCTCTCTTTGACACAAATTAAATTATTCACGCATTGAAGGTTAATCGTTTCCTGTGAAGCCACAAAAAAATCTTTCAGCCAGGTGCATGTCCACAGGTTCGTAGTCAATATTATCAACAACAAAAATATATATACATATATAGGTTCACTATATATGTTCATTTCTTTGTCTTATACGAGCTAAAGACTCGCATTCTATAAGGAGACGGATAACCGTCTCCCTTTCCACATAACAGAATGTAGATGTTTCATCAGAGACAATTTCCCTAATTTTCAGGTGGGCCTTTACTGGGACATGTCCTGTTAGAATTCCTAGTAGTTTAAGGTCTTTTCTATTGAGTAGCCAGAAATCTCAATTGGTAATGGAGTATGTCCAACTTGTGTGGATTTTTGCTGTCTCAGCTCCTGTATGCTCCCCCCAGTAGCGTTCTTTCTCCTTGATCTCTATCATCTCTATGTCCCTTATTTTTACCTTTAGGAATTGTTTGGCGAACGGACAGATGGGTTCAGAGATAGTAAGTTCCAATAGGCCCTGAACCCATCTGTCCCTTTACCAAACAATTCCTAAAGGGAAAATAAGGGACGTAGAGACTAAGGAGAAAGAACGCTACTAGGAGAGCATACAGGAGCTGGAACAGCAAAAATCCTCACAAGTTGGGCCAAATTTTTGTTTGTTTTTTTGCTAGGGAGAAAGAACGCTACTGGCCATCTACCATTTCGTTGTTCCCTATTAACTTATGCCCTGGCACTCATATTAGGCTTAATTCGTTCTCTTTTGCCAGTTGCATCAGGGAGTTATAGCACTCCAGAACTAGGCTAGGTTCTTTGCAGGGTTCTGGAGAGCCATAAGTGCAGCCTTGATGTCACTAGATTTTCTAATATTTGTCCCTTTATGTATCTTCCCCAGGATATATCTGGAATATAGTAGAATTGCAATGATTTCCGCTTGGAAGATGGAGCAGCCAGATCCCAGAGCCATATGGATTTCAGTCCTTGATCCACTGACTCCCAAACCTACCATTACATTCCTTAGGGACCCGCCTGTATATAATAAAAGAGATCTCCTTATCTGTGTCGAGACATTGCAACTCTTTACACCACTTATCAATAAACTCAGTTCAATCACTCCCAAAATAGTTGATCAGCTGGCCAGGGGGTTATAGCCGTTGAAAAAAAGCCATTCGCTTTGAGCTATGGACCTTAACTGCCTACAAAAGATGTGATGTGCCAGTTTTGGAAGCATTTCCCAAACCTTCCTAGATTGGATCCTATATCCACCAAGACCTTTCAAATGAAGTGAAGTATCTAGGTGTACTTCTAGATGCCAAACTGGCGTGGAATCAGCTCATCGACCAAATCATGGTCAAAGCAACGGCGTCGTTCTGGGTCTGTCGACGGCTAATGGGCAAAACCTGGGGACTGAAGCCCAAAATCACATTATTGGCTATATAGAATGGCAGTGATATCTATTCACCCTTATTTGGTGGTCAGAAACCAAAAAATTAGACCCACAAAAGAAGCTGAGTAGATATAACTTTCTTTCAAGTAATTACGATGATTGATTTCAATATTTTTTTTGATAATGGAGAGTGGAAAATATAATCAATAGCCTCCTAATTTAAAATCCGTTTTGGTATCACTTTTAAAAATCAAAATTGCTTAATACAACACGTGTGAATTTAAGATGAAAGAACCAATTGATGGTGTTACGCTATGGGGGTAATTAAAATAAAATTCAACCCCCGATTTTAAAATCCTACATAAATATCAATTGATATAAAAAAAGAATAAATAATGTCGATCGAGAAGGGAAAGCGAGGGATTATGCACAATTGAACGAGACAGACCGGCCATATCGGAAACGGGAGATCTTTTAAAGTGCGGGCCTTTAACGAGCCCATTAACGCCCTCCGAAAACCGAAACCCGATTGTGCGCACCACCATATAAATAAACGAAAAGTTTAAAATCAATCGCACAATTAAAATAAACGACTTCACGGCGGATGGCCCCGAAAAAACCGATCCCATCATAACGTGGATTGCGTACGATATAATGCAACCGATAATAAAACCCGCGCGCGCGAATAGAAAATGATTTAAGGGCATATAACACCATTAATAGAATTCGCCATATTAACGCGCACCTGAATGCAATTAAAACCGAAAATCTCCGAGCGAGAAACACAAGTGAAAACTATGGGAAATGTGGCCATCTGCGTCTCGCCTTTAACTGTCTGCACAATTCCCAATTCGAATAAATCAAACTCGGATGCACTCCTGTGTTTCTCGTTAACTAACTGCGAGGCTTTAATCACGTTTTAATGCGCGGATCAAACTTTATAGTTAGCGCTTTCAATTAACCGGCCGCTCCGTCTCTCTCTCCCAACAGTGGAAACTCGAGCTAGCCTCCTTTTCTCCCTTTATTTTTTTCATTAATTTTATCGCAAGCGTAATCCAGACATTAACGATCGGATTTAACTGATATATAAACTCTTTGTCTTATCTTGGCATTGCAGGATTATCTGTTGCGATTTCTTTTCCGTTCCTCAATCAATTTCACAAATATGAACTTTAATAGTTTTGTGGTAGATTTATTCAAGGTTTTGTAATTTCTCAACAACACAATATATAAAGTACTTAATTTATTAAAAATAATAATCAATATCAATCTCATCGTTTCTTTTCATTCGATGATTTCAATAAATCATTCAAAAATAATCAATTTCATCGTTTCTTTTCATTCAACGATTTAATTAAATTATTTCTTATATACAGTGCTTCCCAAAAAAAGTACCGAATAAATTCTATGAAGTTATAAATACAAATATTATAGAAAAATATTCTGACACGTCGTTTCCGCCCCTAAGGGGTGGTAACCCCAACTTAAAAAAAATAGCAAAGTACCCCTTGCGATACCTCAATTGATAATTTTTTTTCATTATGATTGCTTTGTAAAGAATTATTCTGCGTTATTTTAATGTCGCGATAACGCGGCTGTTTTTATACAATACATTTGGTGATTAATTTCATATATTCTAGTTTTAAAACCATTTTATAGATGATTTTGTGTCCATGATATTAACGCGAGAATTTAAATGAAGGTTGGAATGTATCTATTAATTATATTAGAATAATTGGTAACTTTTTTTATCAAGTAAAAGGGAGTTTTTCATATGCAGATCACTAAATTCTTCTGCCCAATTCATAATATATCACAAATTAAATTAATTACGCCATCTATTGGAAAACGCTTGAACTGTTAGGCACTAATTTTAAAATACTTTAAAAATTAATTTGAGTAAATTAAGGCAAAACTTGATATTTTAACAAGAAATCTTTCATATATGGGAAGAGAGGTATTTTCCACATAGTTCAAATTATGTTTTATTTCCAATTAATAGTTAAATATTTTTTATGCCATTTTTATTATTAATAAAAATAATATTTTACATTTTTCGAGTGTAACAGATATCGTTCTAAACTAATAAATGGTTAAAGAGTAAAACTGACCCTAATTAAAGGCTATTCAGCACTCCTGCCTTTAATATCAAAACTTTCTGTATATATTAAATATACATCTATGATGTATAGGCCATTTAATATTAAAAGACATTTTTTAAAATACAAAATATAAAAGGATATGATAAATAACGAAATTTATAAGCTAAAAGAAAAGTTTATCTATGTTTTTTTTGCATATATGTAGTATCAAAATTAGAAATACTACATCTATGTTTTTATATGTCATTATAGGCAACCCAATGTTATATTATCTATCTTTTTATCGAAGATATTTATTAATGAATGTGTGAAGTTTTCTTGATAGTAAAATTTATATTGGGGACTATTTCTTGCGGGAAATATTTAGTTTATCGTGTTTGTTAATAAGTAACTTCACATTCTATATGTATATATAATTAAATGTTAAGTTTAACTTGTATGTTATTATCATAGTCAAAGCAACTTTTCTAATAGATATATATTCATTATGTAACTTTAATTAATAACATACACGTTAAACACACGTTAAACATAAGAAAATAGTAGGGAATAGCCCCCTTTTGTAAATATTGTATCTATGTTTTTTTCGGTATGTCATTATAGGCAACCAAATATTCATTAATAATAATTATAAAACTATTTTTTTAAAAGTGTTGTTTTTAATTAATAATGAATTATACGTAAATATTTGTTGTGGGTTATTATTAAAGTTGTATTTATTAGAAAATATTTTCTATTTAATAAATTTTAAAACCCCATTCAATCACTTTTTCTACCGTTGGTAAACAAACGAAAATAAGTTGTCAAGCCACAGTTGTCATTCCAGCAGAAATATATTCTCCCCGCACACAATTAACCACAAATAACCGCGTAAAGGCAGCGAAAATCCCACACTATTCCCCGGGGAATTTAACTAAATGCATTTTTATGGCATCTACGATGACGGCTGAGGCTTCAATCGGTCCGAGTCTGATATAAACAACGACCTAACCTCAAACCCTACGTCGAGAAATGTCAGATACACCGAAGGAGGAGGAGAATGGGCCCCCGGAAGCCGAGACGGCGAAACAGCCGTCGAGGCAGACGAACCTGCAGCGGATCCAGCAGAGGAAGGAGGCCGTGCTGGCCCTGCCGTACGCCAAAAAACTGCTCAAACTGGCCATGTACTCAAAGTGTCAGGTAAATAATATGCAACAAGTTAGAAAGAAGATTTTGCGTACGTTATTGTTTATATATCTGTTTTAGATCGATAAATGTAATTGTACAGGATGGAAAAAGACTGAGCCCAAGGCACCCGCACCCGGTTTCAACGATCCCTGCAAATGCGAGCATATTTTAGGTACGATTCGGTTTTTAGTTGGGCACAGATTTCACTGAAAATGTTGTTTTTGATAACAGAATCACACATTAGGCACCTGAGGAGTAAAAACGAACAGGAAGTGGACAGACTGTTGAGGATGGTTGTGGATGTAGAGAATATGTATACTGCTATGAGTCGAGAGAAAAACACAGACGCTGTTAAGATTTATAATTATTTATTTAAGGTAAAATAAATTATTCTTTCTTTCTTAATCGTATCCTCTTTTACCCGTATTGGGTGTCGAGGTTAAAATAAATTATTACAACACTAAATTTGAATAGTCAAAAAAATTCTTAATCTAGAAAGCCATTCGTATTACATTCTTTTCCTTTACTATTAAATGATTTTTTTTTAATTACTACATCACTTTGTTTTACTAATCGTGCAATTCAATTTAGTTAATATGGAAAAGTATTTTAACGTTGGAAACGCCGACGATCGACGGGCCGTTCGGGCAGCCGCCTTTCGAGAAGCCGTCGATAAACAAAGCTGTGACGAATCTGGTGCTGTACAAATTTTCGCACCTGTCCCAGCAAGAGTGGAACACGATGTACGAGCTGGCCAACATTTTCCTGCATTGCATAAACACTTGGGACTTTCCGGCGCCCGGCACTCAAGTCATACCCAATCAAAAGGAGGCCACCATTTACAAAATGTGTTATACAAGGTTTGTATAAGAAGTAAGTTTGAACGTAAAAAAGAGTGACAATCGAAAAATTATTAATAAGCAAACTGTTTATATATTTGTTTTTTCGTTTCTAATAACAAAACTAGAGTTTAATTTTAAAAATTAATTCACTCTTGTTAGTGAAATTTATTATTATATTTGCCAGTGTTTAGTATCTTTTCGTGGGTCAGTTTCCACTGGCTCCCTTCTCTAGTTTGGGGCTACTTCCTGCCCATGGGATATCTTATCCTTGGCAGCGCTTGACATTCCTGATAAAATCCTTTCTCTTTAACTCTCATTATAAAAAAAAGGTAAACATTCCGTGTTTTAAAATTACAGGTGGTTCGTCTTTTGTCACATACCGGCTTTCTGTGATTCTCTCAAGCATTTCGATACGACGATGGTGTTTGGTAGGACGCTGCTGCGCTTCGTCTTCAAGCACGTGAGGAAGCAGATCATGGACCAAATTCACTTGGAAAGAGACAGAATGCCACGGGAAAGGAGGGTCATGATACTGACTCACTTCCCCGCCTTTCTCAACACTCTGGACGCCGAAGTCTACGCCCCGAATTCGCCCATTTGGGACATAGAGTTCAAACCGCCGCCATCCATCCATCTGCAACCGTTGCTGGAGAGCGGAAAAGCAAAGAGTAAATAATTTTAGTTGTGTTATAAATGTGTAAATCATTCTCTGTTTTTGAACTTATAGAATCAGCACAAACAAAAAGGCCTAGCGAGTACGAGAACTTATGCAGTGAAAACGGCTACATTACGCGAACACCTGCTGTATTCAATTCACCGGCGAGGGAAAAGCGCAGGAGAGTTGACGAACCGTTTCAGGACATCAGTAATGAACTTTTAGCGGAAATCATCTCGACCATAGATAATCCTAACTATCTCTCCGGACCTGATGTAATATTTCAACTTTTTTTATTATTTATTTTAATTTATTCACAATACAAGATCCGAATGGATTTTTTTGTTTAGATGGTTTTCGCAGAGAAATTACCGACGAGGGACGAAGGCGCGAAAGTCGAGGAGAAGAAGAAAGTGATAGAGTTTCATGTAGTGGGGAACAGTTTGACAGAGCCGGTTTCGAAACAGACGATGCTTTGGCTGATTGGATTGCAGAATGTCGTTTCCCATCAATTGCCGAGGATGCCCAAGGAGTATATAACACAATTTTTATTTGATCCGTAAGTAACCTTATTCATCATGTTCACATATTGATATAAAATCAAGGGGGGGATTCTAATTTGAATGTCACAAATATATGCCTATGTTCAGGAGTGAAATATCTGAAGACGAATGAATATTTTATATTATAGAATATTCATTTGTGATAAAAATATTATAGGTTAACAACACTTTGCATTACCACAGTCTCCTAGATTAATTATTTTGACATAAAAATAATCAAAAATGTTATGCCTTTCATTACATTATAGAGTTATTATACATATATAGATATAATTTATAGTTTAAGTAAGATAAAATGTTTTATTTTTTATAAATACGTATATTATAATATAACCCCTACACCACCATTATGGTAGATGGGAATTTTATATTATATATGTATATATATTATGATATAGCAAGATGCTAAATAAAGATTATTATTATTTTTTTTTTTTTACATTAGATTCTTCCTTTAATCCTGGTTGTAACAGTTCTGAAATTTTATTTAATTTTGATATTATCATATTAAATTCCTATTTTTTTTTTTGTTTTGTTTCAGTAAACATAAAACACTTGCTCTAATCAAGAACAACCAACCGATTGGCGGCATTTGTTTCCGCACCTTCCAAAGCCAGGGCTTCATCGAAATCGTCTTCTGTGCCATTACTTCCAGCGAACAGGTGAAGGGTTACGGTACGCACCTGATGAATCACCTGAAGGATTTCCATATCAGAAAGAATATTTATCACTTCTTGACATTCGCCGATGTCCGAGCAATAGGTGGGTCAAGAAGGAATAGCACACGTATTTCACGTATTTTATTTCTTTATGTATCAAATTTTACAATCACACTAAAAAGATTTTTCTTTTGCATTTACAAATATTCTTAAACTCTTAGTTTTCCATCCGGTCTAGAAAGATTGACAGAATTTTATTTTTCATTGGAGATATTTTTGTTAGGATATTTTGAAAAGCAAGGGTTCTCGAAAGAAATAAAACTCGCGAGGAACGTGTATCAGGGTTACATCAAGGAATACGAGGGGGCGACTTTGATGCACTGCGAATTGAACCCGAATATTATTTACACGGAGTTTTCGACAGCTTTACGCAGGCAGAAGGACATCGTGAAGCATTTGACATACCAGCAACAGCGTACCGTGTCTAAAACGCATAAAGGCCTAACATTTTTTAAAGAAGGTAATAATTTTTACACTTTATTTTAACAATACAAATTTAACACAGACTATAATGAATAGGGTACATTTTCAGACTACTCTAAAAATGTGCCCTAGTTTAATAATAATTAAAAGAATGCATTTAATTAATAATAATTAATTGGAACAGCATTATCCTTTCTTCTGCACTTAGTTGATTTGATAAAATTTCAAATAATAATCTACATGTTGATTGTGCAAATTATTTTAATGAAAAATACAGTTCTTTGTACACATAGTTTTTTTTTATTTATATCAAAAATTAAAGTGGATTAAATTTGTATAAATTATATTCTCTGTTGCTTATATTCATTTCTTTTTAGGTGTTAGATGCATTCCAATAGAATCGATACCCGGAATCGAGGAAACCGCATGGAGGCCAGCGGCTAGGGCAACGAGGGGGGGGCAGCAGTTGGAGGAATCTCAAGACGCTGAGACCCTTGCGGGGATGCTGAAAATCGTGCTTAACTCCATTAAGCAGCACACGGATGCCTGGCCGTTCAAACAACCAGTCGACAGAAATATAGTGCCTGATTATTATGACACGATTAAATATCCGATGGGTAAGAATTAATGAAGGGCAAAAATATATCCTTAGCATGTCATTTGATTAATTTTTTCCTCTTAGATTTAAAGACAATGGCGGAACGCCTGAAATCCAAATACTACGTGTCCCGACGACTATTCATAGCGGACATGATGCGGATATTCACGAATTGCAAGATCTACAACAAACCGGACACCGAGTACTACCAGTGTTCGGTGAACCTACAGCAGTATTTTCAGACCAAAATGAAGGAGATGGGATTGTGGGACAAGTGAGACTAATCTTAATTCGAGCAGTGACGAGCCCTTAAAGTATGAACAAATTCCAGGTGGAGATGGAGAGGCATTACATGTGTTATTAGAATTATTACCTGTTAGCTGTTTAAATCAAATGAAATTATTTTTTAAATTTATTTTTATTTTCTTCGCGCGCGAACTGATTTTAGTAATTCGTAGGTGTAATGAATAAATGTATATGCTCTGGGGCCCGGGCTGTGTGCCCTCCGCCCCTCTCTCTCAGATTTTATTTCCTGTTCACCGTTGATGAAAATTAAATGTTCATTATGAAATATTTTGTATTGTTTTATTTAAATAAAATAAAATTGATTTATAATAATAAGTATAAATAAATTATTAAATATCTACCAATTAAACATAAATTAATTATCATCTTATTTCAGGTGACTAACATTAAAATTGACTCAAGACTATTTTGTTATTTGTTTCTAGCTTTTTCTGAGAAGGGGCTGTGCTGCCTTAAATATTAATAAAAATGATTTAATTCATTCCTGAAATTGATTGCACGAGCAACTATAAAAATCGCATTTAAAATCATTTCTAAATCATCTAAGGAATGGGGGTTGTAAAAAAAATATTGAAAATCATAGATAATGTATAATTATTATTTTAGTTTTGAGAAATATTCTTCATAGTTAACCTCTTTTGATAAATGATTTTAATAAAATTAAACACTACTCGCGATTAATTCAAACAAATAAAATAAAAACACAATTTTTACAAAATAAAACAACCAAACTGAAGTTGGCGCCAGGGAACTGTCAAATGTGTTATATGCAACCAAACATACGTTTTCTGGAAACACTTCATTCCACCATCAATTCCCGTGTCCATGTACATAAACAAAGAGGCGAAAATTCGTACAATCGGCGCGTTTAACCGTGTACGGAATGCTGCGTGAATGGTGCGCGGTGCCAGCGCGCGTCTTTTGAGGCAGGACGCGGCCCCCCAGTCGCCCCATCCCCGATAAGCATGTTCCTTTAACCTAGAAAACCCTGTATTTACTTTCGCGCAAGGATGTCCGAGACTGCGGGGCCCCACAGCGACCCCGCGCAACAGCCGAGCACCGCGCAGGGCGGCAGCGCGGACGGCAAGCCGGCGGAGCCCCTAAACTTTCCCAGCAACCTCCAGAGGATCCAGCTGCGGAAGCAGGCCCTCATCGGAGCACCGCTGGATAAGAAACTGGCGAAGTTGGGTACATACTCGAAGTGTCAGGTAATGTGTGGATCGACGACTGATTCAGAATGTAATTTGTATGTGTTACGGAAAGTTGACGGTGTTATGATAAACAATAACAAACAAATAGTATTGCAAAGTTTTTCTAATCACATTTTTGCATCGATCAAAGATTTACTTTATTGCAAGTGTATTTCGTATTCTTAAATAAACGTTAAAAGATTTAATTGGGAAATATAATCGAGATAGAAGAATACACTTTAATGATTGTCGAGTTCGAATTGTTTCGCTCCTGCAGTTGTTTCCGTAGTCATTTTTTTATGAAACTCATACCAAACAAACCAATTACCATTGGTAGCTTAATAATCAGTGGTGATTTTAATATTTCCATTTGTATCTTATTTACTAAATTTATTATACCAATGTATATATATATTAATCATATTTAAATAAGCGATTTTTATAATTAATTTTATACTTGTTTTCTTTTTTTTAGGGAGAGAATTGCAATTGTCCTGGATGGAAGAAGCCAGAAGGGATCGAATTAGTCCCCACTTTCACAGACACCTGTAGGTGTGAGCATACATTAGGTAAGTTTAGTTTAGTTTCTTCAAATTATTCACTTCTGGAGCCTTATTCTTCATCTTTTCCGTTTCCCTTCTGAGGCGATTGTGAATTGGCTTTAATATTCTATTGGAATTGTTTCAGAAATGCACATCACACATTTAAGGTGCAAAACGGAGCAGGAGTTGAACACGTTGTTGAGGATGGTGGTCGATGTGGAAAGTATGTACGTGGCGATGAGTAGAGAAGTCAACCCGGATGCAATCACTTTGTATAGTTATTTACTTAAGGTGAATAATTTTTAGCTTGAATGTTTCTGTAGAACCCGACACCCGAAAGGGTAAATGGGATTTTGATAATATGTTTTTGTAGAGTAAAGTGTTTTAATATTTATGATATGTTTAAAATTGCAATAACTGTAAAACATTTGTTTTGCAGTTGTTACGAAAATGCATCTTAACATTAGAAACGCCCGTGGTGGACGGCCCCCTCGGAAAGCCGCCCTTCGAGAAGCCGTCGATACAGAGGGCCATAATGAACTTCGTGCTGTACAAATACTCGAGCCTGCCGCAGGCCGAGTTCACAATCATGTACAAACTAGCCAAAATATTCCTCCACTACCTGACCAGCCTGTCGGTGAGGCTCAAGCAGTTCGTCAGCCAGGAGGAAGCGAACGTCTACAAGATCCTCTACACGCGCTGGTTCGTCTTCTGCCACGTGCCCGCCTTCTGCGATTCACTGCCGCGTTACGACTCCACCGTCGTGTTCGGCAGGACACTCCTCCGGACAGTGTTCAAGCACATCAGGAAACAGATCCTCGACCAGTTCCACCAGGAGAGGGAGCGCCTGCCCTCCGAGAGGCGGATGATGATCCTCACGCACTTCCCCGCCTTCCTCAGTGAGCTCGACGCCGAGATATTCTCTCAGAATTCTCCCATTTGGGATCCAGAATTCAAACCGCCGATTCCACCGCACCTGCGGACTATAATAGAAGGAAGCAACCAAAAAAGTAATTAACATTAGATAAAAACAAATAACTTTAAATTCTCGACTAGTTTCGGATTTTCAAGAGAATTCAAAATTTTAATTGCTTTAAATTTTGTGCAGACGCTCCCAGTTCGACAGTTACTTCCACGAAACGATCGGCCGATTTTGATAATAGTACAAATGAGAGTAATAGCTGTAGCAGCAGCAGCAGCAGTGGTAGCGGCACCGGTGGACCCCCGGAAGAGAAGAAGGTGAAAGTGAAGGAGGAACCATTCGAGGATCTGAACAGTGAGGCCTTAGCTGAGATCATCGCGATTATCGATGATCCGAATTATATGACTGGACCAGATGTAAGTCTTCCTTTTTAAGTCGGACTATGGCTGCCACTGCAACCTAACCTTTCATTCAAATTCAAGCTATAAAATGAATTAATTTATAATATTATAACAAATTTTTCATCTCTTAATAAAAATAATTTCATTATTTATTAAACTCCATTTTAACTTTTGCACAAATTAAATAAAAAGAATATGAAAATAATTAATTAATAAATTATTTCCTAGATATAGATGTTTATTATGTTACATAATAAACATCTATATCTAGGAAAATAGATAAATATATCTATATTACAAAAAAAATGTAATTCCTCCTTAAATACATTCGATTATGTCAATTTAAAGATTTTTTTTGTACTTGTTTAGCTGATGTTTGCCGAAAAAGATCCTGTGAGAGACGAGGCTGCGAAATTGGAGGAAAAGAAGAAGCTGATAGAGTTTCACGTGGTCGGGAACAGCTTAACGCAACCCGTATCGAAGCAGATGATGCTGTGGCTGATCGGTCTGCAAAACGTGGTGTCCTATCAACTGCCGAAGATGCCAAAGGAGTACATCACACAGTTTTTATTCGACCCGTAAGTTTTCAAACTAAACGTTTTAATTCATCTATTTGAATCTGGTGTAATTTATGTGTTTTGTTTCAGGAAACATAGAACGTTAGCTTTAATCAAAGACAACCAACCGATTGGCGGCATTTGCTTTCGCATGTTCCCCACCCAGGGATTCACCGAGATTGTGTTCTGCGCTGTCACGTCGAGCCAGCAGGTCAAGGGTTACGGCACGCACCTAATGAACCACTTGAAGGACTACCACATCAGGAAAAATATATATCACTTTTTAACTTTCGCTGATAAACTAGCTATAGGTAATATTTTTTTTTTATTGCCAATCTGTGGTGATCATTTAGAAAAACAAATTGCCTCATTCAAATGTTTACAATACAATTCTGGATTAAGTGGACCATTTTACTCATTTCGATACAATCCGAGAATTAATTGATTTTGAATTAATCATTAATACTTGGATTGTATCAAAATGTACAATAATAAAAAAAGGGGCCTTTCTGTATATAATCCGTTCTCATTCCCGACAATTGTGAATCAGCACTAAATATTCTGTGAACTAATGTTTCAGGTTATTTTGAGAAGCAAGGATTTTCCAAGGACATAAAACTACCGAGAAACACGTACCAAGGCTACATTAAGGATTACAAGGGGGCGACGCTGATGCACTGCGAACTGAACCCGAAGATTATTTACACAGAATTCATTTCGGTGGTGCAACGGCAAAAAGACATTGTCAAATATTTGATTTACCAACAGCAGAAGTCCTCATCTAAAGTCCATCCCGGATTGCCTTTTTTCAAAGAAGGTAAGCATTTAGGGGGCAGCAGTAGTGGCTAGGCACAC
Organism: Philonthus spinipes; assembly: GCA_963082785.1. NCBI lineage: Eukaryota > Metazoa > Arthropoda > Insecta > Coleoptera > Staphylinidae > Philonthus > Philonthus spinipes. Next base: position 23,433,861 of record OY720312.1, read on the forward strand.
CAGAGGACAGCCAACCTGGCAATTATATATATATAATCTAAAATCCCCATCTACCATAATGGTGGTGTAGGGGTGGCAATTATACTAACTAATTTTTATGGAAACTCGAGTATTCTTAGAATCATCAATTCTTTGTTTTGTGTAGGTGTTAAGAGTATACCGATTGAATCGATACCAGGGATTGAGGAGACGGGATGGACGCCGACACCGAGGGATTCCCGGCACACGGAGGAAATCCAGGACTTGGACGTGCTGACTGAGATGCTGAAAAGTGTGTTGCAGGCTGTGAAAAATCACGGCGACTCTTGGCCGTTCAGGCAACCGGTCAATAAAAACAGAGTCCGTGATTATTATGATTTGATTAAATATCCTATGGGTTAGTAAAATTATCTTCTTAAAAAAAATTTAGTAATTAACATTATGAATTAATATACAAAAAATTGTAGAGATTTTTTTTTTCTATACCTTATGTTTAAAGCTGAAGTAAGTAGCCTTATTAATTGTTACGGCTTCCAATTATACACGGTCTATTATAACTTAATAAAACACTTTAGTTGTGCAAACAAACTTGAATGTGTTTTATTAAGTTATAAGTAAGAATGTTTTCTTTTTATATTAAATAATATTTTTTTGTTTGTTTTAATTTCAGATTTAAAAACTATGAGTGAACGCCTGAAAGCCCAGTACTACGTGTCCCGGCGTTTGTTCATAGCGGACATGATGCGGATATTCACCAATTGCAAGATCTACAATTGCCCGGAGACGAGGTACTACGAGTGCGCGGTGAACCTCCAGCAGTATTTCCAGACCAAGATGAAGGAGATGGGGCTGTGGGACAAATGATGGCGGAGGCTTCGTCACCGGTCACTTGTCTGTGCAATTTTCGTTGTTATCTTTATTATTTATTATTATTATTATTCGCAGACGTGGATTTTATATTTTTAAGGTTTTGCAAAACTTATACATAAACATATACAAAAAAAAAGGAAAACAAGAGAGGATGGATTAAACGAGTCTGTTTTTACATAAAAGTATGTTTTGTTTTGAAAAACACTTCGTTTCCCACTTCCATGCAAACCTGAAGTAACCTCACCTATAGTAAAGCTGCTAAATAAGGCATGATGAGGTCCGTGATACTCTTCAATATAGTCAGGCAACTACTAATGCCATGATAGTCAGCGAATGCAACCATTCGCACTCCCTCTATGACTTCAAACCCCAGGATCATGTAAACTAGGTTCCAGAGGATCGGTGCCAACACTGAGCCCTGTGGAACTCCCCAGTTAGCTACTCTCCTCTTTTCTCCACCCTTCACAATGAATAGTAGGCAAGGCAAACGAATATATATATATATATATATATTTACTTAAACAAATTCATAAAAAAATCATAAATTATATTTTTGAATCCTTTTATATGTACTAATCAATAGAGCAAATTTGTTGGGGCCATTAAAATCCGCAAGAAAAAGTTCTTCATGTAACTCCTCTTAAAACATATCGATTTCGTTCAATTGTTTTTCTAAACACTCAACAAGGCGAAAACCGTTGCAATTTATGCAAATATCCATCCAACCGTTTGTAAACAAACGTTTTTTTTTTTAAATATATATTTTGCGGTTGCTGTAGACGATATGAATCACCCGAAGAAGGTCAACGGAACGAGCGTTTCGAGTAGACGCCGTTCCTGTGTGTCCGCTCTGCACCAAACGGATGAAATTCCTCCTATATAAGGAAAGACCGCTTGCGTGAAAACCGTTGAGAGAAAAAAATCCTCGCCCACCACCTCTACCGGCGAAACCGCTCCAACGGCTAAAACTCGCGCCAAATTAATTCCACAAAAAAACACACGTAATTGGATGAAAATCGCTGCCTTTTTTTAAAGCGGATTTAATTGGAGCCGTAAAAAATCGGGGGGAAATTAGCGAAATGACCCGCTTCCGATCGCTTAATTAAATTAATATGTAGGTGAGATGTCTCCGCGCGAGACTATTTAGGACAGAGTTGTTGGGATTTTTTTGTACTATTAGATTTTGCCATTTGTGTAAGTCACGATTCCGGCGGTGATGTTTTTGTTGTTCGGAATTAGATATGCGATCTGGACATCACGAATACCCGTAATAAAACGGCAGAGATAAAGAATCTTTGCTGTGATATGTGGTTTTCGGTTCATTCAATCGAATTCCGGAATTAGCGGTTCAAATTACAGTACATCATGTAGTTAAAGTATAGTTAGATTTCTAAATATTTGTATATTTGATAACACAATCAATATGATAATTTTGTGCGAACGCTGTATAAAATATTGTTGCAAAAACAAAAAAATCATAATTAATTTATTCTGTGAGGTAGCTTCATGAAATTTCATGGGGATGCTATTTAAACATCCCTCTTTCAGAATATGTAAAACGAATACTGCCTAAAATTAATTTTAAAGTCATTCTACTTGACTTTTATTAACTAATTCCAACTTAAAATTCTCCGCTGTTGCCTAATATTGACTTTAAATTCTTTCGAATTATGCTTTACTATTATTGCCTAATTATGACTTTAGTGTCTCTGTTGTTGTCTAATTATAACTTTAAAATCAAGGTATTGTCTATTATTGATTTTAAAGTCATTATGTTTTACTTTTATTGCCTAATCATGATATTGATGTCTCTGTTGTTGTCTATTTATGACTTTAACGTATCTGTAGCTGCCTAAGTTTGACTTTAAAGTCATTATGCTTCACTAATATTGCCTAATCATGGCTTTGATATCTCTGTTTTTCCTAATTATGACTTTAATGTCTCTATAGCTGCCTAAGTTTGACTATAATGTCACGGATATTGTAAATTTTTGACTTTAAAGTCATTATGTTTTACTTTTACTGCCTAAGTATGACGTTAATGTATCTGTAGCTGCCTAAGTTTGACTATAATGTCACATGTAATGCATAATTTTGACTTTAAAGTCATCATTCTTCACTTGTATTGCTTATTTATGACTTTGATGCCTCTGTTGTTGCCTAATTTTGACTTTAGTGTCTCTCCAGCTGCCTAAGTTTGACTTTAAAGTCATTATGCTTCACTTATATTGCCTAATCATGGCTTTGATATCTCTGTTTTGCCTAATTTTGATTTTAAAGTCACAGGGATTGACTAATTTTGACTTTAAAGTCATTATGCTTCACTTTTATTGCCTATTTTTGACTTTAAAGTCATTATACTTCACTTTTATTGCCTAATCATGACTTTGATATCTTTGTTGTCGCCTAATTATGACTTTAATGTATCTGTAGTTGCCTAAGTTTGACCATAATGTCACGGATATTGTCAATTTTTGACTTCGAAGTCATTATGCTTCACTTTTATTGCCTAATCATGACTTTTATATGTCTGTTGTTGCCTAATTATGACTTTAATGTCTCTCTAGCTACTTAAGTTTGACTTTAAAGTCACAGGTATTGCCTAATTTTGACTTTAAAGTCATTATGCTTCACTTTTATTGCCTAATCATGACTTTTATGTGTCTGTTGTTGCCTAATTATGACTTTATTGTCTCTCTAGCTGCCTAAGTTTGACTTTAAAGTCACAGGTATTGCCTAATTTTGACTTTAAAGTCATTATCCTTCACTTTTATTGCCTAATCATGACTTTTATGTGTCTGTTGTTGCCTAATTATGACTTTAATGTCTCTGTAGCTGCCTAAGTTTAACTTTTAAGTCACAGGTATTGCCTAAATTTGACTCTAAAGTCATTATGCTTCACTTTTATTGTCTAATCATGACTTTAATGCCTCTGTTATTGCCTAATTATGACTTTAACGTCTCTGTAGCTGCCTAAGTTTAACTTTTAAGTCACAGGTATTGCCTAAATTTGACTCTAAAGTCATCATGCTTCACTTTTATTGCCTAATTATGACTTTGATGCCTCTGTTATTGCCTAATTATGACTTTAACGTCTCTGTAGCTGCCTAAGTTTGACATTTAAGTAACAGATATTGCCTACTTTTGACTTTAAAGTCATTATTCTTCACTTTTATTGCCTAATCATGACTTTGACATATCTGTTGTTGCCTTATGACTTTAATATTTCTGTAGCTGCCTAAGTTTGGTTTTAAAGTTATTATGCTTGACTTTAATTGTCTAATTATGACTTTAAAGCCCCCTCTTTGCCTAGTCTTGATATAAAAGTGAAACTTATTATTTAAACTTTACTTAAAGGTCATTGAACTTCACTTGCATCGCCTACTTATGACTTTGACGCCTTTTTCATTGCCTAATTTAGAGATTAATTTAATCTCTTTTATTACACAAATTTCAAAATGTGTGAGTAAAGTGTATTCGGTAACTTCAGCGGGTTTCCATTTTTATCCACCCTTCTTTATTTTTCAATTGGACATTCTAAAAACAGCCCGTTTTAATTTTATCCAAATCGACTAACCTCACCCCTTTGTCGTTCGGCGCGTTTAGATTACTCAGCGAAAAGCGCGCGCTTATTTTCGTCGAAAACTACCAGCTCTTTGTTGTGAACGCGCTCACCCCGATTCAAACGTACCAATAGCAAAGCTGAGATTTTACCCGGCGACCAATCCAATCGGTCTGGGTCCCACGTGCAAGATCTAGTGGCCGTTGAACAGATGTTTATATAAAACGGGTCCCCGGTGCGCGAGAGAGAGATTCAATCGAGAGAGTGCATTCAGGGCACGCCGCATCCAGTTTTCTCCGAGCCGACGTTTGCATTGCGACTCAACCCCGACCAGCCAGCGTCTTTGTTCTGTGACTTTTACAACGTTTCTGGAGTTATTTTTATTTATTTTTTCGGGTGAGTGCTTTTTGGTTTTTCTGTCCGGGGGTTGACGTTTCGCGCGTCAAAATTTTGGGGTGGTTTTGAGCGACAGCTTCCGCGGGGATAACCTGTTGCTTGCTTGGGTCTAGATTTTTTTTATATGCAACATGTGCAAGAAAATGGGATTTATTGAAATGAATTATTTATCCAAGATAATATAAAATATTAAATTAAATAATAAGAAAAAAAAAAAAACGTTCAGACTGAGTTTTTTTTTTCTTCTCAATTAAATGGCCTTGAATGTGCCCTCTCGGCCAGAAACGCGTTTACTGTATTAATTTATTTATTATTAAAACAATTATTCCCATACTTTTTTATGAGAGATATATATTTTTTTTCTACAAATAATGAAAATGTATTACAATTAATATTTTAATATTTAAACATTGTTAGTTTAAATTGAAAAAAAGTATTTATTCACTTGGTCACAGTTATTTAAATATATTAAATAAAAATGATTTGAAAATAATTTATTAATTATTAAATTAATTACAAATCAGTTTTATTTAATTTATTGTAATAACATATATATATATATATATTATCAAAAAACCCCTTTATACCATTAAGAGTATCGGGTATTGTAATAATAAATGTGAATATATTGTTTTAAAAAAATTAAAAATGAATAAAAAACAGAATAAAATGAATAATTTTAAATTAAAATTTCCAGAAAATTTTGTCTTGAAATTTTCAAAGAATTCAAAAATTAAAAAAAAACCTAACTAGTCTTTTTTTTAAAGACATTAAAAACTAACGTCTTTTTTTCTAATTTGTGAATTCTTTGAAAATTTCAAGAGACAAAATTTTCTGGGAATTTTAATTTTCTTGAAACAGCCCTAAAACTAATCGAGAATTTAAAGTTATTTATTTTATTTTGTTTTTCCAAAATTCTAGTAAAAATTTCTAGGGATTGCAAATATTTTTTTAAAAAACTTCAGAACGTTTTTTAGGAATTACTGGTTGTAGAATAAATTTAACAAATGGTTTTCAGATTACTGAATAATTCTTCCAAATCGACTTCAGAACTAGCTAGTCGAAATTTCTAGGTATCTTACTGCTGAATATTTTTTTTTATCTTGAGAACTTTTTATTCAAAATCTCTCGAAGTTTCTAGAATTTATTAAGGACAGGATAAATTTCACAAATTTTCTTCAGACTATTGAATAATTCTTCTAAATCGTCTTTAGAATTATCCATATTTCTAGACATTGCTTATTGCTGAAGACATTTTTTAATCGTCTTCAGTATTTACTGCTCCACATTTCTACGGATTTCGGATTGCTATTTTCTTAAAAACTTCAGAATTTTGCCAATTCAAGCTAAGTAAGGAATTACTAATTGATGAATACATTTTGTTCACATTTTACAATTCTAAATGAAACGATATTGTGACAGCGAATCGGAGTTCTCTTTCTATCAACTGTTGTTTTAAATCGCGCTCCCTTAAAACTATAGACACGATATGTTGTTTAGTTTTATACAAACACTAATATTAATTTATTGCGACTATAAAACTAAAAATTTTATTTGATAATGTCAAGTGTAAATTGTTGAAGCTTTAGCAACAATAAATTAATTCTAGTTTTTTACAAACAAAGTTTAAAATGTTTTATTTAATTCATTTAACTTAAAATTCAATGATTTTTTTGTCGCACTACTTATAATTGCAGGATGTTTAGTTTCATACATGCACATCATACCACAATTTAGGAATGTGCATTTGTTTACACGTTTGAGCAGAAACCGAAAAGCGAGGAAATAGAAAAATAGAGTTTCTCCTGTAGATTAAACAACCCCGCCTCGGTGAACTCAGCTGGTGGTGCGCGTATGCGTCATCTGGCACGTCTAAATTTAACACCGGCTACAAACTACCACAACATGATCGAAGTTCTTCGTTGCCTTTCAGATTTCCAAGAGTTCGAGTCAACAGCCGGTGTTTCGCAGCTCGCCATGGCCGACGTTCAGACCAGTCCATCATGTAAGTACTTAGATTTTTAATATTTCAAGATGAAATTATATAAAGTATTGCGTAAATAAAAAATAGGGCTGCCCCCCTTGCTCTAATGTAGCGGCACCCATGCTTCAATGTATTGAATGTAATGTAAATATTATCCATTGCCAATTACTGCACGGAAGAAAGCAATCATAAAATAGTAATTAAAATACGTACTTCAAATGTACTTTTTTTTTAATAGTTCTAAGACTAAGAAATTGAACTTAAAGTGAGGTTAAAGTAGTCAATTTTGACTTTGAAGATTGTTCTAATATTGGGCCAATATGCTGTAATTGGCCGAATATATTAGATGAAAAAAAAAATCATCAAAAAATAACTAAATTACAATCCACAAATGTTCTTTCTCTGAATAGCTCTTAATACTACTGAAAACAAGCGAAAACTAAGAAATTGAACTTAAAGTGCGACTAAAATGGCTAATTTCGACTTTGAATATTGTTCAGCCAGTTACTACATAGATGTAAAAAATCATAAAAAAAATAAAATGCACGTCCCAAATTTTCTTTCTCTAAACAGTTCCTAAGACTTCTAGCAATAAGCCTATGTAAAGGAATTGAATTTAGAGTACACCTAAAGTAGTCATTTTTGACTTTGAACATTGTTCTTATATTCAGCCAATTATAGCGTTGATAAAAAAATCATAAAAAAATAACTAAAATACATATAATTTTTCTTTTTCTAAACAGTTCCCAAGACTACTACTAATCAGCCCATATAAAGAAATTCTGCTTAAAGTAGTAATTTTTAATTTTAAAAATTTTTCTTTTAATTATCTCTGGAAATATTTTCCATTTCCATTTATTTGTAACTCTCATTATTCAATAAACAAACGATTCAATAAATATTTCATTATTTTCAGAATATATATATTCAATGACCCTTTCTACCCATATGGGTGTAGGGTTTTGTTATATTTTTCTTCTTTTTCTTAATTCTTCATGAATTCAGAATAGAAACAATATTTATTTACCGAACATATAAAAGAAAAAAATATAGATGCAGGCATCTTTATACTGTCAATCTTTAGATTGACTTGCGGAAAAAAGTTCCACCAATACAAATAAAATTAAAATAAAATGGAAATGTTGGTGACAACAGCGCCACCTAGCAAAAGTATAGTCCTCGGGTCATCATCCCTTCCAGAAATGTAATAATCATGTGTGGTCCTTATAATTCAAGAAACGCACATGTAAATCCATTTTTTTTTCTCATCTTGACATTTACATGTAACCCAACCCTTTTCCCACTTCACTTATCTCCCCGTTGATATATTTACAGCCGTTAAAACAAACAAATCCACACAATCCGTGAACAGAAAAAAAAACAGAAGTCTTCAGTCCTCATATATTTGTCGCCGGCTCTGCTTCGTTTCCGGCAACAAATTCCCGGAGTCCTTCGCTCTTCGGGCAGTCCTTATAAGTAAATCCGTAATATAATTGTAATGCGGACCGACTTGACTGGTTTCCATCTAGAAATCCCAATAAATAAGCGCACAAAGAGCACACCCTGAGAGATAGATGTACGTTGCGCTCAAAGAGAATGCAATGCGTTCGTTTCGTCTGGTTGGTCGAGTGCGAAGATTGCGGGGTCGTACCATGGGATGTGACTGCAGTCGTTTCTTGCCCACGCCTGATTTAATAAATAGGGTCTGATTGTGTGCTCGAGGCTTTTGTTGGATATGGAAGGACTTAATATTCAGAACTTCAATATGATTTTGTTTTTAAAAAAATACATTCAAATTCCTGATTTATTTTAATATATGATCAGATACACGCAACTTGAGTCATGTTTGGTTTTGCTAAGACATACGTTCACATTATTGACATTAATTTACCAGATGGCGCTTGCGTTATCTTCTATTTATTGTGATTCATGTCGGGTATTTAATCACAAGATTCGTTCAACCGCCTTGAAACACTTCCGCAGTGATTTCTATCAAATAATAAATTTTCTGTCGAAAAAAAAAAAAACGAAATGCCCATCACTAGTTATCCATACGCTAGATGGATGCTGGTCGAACATTTTATTAAATAGATTAAAACACTTAATTTATTATCATCTTCACGTAACTCTCTCAACCTAAATAGTATAAAAAATAATAAATAAAATTTGAACGCATTCTTATTTAGGAAGTGAAAAAAAAAACATATATATATATTAACTATTCATATTCAGTAAGTTATTGTAACTTAAATGAATTCTTTCACGCGTATCAACATCTGAAAAGGTCCTTCATTTTTTTATTAAATATAATTTATAAAAAGATACCTGAAAACCGTGATTCGACAAAAAAGTAAATCCAAACCCCTACGATACTCGATAAAGGGTTTCGAAGATGATATATGATTCCGCAAAACGCGTTGTAGAATTTGATTTGAGATGATTTGAAAAAGGAATTTTATTAAAAGAAATAAATGAATACACCCAAAGAAGTAATAAAAAAATTGAAAGGGGAATTAATGAATACACACGAAGAAGTAATAAGAAGTGTATAATAGAAAAGAGTATTAATTAATTCAGTTGGTCACAGTTATTTAAATTAAATAAAAAAAAATTGAAATTAATTAATATTTTATTATAATTAATGGTTTTAATATTTAGACATTGGTAGTTCATATTGTATGAAATAAATATGAATAAATTATTTAAAATCAATCAATAAAACACAGATTAGATTGAATAACTTTAAATTATCGACTAGTTTCGGGTTATTAGCCCATTTTCAAGAGAATTTAAAATTTGTTTTTTTCTTGAAAAATGGGCTAATAACCAGAAACTAGTCGAGAATTTAAAGTTATTCAATCTAATCTGTGTTTTATTGGTTGATTTTTAATAATTTATTCATATTTATTTCATATAATATTTTATTACTTATTAATTTTTCAGTAGCCAAAGGGAAATTAATTAATTAATAATTAAAAGGATATTTAAATAAAATTACTTTGTATAACCAATGTATATTTATTTATACTACTGTAGTTATTTCAAAGAAACGATAAAATTTTCATTCGATTATCAAAAATAATATCGATTATTATTTCGTATTCCATTATTGAAATAATTGATTTTGTCCATCACTAATGTATACTAAAATTAAATAGGAAACGAAGTAGAAGTTTAGGCAACTCAAACTACATTCTCTATTAATATCTAGTACATCTATTTGATGATAATATATTTAGTTGGTTCCAGTAATTCACGATTAACAGATGCACAATTTATTAATCATGACTTAGTGAAACCTCGACACTCAATACGGGTAAAAGAGGATAAGATTAAGAAAGAAAGAAAGAAAGAAAAACTTACTGAAACTAACTAAATTTGTTACCATCAAATGCATATACTGATAATTGTTTAAATTATTTTTAACGAAGTGAATACCTTTAAGATCTAAAAATTATTCTGTTCCTTGATGAAAATTGCTATTTGTTTAAAACTACAACAAATAGTAATTTTCATTTACAACTTTTATTATAATATAAACGATTAAATTCACTTGACCACAGTAATTTAAAACAAATTATATAAAAATAATTAACGCTAGTAATTTCCTCTATAGCTGCTGCAACTAGTGTTGGACAAAGTCGAAAGAATTTGTATGAATATTAATTTAAATTATTAATACTCAATATTTAATATCTGAGAAAAAATAATACATTGTATATAATCTAATGAAAAATAATAAAATTAAATATATCTTTATTCAGACAATTTTTGATACAATTTAAAATATTTACAAGTAATTATTAATATTTAGTGTTAGCCTGTCTGGGCTATCGACTATCTGTCAAAATTAAATATTTTCATAACATATTCTCAAATAAGAGCTATCGACCATAGGTCCTTGTATTATTATTATTAGTATTTTTTAAAGTTTTTTTATGGGTGTTGGTTTTTTCAGTTTTGATAATAAAGAATATTATTATTATTACGCACGATAATTTTAGTCACAATGACTGAATATAAAAAAAAAACGTATACAAAAAGCACAATGTTTAGGAAGCAATTACCGTAATGAGCAAATGAATGAATAGCCCAGCGCGACGTAATCACGAAACCGTATAAACATAAACGATTTTCTAGCTCGAAACCAAACGCCCACAAATCTCTTGTCCCAGCGCTCGTGTCCCATTCTCGATTACACCATTTATTTAAATGGTCGATGAGAAACAATGGGTTTTTGGGTGGTGGTGCATACAATACACACACACGCACTCATACAGAAACACAAAGTGCACAATTCAAGACAACGACCGACCTGAGATGACCTCGAAACACACTCTTCTTGTTTTTTTTTTTCTCGGTTGTATTCGCATTTCATTTCCACTTATCGATCCTACTTGAACTTGTGCTGGAGTAAATAATGCTCGGTTTAATATTATTGTTTAAATAATATATGTGAGGATATACGAGGGGCATTATTTATATAATGAGCCTAATTTAAATAGATTTAATAAAAAGCTCTAATAACTTTTCTTCATGTAATACAAATAAATTGTAAACAATAGATCTGATTCATTTCAAATGAACTGAACCGATTCAGTGAGTCAACTCAAAAGAGTTCATACAACTAAGTTACGAACGAATGTATTTTGTATCACAGTCTTCATAATGAGCAAATACTCTCTGGTGATCCACACAGTAAGATCAAAGAATTAGTTCAGTATGATTAACACTGAGCTGACTCTTTGAATCAGAGTTACCACCTCTAGTATTTAGTATTCAAAATGTCCATCTGATACTCATAGATTCAATGTAGAAGTATAAAACATGTGGCAAGTGTCAGAATTGACCGTTTTTCTATTGAATATAAGACTTAATTCTATAAATTCATGGTTTGTTATAATTTTGGAAAATTATATTAAATTCAGTTTCTAGTCAACAAAATATTACAAAACCAGTCATTATAGGAACATGAAAGTATTGATATTCCTCTAATGCCTGATTTTTTAATATTTAATTGGCTAGGAACTGACTTCAATGACAGCTGTCAATTGGGCCTATATTTAGTTGTACTTCAAAACAGCTGATCTTGTTTCAAACAGCTGGATAGGATTCGAATCATTTTCCTTTACAATTTTTCAGATACTCTCATGAAATGATTTATTATAATTCAGATTCCCAGCCCAAACTACGAATGATTAAAATCAGTGAATGTTCTCTCTTCGTAAAGACTCCACTATTATTAGAATTTCAGTGGCTTTTTCCATGAATCATATTAAGCACATATCCCTGGAGCCGTTGACATTACGCAGAGCTTTCAATTAATTTACATCGTAAATAATGTGCATCATTCGAGCTTGCCAATTTTAGCATGTGTGTGATACATGAAGAGAGAATTTTGGAAATTTATCATGACGCAACAATTTGGCGATTATTAAATATCTCTAACATTATCGACATTGTCCTTTACTTTTTAACTGCTATTACTTATATATATATATATATATATATATATATATATATATATATATATATATATATAATCGATGTCCCCTTTTACCAATTGGTGTCGGGGTTAGTACTTATATTTAAATTAAATTTTCTCGAGCTTTGGTTTTGTATAGCTATACGCAAAATTCTATTTCTCGCACTAGTTATATAATATGCTGTTACAATACATGGTTTACTGTACACTCTGCGTGTGAGTGATTTAATTACTAATAATCAATAATTATTGTAAAAATTATTAAATTATTAATGTCAGAATAATTATTTGGTAAACAATACAACAAATTGATTTAATCGAAATATATATATATCATTTGAATCCCCTAACCCGTATTAAATTTTTTTATGAATTCCTATTTCGGTGAAAATTTAATGAAATCAATTTAGGGAGCGCCTTTTTAAGGGTTAATGAATAGTTATTAGGAATCATACTTCGATTTTTGTATGTGGTTGCGAGGAAGGGTACGTATGGTGATGATTTTTAATTTATTTAGGACATTAAAGATTTTTTTCTACTAAACAAATAATTTCAGCATGAAATTTCAAGGAACTTGTAAAATTTTCTGTGGGTTTTGAATTTTGTAAGTATTTCTGTTGATGCGGTTGTTAGTGTTTAGCGGCTGTCGCTGGGCGTCGGAGGGCGTCGATAGGGTCACAGCTGATAATTCGTGAAGGAAACCCCCGCCGGACGCCATGCGGCGTGCTCACGCATATACGGCGAAGACGCCGGCGTCGCCGCCGATCCGACGCCGGCGGATATCGACCAGCTGAAGGGCAGTTTCCGCGACGCCGCAGAAAAACGCCGGCACCACACCTGCACACTCTGCTCTATTCCGTGTCGACGAGCAGGAAGCAGAACTGCTGGCTAATTTTCCATACACACAAGAGTCACTGCCTAAGTAGCATTTGTATTTATTTATTCGTAGTAATTTATTGTTAGTGCTTCGCGAAACCAGAAGGAAGCAACCATCAAAATGCTGATCGGATTGGTAAGAGAGTCTGTTATGCAGTGCTTCTGTCACACCTGCAGAGCACCACTACCGGCAGCAGGTAAGTACATATCCAATTCACCAGTAGGAGAAAGAAACAACGAAAAAAGCGCAATCAATCGATGGGAACGACGCTAAGATTATTTATTTAAATAAAGAAAACGCACCAAGGTCCACAAACACATTACATAAAGGTCATGCACAATATGTGCGATCAATGGTCCATACCTAATGGATTGAAGATTTGTGGTTTCTAAAGAGAAACTGTATGATTTATTTTTTAACGGATATGAATTAAAAAATAAAACCTACAACTAAATTTTCATAGGAAGTAACATTGCTTCACATCAAAAAACTTATTCCGTTTTGAAAACTATCTATTTTCTGATTAGCAAGTAAGAAATCAAGTTTTCTTTGAATTCTTTTTGAGGTGGAATATGTGTAATTATATATAAAATGAAATAATTCTTATTCATTTTTTTTTTCATACTTTTTTAATTATTGATCAGATACATGTACATAATGTCCGAAATATATCCTGCTAATAAATAAAAAAAAAAGTAAAGGAGTTTCGAATATTAAATTTTTAAACCCTTTACTGTTGATTAATTTTATTGGTAATTATTTTATTCAATTATAGAAACCACCCACCTACAAGTAAAAACATAATTGATACGCTTGATAGTTTCGGTTCCCCGGATTTAGATCATAGCAATTAATGGTTAACCCATTAACTGCTATGATCAGTAGCTCTCAAAGAGGATGTCGCAAGTGCGCCCTAAGGGTACCACGATTTTTTTGCTCAACGATTTTACTGCTGTTCCTTTTTAAATCGTTGTTCTGTGAAATGGGATTCTCTACAATCCTAAATATTCAAACGAAGAAGAGAGGAAGACTGAAGACCATTGGAATCGAATTAATTTATTTTTAAAAACTTTTATTAAATTTCTTATCAATTAAATTATAATATATTAGTTTATACTTTAATAATTTTATTTTATCGCTATGCGAAAAATGTTGAAAACCGCTGGCCTAATTGTTATTAAACGCGACTTTTATTCAATTATTTCATTATGTTGCTATACAAAAAATTTGAGAACCACTGGGTTAAATATTATTAGACTAATGTCTAATAGTAATAATAATTCCATTTTGTCGCTATGCGAAAAATGTTGAAAACCACTGGTCTAATTGTTATTAAACGGGAGTTTTGTTCAATAATACCATTATGTCGCTATACAAAAAAAATTGGGTACCACTGGGTTAATTATTATTAAACTTCAGTTGTTTTTAAATAATCCCATTTTATCGCTACGCAAAAAGTTTAATAACCACCGGTTTAATTGTTATTAAACGTGACATTTGTTCAATAATTTCATTATGTCAATACACAAAAAAGTTTGAGAACCACTGGGTTAATTGTTATTAAAGGATAGTTTTTTTTTAATTCATCCCATTTTGTTGCTATGCAAAAAAGTTTGAGAACCACTGTTTTAATTGTTATTATACATGAGTTTTGCTCAATAATTTCATTTTGTCGCTATACAAACATTTTTAGAACCACTGGGTTAATTATTATTGGATGTTTGTTTTGTTGAATAATTCCATTTTGTTTGAGAACCAATGGCTTAATTGTTATTAAACGTGATTTTGGTTTAATAAATCCATTTCGTCGCTACACAAAGAAGTTTGGGAACCACTGGATTACTTATTAAGGCTTATACTTTGTTACACATCGTAATTCAAATAATGAACACATATTTTAACTGAGTTTTAATTTCATTTATACAAATAAAATAGAAAACAAGTTTTCTTTATAATTTTTGAGATTATGTTTCTTGGCATTCCACTGGCGACTTTTTGTTCGTATGCATTAATGCACGACCTACGATAAAAATAAATCGAAGCCAATTATAATTGTAATCGACAATGGATGCAATTACTTTATTGCAAATGGATAAACAAACGTAATAAATATGAAAAAATGAAAACATTTTCTTGCAAGTGATTATTAAATCATTGCCACTTTAAAAATAAATTAATAATTAATAAAACCCCAATTGGAATGAGATCAATTATTATGGAACATACGTTTATAATATTTTCTTGTTTTTTCAACTTTTGATTTATTAACACATTGGAAATCAGAAGACACTCTTTTTATTGAAGTAATTAACTTCTTTTTTTAATAAAACCACAATTGGAATACGATTAATGACCCAACCCAAGTTTAATTCCCGTAGAAAGTAATTCAACCGGATTTTTTTATTTTGCTTAATTTCATTTTTTATTATTACTTCAGCAACATTTGCAAGCAAAAGAAATCGTCATTGCAGAAGGGAAAAACACAGGAGCCGAGCCGAACTTATTTGGCGTCAGCCGGCGAGTTTTCCCTTTTCAAGTAAAAGTGAGCCCACACTTTCTTTCTCGCGATGCGCAGTTTCGCTGCAGGTTCTGCAATCTCGTTAATGGTATTCTTTTATGTATGACGAAAAGATATGCGCGGTTTCTAGTTTATTATAGGTGTGCATGTTTAAAATGTTAACATTTCATGTATGGCGGCAATAAATGGAAACATTTGTAACCGGTATTACATGCATATCTATAATAAACCGGGAATGTGCAACACTTTCGGACAGGGAAGTAATTTTTATGCGTCTGCTTGTTCCAGGGGAAATGGGATTTTTATATGCAGATAATTTTATATATCACCTAGCGAGTCGTGGTTGTAAATTTTTCGCAATCGGATCCGCTTATTTCCCCAGTTGCAATTTATCAAGCTGATAACATCTTATTCCCATCTGGTTGCTACAATAATAATTAGTCAAATCTGTAATTGAAAAATGTTAGTTGAATAATGAAGTGAGATTATCGTGAAAGAAATAATTGTTTGAATTATTAAATTTGTTTTATTTCTTACATAATAATTACTCGTATACATTTTAATCGAAAATATTTTTACTGTTTAGGATTCAATAGGAGTATTTTTTAAATATTAAAAAAAAAAACCATTGAAATAAAACACTGTTTTACTCCTATATTTTCTCTCCAATTAATTCCAACAATTGGTCTTCCTCAGAGAGAGATAGAGAAGACGTTTTGGTTATTGAAAACTCTGCTTTACTTCTATATTTTCTCTCCAACTAATTCCAACCATTGATATTCTTCAGAGAGAGAAGAGGTTTTGGTTATTGAAAACACTGTTTCACTTTTATATTTTCTCTCCAACTAATTCCAGCTATTGGTTTTCTTCAGATCTTCAGAGAGATAAAGAAGTTTTGGTTATTAAAACACTATTTCACTTCTATATTTTTTCTTCCACTAATTCCAACCATTGGTCTTCCTCAGAGAGAGATAGAGAAGACGTTTTGGTTATAGAAAACACTGTTTCACTTCTATATCTTCTCTCGAACTAAATCCAACCATTGGTATTCTTCAGAGAGAGAGAGATGAGGTTTTAGTTATTGGAAAACACTGCTTCGCTTCTATATTTTCTATGCAACTAAATCGAGCCATTGTTCTTCTTCAGAAAAAAAAAGAAGAGAGTTATTGAAAAAGTTTGCCAAAAGCATCAAATGAATGTAGGTATACTTGAATGGAAAATCAAAAATCAAACTTCAGTTTTTTTTATGCAGGTTATGTTTCTTTAGAGCACCTTAAGCTCTGCTTTAATAAAATGAAATTGTTCCGTGGTGCAACAGTATAAGGCCTTGATATCAAGTTATATCCTGAGATGTTTAGGAAAAACCGAATGAAATATATTGTATAAAAATAATTCACTTCTCTAAAAGTTTGGCATGCAAAACCATTTTTCTGATAAATACCCGACGTCCAACACCATCAAAATTCCCTTTTTCTTGGCGTTTTATTATTTTTAGATCGCTCAACTTTCGAGGAAACCGGAGCAAACTCGTAACGACACTTTCATGCAAGTTGCTCTAATCACCCCCAAAACAACCTAATTACACATTCAGGCTCTAGGGGGGAAGAATCACGTGCGAATGTGCCGCATAAGCAGCAGCAGCAAGCAACCCTTTTCCGTGAAAAGCGAACGAAGCGTCCTCGTTTTGGGCCTTGGCCTTGCCACTCTGCGCTCTCGCGCCCCGCCGGAAACGGAAATCAATGGCGACGAACGGCCAGAGTATCCGTATCTGGGTATAATCCGAATTGGCTCGACGCGGACGTTGCGTTTGTTCGCGTTTAATTATTAAATGCATGGAATGGAAACGGGGGTTATTGATTGTTCGAAATGGGATTACAGTTGTTTGTTTGCTGGCGAATTTATAAATACATTAATAGGGTCTGCTTATTAGGATTTTATGTTTTTGTTACATCAGATATTTTTAACGGCCACAACCCAAACTTAATACTGGTAGAAAGTGATTCAGATCACTGCATATTAATAAATTATTTAATTTACAATTATTCAATTTTATTACGACTTATGCTTCGATAGTATTCCTGACGTCAAATAATAAAAAAAAATATTTGAAATATACTCTTTGCGTGGTTTTTCTTGTGGTAGTCCATACGAAGTGTTGATTTCGATTTCCACCCTAGGGGACACCAATAACGCTCTTGATCATCAAGATACTTGCTCCAGAATGAGAGCTCCACTGGTTTGTATCTGATTATCCTGATATTAGATTTAACATTGATTATATTTCAAAAACCATGCCGTTAATTTTGATAGATTCTACTTAGATGGCTCTATGGTCTTTACTGTCACAAAAAATCTATTGCTAGTCTACTAACAGACTAGCTCCAACTGCGCTTTCTTGATTAAAGCTATCATCTGTGACAATTAGTCTTAGGTATAGCTTTGTGTAGCCAAAAAAGACCTATAATAATAGCGCATATAATATAGACACAATACGTACATTATAACATTAAACAACTATAAAAGAAATCATGAAAGAAATAACTTCGAAAAACTAACATTAATTAATTTAAAAAAATAATTAAATTTAATGTACACTAATTATATACTAGCTTTAAGTACACTTTCATTATTTTCTTTTTGTTCTTGTTACGAGGGAATGAAATTGCCCCGGCTGTTATATTCCAATTAAAAAAGTGGAAACGCTGGTGTATAATTTATGAATCCCAGAAATGCACCCGCATTGACCGACCGACCGAGGGTTGGTTGGATCGAGTTGGGGGAGCAAGCATGAAGATGTCATAGAAAAGGGCGATGAGTCACTTGGCTCGGGGGAAAAGGGAATTCCGGTCCCCCATCAACAGGCCGATAACACCATTTCCTTGTTTATTACCCCCAAATCAGAGTGAGCAATGTTTTTTTTTTTTCATGCTACCAAAAAATAAATAAGAGGCGGGTTGGTGTAGCATGAATATTTTAGGCATTCATTCAAATGGAATTGTGATTAAAATACTTTTATAGAAGGTTGTTTGTGTAGGTTTTTCTAAACTTTTTTTTAACTAAAATAAGACTAAGAGTTTGATAATGACAAATTAAATTTGTTGAAAATATAGTCACTAAAATAAAATTAGTTATACAAACACAGTGAATCAGTGATTTTATTAAAACTTGAAATGATGTATAACGAAGTAGAAGCCTCTATTTTCAATATTTTTTGTTTGTTTTATTTTTAAGCAAAGAAAGTACACAGACAGTTTCTTTTATTATTCATATATTTTTTTTACAATCAAACTTTAATATATACATCATATTGTTGATTAACCAATAAACGCGTGATAAAAAATCCCTCACAATAAGGTTAAAAGAATGAAAAGAAATAAATACATTCTGTCACCAAAGATAAATTAATGAATCCAGAAGTCACCTTACAGTTTATTGGTTGAATTGCAACAATTCAACAAATAAACCACAGAGTAAAAAAAAGCACAATACAAAATTGTGCTTTTTAAAACAATTATGTAAAAATTTATTGTAGTTCACTATTTTTTTGCGAAATAAAAACATGTTTTTTTTTATTGACTTTTCAGGAAGGAAATATTTTATGCCGTATCCTTATCGATTGAAGTGCGCTTTTTTTAAAATTGTTTTCTTTCTCTCCAGTGTACACAATCTATTTATATAGTTTTATGCAAACGTAAATTGCATTCAAGGATTTTGTACTTATTTGCACAGTGCAACGACGCCACCAAGGATTAGCAGCCAAGGTGAAGGCAAAACCGAGAACCGCGCAACCCAAGAAAGTCCAGTTTGTCAGTAAGTTCAAGTGTCTAGTTTTGGGTGTGATTTATTTTATTGTTTATGTAGATTTATATCGACTATTGTTTCTTATGTTTTTTTGTTTGTTAAATATAAATTATTTTAAAAATATTGCTTTTTATTTATTATTTTATTGTTAAACGTAAAATATAGCTATTAATAAATAATTCGCTGGGAGATAATTTTCGATCATTTCAACAATTTTTCGAACGAATCCACTTCTGGCGAATAAGGGACTGTTGTAATTATTTAAGTTATTTGATATAAAGTGAAATACAAATAAAAGTCTCTAATTATTTTATTCAAAACTAAATATTACAGACTTATTAGAACTTTTTTTTTGTGCGATTTTTTTTTGAACTTTCTCGTCCATCAAAAGGTTTAGATGCATTTCAGGCATCACCCCTTAGGCCTAAATGACCCCAAGTTTGACATTTCAAACGTCACCCTCTGCTTTACGACACACAAAGGACGCATAAATCAGTTTTTATGCTTCATAAAGTAAGATGACGGCATTGTTTTGATAATGTTATGATTGTTGGTTGTTATTTCAAAAAGCAATCATCTTAATTTCATCTGTCTGATGATGACAGTGTGTTTCAACAATAAAAACTGTGAAATTAAAAAAAAACGGCTACGTTTTTATTTAAATACGAATATACAGTTTTAGCAACCATTGAGTTTTTATTGTAATGATGGTGAAAATGTTCTACATTGTAGTTTTAGTTAAAATAATAAAAATAATTTCTTTCTTTCTTAATCTTATCCTCTTTTACCAGTATTGGGTATCGAGGAATAAAAATAATTAATTCTCTATAAATATAAATGATTTGAAAATAATTTATTAATTATTTTCAAATCATAATATAATATAATAATTTATTAATTATTTTCAAATCATTTTTATTTAATTTAATTAATTCTCTTTCAATTACTTCTGCAATTTATTGATCTACTACATAGTATTATGAAAAAAATATATCTATTGAAACAACTACTTCTTGTCTACGCCCACGCCGGACATTGAATTATATAATAGATATTTGCCGATGCATTTCAGAAATACTGATTTTTTGAATCAAGCATTTTGTTTTTAAAAACAAATATCTAATTATGTATAAAAAGCCATCTATAGACATTTGATTCAGAAATTATCGCTGGTCAGTACAGCTTTTATTTTAATTGAATTTTAAATTTGTTTTTTTAAGAGAAGTTACAATTGTAATTACAGTGAAACGAATCGAAGATGTGTAATTGAATTAAAAAAAATGGATTTTTTTTGTCTGTCTAAAGTGCATTTAATGTAAATAACAGCAAGAAATTCCCACAATACATGGTTTGTTGGAATATTGCCTATTTGAAAAATCGAAAAACACTGTGGCTAAATGTATTGTAGACTCTTGCCAAAAAATAAATCAATAATGTCTTGGCACTTAATTTTTATTTGAGAACAATATTACATTTTTACATAAAACCTTTTTAGTTTTTACTTAAAGTTCAATTTTTTAATAGCTATATTTTGTAGTTGTAATTGCAATAATTTGTAATTGGTGTAATTTATTTCATATTTAGTTCAACTTATTCATCGCGTAGCGTTTAATTTGATATAGATATATATGTAAATATTTTTGTTTAGTTTTATTCAATAAATATTTTATTTAAATTATTATTTTTTTATTTATTTTTGTATATGCATTGTTTATGAATTTTTGTGTTTTCAATAATTATGATTTATTACATTGTAATGTTTTTTTTCGTAAATAACATCTTAAATAATAGCCTCGTTTTAAATGCTAATTAAATTCTGTTTACTATATCTTGAATAAGTTTTAATAATCCATTTATTATTAAAATATTAATTCGAATCAAATTAAATTTTGTAAATAGAAAATTCGTTTTTACCTTTTTTTATTTTTTGTGTATTATTGGGGCATTGGTGAAGTAGAATTTTTTTTTATTTAATAATTTCTCACTTAACCCGTGGTGAAACATTTTTGAATTAATTCAGGATGATTTAATTGAAATTAAAACACTTGGTTTGTTTCACTTATTTAAGTTTTTTTTGTTTATTTGCTTTGCATTAAGTTGAACTGAGTGTAAGTCTGTAACCTCATACTTAAGATTTAATTTCATGTTTTGTCAGTACAATAAATAAATGGAATTGAATAATAGGTTTGTTCGTTACATGACTTTTTTTAAAACGTTTAGGTTTAGGTTTTTTTAAACGTTTTAAAAAAGTTATGTAACGAACAAACCTATTATTAACCTATTTTTCGTTTTAAAACGTTTAAAAAAACGTTTTAAAAAAAAGTCATGTAGCGAACAAACCTATTATTCAATTCCATTTATTTATTTAGTACTTTCAGTCGACCTTATAGTGCCGTTATTGATTTCTTTATTTGGTCTCCTTCAAAGCCGCCTATCTTCGTCCGTGCATAACTTTGTTGTCCCCCCTGTGCACTTCCTGCTGCCGGGGTGCATTTTTTATGCTCCCCTACGCGTTCGCCCCTCGAATTACATTTCTTGCACTCCATTTCGGCGTTGTCTCAATTCGCCTTTATTTATGTTTATGGTACATGTGTAATCACTTTAAATCATCTCGCTAGCGTCGTCACGCCAGCAATGAATCGTGCAATTTGAATAAATTTTCTGAGAATTATGACAATTATTAAATTTAAGTTAATATAAACAAAATATGCATATATTTAATTTTGCAGATAATTTCAACAATATAAGTAATTACAATATATGTAGGTGTTAGTCTATCGACCAGATGTCTTTCTGTCCAATTTTATTTATTTGTTCGTGTTTTAATAGTAACTAATTAAAATCCTAATAAATGGAAAGACGACGCAAGCGCCATCTTTTGTCTAATTCGATTCGAGTCTGTAAGGAGAATCGTTGTTTCATTATTAAATAAATTAAAATCATATTCTACTTTAGACATAGACCGATTGTTTCAAGTCAACGCATTTCAAGTATATTCTATAGTTTTGCAAATTCTATAAAATATTAATGAATTTCGTTAATATGAAATTCCCCAAAGTCCCTATTTCTTATAATAAGCGAGATTTATTTTAAACAACTGTGTTCAAGTGAATGCACAATCATTTTTTATTAGTATTAAATATTTTTTTTTTTCTTTCGTAACGAATCTTTTGATTTTTTACTCGACTCAATTTATTAAATACAATAAAAATACATCATGTAAATTTATGAAATAAATATGAATAGATTATTAAAAATCAACCAATAAAACACAGATTAGATTGAATAACTTTAAATTCTCGACTAGTTTCGGGTTATTAGCCCATTTTCAAGAGTATTTAAAATTTGTGAATTTATGTTACACATAATATATATTTCATTTATACGGTCCATCTAAAAATATATTTCTTGTATATTTCTATATACGTAATAAAAAAATCCGCTTGACTATATACGGAAAATATTGGAATTGAGGACACGTTTGATTGATTAGGACAGTGCTAGCGCAAATATAGAAATCGAGGGATTTCTTCAATAACCGAGATGTCTGTTCGATTTAAATGCACTGCTCTTTCGATCCATTACTTATGCAAACACACGAGGGTGTTTAAATTTAAATTCTACCTCTATATTTCTTAATATTAGTCCTTCCGTTAGTCTTTTGAGGGAATGTGTTGCTGCTTGAAGCAGTTTTCGAAATCGTATTACATTGGAATCAACTTAAAATAAAGAGAGTTTTTCGGGATTGAATTCCTAACCGAGGTAAAAAAGTTATTTCAACACATAAAGAAATATACATTTTTTGTGTGTTCAAATTTGAAAACTTGTTTTCCCACAATCTGTTGAAATAACTTTGGAAATATTTATTACCTTGATTGTGGAATCCATGAGGAATGTATAAATGAAACCATCCTAATGATTGGGTATCAAATTGGGTTGTATATATATATAAATGAAGAGTCATCCTATTAGGGACCAAAGCACCCCCACGAGTAGAGTGTATTCCGACATGTGTTTATCTATTAGACATTGACATAAATGGTATATATTTGCTAAGTAAACATATCGATTTCCTCGGTAAATTGAATGAATTCAAGGGAGGAATGGTCGCATCATCAACAATTGACGGTGGCAGTAACAGTAAAGAAGAAGCAGTACAGCGGTGGGGGGCATTGATATCGAGGAGGGAGCGTTTGGTTGCTGGGGCCTTATTGATCCCCCTCCGGCGCCGCCGGGTCTCTCGCACAGACGACGCTCGGCGTCGCAAGTTGCGTCATCGGGAATGAATGTGTGTGTGGTCCTTAAGGAAAGCCCGTCGAACTCACGCAATATGTCTGACTTGAGGGTGACGTCACGGGCGCCCAGCCCTTATCCACCTGTATGTGTGTGGATGTGGGTGTGCGGTCCCCCCTCACAAATATTTTATTTCTCATTTCACGCCCTTGTGAAGTGGGTATGTTGAGGCCGGCCGTCTGTCCAATTTCGCTGATGCTGGTTTCTTTCCAATTGATTCGAAATAAAAACGGACTTCTAACGGCTATGCTTTCCATTATTATTATTTTTTGATAGCCCATCAATTTATTTTATATCGAAAAACATTTGTAATATTATATTGCCCATATTGAATTTGTTAACTCTCTTCAGTAACGAATTGTCGTGCAGAAAATGTAAACATACAGGAACAAAATAAATAATAAAAAACTGCAAACAACTCCTTCAATACGAAATAACTTGTATTTTTTGTACTAGCGGCATAAAAAAGATCCGGTTCGAGAGACCATTTATGGCAAGTATGCTATGCTATGTAGAGGATGCAACTAAGAAATAGAAACAGGAGGGGGTATACTTCATGCCCGATGTATTCGTGAGGGAGCAGGGAGACACCCCAAAATAGTGAAGAATCCAAGTGGAGATTGACCCATGATCAAATTTTGGAAATAGCCAGACTGGTGGAGTGAGTCTAACCACTAGGATGGAAGACATTACAATTTGCCTGAGGTTATGATCAAAGTGGGCGCGGCATACCTTGCTAGTTAACCTTATTAGTATCGCTGTGATAAATTGTCTTTAAAACCGGATCTTCTTTATGTCAATGCATAAAGTGCAAATAGAATAATAAATAATAATAAAAAACTTCAAACAACCCATTCAATACACTTTTTATAAAACGGTTATTTTATAAAATAAAACGGCGTTATCCCCTTATCACAACGAATTATCCTTCTTCCCCAAAACAAAAATCCATTATTGTTCTTTTCTTATTAATTATGAATTAATCGAATTTAATTTCCCGTTGCGATTTCCTGATTTCCATCCACTCATGAATCGTATCTGATTTCATGCGAATTAAGATTACATTAGCCAAATCCAGCCGTGCAAAATTAACCGGGTTAGTGGAGATTATACGAGGCGTGCAAAAAAATGTATATATGGGTCGATAATCGCCAAACTTGATTTCCCCCTTTTTCGCCGGTGGGCCGAGTGAACAATCGCGTGTGTTCCACCACTTACGATTCATTTACAATTCACAATTTTTTTTTTCGGCGTCCGCTTTTCATCGTACATACATCCATAGAATTTAGAACACAAATCCGCATTGCAGACTGAATATAAACTGAAGTGATTTACGATGATTTGTTGTTTGGTTATTAATTTGATTGATATTTAAATTAAATAATTTGGTGTTCTGTGTTTTTTTTTTACTTTTCTCATTGTAAATATTCGGAAAAAGTGCTCTCATCGTAAAAAAAAATCAAATCGCTAAAAATAATTAAAAAAATTTGAGTTCCCTTGAGTCCATTAAGTTTATTTCTGATTTACGTCTGTGTGTGTAAGCTATATTTCATATATGTTACTTAATATGAGGCCATCTGTAGACACGTATTTCGGAATCTATCACTCGTCAGTACAGCTCTATATATTTCATTTTCGGTCAGAATAATACTCGAAATTTAATCCTTGAATCAATTTAGTATTCTGGATTCCCGAATATTATGGGTTAATCCATTCTTTTCCAACGAATTACTCATATATTCCAAAAATTTACTACAAAATCACTCAGCCTCCAAAATTCAAACATCCTCAATCCACCATTCATAAATTCGTTATATCACACATATTCAGGACTATTCTGTATGGATAATGTTCAACATAACATGATTGTTATCCGAGAAGTAACATATTTCAAGTGGATTTTCTATAAATTATAATAAATACAAATTTGTATGATGTAAATTGGAATGAAACGTTCATGAATTTCAAAGGGACATTACAAGTGGTATAAACAAAGTACAGTTGTTTTATTTAATTATTTTAAAGAATGATTCCTCTTTTTTTTGTAAAACCCTGATAATAAAATATAACAATAAAACAATGAATTCAATCTTTATTGCGTGTGTCAACGCATTCCATACACCAGGGAATTACGACTATTTTCCCTACTCGCGAGTCTATCCTATTAATCACCACGAATCCCCAGCTTTTATATTTATTCATACTCGCAAATGATTTAGAAATGAAATCACCATGATATACCATCACTGATGGTTATCAACGAATGCATACAGCGTAAATTCGGGAGTGTAACATTGATTAAGAACTTATCAACTCGTTTCGAACGACACTAATTTCCAGTTCAATCGACCAGAAATGTTTGCGCAATATAAAATTAATTTGTTTTTGTAAACAACAACAATAAAATTGCATTCAAGTGTGTTACGATTTTATTGAACAAGATTTTATTAATTTCAGACTCTGTTGAACATGTTTTCGTTTAAAATTTGTACACGATTTCGTTATTAACAAGTAAAATGTCAGATTTGACGAGGCAAATAGTTTTAGAATAAAACACGTGTATAGTTTCAAAATTATTTTTAGTAATATTGTTTCACAATAAAAGTTTTGTTACACGTGAAGATGTTAATGAAAATTAACATCTTCACCTTATGATGCTACTGTGCAGCGAAACATTTATTGTAAGACAATAATTATAAAAATAATTTTGAAATGTCATCTAAACTATTTATATATTTCAATTTTAATAAATTAAAGACGACGCAAGCGCCACCTTTTGCCTAATTTCAAGTGGCATCGTCACCGAAATGGCCATCACTAATTATCCATACGCTAGATGAATGGTGACTGAACGTTTCATTAAATGTGTATTTTAATTTTGTTTCAATAAACGTACTTGTCTTAATATTTTTTTCTTATATATAAAAACTATCATCATGATTTTGTATTTTTTTGTTGTTGTAATTGTTACATTTTAACATCCCAGTATTTCAAAATAAATCTTTAATGATACATTACCATTTTTTGTCTGCAGCGACCGAAGTAAGATGTCAGGAGAAAACCCGCGGTGGTCTTTGCTACGAGGTCATTCTGGGAGAGCCGGAAGCCAAAGGCACTCCGCCCAAGAGGACGTCCTCCCCTCCAAACAAAAACGTGTCCGTCCAGGACATCGAGGAAAAACTACGGGCCGCCGAAGAACGTAGACAAGTGAGTAGATTTTACTATTATTGTGGGGTTTTATTTAAATTGTTCTTTTGGTTCGCTCTAGAAATTGGAGTTGAACAAGATCGCGGCGCTCTCGGCCAAAATGCTGAAGATCGAGGAGGCCTCACGCAAGAAGGACGAGCAGACCACCCAATTCATCATGAACACCAGGGACGCTCTCGAGCAGAAGATGGAAACGCACGTCGGCAAACGCGAGGCTTACATTACAGACTTGAAAACAAAATTAAAGGTACGAAATAATAATTAAAAAATATTAATTTTATTATATTTTCAGAATAGGATTGTTTTTTTTATAAGCAGTGATTGTACTTCACATCAGTGGCAAATGATATTAAATTTTTAAAACAATAATCTTTCCTGACAAAGTATACAAATAAAGAAATATTGTGTTTTTTTTGTGTAATATAGGATCATATTGAAAATGTGGAAAAGACCCGACTAACTCTAGAACAGCAAACGGATGAGGTTAGATCAGCGATCGAGGAGAAATTAAAGTCGGCGTCGGCCCACAGGGATGAAAACATCAAGAAGATGTTGGAGCGCCTGAAGGAACACGTAAGTACCATCAAAACATACCGAAAAAAAAAACGCCACTCATCCATCAATCACCTCACACGCTTCTTTCTCTTTTTTATCCTCCCCCCTCCCCTCTCTCGAATTTTACAAAATTCATCATTGCACGTTCTGTGTACGTTCGGACCAAAGGAAGACCAGGTGCAGCGCGTTCGCACCTCGAACGCGGTGAAATTCCAGCAGCTGGAAACCGCCGTCCAGGAGAAACTGGAGCTCGCCCAGACCAGGCGCGAACAGATCGAGCAGGAACAGAAGGAGAAGCTGCGCAAATACGTGAGTCCTTTTTTCTCGGCAGTCTTTCGTTTTACACCCTTTGTCTCATACTCATTGCGGCCGCTTTGTTCACCTCACCGTTTTCTTTTCCGGCTTTGTCGGTGTTTGTAAAATGCAGAACACGCGCCCCGAAGAGATCAAACAGTCGG
Organism: Philonthus spinipes; assembly: GCA_963082785.1. Classification (NCBI taxonomy): domain Eukaryota; kingdom Metazoa; phylum Arthropoda; class Insecta; order Coleoptera; family Staphylinidae; genus Philonthus; species Philonthus spinipes. The sequence goes on from OY720312.1 coordinate 23,461,846, forward strand.
TAGAGGAGCGCAAAACTTCAGTGTCCGCCCAAATCGAGACCAAGCTCACAGTGGCCGAGCAGAATAGGGAAAAGGAGATCCAAAGGAAGTTAGAATCCGCTAAGAAATATGTTAGTAGTTTTGGGTATTTTTTTATATTTTTATTTTTAATCATTAATAAAAGGGGAGTTTACATTACAAATTACAAAAATAATATTAATATAGAACAGATTCTAAAAATCTTTTAAGATGTTAAAAATAATATATATTCCACTTTTTTCTATTGTCGTTTTCATCAAACAATTTTTTGTTTTTTAATTGCTGAAGCCTCGTTATACATCGCTAATCAATTCAATTCAATTTACTTTATTAACGGAATCTCCATTTCCAAATTACAATTATAATTACATATTAAAAATTTTATATAAGAAAAGTGTGACGCTCTAAAAATATTAATGAAAGCACTTTTTTAAAATTTCTAATAATTATGTTCGAGGCTGTTACTTGGTGAAATTTCATTTTAAATATAAATAGAAGAGTATTCATTCACATGGTCACATTTATTTAAATAAATTAAACAAAAATTATTTGAAAATAATTTATAAATTATTTCCACATTTAGTTCTGTGCATGTGTATTTACATAACGTAAGTCAAAAATATCACAGAGCTAATGTGGAAATTATTTATTATTTTCAAATCATTTTTATTTAATTGACTTAAAATTGGATATTCAGAAATACTGGATTTTGCCCAACACTAAATTTATCATTAATTAATCGATGGTTGAGGTTTTTATCAACCATCGATTATTTAATGATAAATTTAGCCCATTATTAATATTATTAATAATAACCTTATTGATGGTTAATACCTTTTACTAATAACATTTATTGCGAAAACTCCCCTTTATTTATGCTTACAACAGCTGTATAACGGCTTGAGCTAATTAAAAAAATTCACGAATATAATTTCTTTTCCCCCGTTTTTTTTTTCATGTTTAATTTAAACAATTTAGAATGAACGCACAGTAGAGGTAAAGCAAACCTTAGAATCGCGCAAGAGCGAGAAATCAGAACAGATCCAGACGAAACTGAGCGCGGCGGAGCAGAACCGGGAAAAGGAAACGCAAAAGAAATTGGAGAATATCAAAAAGAACGTACGTATTAAATGATAACGTCGAAAATTCATTTCGGCGGATGCTTTGCTTTGATTGTTTTTTTCTGATCATTCATGCTTGATGTGTGTGTTTCATTATCATATCATCACATGGATTTATTTCGTAAGGGATTTATGTTTTATTGTTTCTGAATGTTAATATTTGAAAAAGAATACAATGGAAAAATATATTGTTCAGAATGATAAATAAGTCAGCTTCTTTTTTAAAATGTAATATTCATTGCATTTTATGATAATCCAAATAATGAAACTTACTAAAACTAGTGTTTTTTTTGTTTGTCTTTTTTTAGTCAAACAAACAAATAAAACTCACTAAAAAAATTACAATGAAATTAAACAAGGAAAATTTCCGGCAATGATCAATAAATTTCTATCAATCCCTTTTTCCAACTGCATTTTTTTTTAGTTTTAGTTATTTCAATAGATGTTTTTTGTAAAACACACTGTAAGTTTTACATCTATTGAAACAACTACTAAGTTTCAATAGATGTAAAACTTACAGTGTGTTTTACAAACATCTATTAAAACAACTACTTCCCGAACATTTACCCCATTTTCCTTGTTTAATTTCATTGTAATTTAAATAACTGCAAATGTGTGAAATATCTTTCTTTTATTTTATTTAATTTATTAAAAAAATGTTTAATACTGAACTCATTTACACCCACGGTGTTTTTTGAAATTAAGTAAAAAAACTGTTTAAATATTGGCTAAAGGGGAACTTATCCCGTGGGGAAACATTTTTATGTAATAATTGAAATGTGTCTTAATTAAAAACATCCTAATTATTACTAAAATTAATAATTTCAAAGAAACACTAAAAATAATCTTTATATATATATATATATATATATATAATCGATGTCCGCTTTTACCAATTGGTGTCGGGGTAAAATAATCTTTTATAAAAAGAAATCATTGCGTTTTTTTTGCAATCCAAAGAATGAAACTTGATAAAATTAGTGGCAAAATTGTTTATATTTCTTGGTTATAGTACATTTGAGAATAGCAATGAGCTATGGAATTAAAGAATTTAAAGAATCGAGTGTATAAAATGTGGACCAATTATTTTTTGTTTTCAAAGTTTAAATACACGAGAAACTTAATTTACATTCCACAGCTCTCTCGTGCAAATATACAGACTATATCAGTAATTCAAACGAGGTCTATATTTTGTGGGACAACGTGTGACCTAAACTTTTCACTTTGCCCGCTTTAAATGTCAACTACTGAAAACTGTTCAAATTGCGCGTAAATAGGCAAACGAGCGTGTCACTTGTTTTAAATGTCAAGATAAATATTTTCATATACGCTTTTTGAAAATGTCACGACTTTGGACATATTTCATGTTTTTAGGATGTTTAATCATGATTAAGTTTTAGTTGTTAAGTCACCAAAACTTAATCATTAATCAAGTAATAGTAATTAACTATTTAATCACGCAATACTTTTGTTATTTGTGTTACCAATCTTGCAAAGTTGAGATTGATCACTCTGCAATTAGATATTTTTTTAACAAAAAGTTTTTAAAATTAAAAAGAAAACGTCCACAATTATCTGAAAATTACGCATAATTAATCCATTAAAGCCAACGGCTATTTTTTTTTTAAATTAAGAAAATACTGTTCAAATATTAACTAAAGTACCTCCGTAGATGCTACAAACAAGAAAACAAAAAAAATCTAACTATTCAGGTTTATTATATGTATATGAAACACACTACTATATTTTTTTAAATATCACAATAAGATGGCAAATAAATTTTAAAGTGAAAATTTGTATTTGAACTAAATTGGAATGGTAGTTATTTTCATATCTAAAAATGTATTATATTTATCTACAGTTAAATTTGTGGATTCCTAATAAAACGTTATATTTAACATAATTAATGTAAATAGCATTCAGAAACAAAATATTCTACTTTTATAAACATTAACAGAGAGTTACATGCAAAACTGAACATACTACAGCATTTTAATGTCAATTTTTAGATTTGTTTTTTTTTAAGTTTCACAAAAAAATATTGTAGAGACTACAATTGTTTCGACAACTCAGTGGTGATGATTAATCATCTGTTTGATGATGCCATTATGTTGAGGAAATAATTGCAGCAGTGTTTCTACAATAAAATTATCTGTGAAACTTAAAAAAATGTTGTTTCATTTACAGTGTATTATGGAATTGAAGTGTAATTAGCGACTATAGTTTTGATGTCATCAACATAGTTGTATTGTACTGTCAATTTAATAATTACAATTTAATTAAATTTTTAAAATATCAAGCTTCATATATTATATTAAAAAAAACATAGAAATATAGGTTAGGTTGTAGTGGCAGCCACAGGTTCATTTAGGCCATTTAAGGCCTATTGTGTTATCACATTAGGTGCATATGTTTCTTTCCTCCTATGTAAACCTAAAAATCCAATTGGGGCTCCTAATGTAGCTCTAGAATGATGGGTTTACAAAAAAATCTAGAAAAAGAGTTGAGTCTCTAAAATTACGAATGTTTTAGTTTGTTCAGTTTTGCTTGAAACTCTCTGCAGTGTCGATTTTAATTCTGATTTGTTTCTGTTTAGGAGAGACGCGCGGAGACCGTCCGCCAGAACAAGGCCAACCTCTTGGCCAGCCAACAGGTGACTGCTTCATCTGGCTAAGCGGCTTACCCAGCAGAGCGCTCCCTTCGAAAGAAACCAACCATATTTTCAGCTTTTAATTTACGGTACTCAGAGCTAAACAATCTCTCAGTACAGATATCACTATTAAAACAACAACAAAAAAAATACGAAAGGTCGGTTATGTTCATCAACAATTCTCGTCTCCTTTTTAGACTGAAAACAAAGAAGAAACAACATCTGCGCAATGAATTAGCCCCCCACTCCCCCTCCCCAGCTCTTATATAATGTAAACAATTTTTAATTCGTTTTTTACATTAGATAATTATATTTTAAACCCGAGGAGTGTTGTTTCAGTTTAATTTTTAAAGGCGGAGAAGAAAATCGAGAGAGAATTAGGCTTAAGTTATATATTTTAAAAAATATATATATAAATTTTGTTTAAAATGCGAACACGTTTCGCAAAATTACAATACTTTCCTCGTTTTTTTGTTAAATTAAATTTCGTTTTACGATTGGAGATTGTGTGGTTGCACCGAAGGCAGACGCGCAGCGTTTCGAGTTCAGTTTGTAATTCGTACTAATTATCTTTTTTGTGTGTTTCTTTTCGCGGCGCTGGCGTTTGCCTTCGGAACGTAACGGACGACCAGCCAGCTTAGCCACGTGTGAATTTATGAAAGCTTCGAGTATAAAAAAAAAATAATAAGAATCAATAACCGATGAACAATACAATGAAATTGAGAATACAAATTTCGAGCACTATCACTCAGTAGTTAGGTATTAAATTTAAAATTGAAAAAGAAATTCGGATGAGTAAATTTGAGGAGTCGTTTATATTTTAGATGAAAAGGAAAATTTAAGGTAATGGAGTTCTTCGTGCGTCGACGGATTAATGATTTACAGGGTGTTGTCAATAATTTTTTTAACAATGGATACAAAAAGCATTTGTTAAATTAAAACAATTTTTATTATGAATTAATTTTACTATAATTAACAAAAATATAAAATTAATTCTAATAATAATAATAATTCAAAAATCTGTACTCAGCAATTACATAATAATAATAAATATGAAGGGTTGGTTATATTTCCTTTCTTCAATTATTTATTTTCACTATTATATATACATTTCGAGTATTGTATACTCATTTTCAATAACTGCTAGTTATTGTACATAATGCACATGTATAACTGTGGAAAAAGAAGGAAAATAAAATGTTGTAATAAAACACTATTTTATTTCACTTTTATTTAGTTAACAGTAAAATCAACTAAATAAAAGTTAAATCTAAAAAGTGTGTTTTCTTTTATATAATTTTTTTTATTTGCATTGAATTTGTATATAAAAGCAAATTTATTTATCCAGACGAGAGTAATCCATTGTTAAAAAAACTAAATGTCTACGTGGAATGTGTGTAATTATGTTCGCGATCGTCGACCCCCCTTCTAAATGTACTAATTTAAGCGTTTGTATAATTACTAAAAGTATAAATTTTAAAGAAACCGCCGCTGCGCTGCCTTGGGTGTGAAAGAAGAACGATTGCATTTAATTGGAAAAGGATATAACAAAAAACTTAAAAAAAAACAAAAAAAAATATGTGCTTTACCGCAGTATTTATGTTTACTCATTTTACTCAAAAGTATAAAAGAGAAGCTCAATATTTATAGGAAAGTTAGATGAATATTTTATATTTTCGGATCGAAATTGAATAAATAAGTGAGAAGAGAATTTAAAAGAAGAAGAGAAAGTAAAGTAAATAAGGGAGAGAGAGAGAGTTAAACTAATGCCTTATAAATAAGTTATAGGTGCACGCTTTTTTGTTTTTTGGGTAAACTGAAGTAAAGGGGAATACTACAAGCTTCTGTGATGAGTTTGTTCTGTTCGGATCGATAAACAAATTTATTATAGTGATGAGGATTAATAATAATAATGAATGAGGAAAAAAATTAACAAGTATTTAGCTAATGTAGCGTTTGTGTAGCCGAGCACCAATTTGTATTAACATTTCATACGCTTTTCATATATAATAATAAACGAAAACTTATTAAGGACTTATAAGTGTCGAGCGGTTTTCTGTTTTCCAACTCTTTTTCTTTTTTACTACTACATGTGTTTTACTTTATATTATAAAAAAATATATATATATACGTTTTCATTTTTCTATATTTTTACATGTAACTATATTATTAGTTTTTATTGTTCGTTTATTTGTTTATTTTTTGTAATGAACAAATGTGTACCTATATGTTAATTTTTATGTTTATATATTATTTGTATACTATACTAAAGTTGCTTGATAAATTAACAATAACTAAATACATATGCATTTCATTTTTTTTAAGTACCTTCCCAATGAGCAAAACGCTGTAAATATTTTACCTCGGATGTATTAATCAGTAGAAATGTATTCATCTGTTATCTTCAATGTGTAAAATTTAAGAATTCAATGAGATTGATTTTCAAATAGACGTTAGGCAGTGAGTTCGACTTAAGAAACTAAATTAGACTAATATTGGGATAAATACAGACTTGCAAGTCAATATTAGGCAATACGAGTGGCTTTTTGAAGTCAATGAAAATAACTTTCAAGTCAAAATCAGGTATTGAGAATGAGTTTAAAGTTAAAATTAGGCAAACGTTGAGAAAAATACTAACTATAAAGTCAAAATCGGACAATAAAGAAGACTAAACTCTAAATTAAACACTTTAATGAGTGTAAAGTCAAAATTAGGCAAAAAAGAGACTTTCAAGTCAAAGTCAGTTAAAATCAAGTAATGTGAGTGATTTTAAAGTCGAGATTACTCAATGAGTTCGACTTAAGAATACAAATTAGGCAGAAATTAATATAAATACAGACTGTTAAGTTTAGGCAATAATAAGGCTTTAAAGTCAAAATTAGGCAATAAAAATGAGTTTACAGTCAAAATTAGGCAAACATTGAGAACAATACCAACTATTAAATCAAAATCGGACTACAAAGAAGAATGTCAAGTCTAAATTAGGCAATTAGAATGAGTGTAAAGTCAAAACCAGGCAACACAAGAGACTTTCAAGTAGGAATTAGGCAATGAGAATGAGTTTACAGTTAGAATTAGGCAACCAAAATTAAAACCAGACAATGGGAGTGATTTTAAAGTCGAAATTGGGCAATAAGATCGACGTAAGAATCCAAATTAGGCAAATGTTGGTATAAAACCGCGACTTGCAAAAAAAATAAATTAGGCAACTTTAGAGCCTCTCTTGCTTTAAAGTCACAATTAAGCAATAAAAAATAACTTTAAAGTCAAAATTAGGTAATAAGGGTGGATTTAAAGTGAAAATTCGGGAACAAGAGAGGTTTTAAGTCAAAATTAGGCAATAAGAGTCGATTTAAAGTTAAAATTAGAGAACAAGAAAGGCTTTAAAGTCAATATTAGGCAACAAGAGAGACTTTAGAGTCAAAATTAGGCACTGAAAATGACTTTATAATCAAAATTAGGCAATAAGAGTGGATTTAAAGTCAAAATTAAAATTTAAATCTATAATTAGGCAACAGAAGATATGTTTAAGTTATAATTCGGCAATGAGAGTTATTTTAAAGTCGAGATTTGGCAATAAGATCGACGTAAGAATCCAAATTGGGCAGGTATTGGGTTAAACCCCGACTTGCCAATCAAAATTAGGCAACTTTAGAGCCTCTCTTGCTTTAAAGTCAAAATTAAGCAATAAAAATAACTTTAAAGTCAAAATTAGGCAATAAGAGTGGATTTAAAGTCAATATTAGGCAACAAGAGAGGCTTTAAAGTCAAAATTAGGTACTGAAAATGACTTAATAATCAAAATTAGGCAATAAGCGTGGATTTAATGTCGATATTAGGCAATTATAATGCGTTTAAGATCAAATTTAGGCAGCTAAATAGACTTGTAAATCAAACTCGGGCAGTGAGAGTGATTTTAATGTTAAAATTGAAAATGAAGTCAAAAATATAAATAATATTTTTATATTATTTTCGTATAAGAAATGTTGCAAGGAATGGTTGCTGTAATTAAATTATTACAGAAAAAAAGTGTAATTATAAATAAACGGGTTCTTTTTATTTCAATACATGTACACTCAAGAACAAAATTATTGCATTATTTTTTTTTTTGTTGATGTCATAAAAATATAATATAAATAAAACTATAAATAGCTTTGCGTTACTTTTCATAAAATAACAAGCATTTTATTGTCCGTGACATTTTCAATCATCGATTAATTTTCACTTTTAATAAATTAGAGATAAGAATTAAATTAAATTAAATTATGATTAATTAGAGAACGAATTCAAATTGAATATAAATATTTTATAAGCCCCACTGAGTTTAAACTTTTAATTTGTCCCACGACAACAAACGCAATAATTTTATTTTTAAACGAAATTAATTTCAAACTTTAATTAGTATTCACTATATATTTTTACCATCGACTGTAAATAATAAATTATTTGCAATTACAACTAAACAAAAACATAAGTGGGTTATTTACAAAAAAAAGCGCTTATTATCAGAAACCAAGTTAAGCAAATTAACTGATTACACCACGACGGCCAGTTATCTCGGTAAAAATGTACAACTCGTGTACAAAAAAGTAGTGTGTACTAAGAATGTGAAAATTGATTAGTGCTGGGAATATTTATGATTTTCGTATTGTGCAGCTGAATGAAGCGAGAAACGCTGGGAACAGAGAACATGGATTGTGAAGAGATTGAAATACCGGCAATTTGGGGGCATATAGCAGGTAAAAATTGTGATTTATTATTAAAGAAATTAATTGATTAGAGAGTCAATGACTCATCAAAGAGAAATATGTGATAAGAGGCGTGGGATATGAAGGATTTTAAATACTGAAAATTTGAGGATGAATATTGGATCAAGAATATAATTTCAAATCATTTGTATGAATATTATTTGAGAAAATAAAGATTAGAGAGTGGATTTCTTTAAGATAACCTCAAAAATTAAAGAAAAAAATAATTACCGATACATGGAATGTGAATAGATTTAAATACGGGAAATTTTAGGACACAAAGCAGGTAAAAAATGTGGTATAGATTTAATATTCTTAAAAAAAATTAAAGAGTGAATTTCTTTAATATAACCTCAAAAATTAAAAAAATAATAATAATAAATTGTCAATGGATTTAAATACTAGAAATTTTAATATACAAAATTTTGTTGAATTTTTTCGCATCACAATTTTCAATTGTAAATATTCAAACCGATATAAAAATGTATAAGTAATTAATGAGATTATTGTTCTTAAAGCGCATTTTAATTTTTAGCAAGGATATGGGGATCGAGGAAAAATCCAATCATTCTATTATTCCATGGGATTTTGGACAACGTGGGCACATTCAATCGACTGCTAGAGTTACTGCCGAGGAACTTCTGCTACGCCTGCATCGATCTGCCGGGGCATGGAAAATCCTCACACTGGCCGGCAAAAGCATTCCTCAACACCATCGACAACATCCTGACCTACGAAACAGTCTACCGGCACTTCGGGCAAGAAAAATACATCATAATCGGCCACAGCTATGGAGGACAATTAGCTTTCCTATTCGCACAATTGTACCCGGAAAAAGTCGAAAAATTAATTATGTTAGATACAATTTATCTTTTCCCCGTTGAGATGAGTCGTATGAAAGATGTTCTAACCGATCAAGTCGAGCAGTATTTTGAAATTATTCCTAAATTAGAGGAAAACTCCCCGCCCACTTATACCAGAGACGTAGCTTTGGAGAGGGTGATGGAAAAGCGAAGGTACGCGCCACTACCTGAGGAAGCCGCCCGGCCTCTAGCCGATCGAATGTTGGTTCCATGCGAAGGCGACAAAGTCAACTTTTCAATCGATCAGCGGCTTAAATTCGTGAGACCCATGATGTTCGACAAACGGCTTACGCTGGCTTTTATCAAGGAAAATCCGGTTCGCTGCCCTGTCCTGATCATCCTAGCCAAAGATACGAATATGCAACAAGTGTACCTTAACAAAATCGTTAGGCATTATAAATTGTCTAAGAATTTTAAAATTAATGTCGTCGAGGGGAATCATGACGTGCACAACGTTCACCCGGAACGGGTTTCTCCACTAATAACAGAGTTTTTAATAGGGAAACCTAAGCTGTAATGGAAAAAAAGAAATGTTAGTTACTAAAATTTTATTTAAATAATCTATTTTAGTAATTATAGAGATTACAAGTAGAGATGGGCAAAGTCGATCCTTTCGATTTATTTTATTGCTGCAAAATTAAGTATATGACAATTTCATCAATGCATCATATTTTATTACTTTCAGTAATTGTTCCCTATTTATTTAAAAAAAAATCAATTTATTATTACTTTTTGACTTTGTTGTTTAAAATTGGTCATTTAGAAATATTCGACGTTATTTGTGAACATTTTGTTCAGTGGGAATATTACTCGTTTTTGCCCAACACTAATTACAAGTATTATTTATTAATTTAAGAAAGGGGGAATCCCAAATTATACAATTTTGGAATATTTTTTTTTTTTAATTATTAAGAATGTTCTCCAAATTCAATGCACAGAAGATTTATTATATGAATTGTTTAATTTGATTTGACATGATTTACATTATTAAAAATTGTTTTTTTTTCCTCAAAAAAAAAAAAATTTAAAACATTTTTTGTATTATCAAATATTCCACCTTTACACAAGATGTAAACATTCTATTAAAATGTTTGATTTTTTTTAATGTTTATTGTTGAAATAAAAAATAATATAGTTGGGATTTTTTATTTTTATTACGCAAATATTAACAATAAAAGGTTTTTTTTACACGAACAATACCCCAAAATATGTTTGTAAGTGATTTAATAAAAAAAACACACTATTTTCAATGAGTGTACTAACTTTTGAGTTACTCAACCCGGTGATTTCTTTTACCTTGACGTTAAGACGTCATCGTTTCAACCTCTTCGAAATTACGAGGTTGAATAACAAGACCTTGCGACATTTATTTCACCTTGATGCCAAGACGTCATCGAAATTGCAATTCAATTATTGAAAATAATCCTTAAATCAATCAATAGCATCCGCGAATCCTGGATTCGTCAATCCTAGATCGATTCAAGGACTATTAGGAAATTTAATAATCATGATTAAGATAACCTAAAAACGTCAAATATTTCTTCTTGTCAAATATTTAATTAGCCGTTTTTGGCATGTACAACTTCATGCCTATTGAGGATAATCGTGAAGTTGTTTACAACTAATAGAAATTATAGAGATAGAGATTTGTTTTTAAAAAAAAATAAGTAGGAGAAAGGATTTTCGTACTTATTTTCTATTTAAATAATCAACATAAAGAGTCTTTCTAAATAAAGACAGTCCTAACCTCACGAAGAGGCCATCCACGATTACAGCGAAGTATTTTTTTACTTTTATTTGAATAAAGAAATTAGTGTGGAAATAATCAATGGAATTTAATTGCTATTTTTCCTTCTGTTGCTGTTGTATTATTTTTAATCTAAGATTACATATCAATTACAAAAATCGCTTGGGGTGTGAGAAAAATAATAATGTGTACGTCAATCGTAGATCGATTCAAGGAAACTTAATCATGATTAAGATAACCTAAAAACGTCAAATATTTAATTAGCCGATTTTGGCATGTACAACTTCATGTGAAATGTAATATGCCGGAATAATTTATTTGAATTAATAGGAATTTACTCTAGTGAAAAAAATAATTCTATGATTATACACCTATCTTCAGAGCATTATATTAATGCTTCAATTATTTGAATATATTTTATAGTTCTAATGGAAAGATAGTGTATTACGAAACTTGGAAAAATAATGGAACGACACTTTCTAGTGAATTTTAGAAAATAAACTGCAATATTTTGGGATTTAATTTACTTCGCGAATGCGTTAAGAAAACATTTGCCGGCCATGGCGATGAAACCAGTGAAAATTCATTTACGAATAAATTACAAGTTCTGTAATAAATTACCGCATTGTTTTGTTTGTTCTCATAACGACAAGACATCAACGGCAGCATTCAGGTACTGATTATTTTAATGACTTTTTTTCTGTAGTAATAAATCAGTAATCATTTCTTCCAATTAAAATGTGTCCCATAAGAAATGCAAAATATTTAAATATTAAATTTCATTCTTTTTTTTTTTAGCACAAGAATACCCCAAAAAAGTAAAATTAACTTAAATAGGAAAGAGTATTAATTCACGTGATATTTAAATTAAAAAATATTAGAAAATAATTAGCAAATTATTTCCACATTACGACTTACGTTACTTAAGTACTTTAAAAAATGCACATTAAAACAACTACTTCCCTGGCAAATACCCCGCCAGCCATTGAATATTGATATGCAGGAGTAAATGATGTAATTCAATTTGTGGCGAGGTATTTGCCAGAGAAGTAGTGCATTTGTTTAAAGTAACGTAAGTCGTAATGTCACGGAGATAAATGTAGAAATAATTACTTTAAAAAAACACGGAGAAAAGAATGCCTTTCTCAATATTTAAACTGTAAACCAATAAATCAAAAAAAAAGTGCACGTCATTCAACGCTTGTGTTTTGTTTTATATCATACGCAAAAAAGGTTGGTTAATTCATTAATTTCCAATTTAGTAATTTAAAAATCCGGTCGTGTATAAATTTATACATTTCGATCGATTATTTATTTCCACAATTTCTACCTTACTACATTCTAGTAAACACGTCACATACATAATTACATATTTATGTCCAGAATTGTACATACGTTTGCTTTCATGGATAATGCATGTCATGTAAATTATTAATTAGCATCATTTCTATTAAGATAAGAACAGAAAACGAGAGAGAGAGAGAGAGGGAAATAATTAATATACACGTGTGTAAAATCTGACAATAGATTTCTCAATTTCACGTAAACTACGGCGTTTATCGGAGTGATAAGGTTTTAAAAAATCGATTGTGTGGATTTGTCGTTTCGAATAATTAAAAGATCGTTCAGTTTTGGGGTTTAAATTACTTCGTTCGTTTTTTTGTGCAGGATGGATTGTGAGGAGATCGTCGTGCCCGCTCCTTGGGGAGAGATTGCAGGTGGGTGATGTTTTTTTATATTTCTTGAACAAACATTCTCACTTGTTACTTGGTGAACATTTTTGAATTGGCCTAACAACAGGTCATGCTCATGTATGTGTATATCCTGCTACTATATCCAATATAATTTGACAGTACACAAAAAATGAATATATAGACATATAGACCCACTGAGCAAAACGGACATAATAATGTTGCACCAATTTTACATTAACGTTTAATGTTGTTTTTAATGTTTACGCAACGTTATTTGTGAACATTTTGTTCAGTGGGGAATTATTTTATAAATAATCCCTATTTTTTTTTTCAAAAATTTATAATGATTAATACCAGCTATATAACTACAATACAATTTCCGTTAAGCTGCCTTCATCAAGGCATTGCATATGGAACCCACTGGTCTGATGAGGTACGAAAAACCGAAATGGCCATCACTAGTTGCCCTAGATGAATGCTTTTATTACATAAATAACAAGAATTTGAAAATAATTAATAAATTAATTAAATAAGTCCTTTTTTTATTATTTCTATCTTTTTTTCTTCTTTATTTTTTTAGTGAGGATATGGGGAAACCGCCGACACCCACCGATTCTGATGTTCCACGGAATAATGGACAACGCTGGAGCCTACAACGGCTTGATCCCGCTCCTACCAAGCAACTACCACTACATCTGCGTCGACCTGCCCGGACACGGAAAATCCACCCCATTTCCAAGCAAATCAACCATCAAAACCTTAGACTACCTCCTCGCTTACTGCGTAATCACAAAATATTTCCAAAAACCAAAATACACGATGATCGGTCACAGCTACGGCGGGCAACTCGCATATTGCTACGCCCAGTTGTACCCCGAGCAAGTCGAAAGATTGGTCATCCTCGACGTGCTCTACTTCCTGCCCCATAAGGTGGAGAATATAAAAAATAAATTGAGGAGTTTCCACGAGACATACTTTAAAACAATGGAGAGAAATGATGCGGTTTCCGAATACGAATACGAGGAGGCTTTGGAGAAAATCGCAGCTGGTCGTAAGGTGGGGAGGCTTTCAAGACAAGCCGCTGAGGGGATTTTGGATAGAATTGTAATACGCAAGGATAATGGTAAAGTTGGTTTAGTCAAAGATGGGAGGGTGGGGAATTTTCTGAACCCGCTCTTCACCGAAGAAAGCAGTTTGCAGTTTATCAAGGCCTATCCGGTCGAGTGTCCCGTTTTGTTTTTGCTGAGCAAGAAGACCGAGGGTGTCCATAGGAGATCGTGTCAGAGGATTCTGCAGCTTTTTGAAGCGAAAAAGAACATGGCTGTGATTTTCGTCGAGGGTAATCACGATGTGTGTATTGTTTATCCTGAAAAAGTTGCTCCTTTTATAAATACATTTTTAATGAATAAAGCTAACTTATAAAAAAAAAAACACAATCCTTTTAAATTAATAATTGTTGATTCTATGGTAGACCAAAACTGGTGCGTATCACAATACATAGGGCTGTTTACAAAACTAAAATACAGTTAGGTCAGAGAAAGTTGTAAATTGGATGAAGAAGAAAAAAAAAACTCGTGTAATCTCACAAGATCTTAATTTATTTAAATAACTGTGATCAAGTGAATAAATACTCCTTACAAGATCTTATTTGAGCAAAAGATTTTAATACGTACGTTTACAGAAAAAAAATTCGTGTTTATCTAGTTGTTGAAATAAGGGGTGCCGCAAGGTTCAATCCTTGCGCCACTTCAGTTTTATTTTTTATACAAATCATCTGTTCTTGGGTGTAAATGAGAGCCATGCCGATGCTCAATTTTCATTCGTTACATCAAGTGAATATTATTATATTAGTTATTATGAGGAAAATTCTTCCGCTTATAAAATGAAAACTGAAAAGTTGCCTTAATCATAAAAAAATAAATTATCTTGTGATTAAATATAGTATATATACTGGTAGTTACTAATAGTTATTATATAATAATTCTGTAGTTGAAAAAGTAAGAAAAATTGAACAAATTTATTACCTTTCTGAAACGTAAAAAAATGCAATTCACAATTGACGAAACTAACAAAATATTCATTGCTTTCATAATTCATCAAACTATTTTTTTTTACGACAAGCCTTCCGATAAACAGCAAGGCAAAACTTGACATTACAGATATATAGAGCGCGCCACAACGAAAAATGCCTTATCTGAAATCAAATTGAAATAAAAGTGGGTTAAGTTCAGAAGCGAATTGATCGTTTTTAGAAAAAGACAAAACTAAAAATTCAGCCGAATATATTATATTGAATTGAAATTAAACATTTTTTTCTCTAGTAAATGTTTAGCTTAAAACGAAGCGATCATTTTTGGATGCGAATTTGAACGGTTTCCCTTTTCTTTCTCGAGCCGTTTCGGGGTTATCGGCGTCACCTTTGCCCCTCGTGTGTCTATCCGGCATCAAGTGAATCATTTCGGTGGTTTGTTTGAGTTTCGAGAGGATACAATTATTTTCGGTGTGTATTCAAAAGTGTTTTTTTAATCGTCGACACATACCATACGATCGAGAATTTTTCTCCTTTAAGGTGCTTTGAATTATTATTGTGATGTTGGTAATACAAGTAACCATACGCTATAGGTTATGTTATTCTGACAAATTGAAGAATTTCATTTGACAAGTAATGACACATATATTTGTTTTCATCCACTGATTCAAACAAAAAGATTATGTAAAGAAAATATTTGGTTTATAAAACGAAGCGATTATTTTTGGACGCGAATTTAACACTCTAGAGGAGAAAAGTTCTCGATCATATTGTATTATTAGGTATTGCAACAATTGCATTGAAACAGTGTTTAGCTTTTTTTTTGAAAACAATTGTGAAATTCGTAAAGTAAGATCAACTATTATTTCGTTAAGTCTACTGAAAATCTTTTTTGATAAATTACTAATTTATTCTTTCTTAATTTTATCCTCTTTTACCCGTATTGGTTGTCGAGGTTTACTAATTTATTAATATTTATAATTACTGCAACAATTATTTCAATAACTATAACAAAAATAAATCACTCTTTTCCAATTAATTAAAATAAAAAAAGGATTGATCGAATTTTATTGATCATTGCCAGAAATTTTCCTTGTTTAATTTCATTGTTATATAAAAAAAATCGTATTTAAAAAAATATATTTCAATACACAATTGGTTTATAAATATGAATAGTTATTTAATAATTATTTTTTTTCTTAATCATCCTTAAGAGTGATTACAACAAAATAGCAAATGCTTGATATTTGCGAAATTATTATGTACAGCAAGTGCTCGGCGATATCAACTTTTATCTGCTTCGGAATTAAACAAAAAGTGTCGATTTATATATAGTTTCCAGCGTTATCTAGTCTGTTCGGGATTTGATAAAATTTCGGTAAATATCACATTTATTTCAGTAGGATTCACTTCTAGATTAATCGAATGACAATAAAGGAGCTTTAATTTTGTAAATTTTACAACTACCAAGTAGATTGATTGAAATTTTTATCATTGAATTTTGCAAAAGGTGAAATGTGTAAGTAAATATTTCAATTCCGCATCTTTTTTTTTTTCATTTCGAATAACAAAATATATGCTTGGATCGATTAAATGGCAATAAAGGATTTTTTTTTAATTTTGTAAAAGATGAATTTTGTCAGGGAGAAAAGAAATTTCGAAATAACTCAAACACTATTGGCTCTAGATATTAGGATGCATAACACTTTTATTTGTCTTGCCAATAAGAGATAAAAAAATTGGTAATTTCATTAAAAAAATGAGTTGTGAAAAATATATATAGGCTGTTCTATTTAAAACAACAAAGTTGATAGTCATTTCCGGTACAACCGGAAGTGAAAGATAGTCAAAATATTTTCGCATTCAACCGTGCAATGTAGATTTTTTTTCAATTTTTTCCGCGGTCAGGAACCCCGAACACTTTTAATGGCCCACCCTGTATATAAAAGCCTCAATAATCCACAATTTTAAAAGTAAATCAATACAAAAATATATGATCTTTTTCCACACACACACACACACACACAAACAAATAAAAACTAGTAAATAACACAAGCGTGAAGAGAAACCGCAAAAATACGCGGACATGTATTCACCCCCCATCAATTCCACGGCGAGATTCCTCTCCGTATCAACAGCACGGACGAAAAGACAAAAAAACACAACAAACAATTAGATTAGTAGACCCTTGGACTAAATCAAAGTTCAATAATATTTTGAAATTACAGCAAAATGTTTAACATTAACTTATCAATGTGTTTGTTTTTGTTGTATCCAATCGCACACACTCACACATTCACACATCCGACATAATCATTTGTGTGTGCTGCTTTAATCGGTGAACACTGGACTAAAATTAAGTAAAACGGGACACGAAAAATTGCGACAAAAGAAATAAGCAGGTAATTTTTAAAAATTAATTTCTGAAAGGTGTATATCAAGAAGAAGAAAAACAAAACAGTGTGCGCGAAATTGAACGTAGATATTTAGGGAGTAACATATTGGTGATATTTAATGGATAAAATAAATTAAATTATATTATATTAAGTGCCGATGGACACTTTTAGATGCGATGTTAATTAATTCAAGATAACTTTGTTCATTGATGTGATAGAATCTTCTAACTTAAAGAAATGAAATCAGGAAGGATTTATCTATATTTCCCATAAAAAATCATTAAAATATAGGTTTTGTGCTTGTCTATAAAAATTCGCAAACTTAGACAATTTTTTCGCTCATTTTTCAAAGGCCCAATTTACATGCCTGCTGCACAAAAACTGTTTGCTGTATTCAGCTTAAATTTATACAATTAATGCTCACATCCATTGGGAACATTTTGGTATAATTTGAAGTTATTCCGCGAGATTCGGATTTTTCACCAAAATCCACATTTTGAAAATATTCAAATTTCGATGAGTTTTTTTTTTCTTTCAAAAAAATCTGAAAAAATTCTAAAATATTCTTGAAAATATTAGAAACACCATGGCATATTTATTTGTCAAGAAAAAAATCATTTCTGCTTCATTAAGGCTATTTGAAGTTAATGATTCCCATTTACATAGGGCCTTAAGGGAACGATTTAAGCGAGACGCTCCAAACGACGCTTTTCGACGCGACTTTGCTTAAATCAAGATAACTTCGTTCAGAGATACGATAGAATCTTGGAACTTAAAGAATTGAATTCAGGATGAATTTATCTATGTTTCCATTAAAAAATCATTAAAATGTAAGTTTTGTGCTTGTCTATAAAAATTCGCAAAATTATTCAATTTTTTCGCTCATTTTACAAAGGCCCAATTTACATGCCTGCTGCACAAAAACTGTTTGCTGTATTTAGCTTAAATTTATACAATTGGTGCTCACATTCATTGGGAACATTTTGGTATAATTTGAAGTCATTCCGCGAGATTCGGATTTTTCACCAAAATTCAAAAATATTCAAATTTCGATGAAATTTTTTTTCTTTCAAAAAGAATCTGAAAAAAATCTAAAATATTCTTAAAGATGTTAGAAAGAGCGTGGAATATTTATTTTTCAAGAAAAAGATCATTTCTGCTTCATTAAGGCTATTTGAAGTTAATGGTTCTCATTTACATGGGGCCTTATGGGAACGGTTTAAGCGAGACGCTCCAAACGACGCTTTTCGACGCGACTTTGATTAAATCAAGATAACTTTGTTCACAGATGAGATAGAATCTCTCAACTTAAAGAATTTAATTCAGGGAGAATTTATCTATATTTCCCTTAAAAAATCATTATAATATAAGTTTTGTGCTTGCCTACAAAAATTCACAAAATTAGGCATTTTTTTCGCTCATTTTTCATAGGCCCAATTTACATGCCTGCTGCACAAAAACTATTTGTTGTATTTAGCTTAAATTTACACAATTGGTACTTTCATTTATAAGGAACATTTTGGTATAATTTGAAGTCATTCCGCGAATTTCGGATTTTTCATCAAAATCCACTTTTTTCAAGGGGTACCCCTTTGAAAATATTCAAATTTGGTTAATTTTTTTTTTCTTTCAAAAAAATCTGAAAAAATTCTGAAATGTTCTTAAAGACGTTAGAAAGAGCGTAGAATATTTATTTTTCCAGAAAAAAATCATTTCCGGCCGTTTTTGTCGATAATTCCCATTCACAAAGAGGCTTATGGAAACGGTTCTAGCGAACCACGCCGATCGTCACTTTTAGACGCGATGTTGTTTAAATCAAGATAACTTTGTTCATAGATACGACAGAATCTTGGAACTTAAAGAATTGAATTCAGGAAAGATTTATCTATATTTCTTTTGAAAAATCATTAAAATGTAGCTTTTGTGCTTGTTTATAAAAATTCGCAAAGTTAGCCATTTTTTTTGCTCGTTTTTCAAAGGCCCAATTTAGACGCCTGCTGTGCAAAAACTGTTTGTTGTATTAAGCTTATATTTATACAATTGATGCTCCCATTCATTGGGAATGTTCTGGTATAATTTCAAGTTATTCCATGAATTTAAGATTTTTCGGTAAAATTCACAAATTTTCGATGAAAATTTTTTTATTCCTAAAAAAATTTAAACAATCGAAAATATTCTTAATGACGTTAGAAAGAGCGTTTATCTTGATGATTCCCATCTATATGGAATCTTATCGGTCGCCTTGGTCATAATCTGGCTTTGCACCCTTAAACCCCCAATGGTTAGGCTTATGGGTGGTTGTACATATTTAAATTATGACACTGCTTAAAAAAAAGCACCGCTATTTTTGAATTAAATTTTAAATTACATTATTTATAATAAAATACCGCACTATTTTTTTAAGCCAGTTTAATTTAAAATAAATTAAAAAAATAATATAAATTTAAAAATCGACTTCAAAAATAGTGCCGTTTTTTTATATAAATTTTAATCGATTCAATCCTAAGAGTCTCAAAAATGTATTATTAACGTTATTTATTTATTTATGTATCTTTCTGCATTTAGGAGAGTAAGTGATGATGTCCAAATTGCTACCGAGCAGAGCGGCGATAAACTTTCTGCAAAAGTCGAACGGCGTCCCGACGGTGCTGGCCAGGAATTTCTGCGTGGGCCAGCTGAAAGTCAAGGAGAGGACTTCGAGGAGTGTGCAGAGACAGAGTGTGAGGTGTGCTAGTGATGTAGTGACTTCGCCGTTCGGAAACATAAAAGTACCCAGCGTGAACTTGGTCGAGTATGTCTGGAAGGACGTCGCGAATTGGATGGACAAGCCGGCAGCGGTGAGAATTTTGATTTATATTCTTCAAAAGATTACGCGATCACCAATATTCACCCACACAAAACCCAACAAACGCACAACCCCCTCCTCCCTTCCGGAGTCAAAGTCAAAAAATGTAGCAATTACTTAAGAAGCTTCAAAAATTGATTTGTAGAATATTATGTTTTTTTTTAATCGCCCTTCTCCCTAAACAAAGGCAATAGTCCCAAATCATAGATAAATCTATAATGAGTTATTTTGAAGAGGATGGGGTGTATCATCATCTTTTGGATTTATCCCTGCTTTGGGACTATTAAATCTGTAATGAACCATTCATCTAACATCTGGATGACTGGTAATGATCATACCGGTTTTTCGAACCTCATCAGACCAGTGTGTTCCCATATGCAATGCCTTGAAATTATGCCATAGGTGGCGCTTGCGTTATCTTTCCAATTATTTCGCAGTTTTAATATTTCCATAAAATAATAATTAATATTTTCAATTATCTTTCCCAATTTATTTCAATTACTAATTCGATTATTTAACGTTTACTATAATAGTGTTTTTGAAAGTAACCTTTCCAGACTTGTGCAGCTTCAGGAAGGAATTACACTTACGGCATGATGAGGATGCTGGTGAGCCGGTGTGCCCAAGCCTTGCTGGGACATTGCGGGATGCAGCCAGGGGAAGTTATCGGGCTGTTGTTGCCGAACATTCCCGAATACATCATCACCTGTCACGGGGCTTTGGAAGCAGGATTAGTCGTCACTTTTGTGAATCCTCTTTACACTCCAGGTAAACAAGACTCTTTAATTTCTTGAATCTTTAAAGCGTTGGCCGTCACTTTGACGACTCTCCTTTACACTACAGGTAGATATTAAAGAATACTCTTTAATTTTTTGAAACTTTGAAGCGTTAGTCGTCACTTTGATGACTCTTCTTTACACTACAGTAAGACATAAAAGAAGACTCTTTTATTTTTTTAAACTTTGATGCGTTGGACGTCACTTTGATAACTCTCCTTTACACTACAACAAGACATAAAAGAAGACTAATTTTTTGAATCGTTGGTCGTCACTTTGGAGACCCACCTTTACACTCTAAGTAGACATAAAATAAGACCACCACTCATACATGGGTATCGGTTTATCTTAACCATATAACCCAGCACAATCACACTATTCGTACAACGACCAACCCAATCCTGGAATCGAACCAGGGACCTCTGGCTGATTAATCGAAAAGACTCTTATATTTTTAAAATTGTTGAGGCGTTGATCGTCACTTTTGTGAACCCCCTTAATACTCCATGTAAACGAAGACTCTTTTATTTCTTGAATCTTCGAGGAGTTTGGTTGTCACTTTCTCGAATCCACACTCCTGGTGAACATAAAAAAAATCAACACGGAAAGAAGTAGTTTTCTTGGTCTAATTATGATAATTTTAGATGAAATCAAGCGTCAATTCGAAAACGCCGGCGTAAAGATGATCGTGACGATTCCCCTGCTGCTCGAAGTGGCGACCACGGTGGGCCCGCAACTTCCGGGATACAGGACGACGATCTGCGTGGGTGGCGAGGACGACATTCAGAGCAACGTCCACGGGCTGCAGAGTCTCCTCATGGCCGGCCACGAGGCGGACATACCTGGAATCAACCCCAGGGAAACCTGCCTTTTGCCGTATTCCAGCGGAACGACCGGCCTTCCAAAAGGAGTCATGCTGAGTCATTACAATTTGGTCGCGAATTTAGTCCAAGGGGATAATCCTAATATTATGGAGGAGACAAATAAAGGCAAGAATTTATATACAATAGGATCAGTAACCACTCTTTACACCAGTGGTTTTCAAAGTTGACTGGTCTCCGACCCGTGTAGCAAAATATCCCCTAGTGGAACTACTTGCTGTCTTATTTGTTCTAATTGAAATAAAGAAAAATTATAAATATAGTTTTTTTTTCTAATTCATATATACAGTGGCGAGGTTCTACTCAAGTGGGTCGCGACCTATAGTTGAGAAATACTGTTCTACAGTGATAGTAGCATAAGCCTAACAGATATGACAAACTTGCATTCAGTTAAATTTAGTGCAGATCGAGCAAACTTAATAAATATTCAAATAAAAATAGTTATTCTTCCTCCTACTTATTTTTTTATTAAACTAGATATATAATCTGGCTTTGCACCCTTAAACCCCCCAATTATGGGTGGTTGTACATATTTAAATTTGAAATTATGACATTGCTTAAAAAAAGCACCGCTATTTTTGAATTAAATTATATTATTTATAATAGAAAACCGCACTATTTTTAAAGCCAGTTTAAATTATGGTATAAATTTAAAAAAGGAGTCATGCTGAGTCATTATAATTTGGTTTGGTCCTACTTATTTTTTTATTAAACTAGATATATCAGTAGTTGAACTACTGAAGATTGAAACATACTTTTCCGGAAACATAATTTCCGAAATATATCTAGTTTAATAAGAAATAAGTAGGAGAAAGGACAACTATTATTATATAAATAATTAAAGTCTCCACAACCAACATAGAGAAGATTAAACCTAAAAAAATGTATTTCATTTCTTCTAGAAACTCAAGATAAAGTCCTGACGGTCCTTCCCTTCTTCCACATTTACGGCTTCAACGGTATCATGAACGTCTCCTTGAAGCAAGGCCTTCACCTGATAACGCTGCCGAAATTCACGCCTGAAGAATACATAAAGGCTTTAATCGACCACAAACCGACTTACTTGTTCGTGGTGCCTTCTTTATTACTCTTTCTGGCGTCGCATCCGGCCGTCACCAAAGAACACTTGGCTTCCATCAAAAGCGTCACGTCCGGAGCCGCTCCGGCCACTGAAGGCCTGCTGCAGAAGTTCAGGGAGAAGCTTGGAAGGGACGACGTCACGATTAGACAGGGTGAGTGAATGAAACACTTAATAGGGAGAAAGATGGCGCAAGCGCCATCTATTGAATATTTTTCAAGTTAATTGAATTGATTCAGGATGATTTAATTGAAATTAAAACACTTGGTTTGTTTCACTTATTTATATTTTCTCCAAATAGTTTCGACCATTGGTCATCTTCTGAATATGACCATTATTCAATAAGTGAAACAAACCAAGTGTTTTAATTTCAATTAAATCATCCTGAATCAATTCAATTAACTTGAAAGTTAATAATATTCTCATACCCTACACCACTAAATTCTTGAAATGTCACATTAAATACAAAAACAACAGACGATAGTGTATGTAAATATTTTTTTTATTTCTATTTTAAGGATATGGAATGACGGAAAGTTCTCCAGTCACGTTATTCATGCCGACGATGACGCCCCGTTCGAAAATCGGCACTGTCGGTGTTCTGTACCCGAGCACAGAGGGAAAAATCATCAGTTTGGCGACGGGCGAAACCATGGCCTCCCATCAAACCGGGGAGCTTTTGGTCAGAGGTCCTCAAGTAAGTAACTAAATTACTGTTGAAGATCGCTATTTTTTATTTTTCGGCACTTTTACAGTTTAGTGATAAGAAATAATAACAACAATAAGAAAACAAATAATCGGTAATACTGTGCCTTGCTTAAAATGATGAAAGTCAGACTTACGCTACCTAGAATAAGTGGAAAATCCTCTTGATATTCTGTGTCATTTCGAGGACCAAACGCCGAACCAAAACGGCAAAAGCTACAACTAAGATGTAAGATTTGCGGTTACTTACATCTTAGTTGTAGCTTTTGCCGTTTTGGTTCGGCGTTTGGTCCTCGAAATGACACAGAATATCAAGAGGATCTTCCACTTCTTCTTGACAGAATCTGCATGTTACTCTCTTTTCTTTAGTAAAACTATTTAGAGGTAAAAATGAAGTAAGCTTATATACAATAAAATATATAATACAGCATAATATAGTCAGCCTATTCAGGATTTTAAAATTGTTCACAGGTGATGGCTGGTTATTTAAACAACGAAAAAGCCACTGCGGAAACGATAGACGAAGACGGTTGGTTGCATACAGGGGATGTTGCATATTATGACGAGGATGGCTACTTTTACATCGTCGACCGGTGTAAGGAGTTGATCAAGGTGAAAGGAAACCAGGTGAGTGAATTTCATAAAAAACATAAATTTCAAGAGTTACTCTCATAGATAGAGCATATAAATAGATAAAGCATGCGGCCATTTTCAGTGTGCCAACATCTGAGGTACTCGGGGGTTTACTTGTGTTTGGTACGCGTCAGCTGTTCTTTGTTTACATCATTTGAAATCGGAATAAATGCTACTTTTGTGATATTTTGAGGTTTTCGGGTTAAAATAGTTATTAGTGAAAGTTTAAGTATAAAGGTGAATCATTTTTTTTAATAAAAACTGTTTCTTTCAAAACATTTATTAGGTTTGTGAATTCCATTTCTTTTTTTTAAATTTCGCAGTTTTTTACCATTTTTATAAAGTAGAAGAAACATTTATTTTATTTTTTTATGATTTTAGTTATATATTAAATTAGGTAAAGACTTTTCAGTTAACTTTTAAGTGTTACATAAATTAGGTTATTTAAGTTGTTGTTGGTATTTAACAGAATTTTCATAATCTGATATGTATTGCGGATTATTTTTTTTCATATAAGTGCCATTATTATAATATATATGCGTATATCATTAAATAATGTAATATTAATTACATCTGTTCTTAAATTTCAATAAACCTGATGAATTTTCACATTAAAATATGTTTACTATTTGTGTAATTTTAAAATTCGCGGTTAAATCAATCAGCTGACGCGTACCGTGTTTACAAACACCCGAGAAGTTGGCACAAACGGTATCCTATCCCCACCACCTCATGCTTCATCTATATTACATACTACATCTATGGTTATTGTGGTCATGACTGAATAGCGAAAGCCATCTTGAATAGTTTTTGCCCAAAAAAAAAAACCATTGCAACAAAAACAACGATTTATAATTTATAAGAAAATTTATTGCTGTCAAAACATAAACAAATTCACTTATTACAAGAACATTTTTTTTACAATAAATACTGTAATGTAAAGGAATATCTATATCATACTCACGAGAGAAAGGAAAATAAAAACTAGGAGAAATCAGAACTTTGGGGGTAAAAGAACCGATAGAAAAAATAGGCACTTACATTTGTTTGTTTGTGTGTGTTTGTGGTATTTTATACATAAGGACATAAAATATAATGGTTCACTTAATCCTATAAAAAAAAATTAACTAAACTATAAAAAAAAACACAAAGAAATAAATGGTCGGATTATCATGATATTAATAAAAAAAAAAACAAGGGGTTAGTTTTTAAGTCTTTTGTACAGGCGTTCTTGGAGTTAATAATTTCTGTTGTGGATGCTTTGTGTCGGAAAGAAGAGGGACATCCAAAATGGAAATTGTTAAATCAAGAAGATTGAATTTAAAAAATCCAGAATCTACACAATTTCAGATATATATATATATATACCAAAAAAAAAACACCTTTATACCCATATCAGTGTTGGGTTACAATTTCAGAATATATCAGAATAATTTGAAATCTTAAAAAAATATGACAAAAGAACACTCTATATGAAAGTTTTTTTTTTGTAATGAAAATCTTGTTTATTTTTGAAAATGTTTTATAAAAAAAGAAATATTTTCATATAGGTGAAATCAAAGTTTTTTTTTAATAAAAAACTGTTTCTTTCAAAACATTCATTAGGTTTCTGCTACAACATATTTTTTTGTGAAATCCATTTTTTTTTTCAAAAATTTCACTATGTTTTTTTTTACCAATTTTTTAAAGTAGAAGAAACATTTATTTTATTTTTTTATAATTTTATTTTTTTTAGTTATAAAATTATTTATTGTATTCTATAATTTATGTTAATGAATATTTTTTTATATTTTCATTAATAAATTAAAAAATTCTTTCTTTCTTAATCTTATCCTCTTTTACCCGTATTGGGTGTCGAGGTTAAATTAAAAAATAATTATTAGTAAATTGACAGAGATCTTTCTGTTTCTAATGAAGGGGGATGTTAGGTAATAATGTTTAAATATATAAAATAAAAGTGGTAAAAAACATAGTATTTTCAAAATATGTTTTTCATTTAATATTCGTTTAAAATAAAACTAGAAGATTTACAAGTTATTCTGATTATTCTTGTGAAATCGTCTTAATAATAAATTCATTAAATTATTAAATATTGATGGCTTCTATTTTATTAGAATTTTTTTTTAATTGGCAGTTTCTATGATAATTATTTATTAACTAGCTTCAGCAAACTTAATATGCTTAATTTTTTTAAATCCAAAAGCCCCAAAATTTTATTTCTAATGTTGACAAATAACACTGCACCAACATTAAACGTTGATGCAAACATTGATTCAGGTCATTCCCAAGAATAAACTGGCCGAGAATTTAAAGTTATTCAATTCCATTTTATTTCATTATCAGGTTTTTCAACAGTTTATTCAAAATTGAAATTCAGATTAATTAGAAGCCCCCCAATTATTAATAACTTAATTCAAACAGTTGCATAAAAAATTGTAAAGACAGCACAAGCGCCATCTTTTGCCAAATTTCAAGTGGCTCAAGTGTTCACAAATTTGAGCTTTAAAAATTCTGGATTTTTCTTAGCAAAAGGCAATCATTTCATTCTTTCATTTTTTTCTTGTTGAAGCAAATAAATAACTAAAGAGAAACGAAAAGAATCTATCGATTTCGATCCAACAAAATCATCGCAGTCAATCAGCAAAAGCTTGAAAAACATTAACGAATATCTAAACCGTTTTCCGCTCACCCTCATTTCAGTTGTAAAAAAAAAACAGGACCCGAAAATAGTGAGTTTGTTACGATTCACGCAAAAACAATAGCTGATCACAATGAAAAAAAAAAAAAACAATATTAAAAGGAGGTAATAAATCAGTCAATCATTAAATAAAAATGTACACGAAGTTTTGAATAATGTAAAAAACAAAAACAAAAAAAAACGTCTTTCCATTAGATATAATTTTTTTTATATATTCAAAATTTAAAATCCCCCCTCCCTCTACCCGCTTTAGATAGTCTTTGAATCGTGTTCCTTTTTATTAAAACTAAAACTGAATATAGAAAAAAATGAATTCGAAATTGAATAATGCAATAATTAATTGCTCCCAGTGTTTCGATATAAGAAACATTCAAAAAGAGAATCCCACTTTTTCTGGTAAATGAATTGAATTAATTAGTTTTAATTTTGTTGCTAGAGAAGATTTGAAAAAAAAAGGATCTTTCGATTCGCTTTTACAAATCCACCAGTTTCGTTTAATACACGCATTCGACTTTCATTTCCATTACTGATAAGAACGTTCTGAAACGGGGTGTACTCTTTTTTTGTTTGCACACACGTAGAAAAATTTAGTCTTTATTTAGAATAACTTCTTGGGGGTCGGGCTTGGGGGTCGATGCGGAGCAATCCCCCGCCGCACTGCTGTCCGAATTTTCCTGCACATCCACCTCCATGGGGGTCTCTTCTGGTTTTTCCTGCTGTTGTTCCACCGTTTTAGGATCGGCTTCCCGGGGTTCGCTCACTAATTGTTCACTGGTTTCGACGGTGGCGGCGACGACGACAGGGGTTTCTTCCTTTTGAGGATTTTCCGTGATCACACTCATTGATTCCTCACTGGTTTGATTCTCGTTGGGTTTCGCTGGTTCTTCTGGAACCGGCTGGGGAATGCTTTCACTTTCACTCGTCTCCGGCTTAGAGTCTTTGTTTTCTTCTTCGACTATCTTTTCAGCTTGTTCGGTATCGATTTCCCCTTTTTGTTCCACGGGGGTTTCAGGAGGATTTTCACTTTTATTTTCACACGTAGCTGGAGTTACAATTTCATCCGGCTTTTCGATTTTATCATTCGTTTCAGTTATTTCAATATTTTCTTCCGGTTGAGATTCTTTTATTTCAATTTTTGCTTCATTTGTAGTTTCTTCTTTCTTTTCATCCGCTGTTTCTTGTGCTTCGTCTTTCCCCTCCGCTAAAACCGAAGCCGATTCTTCAACCTTCAGCTCGGCTTCCTTCTCTTCAATCGGGTCTTCTTTCTTTACATCCTCGATTTTTTCAATAACAGAAGTCTTTTCACAAGATTCCGCTTCTAATGTTGGTTTACTTGAATTTTCCTCTTGGGATGTTATTTCCGGGGGATTTTGTTCGTTCGGAGGCTCAATGCTGTCGCGTCTCTTCTGAACGGCCGCAGGTATTGCGGTTATGGTAACACTAACGTCTCCTTCTCTCCTCGCAGGATTATCCTCCCTAGGAACCACCTCAGCTCCAACGCGTTCAATCGAAACGTAAGGCTGCTGTGTAATGACTGTCTCCGCTAAACTATCTAAAAGCCGTGAGTTGCTGCTTTCCTGCTCGGCGTTTGTTTCAGTAGGGAAAGCATCTACCGCCATTTCATTCTTCGAGGTACTTTGAAAAGAAACAGTGACCGCTGAAGCCGAGGGTGATTCGTTTGATTTATTTTGGTTAGGGGGCCAAGAAGGCGAATCATCCATTTCCTCTATGTTTATATCATTACCCCCATCCTGCATATGCTCACTTTCGATCCCGTTAACGAACCCATCCCCGTTTTCCGGCGTCCTGTGATTACCCGGCTCAGTCGTGCTCACCACCAGTATATTCTTCTCCAGCGCCCGCATGTACTTATCAATCCGATTGTACTCTTTACGGGGCGTCGTCAACAGCTCGCAGATCCTCTGCACGGTAAAAGGCGCAGCCACAAACGTATCCAACTTCTCCAATATAAAACCCTTCATCGTGTCGTAATTAAAGATATCAACGTTCGGACAGGGGGGTATTTCCACCGAAGGGCACGACTCGTAAAACTCGGTGATAACATTTATGAGCTTCTCCCTGAAGAGGCTCTTGATAACAGACCACTGGTAAACAGGGTCACCTGTTTTCGCGACGAAACACAGGTACTCCTCCAGTTCCCTGGGTATGTCCTTCGGCTTCAGCTTGGCGAACTCCTCGAGGCTGTGGAGGATCTCTTCCGGGTTTTCCATCGTTAGTTTTCACCGCTAAATATCACGTTCGCCGCACTTTGAACGGATAAACACACACACAATAGAGATAAGACGCGTCAAATTTATTTTGACAATTTTTCGATTGCGCCAGTGCTGCCACATGAAAATTTGTTTACATAAACACGACCACTAGCGCAACTTACGGTAGGAGTTCCAATTAATATATAGATATAAATTAGGTAAAGTTTTTTGTGGCGCCGCCAGTGGTTGTAATCTGAACAATTTTAAATTTAAAATTGTAAAATTTATTTTATTTTAATTATTTTAAATTTCAGCGCCTATTACATAGATTCATTAAAAATGCAATTTTAGATTGAATTCAAACTTTTAATAAAATTCAACTCAATCATATCATCTTTATTAAATTTTATATAAAAAAAACAACTTTCAACAATTTAAATCCAATTTAAAGAAATTAATAAACTTCATTCGATTCTTTACAGGAATATAAGAAAGGAATGAAGTTATTTAATTTGATTCCTTTCTTAAAATTCTAGTTCTAAGAATTTAAAACATCACAATTCTGCATCTTAAAACCTTCCATTAATCAGAATTTTTATTTTAAATTGTTTTTAATTTAGGAAATTCTAAATTTTGAAAGTTTTCCACAATCCAAAGTTTATATTTCTTTGAAATTGTTTCAATTGGAAAAAAATAGAGGAATAAAAATAACTATTCAAACATTTTAACTGAAATTAAATGATTGATTTCTAATATAAAAGTAAAAAACTTAAATAAAACTAAAATAAAAAAATGAGACGTCGCTATTTTTTTAAATTTATTCATTTAAAAAAAACAGTTTTGTTTTTAATAATAGAAAAATAAATAAATGAAATAAAAATAATTTGAAAATAATTAATAAATTATTATTTCTTTAGCTACTGTGACATTTTATCTTACGTAAGTACTTTTTATTTGTCGATATTTTAAGGTATCGCCAACGGAATTAGAGAATCTCATCCTGGAGATCCCCGGTGTGGCGGACGTGGCCGTGGTCGGCATCCCCGACACCCTCGCCGGGGAAGTTCCAAAAGCGTTCGTCGTGAAGAAAGAAGGGGCGCAAGTGAGCGAAGAAGAAGTCCTGCAATACGTCAACCCGAAGGTGACCCATTACAAGAAAATCGCCGGAGGCGTTAAATTCATCGAAAGCATTCCGCGCAATCCGAACGGGAAAATACTTAGAAACGAGCTGAAGATTAAATAAGGAAAACTTTTTTTAAACCTAAAGGATAGATTATTTAAAAAAAGAATAAGAATGGTCTTATTTATAAATATCTATGTCTACATAACACAATTTTCTCAATGAATTTTCATTTCTCAGATATCTCAAATATATCTCGGAAAATGTAACGAAAGTAATTTATGAATTGCTGTACACATTTAATATTTTCTTTTAATAATCGATTTCGATGTTTTAAAATGTCTTTTAAAGATTGATTAAGTCTAAAAGTTGAATAATATTGTACTAATAAAAGGTTACTGAAACTTCTACAATCAGTTAAAACCCATACAGTTTATCAATAAGACAATTTCTTATTCTTTATTTTTGTAAATATATACAAAGTGTTTTAATTTTTAGTTTTAATTATGTTTGTTGTTGATTGTTAATTTTTTATTAATAAAGCATCTAATGTTTTTAAAATCATACGTTTTTATTAAAGCAAATATACTTTCTTAAATTACGCACTTTGCAATTTTTATTGCGATAATAATTTCAAATACTATTACTTCAATCATTAATGATTAAGATTTTTAAAATTCAATTTTACATGCGAATTGCTCCACAATATTGTTTTATTTGTATTTTTCTAAAATTAATCATTAATGGTCAAACAAGTTATTTAAGAAAAGTTACGTCGATTAATACTCCTCCATAATTTTAAATTTTATGTTACGCCACTGTTGTTTTCAAACCATCGAACTTTCTTCACAGCGCACTTTCTTTTCAGCGCGATTTGAAGCAGTTGCCGGCACTGCTTCACCGGAGTGAAGTTGGTTGAGCGTCTCGCAGGTGAAACGTCAAATTGGTTGAAAACTAATGGAGGCTAGCAATTAATTTATAAAGTTCGCCGATAAACACAAGATGTGGCACGAGGCGAGGAAGCAGGAGCGGAAGATCAGGGGGATGTTGGTGGATTACAGGAAACGAGCGGAACGGAGGAGGGATTTTTACGAGAAAATTGTATGTATTTGTTGCATGGTGGAACTAACCTGTTCGTGTAATTTGTTGTTACATAAAGATTGTATTGTATCAATGGGGTTGATTAAATAACGTGCTGGCTAAATTCGATGATTAATTGTAATATTGTGTTTATTAGGAAAAAAAAAATGATGGGATCTTTCTTTAATGAATTTCACATTTATTTTTATAGAAAGCAGATCCGACACAGTTTCTTCAAGTACACGGGAGACAATGCAAGATACACTTGGATCCCAACATTGCAGCAGCTGCTGATTCACCTGCCACAATGTAAGGAATTTTTAGCACTCTGAAGGAGAAACGTTTTTAATCATATTGGTGATTAAAAAAAAAATAATAATAAAGTGTTTTCACTTCAATACATATTAAAGATCCAATAATTTATTGTTAATTATGTATAATCATACGGATTTTATTCTCTAGTAATTTTAATTAATAAAATAAATTGATAATCAAAATAATTATGAAAACTTTTTCCAATTAAGTAAAAGAATTGAATTGATTCTGATTAAAATTAACTTCAACAGGATGCCATGGCAGGGTAACAATGATAACTTGATAGACCGTTTTGACGTCCGTGCCCACCTCGATTTCATCCCGACCGTCAAACCAGAAATTGAGGACGAGCTGACCTACGAGGAGCGGCAGATAAATTACGAGCGCTACCGGATCATCGCACAAAATTCCTTCTTGGGCATAAGCGAGGAGAAATTCTTAAAGCAGCTGCACCTCGAGGAGCAGTTTGGCTACACTGAAAACGAACCGAAGAAGAAAAAGCCGACTGGAGGTGCGGCAATCGGTTTTAATTACGAAGATGGTATGGGCCCCAGCCAGAGCCAAAGCCAGATTGTTAGTAGCATCGATGAGCCGGAGCAGAGTGACGATAATTCGGATAGTGATTTGGACGTAGATCTGTCGATTAACGTTTCGAAGCTGGATCAGGCGCAGGCGCACGAGATGAACCGGCACGGGAGGAATTTCGGGATGAGTAGCAATGATTTTTATTCGTTTCTCACACACGATTTGGAGGAGGCCGAAAGTTTTCGGTTGGCGAAGGAAGAGGAGCATGAGAAGGCATTGTTTTCTGGGAGGAAGAGCAGGCGGGAGAGGCGGGCCCATAGAGAAAAACGACTGGCCAATCGTAAAATTAGTCCTCCGAGCTATGCGGCTCGGGAATCGCCGACTTTAAAATTAGATATGGATGACGATAAATCGGATTCCAGATCGCCTTCACCGGAAAACGCTGGGAAGATCACTTTCATAACTTCTTTCGGCGGGGAGGAGGAGCCGGTGAAGCCTACTTACGCCGATAAAGTTAAATTTGGTGGGAGGTTCAACAATAAAAAAGACGATGAGCGAGTGATTTTCCGGGATAAACGAGGCAGCCATTCAGGAAGTTACCGTAAACGAAACTTAAAAAGGAGAAGATCGTATCGGTCGTCGAGCTCAAACTCGTCTCGCTCGAGATCCCGTTCGAGGCATTCCAGATCGATACGGAAAAGCCGTAGCAGAAGTAGAACCAAAAGCGACACTCGTACAATCCGCAAGAGCAGAAGCCGTAGCAACTCTCGAGCCAAACTAGCGAGGAAATCCAGAAGTGCCAGATCAAGCAGTTCCAGCAGTAGTAGTTCGAAATCGACTGATGAGGTTAAGAGGAGGAGCAGATCTCCGACGAAAAGTCGGAGTAAATCCAGATCGAAAAGCTTGAGCTGTTCCAGGAGTAAAAAGAGCGGTTCCAGGAGCGTCAGTCCCAATAAAAAAATTGAACCGGCACAACCGAAGCCACTTCCTAGATATTACGGGAGGAAAAGGAGTGATCAGAGCTCTTCAGAATTGAGTGATTCCAGCGCTGAGGAAGATAATAAAGAATCTACTAATAATGCGTATGTATTAATAAATAATCAATTTATTCTTTCCATTATTCATTTCAAAATATCATAATCATTTTTAGCATTGTAAACCTTGCTATTTTTTTTTATAATGTTTCAAATTCGATATTTATAGAATTTAGTATGTGTAATACAACCTGGGTTTTTTTTTTTTCAGGGTGATACAAAACACAAATACGAAGACTGGTAATTCAGGCACTTCAACCAAAGTCAGTAAGAACCTCTCAATATTTGTTATAACTAGAACAAAACAAAATAAAAAAAAAACCTTTCTCTTCTTTCATTTGTAACAACTTCAATAATTGAATCATGCGGACAAAAAGAATCATTCATAATTCTTAAACAACATGAAAGATACATTTTTGTTTAAGAATCAATACTTTTCAAAGAACATTGCTGAAACTCAATGCATTTTTTTTAAGAATTTACATTTTTAAAAACAACTCTTGAAAATGCATTTTTTTCAGATAGTTTGAGAAATTTTACTATTTTAAACAAAAAAAAAAGTCGAAAATGAGAAATGTTTCATTCTTAACATCACCAGAAATTTAACATTATTAAAGAACAGTTTAAAAAATGAAAAATAATATCAAATAAAACATTTGAAAAGTGTGTTTTATTTAATATTAATAATATTATTCCTTTGTATAACAAAATTTTATATTAAAAATACCGCTGTAACTTACTAGTTATGCTTTTCTTCAAGTAAATCCTTTTATTTAACGTGCTCGAAAAGAACTGTAACAATTGAAGTTTAGAGAGTAATAAAATTATAAATTCCTTTCATCAAATTAATTCACTTTTTTTTAAAAAAACCTTGATTATGTTATTGTAAATGTATTTAATTTTCAAATTTTCCTTATTAATTTCTACCATTGGCCATTCACAAGGTGATAATTGCAATAATCCGATATAATGTAGATTTTTCTTGTTGTTTTCACTCAATTTTTTTGATTACTTTTTTTCCCTACAATTCCGGATAAGGACTAGACATAATTTTCAGGTTGTCTCGTCAGCGAGTTTGAGTCTCCAGGAGCGGCTTAAGAGGAAAAGGCAGGCACTTTTAAATAAACAATGTGAGTTTGCAACGACTGTTATTGCGTGTGACGGGCCGTAATAAATAATATAAATTAATCAGGAAATACAGAACGAAAATCAATTTCTTTTTGTTAAAATTGCATCTTGCCGCCCGTTGCTGCTTATCCTTTTCACTTTTTGTGCTAAAAGTAGTGTTTAATAAATTCATATTCTGTGTAGTTAAAGCGGATAAAATTGCTGAACAGTTGAAGACGGAACGTGAGAAGCAGGAGCAGCAAAACAGGGAGGACGAACTTCGAGAGATGGCTCTAAAATTGCGCAGAAGGTAAGGACAAAAAAAATAAATTAATAATATAAAAGAAAAATCTCTATAATTATATCCTAAAAGAATTCTATTTTTATGAACAATTCTCTTTACTTTACAGACAGAGAGAACGCCGTCACGCCTACGACAGCGACAGCTCAGACTCCTCATCGAATTCCGACGGTAAAACCAACGTTTCCAGCGACAACAAGAAAGCCAGCAGGAGTCCATCCCCGAAGAATCGGGATTACAGATCCCGCGACAGGGACTATAACAGTAAATACAGGGGCAACGATCGCGAGGACGATTACAGACCACGCAGCAGGTACAGCCGGGAGAGGAGCGATAGATACTCCAATAGATCTAGATACGATGATAGGGATAGAGATAGGGAGAGGGAAAGGGAGAGAGATAGGTACGACAGGGACGATAGAAGCGAAAGGAGGAGGGAGAGTTATCGGGATAAAAGGGAAAGGAGCGGGAATAGGGGCTTGGTCGATTATTAATCCATCTTATTTATTTGTTTTAATTTTTTTTCAGAGCGGAATTGATTTATGTTCAGTTGATTATATAAAAATCCGTATTCGATTCATGATTTTTGTTCATTTTATAATCGATTGTTTTTAAATCCAATTGCCTAACAAGGGATTTAATACGTAATTCCTTCTACTTTAATTAATTTTAATTTCTTAAAAATAATTTTTAATTCCTGACAATCCATTATTGTATTACAATATATCAGATATGATATTTTTTTAGTGGAAATACTTGAGTTTCCATAACAGAAATTTCTATATCAAGAGGGAATTGAATAACTTGTGTCGGACTCCTCCTAGATTTTTTTTTTAAACTTAACTGAAATATTCTATAACTGTAAAAGGACTCTGGGATGAACAATTCAAAACAAAACTATTATTATAAACCACGTAAAATAATATTTTTGCACAATTTTTACTCTTTTTCTTTATGACAAATCGATTTAGAAAATAAACACAATTCACCCAGTCAGTTCCAAGGCTGTAACTTAATCTCCAGCCTTGAAATATTAATAATTACCTTCATAGTCATTCATTATGTTTCATTTATAAAGAAAACCTTAAGCGACAGACTGAAAAAACAAAAACACATATCATTCACATGCTTCCTTCATTCTAACAATCAACTTTTTTCCAATCACTTGCTATTTAGTACCCTTAAAATTTTTTTTAGGGTTTTCAATAAAGTTAAATGGAATGTTAAAATTTAAAGAAAGAAAAAAAATCATATTTTTTTTTGAGTCATAGCAACAACTTATCGTGTTATTTATTATTATA
Source organism: Philonthus spinipes (assembly GCA_963082785.1). Lineage (NCBI taxonomy): Eukaryota > Metazoa > Arthropoda > Insecta > Coleoptera > Staphylinidae > Philonthus > Philonthus spinipes. The sequence continues at coordinate 23,497,724 of OY720312.1, forward strand.
TAACTTCACTATTACATCTCAACACCTTTAAAAAATAATTCTAATTCTTTTTCTGTGAATCAAAGTTTGAGTATATTTTTTAAAATATTTCATTGAATGTCAAGTTTTTTTTTTAACAAACTGTTTTATAATTTCACATCAATTCAAAACTAAATAAATATTTGTAAAATTATTAGGAAACACAGAATGAAAATCGATTTCTACGTGTGTTATTAATTTTTGATTACTATGAAATTAATTTTAAAATGGTTTTCAAATATGTAAATATTTTTTTATATAATTGTGCATAAAATGTGAAATCCAGTGTGAATCATAAGCAATACTTGATATACATCTTTTTATACACTCTATGTAATAGCATCGAGTAAATAATTGAACTCACAAATACACAATTAAAAAATCTTTTACTCACAGAATAGTAATAATAAACAATCTTTATTTCAATTTAATGATTATTTAGTGATTATATTATGAATTATGGTCACAAAAATCACAATTTTTATTTCAATTTAGTAATCCAAATTATTTGGATCCAAATTACTAAATTGAAATAAAAATTGTGATTTTTGTGGCCATAATTCATAATATAATCACTAAAACACTATGTTTTTTTACCGCAATTATTTATTATATATATCAATATTACATAAATTCGAATTGTGGATTTATGTAATATTAATGCATACAATAAATAATTGTGTTAAAAACATAGTATTTTATTCAAAGATTGTTTATTATTAATTACTATTATGTGAGTAAACATTTTTTTTAATATATACGAAATTGTGTTTAACATTGTGAAAAGTAGCATTAATATGTAATGTGTTGTCAGCAGACAGAAGAATGAGAAGAAAATTGTTTCCACTTCCACAAGTCTTTAAAACTGATGACACATCAAAGCTACTGAAACCGATTGTGTGTTGTTGAGAATGTTTATACTAATGAAATCTTTGTTAAAATCGATGTAATTGTATAAAGCTGAGGATGTTAACTATAAATGATTAATAATCAAATCCTAAATGTAATTAATTAAGAAAAAAGAAATGTATGTAAATAATGATGTATTGTTATGGGCAAAAGTTTCTTCATTTTATAACTTTTATAAATGAGTAATAACATATATATATATTATAATCAATACTCTGATTGTACCCTTTAGGGTGTTGGGTGACCTAAATAATATAAATCAAACATTTGATTAAAAACAGGAAGTACATTTCCATTATTCAAATAATATCAAACTTATGGTTTTTAAAATACAGATGATAAAATCTTAATATAAAATAAATTTTGTATCACATACATAATGTATTTTTTTTAAATTCAATTAATTTTTACTGAATTTCCACTTTTCTAAATCTAATTTTCATCTTGCATTTTCTTTAATTAATGTGATATTTTTTGAAATATTATTGAAAACGGTGTGGTTGAAATAAACATATTAAACTGATTAAAAAATAAATTTACATAGTGTAAAATGGTATAAGACAAAAACACACGTTTTTGAGTATCATAAACTTTATTAAAGACACTCATGTGTTTTTTCTTATACTAAGTTATGGAGTAGTAACAGTACTTGATTGTGTGTTATAGAGTTTCATCAAGTAACAGTACTTGATGAAACTCTATAACACACCATAGTGTAAAATATTTGAATAAATTCCGGTTGAGGAAAACATAATATCAATCAAACAGAATTTTAAGCTTTTGTCCATGATAATTGCGCACTTTCTTTTTTGAAAATGTGGACCATATATACTACTACTACTTATATTATACAAAAAAAGACAATTTACTTTAATTTCGGAAATGTTTGTTATTTTTTTAAATTAATATAGCGTGTAAGTGTGGTGTTTTTTTACATCTCTATATAAAACGTAATCCCTTGTACATAACTTGCTGGAAACACGAGGATTTAATAAACTGTTTCGTTGGTTCTTAGTGTTTTGTAATAAAATTACCTTACATTTTAGAATTGAATTTCATTCAGTTGCTAAATAAAAACATGTTTCATATAATTGGAAAGATAACGCAGAGCGCCATCTTTTATTTAAATAATGTAAACACAACATACTTTCAAAAACATTCATCAAGAAAAAACTGGTCTGAAATGGCTTATTAGTTAGAAAATTTAATAAAAAAAAACATGTTTATTAATTCAAACAACGTATTTATTGCGTAGACAAGCTCGGATAGTTATTCTACGTCGTTGCATCAGCATTTCTTCTTTGATGGACACACTTCAATCGGACAGCAGTCTGGATAAGGCAGCTGAGACGATTGTCTCGTTTCGAAACACCCTTTCCTGATAATCAATGGCGTGCAACTAAAAGTATTAAGTGAATGAAACGAAATTTAAAAAAAGACAATATTAAATTAATTTGAAAACAATGCGAATTAAAAATGTGTTAATTTTTATAGATTTTTTAATTGCATTTCCCTATTGGTCCCCCGTATTGTTAAATTGAAGGATTTGACACACTTTTTTTTAAGTAAATATTTACCCCATTCCAGTGACGGAGCCATCATCGTGACAAGAAATCCTGACGCACTCGAAGGGGACATTTAAAACTTCACCACGGTTCAAATCCAGTACGGGATACCTCTTTGAAATACATTTCGTTGGGCCTGAAATTATTTTAGTTCTTTAGCCTATATGTGCCTCTACTACTTCTCAGTGTTAGATTTTAGGAAGAATAACTAATCGATAAATAGAATTGTAAGCATTGCAAAGCTGCGATTACCTGCGTCTGGGTCAGGTCCTTCATGGAAAATGTAACCGAAACAAATCCCGACGCAGATCGTGGCGAATACCAGCACTTTCATCTTGTCGCAAATGATTTCAACTGGAGTTTGCGTTCTCTTTTTCTTTCTACACTCCACGGTTTTTTCGTGGAATTAACGTAGCGTATTATCAACCTGTTGATTACACCCGTTTGAGTGATTGCACGTATTTTTCCGAAACACAAAAAACTCAACTATCCACAAAATATTATTTAATTATTTTGTGGAAAGTCGAGTAGCAGTTTAATCATTTCAAACACAAATTTGTATAAAAAATTCATAAAAATTCTTCGAAACAATTATTAAATGATAAAAAAATATAATTATATGATAATCATAATTGCGAGTTTAGGGTAGAGAATAGATAAAATCATCGTTACGCCGATGGGAAATGAGTGAATCGTTTCATCAGCCAATTTGGATTGTACGCAATTGCAAGTACACAGTGCCGGATATTTTATTGGAAAGAATATTTAATAATTCCTTCAGCTTATAAATGTTCCATTCGATTAAAGTTTGGGCATCTCCGATGAAACGATTCATCGATAGGACACAGAAGTAACGTCATTGATAGCATTCAGGGCGTGCATGAAATATTTTAGCGATTTCACCATAAACACGTAAAATAATACTTTTAGGCGGAAAGACCAACAGTCGATAGCCAATTGGCAGAAGAATTTATTTTTATGTTAGTTATTTATTGTATTTATTTATTATTATTACTTTGTTAAAAATAACCTGCCAATAAAGATATATATAATACTTTTAATGTTTGGCTGGTGAAATGATTCATTCATTTTTATTGTTATAAAAGTGGTATATAAAAATATATTCTGAATAAATCCCTCACTTAGCCCGTGGTGAAACATTTTTCATCAATAATGATATAAAATTAAAACACTTGGTTTTTTTTTTGTGTTTCAACATAAACCGTTATTTCCTTGGATGGGGGATCCGGAAAAAGTAAAACAACAAGAAAAATACAAAACAATTATTTTACTCATTCTTTCATAAATAACAACGATTTATACGTACACATCATTAATTCATCTTAAAATGAATCAAGTTGAATTAAAAAAAATGAACATACATGCTCTATACAATTTCTTTATGGAAAACATTGTTTAAAGTTTTAGAAAATAAAAATAATAGTCGATTTCTTTAATATATATTTCGTATATAAAAGAAATAAAGCGTTTGAAAATATATACTTATAATTTATAATATACAATTTATTTAGAAATGTATATACAGAGAATTGTAGATAATGCATAATACAAACTAAATTTTTGTTTAATGCTATTTTCATTTGGAACATACTACTTCACCGATGACGTGATTTAATGATGACATTTCTGTGAACACGCAAAAATGTTATCATTTTGATTGAAACTGAATAGAGGTTCAAAATAATCATCACCAGCTATTCAAGCGATAGATGATATATGGAAAGCGACTTAAGTTTTGGTAGTTCAAAACAATCCACTTGCTTCAGTCGCTTTCCGTAAATCATCTATCATTTAAATTTTGATTACTTTGTTTTTGCAAATATTTATTCCTACAACTCTCTGTAAGTCCACTCAATTCTCACAGCAAACTGCGCATTTAACGGTAAGGGCACCTTTGCTTGAATTGACAGCAATGGGGGTACGGCAGTGAAAGGTACGGATTTGTCAGGTAGCAGCCTTTTTTGGCTGGCCTTGGCATGCAGCTGAAACAAAACGCATTTTAATTAATCAGAAGAAACATTTTTTTTTGTAAAATCCATACATTTCTCCGATGATGCTACCATCGGGTTGACAGAACATCCTGGTGCACTGAAACCGTACGTCGGAAGCCAAACCACGGATCATTGTTACGTATGGGTAGGCTTTTGATATACATTCAAAAGATGCTAAAATAATAATAAACAACATTTTAAGAAAATGGCTTATATAAATTTTATTTTATTATTCCTAAAATAAAAAAACAACATTTAAAAAAATGGCTTACATATGGTTTAATTAAACAGATTGCAATGATTTCTCGTATTTAAAAAAAAGTAAAAGCAAATTTGTTATTATCAAACTAAAAGCCTTGTAACAAACAATAACAATATAGTTGGAAAGATAACGCAATATTTTGTTAATTGCTGCATGTGGCAATATCAACAATTTAGGAATACAACGAGAGTCGTTGTTTCGTCCATTAAAGGAAGGCGAACTATTCCTATTTATGTTGACTATACTGCAGTAAGTTAGGCAATAGATGGCGTTCGCGTTATCTCTCCAATTATATGATTTATATTATGACATTTAATCACAAAACAAGATTCGTTCAACCGCCTTAATCAAAGCATTGCACATGGAACACACTGGTCCGAAAGACCGAAATATAACCTTGTTATTATCAAACGAAAAGATTTGTGTTTTTCATTTGTGGTTTTAATTTAAGCCGTGCTTCAGATAAATCAACGTCGCTAAAGAAATATTAATTGCAAATAACCCGAAACTAATCAAGAATTTAAAGTCATTCATTTTTAACCTGCGTTTTTATTTATTTTATTTTATTGGTAGATTTCTAATAATACATTTTCATTCATACTTGCGTTTGGATGTGGGTTTTCGTGAAACTCATGGGCGGAACAGACGATGGCAGAAAACGCCACGAGCAATATTATGGAGCGCATTTTAGCGCTCAATTTTAACCACTGGACTGTTTTTACTTTGTTTCCAACTTTAATGTAAGTAAAATCTGCATTAACACGGCCGGTGATTATTTTAGTAGCGCGTATTCAATACGTGCCGTTTCCAGTGAAAACACATTTTTTATACGCGATTTATTTCCTCGATCGAAATTGGCTCGAACAGAGATTTTCACGTATTTTTTTTCCTTTCTATGAAAATGTATTATTCATACGTAGTTTTATTATGCTGAATATGTTTGTTGTTATCTTCAGTGAGTTGTAATAAAAGCGGTGAAATTTCCTTCTCTCTGCTTGTATTAATATTATATAATTACTATTATTATTATTATTACTTATTATAAGTTTATTTTTATAACATTGTCCTGTAATTGGTTCAGCTTTTGGGCAATAAAGTTATTATTATTATTATTATTACAATATGATCGAGAAGAAAAAATCTTCTAGAATGCTTTGATTTTTTTTTTCAAACAAATAAAACGTCATTATTATTCATCATAACATATTAATTCATTTTGTCGCAATAACATAACCTATAACGTATGATTACTTTTGTTGCCAACATTATTTTTTTATAAAAAAAAATCAAAGCACTCTATGGGAGATAATTTCTCGATCATATTGTATAGACCTTCACACAATTCGCAAATACATATATTTTGTGTTTAATTAATTAAATAAAATTCTTGTCCTTTCGCTTACTTGTTTTATTTGAATAAATATATAAAATTACTGATCACTGAGGCTTCTACTTCGTTATACATTGTGTAAGATTATAATAAAACACTTTTTTATCTTTGTTTGTATAACAGAAAAATTTGTTCTTAATGAAACCGGGCATATTACAAAAAGCATATATTTTATTAAAATATCCTATACTTTTGTTTTAAATAAGGCTGAATAAAAAGGCAAAACTTGAAATAATCAATCTTTTATTTATGTTTATTTATTGAGTGCATATTTTAATAAATTCATTTTCAAATACATGAAAATTGGCGAAATCAATCGCAAACTTCCTTCACAGCACAGCAGTCTGGATACACACCATGCGGATTAGTTTTCACTAATCTGCAACCGGGGTTTGCATGTGATGCAGCACAACTGAAAAAAAAAAAATATATAATGAAGGAGATTATTAATTGAATTCTATAGAGGAAAAATTCACTTAGTTTTTATTTAAATATTTTTTACCATGGGTTAAGTGAGAATTTAATTAATCATCTCTTTCATTATTTAATTCCTTCTTTTTTTTAATTAATTTATCACTAATCTTGTGGTGAAACATTTTTTGAATTTTGAATTCTCCTTGAAGTGGAATTGTTCAATACATTTGATCATCAAGTTATCAATAAATACCAGGTTTAAAAATATATAGTTTGTTAAAAAAAAAAGTGTTTTAAATGATATCTAACGTTTTTCCACTAATCGAGCCATCAATTCCACAGGTAACCCTCATGCATTCGTTTGGGTAGCCTAGATCCTTGTGTTCGCCGAGTTTTATTAGGTAGCTGTTGAATTTACATCTTCCAGAAGCCACTAAAAAAGAATAAACAACGTTAAACAATGTTTTCCGAAATTCTGCAGAATTTAATGAACGCAACAAACAAGCAAGCTCTGCGCAGCTTATTAGTGGAGGTGACTAGCTTTCTTTTTTTCTGCAAAAATTTTTCTAGTGTTTCGCTTAAGCACAAATAAGCACAAATTATTTGTTGCTAGATTTTTAGTCAAACACCATATCCCTTCCTCGTTTACGATTCGATATGTTTTTTTCTTACGTTTAAAATAAAATCCTACAAGAAAATCACATAATAAAGCTACAGTATCGATTTGCAACGATGTTTCTTAAATGATTGTGATTTAATTTATAAATGTTTTTATATAATATTAGAATAATATCAATATATATGGGGCAGAAAGACCTCTGCTTGATAGCCCAGGCAGATTAACACCTGCATGTATTGTAATTATATATATTGTTGAAATTATCTATATAGTCTAAATAACTATCTACTATTTATATATTGATATATATATAGTAGAGTAATTAAAATAGAATAATTAATTCATTAACTATTTTCGATTTTTTTTTATTCTTTATTAAATTCGTGTTTATTAATAAACGAGGAATTATTACTTATATGAATGTAATAAATAACATTAGTGAAAACATGTCATACTTATCGCTGATAAACACTTCTTACCTGCATCTCGATTTGGACCAGGAATAATAGCAGCCGCGAAGCAAACGCCGATGCAAACGGATAAAATAATTAACGTTTTCATTTTCTTTCAGAGAATCGCTCGCGTCTCGCTTGTAATTTACAACGAATTTGTTCAATTGATACAAACGTTTTAAAATGAAAACGCGGAGTCTGTTGTTTCGAAATATTTCAAGTTTTCTTCGCTCTATAATGCAAAATGATAAGGGTTTATTTATATTAAAAAAAAAACGCAGGCAAAGTTTTTGTTAAAATATTAAACATACAAATTAAAAAAAATAAATATTTACTAAGCCCTTGAAAAAAGTCAATTTTATTTTAGTTAAATTATTAAGCATGAATAAAAAAAATACTCAGCCCTTGAAAAAAAGTTAATTATGTTGCGGGTCTATCCAAGGCGTTTGACGGTATAAACCACGACATCTTGTTATCAAAATTAAGTCAGTATGGACTTAGAGGTAAAGTAATGAGGGTAACCTTATTTATCATAAACAGTTACCAAATTGTTGAACAAAAGAACAACCGGCGGTGGCGCGTTCAAATGTCTTGAAAGTTATAAGCGGTGTTCCACAGGGTAACATATTAGGGCCACTGTTATTTAATTTAATATTTTTTTAGAACGATCTGTTAACAGTTTTAAAAAAAATATTTCTATACAATAATCAGTTATGCAGATGATACTAATGTGATTATCAAAAGAATTAATTATTGACACAGTTGAGCCATGTTGATTCTTTGATAATCATTTTAGTATTATGAGCTGCGGCTCTGAAGTTAATCATAATAATTTATTATGATTCATATCAGGTATTTCAGCAGAATACAAGAATTTTCAATGGTAGATATGTCTATGATTAAATAATAATAATTTCGTAACTAATTAAGCAAACGAATTTTGGTTGAACATTTTATTAAATACATTTATTAAATTCACAATTTATATATTGGCACACCTTTTCTGGATTGTATATTTTTAAATCAAATTATTTCGTGTGCAAATTGATGAAATCATTTGCACACTAGCTTTTCCTCACAGCACTCTGGATAGCGCGCTTTCGGTTTGGTTTTCACCAATTTACAGCCAGGTTCTTTGGTAGTTGACACACCGCAACTGAAAATGGAAAAATTAAAACGAAACCTTTACTTTATTTAATGTAGTATGTGTTACGTGAAGAGATCAAGTTAAATTAAAAACAGTTATAATTAATATAATGAAACGGGAAGACATGAATATAATTGTGTTTTTATAACAGAAAAAGGGATTTAATCACATGATCATTTTTTTTAATAAAGTAAATAGAAAGTATTAGGCTGAAAGACCTCCGGTCGATAGCCGATTTATCTACAGAATATAATTCTAATTTTTGTATATTATTGTACATACATATACACATTTGAATAAAGATGATTAGTTAGTTAGAAAATAATTACGTAATTATTCCCACTTTAGCTTACGGTAACTATTAGCTAAAGAGGCAATAATTATATTCTCTCTTAGTAGCTATTCACTCTAGCTAAATATTTTTCACCAAATGATAAGTGAGAATGTTATTCAAGAAATATTAATTTTATATCATAAAATATATAAAAGCAGTATATTCTAACTATTAACTAACCTCATTCCACTAATTGCGCCATTATTTTCACAGCTGACTCTCATGCATTCATTCGGATAGCCAAGGTTCTTGTGTTTTCCGAGTTTGATAGAAATTTTATTGTATTTGCATTTTCCCTCCTTCACTAAAACAAACCAATACATAAAAAATAGTAACTGAGCAGATAAAATCCGAAACATTACTTGTAAAATGTTTCAAGTGATAGAATATTTTGACTCTCTTGTACAATCCATCATAAATAAAGATCGGTTTCCTGTAAGTTGGTTGTGGAGACTTTTAATTATTTAAATAAAAAATATATTGTCCTTTCTCTTACTCATTTCATTTGACTAAACACAGTAGTGTCTGAATTAATGTGAACAATACATTTTTCGTAGTTGTTGTTAATTTAAGAGCGAAAGGAATCGCTCGTGTATGTTTTTAATTATATCTCACCTGCTTTCGGATCCGGCAATCCAACAAAAGCGGCAGCAAGGCAAACGCCGATGCAAACGGAAAAGATGATTAGCGTTTTCATTTTCTTTGCAAGTTAGAGCGATTTATTTTTCTATATTAATACAAACGCACTCTCATTTAATAATAACGTAATTGAATGCAACAACGCGAGGGTGTGTTGTTTTTTTAAATACCAAATTTTCTACGCTGCATAATATAATACGATACGGCTTTTATTTTTTCTTATCAGCTTATAACTAATATTCAGTTGATTTTGTTTTAATATTTTCGAACGAAAACAAATTTTTTTATTGCTAAAATATTTAAAATAAACATAGGCGATTTTGGTATGTTTAAAACATAGAGTTGCGTTTTAAACATGGGTGATTTAGGATCTCGGTATTTTCGGAATTTATATTTTCATTAATAGTAAATAATTCTGATGTAAAGAAAATACTTTCATTAATTAATGGTTTTAATATTTAGACATTGGTAGTTCATATTGTATGAAATAAATATGAATAAATTATTAAAAATCAACGAATAAAACACAGATTAGATTGAATAACCCGAAACTAGTCGAGAATTTAAAGTTATTCAATCTAATCTGTGTTTTATTCGTTGATTTTTAATAATTTATTCATATTTATTTCATACTTTTATTAAATACCTAACGGTAGAAAAGAAAAAGATTAAAAAAATAAATAAAGTTAAATGTTTTCTCTACATCAAAATTGAAAATGTACCACGAAGTGTACGTCTACAAAATCCAAGAAATAATTGTGTTATTTGTATGGAAAAAATATGTATATTTTTAATAAATGTAAATGTTTCAGTTAGTGCAAAATACAATGGAAAAAGTCTTTTAAGTATAATACTTTATCTGATTTATATATTTAATTACATATAAATATTAGATGCATTTTTGTTGAAAAATTGGAATTGAAGAAATGGTGAATGCGCCGGGTTTGTGTTGTGAAAATTCTATTTCCCGTTAAAATAGATTTGTAAATTGTTAAAATTAATGTACTTTTGCTTGTAACAGTTCGAGGATGGTTAAAATTTGCTTATTTTATATAAAAAAATGGTTGAAATACATCGATTGTATATTTTTTTATATCAAAAAGAGGAAACGATATTTATTTATTTTTCAGAAGGTCTAATTCGCGTTTACCCTTCAAACCCAACCACACCATTTTAAACACCGATACTTTCCACGCTGAAGCATGTCGTGAATTCAATTTTATCGCGTGCATAAACCTCCCCCCCCCCCTCACCCCTCTGCAAAGCTAACAAAAAAATAACGCACAGAAGACATAATCGCATCTTACCCTTTTAAAACAAACACCGGGCGAATTTATGAAACATTACCTAATGAACGAAAACGGCGTATAAATACCCGTTTTAAAAGCGTACCCGCGCGCGCGCCGCCCTCGGTGGGCACAATAAGTCCCCGGAACGACCGTTTTAGTCCGTAAACGCGGAAAAGGGAAAAGGGGGAGAGGACGGCCCCGAGTTTTGCTATCATTTATTTTAAGTTCGCCTCAGGTGCGGCCAGTGGAAAATGTCTTTCTTAGTCCTTGCTCTGGCTATCCTTGTATAGCCTTTATACGTTCCCGGGGGAGGCATAAGGTTTCTTCACGCAACACCCCACCCTCCTACCTAAACACATCTATGGTGAACGGAACGCGTTCTTTATGCTTTTCACGCCTCCCCCCCTCTAGCGAAAATATAAAATTTTAATAATGATTTGTATGAATGAATAAATTTTAAAAATAATTGAATTATTGTAAATAATTAATTTATGGTTTCACAATTACTTATCAGATCGGTCAGAAATCAAGATGTTACTGAATCCTAAGAAGCATAACATACAATTGATAAATATTAATTAGTGAAATGTATAACTATGCATTTCACTAATTAATATTTATTCACTATAATATTAATTAGTGAAATGCATAATTATACATTTCACTAATTAATATTTATCAATTGTCTGTTATACTTCTTAGGATTCAGTGACATCTTGATTTTTTTTTAAATAGTACGAATATTAAAAAATGTGCTAATTTTACAGCTTATTATTTTGTCTATTTGACCCTTATGATTCTCACAAATAAATTGATGAATTGTAACAGAAGGGAAAATTTATATTATAAATTAAATTTAATATATATTATGATTAAATTAAATTATTTTACTCTAATTAGTTTTAAATAATCTGGGACGAGTCCAACAATGGATTTTCTCCTTTCTACAAAAAAAGTAAATTAAATAAAAAGAATTTGAAAATAATTAATAAATTATTTTCCCTTTAGCTACTGTGACATTATGTACTTTAACAAATGTCTAATAATAGATATTTGCTGTTGCACATATATTGTATAATGCAACAAATAATTAATTAATTAATTAATTTCAAATTATTTTTATTTAATTTATTTAAATAACTCTGAGTGAATAAATGAATAAATACTCTTTTCTATTATTGTTCATTATTTATTTTATTTAATTTATCACCTACTTGTTTAATATCAGAGACTAGTTCTGCGTTTCGCGTTTTTTCTATGTGAAAAAAGTTCACCGGTGAAGTTTAAAGAGAGCGAAAATAATAAGAGCAGGGCGGGGGGGGCAGCGAGTCGGGAGGGAATGGGGGAGGAATTCCTGCATGGCAACGTGCTAGTCTCCGTGTCCTGTTGTAGTGCCCTAAGGGACGACAGGTGGGGAGACTTGGAAGAATGTAATTTTGCCGGGACGAGTCCCTAAGGATATGCGGTCTTCCCTTCTTTGCCCAAAAACTCGGACGCCGAATACTCCGCCGAGCAGAAACCTGGAATACCTTTGCCCGCTGCACCGTGTACGCGCGGCGGAAGGAAGGGGATGAAAGAAAAGGTTGATTGAAAAAACATTTGACGCACCCGGGCGGGCGGAGGGATTGTTTTATATAATACTATCCGGTGTTATCTCAGGTCGGCTTACATAAACACAATTAAACTTTCGCGTGGAAATCGGTTCGTGTTTTCGGTTTCAATCTCGATTTTAACTGATTTTTTAATATAAAATCGAATATTTAAAATAAAAATAAATTTTAACTGAAAAACCGATTAATTTAATAAACATTCTCTCAGGAAAATGTAATTTTTACAAAAAAATAAGTATTGTGCACAATAAAATGAAATAGTCGACCGGAGCAAAGTCTTTCTACCCTGTGTCTATATAACCACCGGATAACTGCCTACAAAAACAGATGAAAAACGACGATTTCATCAACTAGTTTTCCAAAAATATTAAGTTTTATCATTCGGTGTCCGATTTATAGAATATTCTAAGTATCGTGTAAAAAATCAACACGACTTTTTAATTTCTTATAATATTCTTACTTAGTGGCTATCGACCAGCTTTCTTTCAGTCAGGAGACCATGAATAGTAGTTTCAGGATAGCAGAATTTTGATGAGTTTAAGGCATAGTCTGTTTAATAAGTCTTAGGTTACGGCATTATAATTATTTACTGCTATTTACGTTGTTTTCGTTGTAATTAATCTGTTGAGGAAATAAAACAGTTTTCTTATTAATACTATTTGTAGTGTAGACGTTTTTTTCTTTATAAAATATGTTGTTTGGTTGATGCGAAACGTCTGCCCTTGAAAGAAAGAAAAGAAAGGAAGAAAAAAAAAAACGAAGAACGATGAGGAAAAGAAGGGAATGATGTAGTTGTGTATGCATGCGGCAGGACTGTTGCTTTGTCGATTTCTGATATTATAGGAGACAAATAGCTGCGGTCCCTTCGTCCCAGCACAATATCCAGCCCCCGCGTCTCGGGCCCTGGCCCCATTCAATTACACACCCCCGCGTCTCCCACACCTATTCCCGCTTATCAATATGCTTTATTGTTTTCTTCCGCCAGGAGAAATACACCTCTATTTTTCAATACGTGTAGACGCGATAGACACACGTCTCGATTCCTTATTACATCGAAATCGTATAAAACTATTTTATTAAAAACGAAACGCGCTGTCTGCGGGAATTTATCGCCGGCTCTAGTCTTATTTAATCTAATTTTATTTCTGACGTTTTTATGCGCTGTTTAATTAATTATCTGATTATGTAAGAACAGACCGGAAGATCATTTGAAGAGCGGATCAAAGAACACAAATAATGTTTTCTCAAAAAAAAAAAAAAAATAATAATAATAATTCAACATACGCTAACCATCTCTTAGAGGAAAACCATCGCTTCAACGAAGATTTTAAAATATTACACATAGAAAATAACGCGATAGAAAGTCTGGAAATCAATATAAGAAAATTCACCGACGACCTAAATAAAAAAGTTCAAAGGGGCACCCCTTACAACTTTTTTCATAAAAAAATAATTTTAGGTTGCAGTGGGCTGAAACTTTCGGCAGAGATAGTCTAAAGTCTTCTGAATCCGAATCTACTATCAGAAAGTTTTTATTCCACGCAGAAATATTTTTTTCGAATTTTCAAAGAAAAATGAAAAAGTTCAAAGGGAAACCCCTTACAACTTTTTTCATAAAAAAAATAATTTTAGACTGCGAAGGGCTGAAACTTTCTACAAAGATAGTTTAAAGTCTGCTGAACTCGAATCAGCTATCAAAAAGTTTTTATTCCGCGTAGAAATATTTTTTTCGAATTTTCAAAGAAAAATGGAAAAGTTAAAAGGGGAACCCCTTACAACTTTTTTCATAAAAAGATAATTTTAGGCTGCAAAGGGCTGAAACTTTCTACAAAGATAGTTTAAAGTCCGCTGAACTCGAATCAGCTATCAAAAAGTTTTTATTCCGCGTAGAAATATTTTTTTTGAATTTTCAAAGAAAAATGGAAAAGTTAAAAGGGGAACCCCTTACAACTTTTTTCATAAAAAAAATAATTTTAGACTGCGAAGGGCTGAAACTTTCTACAAAGATAGTTTAAAGTCCGCTGAACTCGAATCAGCTATCAAAAAGTTTTTATTCCGCGTAGAAATATTTTTTTTGAATTTTCAAAGAAAAATGGAAAAGGTCAAAGGGGTACCCCTTACAACTTTTTTCATAAACAAATAATTTTACGCTGCAATGGGCTGAAACTTTCTACAGAGAAATGTTTTGAAAGAAAGACTATTTTTAAATTAATAAAAAAAACATTATAATTCTAACATTTTCCTACTTCGATTATTAAACATGACTAACACCAGGCTCTAATAAAAATAACAATAACATTCCATTGTTGGACTTAATCGTAATCGCAGTATTTATTTATGAATTAAATCAATGCCAGATTATTCCCACACCAAGGCTACATCTATAAGTAATCGTTGCTTAACGCGAGTGAGCAGAGTGTTGGTAAACACCATTAAGAAAAGACACAGAGAGAACATTTATTTTCAACAAGAATAAAAAACGGAAAGATATGAGGTAAAATTATTCGATATATCATAGTTTACAAATAAAAATACTGTCTATTACTTTATTTGTATAACAATTTTTACTGTAGCATTTATCTTGGAATTGTGAATCATGCATTTTAAAACAACACATATACACACATCTTTATTTAGACTATACAGATAATTTTAACAATATAATATAAATAATTACAATACATGTAGGTGTTAGTCCGTCTGTTAAGACAATTATTATTATATCTTTATATATATATATATATATATATTACTTATATTATATATAATACTTATTCCCAAGGCACAGAGGAAGAACATGGGATGTTTCGACATCTACTTGAACTCGGGTCTTGTTTTCCTTTTCTGCACAGAGAACTAAATAATTATTGTTACTTATTATATAAATATGAAATTTATGTACTGGAAGAAAAATAAATATTATTATTATTATTATAAAAAATGGGCTGATAACCCGAAACTAGTCAAGAATTTAAAGTTGTTAATTTTAATCTGTGTTATTATTTATTTTTTCATCAGATAATAATAATTTATTCATAATTATTAATTTGAAAATTAATTAATGAATTAATTATCCTTTTTTAATTGCTTTGTAATTTATAGACTTACAAAGTAAGTACTCAGAAAAAGTAAATATCTATTGAAATAATTATTTTTGGTATAGGGGCAAATACCCGCGGCGGACATTGAATTATACGAGATATTTATTTCCACAAGCTATCTTTTTTTTTTTCAATAAACCCATAATACTTAAAATCCCTAAAGCCTGTGATATTCGAGTTTAATCGTAAATACGCGTTATGTAAGCACATCCATTTTTCTTAATGATAATTTAAAATTTAATTAAACAAACAACATGCTACATGCGCATGTCGTATGATCCATTTAACTAATACCGAAAGGGAAAAACAAGATTAAACAACAAACAAATTGATATCTATGAAAAAAGGCGTTTATCTAATCTCGAAATAATCGTATATAAAGAACCAGCCCGCAGGCTCGCAATCAGCAGGCGCGATTAAAAAATACACATTTTTTTAAAAAATGTCTGCCAGAATAACGCAATTATTCCTCATCTTAACCACCCTGGCAATCACCATCAACTCCTCCGGAAGCAACAGCTGGTGGAAGCATGCGATTTTCTACCAGATCTACCCGAGGTCTTTCAAGGACAGCGACGGGGATGGAGTTGGGGACCTGCAAGGGATCATCAGCAAGCTGGAGCATTTGAAGGATGCGGGGGTTACGTCGGCGTGGCTCTCGCCGATTTACAAGAGTCCTCAGGTCGATGCCGGGTATGATATTTCCGATTACGTCGATATTCACGAGGAGTATGGGACTTTGGATGATTTCGATCAGATGGTGAAGAAGGCTAAGGAGTTGGGTATTAAGATCGTGATGGATTTCGTGCCGAATCATTCGAGTAATCTGCATGAGTGGTTTAAGAAATCGGAGAACAGGGAGCCTGGGTATGAGGATTATTACGTTTGGGAGGATGGGAAGAATAATGATGATGTTACGCCACCTAATAATTGGGTAAGTTAATTATTATCGAATACTAAATAAATTAAAACAAAAATAAAAATAATTTGTAAATAATTAATAATAACACACGAGTTTTTTTATTTTAATGTAAGTTAAGATTAAAATAAGCTTATTAAAAGAATACTTGATATAATTTCACATTTTTGTACACTTTATTACTTCGGTTTCTTAAAGCATTATAAAAGGAACAATAAAGTATATATCACAAGAGACTAAAGTAAGGCATAATTAAGTGTGATTTAAATTTTATATACTTACACGGTGAAACACTATTTTCTTATTATTATACATAATATTTATTGACAAACTTACTACAACACCTACATATAACATAAAATATTACAATACATGCTGTAAGAGTTTGCCAATTGGCTATCGACCGGTAGTCTTTCCGCCTGGATTTTGTGTTTTCGTCATTGTCAAAATAAACGGATAAAATGTGATGATCGTTTACAGTCTAAGTCAAAAGTCTCTGTCGGTAATTTTCTTAATAACCTTATAATAATTATTGTAATATATTTCTCCAAGTATCAGATGAGAAAATCGTTTTTGAAATTATTTCAAGATATTAAATATTACCATTTCATTTTATCAGGTGAGCGTTTTCAAGTATTCGGCTTGGGAATACAGCAAAATCCGCAAGCAATGGTATTTCCACCAGTTCGCCAAGGAACAGCCGGATCTCAACTTCAAGAACCCAAAGGTCGTCCAGGAAATGAAGGTTAAATATACTTTAATATTTTGCTTCAAATAACATTGCGTTGTTTGTTCATAATTTAATATCACATTTGTAGTCAGAAAAAATTCTTGATAGAACAATTTTTCTTCGTTTTGGATATGAGGTTTACAGAGAAGCAAACTTAACCAAACATTATTTAGCATTTAATCTTGAAATTTATCTATTTTGAGAACTTCATGACTTTTAATATATAATTTAAAAAAATATAGAATAACTATAACCCTACACTCTTATGGGTATAAAGGGTTTTTAATAATATATATATATATAAAATAACTATGCTTTTTTGATTAAATTGTCTTGTTTTTTTTTACAATTAAGTTATGTGGAAATATTTTCTCCTAAACTAACTAACTACCTGCGGCGTTTCCATCATAATATGGAATATTTTAGTTTTAAAAAAATATAAAAATTATTATAAATTTACCAATAATAATGTTTATAAAATCGTATTTGTGATGGTTTGTTTTTTTAGGAAGTGTTGAGATTCTGGATGGACCGAGGCGTATCCGGTTTCCGCATCGACGCTGTTCCACATCTTTTCGAAACCGGCCTCGAAGACGAGCCCGTCCTGAACCCGAACGTACCCAGCTACAGCTACGATTATCTGGACCACGTTTTCACCAAGGACCAACCGGAGACGTTCGACCTGATTTACGAATTCAGGGACTTCATCGAGGAGTACAATAATCAACACGGCGGTGATGTCAGGTAGGTGGTCGAAACAAAACAAAAAAATGGTTTTCGTATAAAAGATTCACTATTTTTATGCATTTATAAATAAAACTCAAAAAAACTTAATGCTTCATCAAGCATCAGCATAATTAATAAAACATCTATAATAAGTGGAAATATAAAATAATCTGAATCCTTTATATATCTTGTGGTTTCGGTGGCAATATCATACGATGGGTTCGCCACGTAAATGGTTGCAGTATACCTATTTATTACCACCGAAACCACAAGATATATGAAGGATTCAGATTATTTTTCGAGGACCTTGAGCATTAAAAAGAAGATACTCATAGGTATTTTCCGAAGTAATGCCAAGAGTTGATTCCAGAATAGGATATGACGAGACAGAAGTGAGTAGACCATCCCCACACTACCACATCAACTTGGCAGCGAGGTGTCTGATTTCTTTTAGTAAGGATTAAATAGCTCAAACACTGCAGCCATTCGGCTTATTTGACTGCTTTCGCTTTTATGGTTAATCAAAGGGTTTTGTGGTTTTTGCAAGCTCCAGCATCTTCCTGATCAAATTGTCTTTTGGGAAGAGTTGAAGTGGTACAGTTTTTTTTGGTAAGCGCTGCTCACTCGAATAGCACATGTGAGGCGTCTTCTTTGCAAAGTCTGCATACTAATTCATCTTCAAGAATTTTCATATTGTGCAGATGTTTCCTGGGGGGCATTATCCTGTTACTAGTCCTGTAACTATCTTCAGATTGTTTCTACTGAGTGCAGTGGCCTCAGTCGCAAGATCTTGGGAGTAGCAATTTGCTATGTCTAAGAAGTTCCGGCAAGTTTTTCAAACGTTTGTTGTGTCCCGTATAATTGGTCTACATTTTTTTTGGCATACTCTGGGCTAATGGATGGTCTTCT
This sequence comes from Philonthus spinipes, assembly GCA_963082785.1. Taxonomy (NCBI): domain Eukaryota; kingdom Metazoa; phylum Arthropoda; class Insecta; order Coleoptera; family Staphylinidae; genus Philonthus; species Philonthus spinipes. The sequence goes on from OY720312.1 coordinate 23,516,769, forward strand.
AGATTCAATTTTAGCTAGCTAATCGGTTTTTTCAATGCCGTCTCTTGCTCTAGGATGTCGTAATTAGATAGATGAAAACTAATCTTTTGTAAGCTAGTTGTGGAGACTAATTAATTATTTAAATAAAAATTATTGTTCCTACTCCACTTAACTAAATATAAATTTCAGAAACAATGATTCCATCTTCAGTAGTGTGGATTGAAGTTTTTATAAATATAAAAAGAACTGTTGCCTTTTATTTCGAGACTATAATAATATTTCCCAATCCAAAAGGAAATTTGTCGTAATTTTTATACTAAAATCGAGTGTGGTCAATCTTTTAAATTTCTTCAAATCATCTGCGTGAATTTTATATAATCTCATTAACAGAAGCTATTAAAATCGAGTCTTTCCATCTCATATACACAATTTGGTATCATTTGATTAAAATTAATAATGTGTTGCAACGTAGCGATTTTATCTGGCAGTTCCTCGCGTATGTTTATCTGGCAGTTCCTCGCGTATGTTGATCTTTAAATCCAGAATATAATTATGCTCTCATAAATTTCCCTCGAAGTTTGGAACTTCCTCGTTATTGTTGCCTAAATGAGATGGTACAATAATTTGGAATTCGATAGAATGAAACAACATGCTGCAGACGTTCTATGTAAACCCTTATTCTTTTTCAGAATTATGATGACTGAAGCTTACACTAGTATCACTAACACGATGAAGTATTACGGAAATGGTGAGAGGATCGGCGCGAATTTCGGCTTCAACTTCGAGATGATCCCACTCAACAGCCAATCCTCCGCGCGGGACATCATCATGACCATCAAGAGATGGATGACGTACATGCCGTTGGAGTACACACCCAACTGGGTGGTGAGTAAAATAATAATGAAAACTTCCTTTTAAAAAGTAAAAGTCTATTAATTTTTGTTTATTTAAGATTGGAAATCACGATAACCACAGAGTGGCCACCAGAGTGGGAAAAGCCAACGCTGACTCCTTCAACATGCTCGTCGCCGTTCTCCCGGGAGTGGCAGTCACCTTCAACGGCGAGGAAATCGGAATGGAAGACGGCTACGTCTCGTGGGAACAGGGTCAAGATCCCTCGGCCTGCAACGGCCGTCCCGAGGACTTCAATACAACCAGCAGAGATTTCGAGCGCACCCCGTTCCACTGGGACTCGACGAAAAACGCAGGCTTCAGCGACGGTGATTCAACCTGGCTCCCGGTCAGCGAGAAATACCTCGAGAACAACCTGGAAGCGCAAAAATCCGATCCTAACAGTCATTTTAGGATTTACCAGAAATTAACTGGCTTGAGGAGGACTAGCGGGGTTTTGCAGAGTGGAAAAATGCAGGCTGAGGCGTATTCGGATAACGTTTTTGTTATTAGGAGGTACAGTGCCGGGAAAAAGGCGGTGATTATGTTGGCTAACATTAGTGACAAGCCTGAGAAGGTTGACTTGAACAAGCTTTTCGAGCCGTTGAGCGAAGAATTGAAGATTTTGGTTTCTAATAAAGCTCGCGAGGGTGATGTTAATTCAAACGGTGTTGAGTTAGCCGGAAATGAAGGTTTGATTGTTGAAGAATTGTAATTGAAATAATATCTTTAAATAAAATGCAAATTTGATTAAATTTTATTTTTTTGGTCTCCCTGTTTAAATTGTTTCAGCGGTTGGGCTGTGACAATTAAACATTTCAGGACCAGTGTCGAGTCCTCATGGTGTCTGAGTTAATATTTCCAATGCATTGATAGGATTTTATTGAATTGAACCCTATCCTGTCGATGCATTGGAAATATTTTAAGATTTTTTTCCTTAAAAAATCGCTTTTCATGTTCTGCCTCATAAAAATTAATTCAATGTTCTTATAAACAGAACAAGTTCGCCTTCCTTTAGTGGACGAAACAATGATTCTCGGTCGTCTATTTTGTAGACCCAAATCGTTGACGATGCCACTTGAAATTAGGCTAAAGATGGAGCTTGCGTCGTCTTTAATTTATTAAAATTAAAATAATTTATTAAAATATTTCAAAGTTTTTAAAATATTTGTTTGAAAATTGTCAATCTCTGTACGTATTTGTCCCAAATAATTTTCTGAATTATGGTGGAGGCAACCGGCTGATTTCGGAATCGGCCGCTCGCCCCCTCCTCACACTGATTGGCTGTTTGGGGGTAATCGATGGTGGACAGTGTGGGACGAAAAGGGCCCGGGACGAAAAGGACGAAGGACAGCGGTCGAGCGGGACATGAATAATGCATACCGCAGATGTGGAATACGTGTATAACCCCGACCCGACCCTTTTTCCTAAACCTTCCCCCCTCCTCCTCTTGCTCCTCCATCTACCCGCAAGGCCCACCATCCCTTGCTGCCCGGCCGAGTCGGCCCTTGTCAACCTGGGGCTACTTCCACGACCCGGCACGTATTACAATCACGGAATGTTCGGACCCAAATTGCAAATAAGGGTCGAGGGCGTGTATAAACAATATTCCTCATTAGTTAAAATAATAACGTGACTAATCGACCGGTTCAACTCGATGATTCACTACACGGAATTACAATTAACACAACCTATGATTATTCTTAATGTATAATTAAGTAATCGAAAAATTTTTAAACAATGAAATTAATTTGATGAATAATATTTATTTATTTCCAGATTTGTTTGGTGTGCTTAAACACTGAAGTCTTGTGGCTTATTATACATTCGCCACTTCTGTCATTTAATTAAAGAGTTTAATTAATTCATCAACTAGAGGCCGCACTTCATCTTAAGGTAAGTTTGAAAAATTGTCATTCTCGGACGTTTCTCCTGTTGCTAGAATTCCTAAACGATTAAAATCAGGTACAATTTTTTTAAATCTTTAAAGTTCGATTGTAAATAATTCCATTTAATCTAGTCTAAATAAATCAAAAATCTGTTGGATAGATGATTTTTCGAGTGCGTGTCCCAATTTGTAGCCGCTTTCGGCCATCCGCAGCGAGGTGCGTTTTCAGAATTTGTGCTACCAATTTTAAATTCACTAAACCAGTGTTTTTCTCGAAGGAGCAACCGTGTGTCGAAATGGGATAACATCAATAAAACTAACTATGGGTGCGTACAGCAGATTTTACCGGTGCAACCGGTGGAACTAACAGAATGTTTAGATTTAGCAAAATTCTAGGTAGTAAATCATTTTAGAATACTACACAGTTTATATGTTCAGTTAAATTCCTGAAGTTTATATCGAACAATAAATAAATTTTTACGACCGTTGGAATCGGTAGCATCTGTTGAACGTAACCATTGAAATCATAGTCCAGAAGTTTTTTAATTTTTTCAAAAACAAATTTTTGATAAACTTGTATTTCTAGTTATTCCAATTTTTGATAAGGTGACAATATCCTAATGATTATTCAAACTACAGTCATTAGGATGATGCTAATAACTTACTAATAAATGGATGAATGGGAATAAAACTTCATTCCCAAACTAGTGACGAAGGAGTTTCTCAAAATGAGTCATTTTTATTTTTCAGTATCAAATATTTGATTTATAAGACTATTCAGATATTAAAACAAAAGAAAGAGAAAAATAGGGTGACTGTAATTTACACATTGAGAAAATAAACTATTATTAGCGTATGAATAATTGGTGATGACCATTTCGGTCTTTCGGACCAGTGAAGGCGGTTGAACAGATCTTGTCTTGCGGTTTAATACCTGATATGAATCATAATAAATGGAAGTCGATGCAAGCGCCATCTTTTGCCTAATTTCATGTGGCATTGTTAATCGAAATGGCCATCACTAGTTGAATGGTGGTTGAACATTTTATTAAATGAATTTCGTTGCCTGTTCTCATAAACAGGACAAGTTCTCGCCTTCCTTTAGTGGACGAAACAACGATTCTCGGTTGTCTACATTGCAGACCACATGTATGTCACATGGAATTATACGAAAGATGGCGCTTGCGTCGTCGTCGTTTCATTTCACACAAACAAACAACACAACTTTCAACGATCTTTCTAAATGATCGTGAAAAAAATTCGCACGCCGAACACTTTCACAAAAAAAAAGGAACTATATATATCCGAATCATTCGATCCCCATTCATCGATGATGATTAGAAAATTTCGGGTGCGATTTTTCTCTATACACAAACCACCCCTTTCGAGGGGTGCGCAAAAAAAAAAACGCATAATCGGATAGCGGAGGGGCTTTGCGGCTGAATAGAGTGTCTGGGATATATATTTACAAGAGCATCCCCGATACAAAAGGGTTGCGCGGGACAGGGGATAATTTACCTATAAGTCTAATGCGCTGTGCAGATGTCATGGCTGCCTGTCTATTTGGACAGACGAACGGAAACTCGTGGAGTGAATGCGAGTTTTGCAGTTGTTTGAGTGGCGATTACTTTATTGCTCTCGAAATTACAAGCAATAATTATAATAAAAAAGAAATATTTTTAAATGGTTTGAAGTTTATAATTATACTTTTTTTTAAATCAGAGCTACCTAAAAAATAATACATTTAATAAATGAAATAAAAAATATTTGAAAATAATTAATAATTATTCCTACATTTAGCTCTGAGATATTTTGACTTACGTTAAGCAAGTCGTAAAAATCAATATTAAAATAACTATAACTACTTCTCGGACAAATACAAAATTTAATAAAATTTTTTTATAATTATTTTCAAATTATTTTTATTTAATTTATTTAAATAAGTGTGACCAAGTGAATACTCTTTTCTATCGATATAAGATATTTGTAGGTGAGTACGTGAAGTTTTCTTGATAATAATATATATATATATATATATATTATATTCCTTTCTTCATCTCTTTATTTTTAAATTTAATTAATAAGTAATATTTATTCTAATATAAATATAAACGTACAAGATATACATGAATGCTTTATATAAGGAAAAAAACAGGCTCAAATAAAGGGACAATGTAAATAATTTAGTTAATTCAGGATAATTTAATTAAAATTAAAACACTTGATCATATTCAGAGAAGAAGGTGGTCGAAACTAGTCGGAGAAAATATAAATAAGTGAAACAAACCAAGTGATTTAATTTTAGTTAAATTATCCTGAATTAATTTAATGTTTCACCATGGGTTAAGCGAGAAATTAATTAAGCATAAATAATTTAGATTTCATTTTAAGAACTCAATTAGAGTGTAGGGTTCAATATCTATCAAAATAGTATGTATTTTCGATTTGTAGGTCATTTTTTCAAGTCTGCTGGAAATTTATTAAACAATTTTATGCTTGTGTAATTCAAGACCTTTTCAGTAGTGAATGTATAGGATTTGTATTAACTTATCGAAAATGGCATGAATTACACAATAAAATTATAGAATAAATTGCCAGCAAACTTGAAAAATGGACCGTGCTCCAAAACCTACAAATCCTTATATCGTTTATTGTAAATGTGAGTTATGAATTACAATTTCATTTTAAACAATTGATTTTTATACATATGTTTTGTAATCTTTTTAGAGCATCACACTTTTCTTATAAAATTTTTAATATGTAATTATAATTGTAATTTGGAAATGGAGATTCCGTTAATAAAGTAAATTGAAATTGAAATCGGAACTATGATTTATTGAGTTATAGTAGATAATTAGAATTGTGTTTTATTGAATTTTTGTACATAATTAGAATTGGAATTTGTTGAGTTATATTGACGAAAATAGAATAGTCAAGTGTATTTCATTATAATCATCCTTTTTCACTTTATCTTTCCCTCTCCTTCTCTTTAATTCTTGGAAGTGAATTTCGTGTCCCTCGCTGGAAGGTTTCGGTTATTAAGATAGCCGAAAGATTTTGTTTGCGAAGTGTCAACACCCGCGTCAACTTTAACTAACACTGTCCATCAGGATATCGCCGAGTCTGTGCCGAGGTCGCGGCTTTGTCCACCACAACCGGGAAAATCGATACCCCAAGACTTTCGGCTTTGGCAAACTCGCTGCAGTGGAAATTGCATTAATTATTTTGTTTAATGATTTAATGGGCTTGAAATTCAGCGTATGATGTCAAAGGGGATTTAATTTTTTTTTCAAATGCGGTTTTAGTAAGTCGGAGATAAATTATGGCTTAAGATTAATTTTTAAACAATGGCAACGACTAAATTGAGAAAAAATAAATACTTTTGGTCGTTAGACACAATTACACAATAAAATTATTGAATAAATTTCCAGCAAACTTGAAAAATGAACCGTGCTCCAAAACCTACAAATCGTTTATTGTAAATGAGTGCATGATCTAATAATTTATGTATGTTATCCTCGTAATCCTAATATTCCCCCCAAACATAACAATCCACTAATTCATTATCTCATGCATACATGACAGTAGATAGCATAGTTTCAATCTGCAAGTCATCATAAATTCAGGCAGGGCAGAAAGACCTATGGTCGATAGCCTATGACTAACACAATTGTACATATTGTTATAATAAATTTTGTTAATTTTTGTTGTCATATGTATGTTATTATATACTGTGATTATTAATGTTCTTTCAATGGGATTGAGATTGAAATAGTTCGACCCCAGGTATTATGTAAATATATCGAGTGTATAACAAAAATCGACGACGAAGTTGGCATTGGAAATCTAAAGTCATGTATGAACTAAAATCGCATGTTGTCATGTTTAACCGTGACCAGTATTTCATGCGTGTGATCTTAGTACAGACATGACTCGAGACTTCCAACGCCAACTTCGTCGTCGATTTTTTGTTATATTCGATATTATTCGATTCATACCTATGTTATGATTTGATGTGTGTAGTAACCCAAAATTCTCTACCAGGTTCGATATTTGCGTAAATAATCATTTTCTGTACTTGCATGACTTTCCTCTTTACGACCCGAACCCATTTATCGATTTATTAATAAATTTAATTATTGCGGATTGTAAAACTTTAAAACGCCGGATCGCGTCCAATTCACGAGTTTTTTACTAATCGATTAATTTAATTTATTCAATTTCAATATTATATCCGCTCGCGCCACAATTAAACTTCGAATTCCTTTATTTAATTCCTGTCTCACGTCTGTTCACCTTCGCGATCCACTCTCAAATCCCTAATTTTCCTCTCATTTTTCTGTTTGAAACCAATTTTGATTATTAAGGTCGAAACATAAGTCGTGGTAAAAACATAGTAATTTTTTGTTGACTTTTTAAGTCTAACTTTTGTGTTATTATTATTAATTAAATATTTCGTTAACATGACGTGATGAAATTTTTGAAATATGAAATATCTTTCTAGACTCAAAATTTATTTTAGTTAGTTAAGGTTTATAAACCTTATAAAATATTATTATCAGACTCTTCAATTAGTTATTATACATTTATTGATTCTATCCATAACAAATATCTATAGGTATATCCCCTTCATGTTAAAAACATCTTCAATATTTAAACGATCATTCCGGCCCCGTCCCGTCCCCCGCTGCAAAAATACCCAAAGCCAGGATCCTCTTATATCCTAATATTCAAAGTGAATATTTTCCAAGAGATAAAATGATGGAATATTCTTACGGTCCGCAAGGTAGCCGGTGATCCGGGGATTTAAGGGATGGAAATAAGGACCTTACGAGAGGGACGACCCTCCCTTATCAGCGACAGTCCAGCCTCGCAAGATATTACCATAGAGAAGCCGGGAATAGCCCCCTGATATCACCCCTCTCTCTGCCCACGCCGAAAACCTTACCGCCACCCCTCGAGGGGAAGCCACCCGAGATTCTCCCTTTGGAGAGAAAAAAAAAAATATGCCGGGACGTTTGCGGATATCGGAATGACGCGAGTAATTACATTTTATGCTTTTTTTTAATGAATGTGTAACAATCTTCTTTATTCATAATAAATTAAAGACGACGCAAGCGCCACCTTTTGCCTAATTTCAAGTGACATCGTCTTTATGTTGGTTGTTGGTTCCGGAGACTATAATTATTAATTTACAACCATTTTTATTTAAATAATCTTCTTTATGTTTGTTGTAGAGACTTTTAATTATTTAAACAAGAAAAGTTTGTCCTTCCTCTTACTTATTTTTTTTATTAAACTAAATTTATTTCGTAAACTATGTTTCCATATTAAGTAGTTGAATTTTTTATAAAAAAAAAAAAAGATGTAGAATAATCGAAAGCATAATTTATCGCATAAAGTTATATACCGGCTTCATCAAGGCATTGCACATGGAACACACTAGTCTGATGAGGTTCGAAAAACCGAAATGGCTATCACTAGTTATCCATCCGCTAGATGAATGCTGGCTGAACATTTTATTATATCGCATAAAGGTCAGTTTCATAAAAAAATAGAGTTACCCCCTTTTTGTTGCAATATCTTCACATATTAGACGATGTGAAATATATTTGAGATATCATGAATATCATTTGCTCAAAAGGGAAATGCTATGGTAAAATATTTGGAAATTTATTATAAAAATATTTAATTAAATAAAATGAAATGAAACAAAGATGATTCACACATTTGCAGCTATTTAAATTACAATGAAATTAAAAAAGGAAAATTTCTGGCAATGATCAATATTGTGTAATCCAATGTCCTGCGGGGTGAATGCTCGGGAAGTAGTTGTTTCAATAGATTTTTGTAAAACTTACAGTGTAAGTATTTTTTGCAGTTGGAAAAAGGGATTGATCGAATTTTATTGATCATTGCCAGAAATTTTCCTTTTTTAATTTCATTGTAATAAAAATATTTATTAAATTGTGTTACATTATATAGAATGCATTATTTTTACTCAGTTAATAAAGATTTAATATTTAGTTAGTAATGTATTAAAGGTTTGTCAATTAGTTATCGAGCAATGGTGGTTCCGCCTAAAAGTGAAATTGCAATTTACACATATATTTCCTCGGTGAATCTTCCTCGTAAACAAAATTAACTTCCACCCCTTCCAACCCCGCCATTCCTTCTATGTGTACACTTTCCGTTCATATCTCTACGTGACCAACACTTTCGCGCGATAAATCTCACTTAATAAAATAGCGGCGCTCGCAGCTCGACCCCCTTAAATCTAAAACTCATTATTCCACTTGACGTGAAATAAAATATAGCAAACACGAACAAACTAACCGTACGAAAATCTATATTGCTGGAAAATATTGTTAGGGCGAGGGGTGAATCCGCGCGCAGGTAAAGAAACTCAAACTGGGGTACTTGTAAATAATAAAAAAAAATAAAATAGTAACTCAGAAGGGTTATCGGCAGTTGTTGACTTTTTCCGTTTGCGAATAGCGCAGGTAGAAAAAAAAATAGTACCGTGAGAAAATCGGATCGCAAAAAAAAAAACCGTTATTAGTATAGTTTTTACAAAATAGTAATGAAGATTTATTCGTAGAAAACAGTTTTTTATTCACATGATGCTATATTTTATTGATATGCAACATCAGGTGTACATTATGTAATTCAATGTCTGGCGAGATATTTGCCCGGGAAGTAGATGTTTTAATGTGCATTTGTTTAAAGTATTTACGTAACGTAAGTCAAAATGTCACGGAGCTAAATGTGAAAATAATTTATTAATTATTATTATTTAAAGTGATCATATTTTACAAAATGAGAATAAGAAAAAGGTAAAAGTGTTGCATTATTATGTTTATTATTATTAAATCGAGCTGCGTTCCTTCCTTCGTTCGAATCAAAAGACACTGACTCGCAGTGACACCCCGCGCGACAAAAAGTGAAAAAAATCGCACATCCCCAGCCCCTGCGGACGGGGGGTTTGTGATGGTCGGGGGAGGAAACGGCCTTATTTGAATCACGACCCGGAGACGCGCTTGATAGCTTCTGACGCCAACATATTATACTGCCCTCTACATAAATATTACACATTCAAAATGGGAAATAGGCCCCCGTCCAAACAGATAACGGAATAATATACAATTTCGTTTTTTTTTTGTCAGCGTTATGTATGTATAACGCCGAAAGGGATTTAATTGAATTATTTTTACATTTACATAATTCATGGGAGCGTTTTTTTTTTAGCGCTTTAGGAAATATTTGTTGGATATAATTTCTGATTTACGCGGAGAGTTAATTAAAAATGTATTTTTTTAAACGAGGAAAATTATTTTCATGTTTTTTTTAATATAAAATTTAAATTAAAGCGGATTTTAAAATTACATTTTCATGTTTTTTTTTAATATAAAATTTAAATTAAAGCTGATTTTAAAATTACATTTTCATGTATTTTTTTAATATAAAATTTAAATTAAAGCTGATTTTAAAATTACATTTTCATGTTTTTTTTTATAATATAAAATTTAAATTAAAGCTGATTTTAAAATTACATTTTCATGTTTTTTTTTTTAAATATGAAATTTAAAATTGCATTGAAATATTTTTTTAAATAGTCCACGATTTTTTTCAAATTTAGGCAAAAAAAATTCTTTCCAAAAAATCTGAAAAAAATCGGAAAGACTTTATTATAGTAGAAAATGCGTAGACTATTTAGTTTCCAAAAAAATAATGATTTTCATCCATTTTTGAATCCTTAAATAGCTCTTCGAAATTAACATGGAGCCTTATGGGGACGATTTAGTGAGAACCCGCCAATTGGTCGTTTTGTACATACCTGTAGTTGGACCAAAATTACTAAGTTCACAAACAACTTAGGATAACGGGGTTTTCAACATTCAATTTCTAAAGAATTTAGCTATATTTTCATTAAAAATCATTACTCTACGTCGCCTGTGATCGTCGGAAAAAAAATCACAAAAATGACATAAAATTTCGCCTACTTTACAAAGGTCAATTTTGCAAGCGAACTGACTCTAAACGAATTACTCGATCTTGTTGAAATTCTCACAGCGTATACTCCCATTCATTAGCTACATTTTGGTATAATATGAAATCATTTGGTGATTTTTGGATTTTCGATGAAATTCCCATTTTTTCCATACATACCCCTTACGATTTTTTCAAATTTAGGCAAAAAAAAAATTTTCTCCAAAAAATCTGAAAAAAATGGGGAAGACTCTTTATTATGGTAGAAAGTGCGTAGACTATTTAGTTTCCAAAAAAATAATGATTTTCATCTATTTTTGACTCCTTAAATAGCTCCTCGAAATTAACATGGAGCCTTATGGGGACGATTTAGTGAGAACCCGCCAATTGGTCGTTTTGTACATACCTGTAGTTGGACCAAAATTACTAAGTTCACAAACAACTTAGGATAACGGTGTTTTTAACATTCAATTTCTAAAGAATTTAGCTATATTTTCTTTAAAAATCATTACTCTACTTAGTCTGTGATCCACGCAAGTTCACATTTTACAAAATCGTTAGATAACTCGATTCTTTACAATTGAAAAGGGAATGGAATAGAACTGCCGAATTTAAATAAAATATATATTCTAACAAGAAAATAAAGAAAACGAATAGATTCTAATCGGAATAATCAATTATACAATCTGGTCATCAAATTCAAGAGGTGCCCAATGCAAATAGCTTTTGATTTCCATCAGGAGGGTGCGCGCGTCCGCATCAAGATAAACTCAAGTGCTCGTGCACATATAGACACTTAATTATGCGTCATTGCAAGTGCCGCGTTTATTGCGTTAACAAACTGTGCGAATAGAATTTTTTTTTCAATGAAAATATTAAATTAGGCTGAAAGACCTCCGGTCGATAGCCGATTCATCTACAGAATATAATTCTAATTTTTGTATATTATTGTACATACGTATACACATTTGAATAAAGATGGTTAGTTAGTTATTAAATTATTTTATCATTTCGACTTGATTTTATAATATCATTTGGGTGAATATTAAAAAATGTTTTTCAAACTATTACCACGCAATAAAACTACAAGTCCTAAAGATAAGCTCCCTAGTTTAATCCTTCATGAGTTTATCACTTATTTTTAGAACATTCGAGACAATTAAGTGACGTGCATATAAGCATTTTTTTTATCAGAAATTTTTACAACGACAAAATTCAGGAGAAAGGATCATTGTTCGATAGCCGAGTGACAGAAATTTACAATATATATTATGTTGTAATACATACATAAACATCTTTATTTCTGAGATTGGAATATACAATTACAATATTTAACAATACATTAACGTTCACAATATATTTCCAACTCTGAAACTGGCTATCGACCAGTGGTCTTTCAGCCTATGTTGTAATATTTTATGTTATATATAGATATTGTATTGTGTTTGTGTCAATTAAACAATTAATTATTTAATTAATTACTTTTATTTCATTTGATTATAATAACTGTCATACTTTTGAAAATGATTACATTAAACTGCGGAATAATCCACTGCAATGCATCATTTCTTAGATCTTATGCGATAAATAATATATACAAGGGACAGAAAGACTTCTGAGGAAATATAATTGAAGAATAAGAAATATAATTAAGATCTCTGATTTGTTAAATTATTTATTCCCTTACAATATCAATAATTGTAGGGCGACTGTCATTTTATATATTTTTTTTTTCGAAAGTTTTTGAGCATATAATCGTTATTTATATTATTTATATAAAAATCGCATATGATTATTTTTATATAAATAATATAAACAATGATTATATTTTTTTTTATATAAGAATCACAATATTTTTATATACAATAAAATAATCGTGTCTAATTATTATCACTCTCAATTACTGAAACCCCACTTAATACGATTAAGACGAATCCATTGTATCGCCCCCTCAGTTGATTCGCGGTTGGCGTCTTCTTTCTGTGAGTCGGTACAAAGTGGCGGTCGAGTCGTGGGCCCGTTTCGCCTAAGTACACTATAAATATCTGGAATAGTTCGACCCCAACATACATCAGACGTCAGGGATGCTGCGGAGGAGGAGGAGGCGAGGGGAGTTTCCTCCTCCGCAGGGGGTCCGAACGCAAAGCTGACCCCGGATTATACAACCCGGCGAACCCCCCTTAAACCTCCTTAAGTTTCCAGTAAATACGTCCTTTCCCAATTTATATTCATTACGGGTCTGCGCCTGGGATTGATCCTCTTAACGAATGTATAATTATGATAAACTAAATAAAAATTGTAACATTCATCCTCTATATTAGAAATAGGAAATAAATAAAAACTAAAAAAATGAAGAAGATGATATTAATTATAATAAATGAAACACTTTTTACTTTGTTAAAAAAAAACTTAGATTGCTTATAAATAAAAATAGAATTTATTCACGCGGTCGGTAAGGATCGCTCAATTTAATTAATTTAATCCAATTAGTTTCTTTTAATTTGATTTGATTATAATTTAAATTGAATTAATTTAGTTTAATTTAATTTAAATCGATTTAGTTTGATTTAATATAATTAATTTAATTATACTAAATATGATTGATTTAATTTAAGATTTTTAAATTATGTAAGGCAGAGCTGTACTGACGAGGTATAGATCCCGAAACACGTGTCTGTAGATGGGGTTATATTAAGTAACGTTATTTTTTTACATTGAATTTTTCTCGGATCAAAAATTGTTGAATGATGCAATATTTTATTGATATGCAACAGCAGGTGTACATTATATAATTCAATGTCTGGCGAGGTATTTTCCCGAGAAGTAGTTGTTTAATGTGCATTTGTTTAAAGTGCTTACGTAATATAAATCAAAATGTCACAGAGGTAAATGTGGAAATAAGTTATTAATTATTAATTAAACAAATATTTATTTATGCAGACACGTGATTCGAGAATAAAATGAGCAATATATACGTGTTTCGGGATCTATACCTCGTCAGTACAGCTCTGCCTTACACAAATTAAAGATGTTAAATGAAATTACCACGTGAATAAATACTCTTTTCTATTGACATAGTCAAAGTCAATTAAAATTAATTAATTATTTCCAAATTCTGTTTATTTAATTTAAGTAACATTAAATTTAAAATTCTCTCGATAATAATAATAAATTGCTTATCCGCTGTTATTACAACAATCCCTTTATAATACACAAAAACGACTCCAACAAACTATTAAATTAGTATTTACCGGCAGGCAATAAAAAATAGTATCCATGCATCAATTGATATTGGCGTTTTTACCCCGACACCCCAAATTTCACCCTCTTTTGTGTGCGCCTATACATTTTTTTTCTGGTATTTTGTGTAAACACCCCGCCTCGTGAATTTGCGCACAAAACGCGTGTTTTCCACCCAAAAAAATAAAACGAGTGTCCGTGACAAAGGGAGTCGAAAATCGTATTTTGGGGTAAAATCGGATATAATTAGGGTTTGGGTTACATACTTGCGACAACCCCATTGTAAACAACGACAAGTGCATAATGCCTTTTGATGTAGGTTTTTTTTTTCGGGTTGTTATGTCAGGAAAGTGTGAATTGAGGATTAATTTTTCAATCGGATATCTCAACAAGTCAATTAAAAACATTAAAACAAAAATAAATCATTATATTATTATAGTAAGTTGAAGATATAATATGTGCGCACACACTCTACCGATTTACACTTTGATATAAAATAACTTTATTTATTTAAATAGAAAAGAGTATTTATTCATTCACTTGGTCACAGTTGTTTAACGTACTTACGTAACGTAAGTCAAAAGTCACAGAACTAAATGCGAAAATAATTTATTAATTATTTTCAAATCATTTTTATTTATTTATTTTATTGGTAGATTTTTATTAATAACAGCATTAACGAGTTATTATTCACTAATAAAAAAAATAGTTAGATTTAGGGCAAATTGTTGGGAGAGAACTATGACACATTGTTTCACTTGTATATTTAATTGCTAAATGTACATTTCATGCCCATTTTCAATGGCTAACAAAATCTTATTAGTAGTCTAAAAATGTGCTGTAAATATAAAATGACGGATTAAGCGGTAATAATCGTTAAGTGATTAGGAAACTCGTGTCTGCAGATTACGTTTTTTTATATTCGTTTTTCGCATTAATTTCTTTCGATTCAAAAATTGTTGCATTATACAATATGTTATTGTTATGCAACAGCAAATGCCCACTCTTTAAACTTATGTAATAGACTTTGATTAAATATGTTTCACCACTGGTTAAGTGAGAAATTAATTCAAAATATGTACTTATGTAACATAAGTCGGAATGTCACAGTAGCTAAAGAGTAAATAATTTGTTAATTATTTTCATTTTTTTTTTATTTAATTTAATTTGTGTTTTTTTTTGGCTGAATTTTCAAAATTAGTCAAGAGTAAACTCGGTATTCCGATTATGTTTTTTTTCGGGAAAGGTTTGTAATTAAGCGAACTATATTATATATTATTATTGGTTAACGCAAGACAACAAGCAATTTTCAAATATACTAAAATTTAATTATAGTAAAAAAAACACGTCCCAAAAAAGTCTTTAATTTAATTTCACCCCTTTTATTTCATCCGCCCTTACATAAAACAAAACCAGTGCTATTAACTATATATATATATATACTTCATCGATGACAGGGCTGAGAAAAAGAGAAAAAAGGAATCCCCGAGACAAATAGCCCTTCCTTCGGGTTCCTTGATGAAAGGACACTTCCGTTGTTGTTGTTTTTTTTTTCTTATTCTGCGAGCACATGGCGGCCGATTTCCTATTATAATTTTCACGGGTGTAGAATAACCCGTTAACACCAGCTGCTATCAAATTTCCGACGTCCTTTTATTATTGTTTTCACTTCCGCGCTGGCGATGATGTTCATTAATCAACTTTTGTTTCCAACACGCACGCGCTCACCGACACACGGAAAACATCTCTTGTTACGTTTTTATTAATTACTATTTTAAAAAAAATAAAAATAGAAAGAAACATATAGTAGAGAATTAATTACGATTTGTATTGTTAAATTAATTAAATAAAAAGATTTATTTTGTAATGAATAGATTAAATTAAATTAAATAAAAATGATTTGAAAATAATTAATAAATTATTTCCACATTTAGCTCTGTGACTTTGACTGTGACCAAGTGAATGAATACTCTTTTCATTCACTTGGTCACACTGACAGAGCTAAATGTGGAAATAATTTATTAATTATTTTCAAATCATTTTTATTTAATTTATTTTGTAATGTATTAGTTTATGAGAATATTACTAAATTTGATGTAAAATTGCAATTTATTAGAGCAGAAAGACCTCCAATCGATAGCCCATGACAGACTACTAACCCATCGATATGTATTGTAAATATAAATAATTGTAAAGAATTGTAATTTTGCTGTCTGAATAAAGATGTTTGTATATATTGCAATTTATATTTATATTCCTTTCAAAATATTATGACTAAAGTATAAAGGGTTTCTTAATTATTATTGTTCACAATATAGTTACAATTAATAATTGCTATGGTAAAAAAAACACTGTACATTTTTGTTTGGATTTTTGTTTACACCAATTAAAGGAAGAGATTTCAGTAATGAAATGTATACTGGTATGAAAATATCAACAGGACAAATTTTTGTAATAAGAAGCAAGTGTTTTCATTACTGAAATTTCTTCCTATATTTGGTGTAAACTAGCGATGGGGAAAAACGATTATTTCAATAATCGTAATTGGGGAGTCCGACGTGGTCCAGAAAATCTTCCATGCAATGGTGAAAATCGTGAAATACGACAGAGAATGATGAATATGTGGTTAAAATGTTAGTCACGGAGTGTAAACTCTTTATTTCAATAATCGAAAACGAAATAATCGATTATTTTTAATAATCGAATGTTAATTTTGTAGCTTTTGTGAAATCTATGGTTCAAAATTGAATAATAAATATCATTACTACTATTTTTGAGGAATATTTCGTAATTTAAACAAGGCTTATAATTTCCATGATAAGTGTATTTGAGGCAAATTTTGGACATAGATGGGTAATTCATCGGATTTAAAATATTTTTTTTTCTTGAAACCAAACTAATCATTTATAAAATACGCACAACATTTAAATTCCGCATGTTACTTTTACACTCTCCCTCAATTTTTTTCCTCACATCCCGTGGACGAAATCAAAATTCAGGCCAGCCGCTCCTGGGGCGCAATAAACATGAATCTCCCCCATTTTTTTTTCTTTGCGGCAATCATTTGATTCTAAGCGGCATATATATTGACTGGTAATACAAAGTGGATCTTGTTTTGTATATGCTGCATGGCGAATCTATAATGACCCTCACTATCCACACGAATCATCCCCAATAAAAATAAAAAAAAAACGTTATTAAAGGCTCTTTTATGTGGATGGAATACATACGCGCACACGAATGATGTATTTTTTTTTATTGGGTATATTTACATGGTAATATTTTCCTACTGCATATTTACATGAACTTTGTATAAAATATGCGATAGAGGGCAGAAAGACCTCCGGTTGACAGAAAAACGTTTATTTTAATGTGGCAAAATCGAATAATATTAGTAATTGAGTATTACTAAATGTGAAATTTTAAGTATTTAAAAAGTGATTTCAAATTTATGTTTATAAATTAATGAGAAGTTATTTTTGATATTTTTATAATAAATAACATTCATAAAATTTCACTATACTTAATTTAGCAGTAATTTCATTGCAAATCGTAAATATTCTAAAAATTCCTGCGAGTATCTTTTTGTTTTCATTCTTTTCTGTTATGAAACCATTACTGGCTAATGCTTAATAACATTCCGGCGGTGTATATCTAGACGTAAATGTTTATACCTAGAGGAATCGCCGTATTTTATGTGGAAATGGACACGTATGGACAGGCAGAAGTGCTCATCCGGTTTTATGTCGGCTTCCGCACGAAAATGCCGCTCGTTTCGTCTCTAACAGTAAAATTCATTAAGGTATGAAATTTCGCATCCAAAATTCAATCCACTTTTAAAGTGATTCATTTGTTTTAATAGTAATTAAAGAAAATCTCTGGTTATCTTAATTAAAGGTTTTTACCTCTACCTTATAGTTTCTTAGAAATCTCTGTTTATCATAACCAGAGATTTTCGTTTTAAGAATCTATGTCTTACAGTTTCTTAAAAAAAATCTGCTTATCTTAACGAGAGATTTTCTTTCTAAGAACCAGTATCTTATAGTTTCTTAAAAATGTCTAGTTATCTTAACCAGAGATGTTATTTCTAAGAACCAGTATTTTACAGTTTCTTAAAAATGTCTAGTTATCTTAATCGGAGATGTTATTTCTAAGAACCAGTATCTTACACTTTCTTAAAAATGTCTAGTTATCTTAACCAGAGATGTTACTTCTAAGAACCAGTATCTTACAATTTCTTAAAAATGTATAGTTATCTTAACCGGAGGTGTTACTTCTAAGAATCTGTATCTTACAGTATCTTAGAAAACTATGATTATCTTTACCGGAGATTTTCTTATAGTTTCTCAAAAAATCTGCTTATCTCATCCAGCGATTTTCTTCCTAAGAACGTGTATCTTACAATTTATTAGAAATCTTTGATTATTTTAACCACAGCAACTTATTTATTTTAACGAAATCATGCCAGACTAGAACAAGGCAAGCAAGTTTCGTTGTTTCGTGAAATTTAGCAGACCGTATAACGGAAAATTGTACTTTGATGATCGAAAAACTGTTTTCGCTGTGTGAGATAATTAAAGATATCAGAAGTATTTACATTATTTACATGAACATTAATGAGAATGATGTTTTTTTTATACACATTTTCATTCAAGTATTCAAATATACAACTCCACATAATAAAATTTGTGTGTGAGCGCTTTTTTAGGGTTACGTTTTACGAATTATCGAGTGAATAAGTTGCGGCTCGAATTTAAATAACGTACGAGTGGATGCTCGGTTAATACCTCGACGTAAATACGTGTACATCTGCTTTTTTTATGCCGCCCCTCTAAAAAAAAAAACTCGGCAAAAAGAAAGAAATAAAATCAATAAGGGCAAGGGCTGAAGGCAGGTAATATCCGCCGGCATATGCATCACACAGACGCTTCCATACACTCGATATTATTATAATGTGCCCGAAAATTATGCAAAAATTCTACCTGGGCGAAAAAGGTACGCGCGCTGGTGAAAAAAAGGATTAGGTGTCCCATTTGCTTAAAGCCATCGGCCAAATGGTTTTTCGGCGAGGGCGCAATTGGGCGAAGGGGGTTGTTCGGCTCGACGCCCGTACGACGAGTGACATTTGAATATGGAGGATTTCGTGTTTATTGTTGTGCGTGCGTGTATTCCGATGTCGGGCATGTGCGCGATTAGTTCGCGTTTCGGGGATTGTAACGGCTAGGACACAGCTGTGTCTCGTGCTGTTGCAATTGATAATCCATCAAATCTATCTGTTCGGTTATTTTAATAATTATTTACAATCAATTCAAATTCCATAAATAAACAAAATCAAATTCTCGGTAATTAAATTTCAATCAAACTCCTTTAAACAACAATTCATTAAATTTAATTTAAATTGTTAATTATTGATGTTTCTAGTTTTTTGTAAATTGTAATTCAATTTTAATAAATGAAACTCGTTTTACTGTTTTCACTGGATATTCACAAAACGTGTGCTAATTCCCATAATTAACGACCAGTTTGATCACTGATAGACCTATCCGAGCATTTTCCCCAAAATTATCATCTGAATACAATTAATTTAAAATATCTATTCCTTCTTTTCGTTTTAATCTCTCAATATTTCATTAACAGATGAAGATGTGACAAAAAATATCTAGAATTCTCCAAAGAATTAATATATGTAATAGGTCGTTCCATTAAAAAAGTAAATTTAATATGAGCATTTGTTTATGGGACACCTTGTATATAACATTTTAAAATATACGCAGTTGAACGAACTGTTCGAGCGTTTTATCTCAAAAAATTATCTCAATATTTAACAGATGGAGATGTGACAAAAAAATACCTAGAATTCTCCAAAGAATTAATATATGTAATAGGTCGTTCCATTAAAAAAAGTAAATTTAATATGAGCATTTGTTTATGGGAAACCTTGTATATAACATTTTTAGCGAAAAATATGCGCAGTTAAAAATTCTAACCGAACTGTTCGAGCGTTTTTTTCTCAAAAAATAATCATTAGCAGTTTAAATGAATTTTAAACGAATAAATGAATATCTGTAATTGTAATTTTTAATCACTTGTTTTCCTCTAAGGTTGCCGAAACTATAGTCAACAATAAACTACCTAAGTTATGCAAATAAAGTAAAAAGTTCTGGCTCACAGTCTGCTAGCAAGAAAATTGGCAACTGATTGTAAATTAATTTTAAAAGAAACAACATCCTGTTTAAATATTTTCTCGTACAATTTTGTTTACTTATTATTCATTTCTTTATTTAGAGATCAACATAATCTCCCATCATCGCCGAAACATCCAGTTTTCATTATCCACATCTAAACCGGATCCGACATTATTACACAAGGTGGAAACTGGATCAAGTGAGATATTGTGATGAGCCGGAGGTCGGAGGTGAAAACGGTGGCGCCCAGCATCCCGGAAAGAGGGGGGTCCGGATTACAGGGGCTACTCGTTTTTTTTTTGTTCGAGTGTGAAATTGGAGTGGTTTTTATATACCGTGCGAGATTTGTGAGGAGAGGTCAAGCCGGGGGATGCTGGACGCATTTAAATTGGGGTCATCGTTGTTCACACCGCACAGGTCGGATTTTACATAATAATGTAAATTGATGCTGGGAATAAAGAGAAACAAGTGTTATTGTGCGTTTGGCTTTTTTGAACTCGCGGCAGATTAATGTGGAGGGAACGTCAATAATAGTTTTATATTACATTTTTTTACACATAATCATGCATAATGTAAATTAATAGAATCACGAAAATTGAACCCTGTTCGATTTTGGCAAAAGATTTCTTCATATAGAGGAGAGAATAGTAAGGAGAGTTTTTGAAGCCAGGACCCCCAAAAAGAAAAAGAAAGGTAGACCTAGAAAACTATGGATAGAAGAGATAAAAAAAAGCGGTAGAAAAAAGGAGACTCAACTGGAATGATATGGGAAAGTCAACCGCGAACAGAAAAGAATGGAAAGACATTTGGAAATGATAATCAATCGAGTAATACAAACCACAACCAGCCTTACACCTGAAAGGGTAGGAAGGCAACAAGATTAAAGAAAGAAAGAAATTAATTGATCAAGCTTACTTACTCTTCATGATGACTAATGTTATTTGATGAAAATAAATGAAAAATAGTAAAACTATAATATTTACATTTTGGAGGATAATTCGGGTTACGGAGTAAAAACTGTTGATATTATCGAACGAATAAATAAATTTAAATCATAAATGTACGATTTTTTCTCATCTTATTTGCATTTCTTTCGCTATATGAAAATAATCTTTAATTTATATATACTCGCATTTACGGACAACAATTTCCGAGCGCGGTTTATGTCCTGTCGCCATAAATTTTATTTATCTCTTATATGCTGGAGGGGCGCGGGGGATGGGGGGGGGGGTGCGGACTTTAGAACTATCTAATGTCGGGGACGAATATACGCGGGGCTATTTCATTTTTAATGCGCGACTTTTACGTTTACATGCACACATTTTTTCCCCTCATCGATTCCGCTACGTTTCCATGTTAAAAAGCTACTTTTTATAAAAAAGAAGAAAATGAAAAAAAAAAAATAGTTGCAATCAAATTGCATTAACTAAACTAAAAAATCGACCTTTATCGAAAGGAAAAAAAAATAGTTGCAATCAACTTGCATTAACTACCAAAAAAATCGACCTTTATCGAAATGAAGAAAAGGATCTGATCAAATTTTAATCAACCTGTTGAAAAAAATAGTTGTGTTCAAATTACATTAATTTTACTAAAAAATACGACTTCTTTTGAGATGAAAAAATAAACAAAATGGGTGTGGGCAATTTTAATCAACTCAGCTTGTTGTTGAAAAAAATAGTTGTGGTTGAATTACATTAACTATACTAAAAAAAAAACGACTTCTTTTAAAAATGAAGAATTAAAAAAAATCTTCAACAAAATAGTTGTAGTTAAATTACTTTAACCATACTAAAAAACGACTTCTTTTAAAAATGAAGATTTTTTTTAATTCTTCATTTTTAAAAGAAGTTTTAAAAAGTTTTAAAATTCGACCACAGTTGTGGTTAAATTACATTAACTATACTAAAAAAACGACTTCTTTTAAAAATGAAGAATTAAAAAAAATCTGATGAATGAAGATTTTTTTTAAGTCTTTCTGCCATTTTTTTTCTCTGTAATTTTTACTGAACTCGAACAATATTTTTTTAATAATCATAACTAAATTATTATGATTATTAAAAAAATATTGTTCGAGTTCAGTAAAAATTAAACTAATTTATTTCGCTAATTTTACAGGAATTTATACAAAAAAATACGCTTCGTTTCAATAAATTATTGCACAATAGTTTTACTTAATTATATTAATTTTTCTCTTGCATTAGAATTAAAAACTTTCAATGGATCTTTGAACGAAATACTGCTAATTTTTCGAACATCACCTAAAATATTTTAGACGTTCTTTTCGCCTTGTTTTAAATACTATGACATAGTTTAGGCATGATGAGGATCCACCTATAAATAGGTCAGTCTATAAAAGCGAGCGCAGGCACGAACGCAGAAAAGGGCGATCGCTGAACGGAATCTGAAGAAATAACGCCCTAATTTAAATGCTGGGGGCGAACGCGCTGATGTGGTGTACTATTTTATAGCTTGATCGGGATATCGCATTATGCGAAGGAGAACGGTTTTGTTCGCGGGACACGCTTTCCGCTGCTATTATTATTGTTCGATGTTTAAATTGCACCTACGAGATTTCATTCTAGTTTGCAAAATAATAATAATAAAAAAAACATAAAAACACAAAAGTAGATGCAAGAACATTATTATTATTCTATGTATAAATTGTATATATATAAAAATATCTTTATTCAGACAATTACATTTTTACAAACATTGAGTACATACACTAAAATGATGGTTTGTATTGCCCAGAGCACAATCTTTCTACCCTAAATTGCATATTTTTCGAGATTTTATTATAGTTGGAATAATTTTCTAACAAAAAAGTGTTATATATATATATATATATATATACAGAGAGTTTTATGTAACACCGAATATGCTAGAATATATTCAATGTAAATTTTCCTATGTTCGATGTGTGCTGGAACGCATCAAAGTATTGAGTACATTCTAGCATGTTCGGTCTTACATAAAACTCTCTGTATATATTATTAATTAAATAAAAATATATTCGATAGCCCATGCAGACTAAAATCTACATGTATTGTAATTATTTATATTATATTGTTAAAATTATCTGCACAGCCTGAATAAAGATGTGTGTATATAATAGACTTTGATTAAAACACTTGGTTTGTATCACTGATTTTTTAATTTTAATCAAAGTCTATTAATTAAATATGTTTCACCACGGGTTAAGTGAGAAATTAATTCAAAATATGTGTGTATATATAAAAATAAACAAAATATGTAATTTATTCAGATTTACTTCGATTAAAAAAATATATGGAAACATTTTAACAAGGTGGAAATATTAAATATTCTTTTCTGCATTAGTATTAATGCGTCCTATAAATTCCTTTCCATTTTTGATGCGAAATAAATAAATAATGTGCGCACACTAGAAATATTTTTCTTTCAAGGTACGATACAGCTAGCACGATGCTAGATAGTTTTGCTTGACTATAAATATGACCTAATACACTGCAATTTTTCAATCCAATCAAATCCATAAATGTTTTTTTTTTAATTTGCTGAATATTTCGCAATGATTGGAAACCTCAGAAAAAATGCGTTTTTGTTGCATATTTTCATGCAAAATCCTCTCTTACTCGAATAAAAATAACAATTCAATAATTTTTGAATTTTATAGACGTTAACTTGGTCCAATAATAACTTACTCCAATAATAATAACAATTCAATAATTCTTGAATTTTATAGGCGTTAACTTGGTGGTATATTTTCAATATTGAATATAAAGATAAGAAAATAACTAGCACTCAGTTCAATTTAGGCCCAATTTTACAATCCGTAACGTATTCGCGGATTAATGTCTATGATTCTCTCCATTTGATTATCAATAAGACAGTGCTGCCAACCGGGTGAAAAAATCAAGAATAACGTTACTAGAGGTTTGTAAAATTGGGATTTAGTGCAGAAAAAAATTATTAACTTATAACTAAATTACTAATCACTGAGGCTTCTACTTCATTATAAATCGTGTAAAATTATAATAAAACACTTTTTAACTTCTGTTATTTTTTTTACAACCGAAATATTTTTTTTTCTTCAATCCTATTTTGATCAATAAAAGATAATTTACGCGCAAACGCCATAAAACAAAACCACCCTTACAAAAAAAGAAAAAAACATAATCACACACGAGGACGGTGGGATTCCGTTTATTGTTTCGATTTTTCCTCCTCGTGGCTGCGGCGGAGACGACGCGTTGTTAACACGTCTTTATATACGTTCTTATGTCCATAATAAAGAGGGGAAGTTGTTGTATATTTATTTTTAAAACACACATTCCGGTGCATGATAACAAAGCTATTCGGTTTTATAGTTGGAGACAAACACACATACAGGGACAGAGGATCGTAATGCGAAAGGAATATGTTAGCGAACAGACAAATCCGTGCCGTTGCGAATTTTATAGGACATCTGTGATTCCATAAGAATAAACTAAGTCGGCGGTGGATGTAAGGACCCAACGACCAATGGATGTCGCGGTTGCGGATCCGTTTCTTGTTTCGCACAGCGGCCTTTATTCCCCTCCGCAGGATTAATGTTTTCCTGCTGCTGCTTCGTTTTTTTTTCTCTCGTTCTATCCTTATGTTTGGTCGTAATTTTTATAATCTTATCACACATATTCGACAAGGTCCATCAATATTTCCACACGCCCTATAGGGTTTTTATGGATTTTGATGTAATAAAACGCTTTAATTGCTGATTGCAACAAAAATATAAAATAAATAAAATTATATAAATGATGAAAATTAATTAAAATGTAAAATGTTATCACAAAATTTGCTTAAGAAAACTTAATTTAAAATCTTCCTTGTACTTTACACATATCCATTCTCACGACATTTTCGCCAAGTTTCCATTCTCATTTCTATACTCCCCATATTTCCATTCTAATGGTATTATCATTCTCGACACGTTTCCATTCTCACGAAATTTCCATACTGGTCCCGTTTGCGTACTCATTATATTTTAGCATCACTTTTCCATTCTCACGATATTTTCGCCACGTTTCCATTCTCACGACACTTTCGCGATATTTCCATACTAGCCACGTTTGCCTTTCTCGAGATGTTTCCATTCTCATGAAATTTCCACATACGTCACGTTTGCATCCTCATAATATCTTAGCGTCATGTTTCCATTCTCACGATATTTACATCACTTTTCCATGCTCAAGATATTTTCATACTCGCCCCGTTTCCATATTCGCAATATTTCCATACTAGCCACGTTTGCCTTTCTCGAAATGTTTCCATCCTCATGAAATTTCTACACACGTCACGTTTGCATCCTCATAATATTTTAGCGTCATGTTTCTATTCTCACGATATTTTCATCACTTTTCCATGCTCAAGATATTTTCATACAGCCCCGTTTCCATCTTCATGATATTTCCGTACTCATCATGTTTCCATTCTAACAAAATTACTATTCTCAAGATGTTTTCATTCTCATGAAATTTCCATACTCGTCACGTTTGCATACTTATAATATTTTAGCCTCAGGTTTCCATTCTCGCGATATTTTTGTGACGTTTTCATTCTCAAGACATTTCCATACTCGCCACGTTTGCAACAACAATATACAATAAATGTTATTTTCTATTCTCACAATATTTCTAATTGTGAGAATGGAAATAACATTAAAATATGTATGGAAACATCTTGAGAATGGAGACTTAGCGGCTGTGGAAATATCTTGAGGGATGGAAACGTGTTGAGTATGGAAACATCATGAGACTGGAAACCCGGCGTTTGTGGAAATATCTTGAGAATGAAAACGTGGAGAGTATGAAAATGTCGTAAGAATAGAAACATTGTGAGAATATTAATAATTATCATAACGAAAATGTAGCGTGTATGTTAACATCATGAGAATGGAAACTCGGCAGGTGTAGAAATATTATGAGAATAAAAACGCGATTAGAACAGAAATATCACAATAATGGAATCTTGGCGAATATGGAAATGTCATGAGAATGGAAATACCTTAAGAATGGAAATGTGTGTTCCATATGTGAATGTATGGAAATATTTTGAGAAAATATCGCGAGAATGGAAACATGATAAGAATGGAAATGTTACGAGAATAGAAATTTCTCGTATTAGAAAAAGCATACAATAATTAATAATTAATAATGTCTGATCCATATAAGAATCTGTTAACGTCTGGAAATATCTTGAGTAGGGAAACGTGACGAGTATGTAAATGTCTTGAGAATGGAAATGTTTCTCGTATTAGAAAATGCATACAATAATTAATAATCACTTAATTTTTGCAAGTACTTTCTTTCTAACGAAAAGTTAGTTGCTTATTAAAAAAATACAAATTTATCCGAAAGACATAATCCTTCATATGAAACTAATTGCATATAATTATCACCATCACACTTCGAATAACAATTTAACAATTTCAATATCACTCAAACAACACGTCTCCGCCCTTAATAAATCGGCTATCGGGGAATACGGGCCGGGACGGGCGGACGCGAAAGGGGGGCGGCTTGCTTCGGTCGGTCGTTGTGGGAGTTTCTGGTCCTTGTTAGTCCCTTCTTTCGAGTTTGATCTGGTCTCGTGGGTAGGAGAAGAGAGTTGGACGCTCGGGTCAAAGACGGCCGTAATGAGTTTCCGATTCCACCGGGAACTACCCTTATACCCTCACGACCGTGTCCATATTGTGACTTATGTCCTTTACTTTCCACTACTCACGTCTAATTCAATAAAAAAGAAAAGAGAGAAACGGAAAGGGACGGAAGGAAGGAAGGATGGAAGGAAGGATGGATCCCTTTCCGAATTGAATTCACCGATACGTTTTATTCTACGTGCAGTTAGGAACTGATGTGAATTAATTAAATTTGTCGATTGATTTATTGAAACTGAAATGATTATATATAAAAATAAATATTTCAAATCACATTGGATCTAGTAATAGTATTAATATCTATACTATTGTGATTATTAGAAGTATTGTGCGAATTTATCTACGATTTTCTTAGTTTATAGTGAAACAAAGCAAGTGTTTTAAATATCTAAATTAATCTACTTAATTCAAACATATTTACCACGGGATAAGTGAGAAATTAATAAATATTTGTGATTGTGTAAAAATGATATTATCCAGTATTAAATATTTATCAAAAAATAAATATTTGTTATGAACAGAACAATAATGATTTATATTTTCGTATTCCTAGTTTGCGTGGACGCGATGTCGTGGATGTGAAAGTAAGTCCGGAGAAATAAATAACCCATTTAAAAACATATATCGCCCTCCTCTCCCCGAGTTGCGAAGTTTGGGAAAGTTTTATCGTCGTATTGGTTCAGCATATAAATCAGAGAGTGAGCAAGGTCCACTGACATAACAAATGTACGTAACTTGAGTAAAGTTCGCCGCTCTGGACTCTCCGTTGTAAATGGAAGGGTGGAATCGAAAGCCCACCCACCCCCTCGTCCTCCCAAACTCCGGTCTTCCGACCCCGCTGTGTGTTTCCTTATTGGTTCCCGTTGCAAAACTTCTGGACATAAAAGTCGGCACGACTATTTTTCGTTATTTTCTTCTAACGAAATGGGATTTCTCCACCCTTCAATCCACCCCCCTCTTTCTGTTCTTGCTCGTTTTTTTGTTTGTTTTATTTTATCTCTATACGTCTAGGATAACACGAGATAAAACGGGTCCTTTATGGCTAATTTATGAACACCGCATAACGCGCAATATTGCCGGAATTTACATCTCGTACAGTATTTTCAATGTCTACTTTGTTTTTACTATTATTATTACAACAACTAAGTTCTTGTCTTGTCTCACGACGCATATATTATATTCTGTATGAGTCGTTGGTTTTGAAAATAATTAACATTAAATAACTTAACCTTGGTGAAACAGAAATAATTCAAAAATTAATTATTTAAAATAATTAACTTCTGAATTATTTCAATTTATATTAGCATCGGGATATTGAAGGGTTAGCGTTGGATTAAATTTAAAAAAATAATAATAAGATAAAAAAAGGCAGAAAGACCTATGGTCGAAAGCCCATGACAGACTACTAACACAACTATGAATATTGTTATTATAAACTTTGTAAATTGTCTGAATAAAGATGTTTGTAAGATAAAAAACACAAGAATTAGAAAATAGAATGATGGTTACTTCATTTACATAAGTTATTCTTCAAACTTTTCTATTTATAATGATAATAGATTTAAACATTTGCTTCCACAGTGTTTGAGAAAGAATTATAGTTAATAATAAATTTTGTGAAACTTTTAAAAAAATGTTTTTTTTATATTATTTACAAATAGTGTATTATGGAGTTCACCAATTAAAAGTTTCAATCATAGATAATAGATAAGACTTACTAGAAACCACAATGATTGTAAATGCAGCTTGAATATATTCCATAAATAAAATTCCTCTCCCCGAAAAAAAGGGAATAATAAAAAAATAGCACAGCCACGGCCCGTAAGTTATTATATCGGTTGTCGGGGTGAATATCCGTCGTGTCTGTAAGATATGGATATGATGATATTTGGGAAATGGCTTGTCCATGTAGAAAAGTAACGTCCGGTATTCCGAACACATGTCGACCGAGAGGGGGATGTGGATGTCGGGGGCGGCGGGCGCGGAGCGGAGCCGGGGGGAGGACGGAATCGATGGCCGGACCGGGTAATGGCCAACCATCGTTCCGTGCCAGGAATGACAACAGCCGAGCAGGATGCTACTAATGTCCTGACATTTTATACTCTCCTCTTCTCCGCTCCATTCCTCGACCCGTTCCCCGGCTATAATATCATTCGGGTCTCGCGCATTTCTAATATTCAGCTTGTATATAAGAAAGTTACGGCCCTCTCGATTCTCGATTGTTTCAGACAACTATATTTAGGGTGTTCTAAATCGACATATTTTACACGAATCAATCAAATTATCATATGTTTAACTC
Organism: Philonthus spinipes; assembly: GCA_963082785.1. NCBI lineage: Eukaryota > Metazoa > Arthropoda > Insecta > Coleoptera > Staphylinidae > Philonthus > Philonthus spinipes. The sequence continues at coordinate 23,545,916 of OY720312.1, forward strand.
AATACATTTTATTAACTTAACGTTTAATAAAACATTTTTTTAAACAAATTAAGGGAAAGTAATTTGAAAATAATTAAACAGACTCATTCATTGTTTCGTATTGTTTCTTTTTATTTAATGCATTATTTACTTTATAGAGTTCAAGATTTGTATGTAATATAAAATTCCACAATTAATTGTATTCATCTACACTTTTTTAACTTAACTTAATTTTAAAATTTTCCTTGTCGCAAGTTACTTATAAAATGGGACAAATAGAGAAAACCAAGAATGAGCGTTTTTCCTCCAACTGTGTATTGAAAAATTCCGCGCTGCATTTCTCGCCTTTGTAGTTTCCTATACCGATTTGCGGCATGCCATTCAAGAATGTGTTCTAAAGTTTCGCGAAACAGGAGCTGTAAATATAAGACCCGGCGGTAGCAAACCAACAAAACGGAAGCAAGCATAGATCATTCGCAAAAAAAACTCTCACAACAAGTAGACCTTTCATATGGAACATGCCAATCAAATTCTCCGAGACATTTAGTGAGTGCGTTTGAAAATATGAAACAGGAAGTGGCGTTGTGTTTAAATAATAAATGAGAACATTGAACATTTTCTATAGATTTTAAGCTCCACTTATTGTAAATTGTAGCAGCCATTATAATTATTATTATTTTAATAATAATATTCAAAGCACTCTAGAGGAGAAAAGTTCCCAATCATTCAGTATTTCATTTAAAAAAATATACAATAATTTTAATGAAATTATGCGTGTAACAAACACATTCGTCTTACCCCGACCGTCCTATGTAAATAGTGCGGACTGAATGAAGGCAAAGTTCCGCCGATGGTAATTGCTAAATTAGCAATCTGATGCATATTTATCATTGTCTAACTAACGCACAAGCCGTTCGGTCACATCGCGCATAACGTTGCGAAACATTTGATGCAAATTCGGGCTAATTCAGATTGGTTAGGGCCGGCGGCGGAGGGGCGCGAGGGGCGGAAGGGACAAGAGTGACATCGGCCGTCTGTGCCGGCGGACCTTTGTTGAAATATTCAAAATTTAAAGGGACGCGCCCCACAATTCCGGCATGTATAATCTGGCGTTTATTTAATCAATGGCGAGAAACTCAAATTAAATAAATAAAAAAAAAAACACATTGTTGTTGCTAAATTTGAATACGTTTCAAAGTTTTTTTTAGCAAAGCAAAATAGCTTTTGAAAGTTTTAAATTTTATTAATCAATAAGGAGATACTCAGATTAGACGAAAAAAAAAATGTTCTTCAAACACATTAAATAAAAATGATTTGAATATAATTAATAAATTATTCTCACATTTTCTTCAAACTTTCAAAAGTTATTTTGCTTTGCTTAAAGAGTAGCTAAGCAAAATGGCTTTTGTATTTTTTTTTCCAGTTTAGCACTATGCTTTTAAAAATATGTGAAAAGTTTTGGATTAAAACGGGAATAGGGTTTAGTAGCTTTCAAATAAATAATATACGACTTTTTGATAATAATGCCGATTTAATTAGATGGATGTCTTAATAATACTTCAAACTCAATTTAAAAAATCCAAAAAAATATTAAAATCCGCTTGAGAGCTAATTTAACAAGATGGATGTCTTAATAAGACTATAAACTGTCACAGTATATCAATTGTTTGTATTTGCTGCACCATACAACCCCTTCACCGTACCCTCAATTTGGCTTATTTTCCCTTAGTTTTGACTCTATTTAAAAAAATTAAAAAAAAAAATATTAAAATCCGCTTGGGAGCTAATTTAACTAGATGGATGTATTAACAAGACTGTAAACTGTCATACTATAATTGTTTGTACTAGTTGTACCGTACAATCCCTTCACGGTGCCCACAATTTGGCTTATTATCCCTTGGTTCGACAGATTGGACTCCCATTATAAAAATCGAAAAAATAAAAATATTAACAACAGCTTGGGAGTTGATTTAACAAGATAGATGTCTTAATAAGACTCAAAACTGTCACATTATATTATTTTTTTATACTTGCTGTACCGTACAACCCCTTCACGACACCCTCAATTTGGGTTATTTTCCCTTGGTTTGGACTCTAATTAAAAAAATCCAAAAAAATATTAAAATCCGCTTGAGAGTTAATTTGACCAGATGGATGTCTTAATAAGACTCTAAACTATCACACTATATCAATTGTTTGTACTTGCTGCACCGTACAACTCCTTCACGGTGCCATCAATTTGGCTTATTTTCCCTTGGTTCGACAGATTGGACTTCAATTATAAAAATCGAAAAAAATATTACAATCCGGTTGAGAGCTGGTTTAACAAGATGGATGTCTTAATAAGACTCAAAACTGTCACATTATATTATTTTTTTATACTTGCTGCACCGTACAACCCCTTCACGACACTCTTAATTTGGGTTATTTTCTCTTGGTTGTGCCTCTAATTAAAAAAATCCAAAAAAATATTAAAATCCGATTGAGAGTTAATTTGACAAGATGGATGTCTTAATAAGACTCTAAATTGTAACACAATATCAATTGTTTGTACTTGCTGCACCGTACAACCCCTTCACGGTGCCATAAATTTGGCTTATTTTCCCTTGGTTCGACAGATTGGACTTCAATTATAAAAATCTAAAAAAATATTAAAATCCGCTTGAGAGTTAATTTAACAAGATGGATGTCTTAACAAGACTCTAAACTGTCACAATATACCAATTGTTTGTACTTGTTTCACGGTACAACCCCTTCACGCTACCCTCAATTTAAGTTATTTGCCCTTGGTTCGGCTTCTAATTAAAAAAAAAATCCAAAAAAATATTAAAATATGCTTGAGAGTTAATTTAACTAGATGAATGTCTTAACAAGACTCTAAACTGTCACACTATATCAATTGTTTGTACTTATTGCACGGTACAAGCCCTTCACGGTACGCTGAATTTGGCTTATTTTCCCTTGGAATGGAAACCATAGTAATGAAGAAAAGAGAAGAAGAAGATCAGAAGATACAAGAAAGGAAAATATTGGGAATAATATTAGAACCAAATATAACACCCACAGGAAAAACTAATGACTAATAAGGAAATAGAAGACATACTGAGGCAAGAAAACATAATAAAATACGACTGAAGAGGTTACATAATGAGAAGAAAAAACAGCGATGTGATTAAACGAATAACTGGGAAAAAATGTAGAGGTAGAAAAGCTGGCAGAAGGATATAAAAGAAGACGCACAGATAATGGGAATTAAAAACTAGAAAAAAACATCTATAAACAGGAAAGAATGGAAAGAAATAACAAACGCAAAGGAAAACACATGAAAGAGGATAAGAAGAAGAATATTCCACATAAGAAAATTAAAAAAAAAAACACTAAAGCGTAAACGCTAAACGGTTAGTAGATGAATAATAATAATATTAATAATAACCTTTATTTCCAACGGTAATCATTAATAATAATAATGATAGTTCTAAAAACATCCTTGCAATAAAATTGTGTAAAAATGAATTAATACATTACAATAATTATAGTAAAAGTTAAGTTTTAATCTGTTAATTTAGTGTTTTTAATGTATTTATTGTTTTTAATGGCAACCGTTAATAAATGGTTATTATTTTATTTATAAAACAAATTTATTTTATTTCATGTGTTAGATATTATAATGTACAACATTTATGAATGTATGTATGAAAAACCCCCCATTTTTTATTTTTTTTATTCGAACCGATCAAAAACCAAATTCGATCCATACATCCCGGCCCGTTCCCCAGTTACGAACAACAATGCGTTGTAAATAGCCTCGATATATCCAGCGGGAAAGAGAAAGAAACAGTCCATAATTTAGCATATGAAAATCCCCCGCATATACAACCAATATGGTTCTGATTCGAAATTTCCATTTTTTCTCCTCCGTTGTTTTGCCCTGATCCCCGGTTATGAATGCGCTCGTCTATAACAGTTGGGGGAGTTTATTCCCGTCTATTCATACAAATAAATACGGTAGTGGACCATGGGAGTGGCCAACGCGCGGCACCCTCGAGCTTCTGGACGTTTCGGAGGGGGTGTGATATCAAATGAATGTACGGTGTGAAAAGGGGGATAAAAATGAGGCTATTTTCGCGGGGAATTTAGTGGGTGGTGGCGAAATATGATGTGTCTTATAATATTGTGTAAGGATGAAACGTAAATATATACAGATATTTATGTAGGGGCGAGATCGAAAACAGTTAAAAAAAAACATCAACTTAGTATGACGTTGTGTAGTATTTCTCATAGATAATAGAATTTATATGATAAATATCTTAGTTTTTTCTCCAACTTAAATATTAATTATTAATAATAACTACTTTCCTCTCTCTTACTTAATTATTTGTACTATATATACAATCATTTTAATGTAAACTTTACAATAAGTATAATACAATACACACCCCTACACCACCATTATGGTAGATGGGGATTTTAGATTATATATATATATATATAATACAATACATTTTATATAATATTCTTCCTAAATGGCTTTCAACCATCGGTCTTTCAGCCAGGATATTTATGCCGTAATGTAATGAATGAATGAATATCAGTTTCAGGAAAGGGAATTTGGAAGAATAACAAACAAATATCTGTTGTGTAATCCAATGTCCTGCGGGGTATATGCTCGGGAAGTAGTTGTTTCAAGTAACAAGTAATACGTACAATAAGACAGACTAGCTAAAATGGGGAAATGGAGTGGGAAGCGATGATTATATATGTGTGCCCACAGGTTACTTATATACAATTAATATTGTAGCGAAAGTGAAAGAAGCAACTGGAGAGAACATTCTGGAATGTTCCACCGAGCGCACAACGGTAAACATGGCGTCATGGAAAGTTCTGGAACATTCGAGAAACAAGCTATATTAACGCGCGCTAGCGGCGAGGCGAATAGTCTATCACGAACGTGATATTGTATTTATTATAATATATTATAATATTTATTTATAACATCTAGTTATAAATAAATACAATATTAATTTATTTTTTGATCTCTCTTTCTTCTTCAACACAATTAAAAAATCATCATTTTTGTCCCTCGTCCACGTCAATGAACAGAACCGCAGACAGGCACATGTCTAGCGTACACTTAATTATAAAGAAATCATTGAATTTCACGCTATTGTGCGGCGCCTTTTCAAATGTGGGACGTCTGTTTATAAAAACTATTTAGAAAAAAAAGAAGAACGCCTTAGCAATTCAATACCCACCACCGCCTCCCCACACACTCTTATTCACAGGGCCTACCCTTTCACGGCCAATTTCTTTACAACGAGACTCACGACAAATTCTTAAGAAAGGATGTTAGGCAGAAGCAAAATAAATAAAATTAAATAAATATAAAGATGTTTGTTATTTCAATTTGATCGAGAAGAATACATAAAAAATGAAAGTACTTTAGAGGAGAACATTTTTCGATGTAATAATTTTATTTCGTTAATGGTTTTAATATTTAGACATTGGTAGTTCATATTGTATGAAATAAATATGAATAAATTATTAAAAATCAACCAATAAAACACAGATTAGATTGAATAGCTTTAAATTCAATCTAATCTGTGTTTTATTGGTTGATTTTTAATAATTTTTTCATTAGATTATTCAATCTAATCTGTGTTTTATTGGTTGATTTTTAATAATTTATTCATATTTATTTCATACAATTTTATTTCGATTATTTTCTCGCAATTCCCTTAATTTCTAATTACTTGTTTCTACACACACACATACACACAAACAAAATTCCGCATGTGCGTGGGTCGTTTCGCCGTTTCTTGTTAGAAGAAGGAAGTAAGTAAGGAAGGAAGGAGGAATCGTGATGCCATTTGCATAAATGCAATAAATTTCTGGACCACTGAAAGTTATTTACTTAGGTTGTGGTCTAAGGGGCACTTAAGATTGACGAGATGCATTAGTAAATGGACGTTCCATCTTTTCTCAACCCCCCCGCACGTCCTCCCCTAAAACCGATCCCCGCGCCGCCGTCGCCGCCGCCACCGCCGCTGCCTCCCCCTTCCCGCTGGAAAACGGGCAAGGTCTAAATACAGATGCTGCGGACGGACGGGACTCTCACGCTCCGAACAATTTAGAAACTACAATTTCGATCGTGTTTAGAACGAAAAGAGGGAAACCAATCCAAGTGGTATACAAAAGTAATAAACTAATATAACTAATAGGCAGAAAGACTGATGGTCGATAGCCATTTTCTGAGGTTTAACTAGATGTTTATGATTGTAATGTTGTAAATATTCTAATGTATCTCTCGTAAATAAAGATTTTCTATATATATAAATAATAATTTCGTAAAAAAAAAGAAATAGAAATACATATTGAGGATATTAAATCATTACAAAAAAATTGAGGCCAGATTAACGTTTTCCTCCGCCTCGCAGAAAATTGTATTCCCAACCTGCGAGCGTAGCGGCGGACAGAGGAAACGGGGGGCCTCTTTCACGGCGAACGCAAATCCAGTTCAAGACGGAAAATGTATATAATATTTTGCATGGGATTAGGTGTAGCCAATCTGTCCTGAGCTCTGATGCGAACGAGTCCGCGGCTTATGTGAATGCAAAGGACATATAAGTCCCTTCTACCTTAGTCCTTACACGCGGAAACCAACCCCCAGACGAGACCACCGAAACCCACTTTACTACCTACGAAGTCGTCTCTCCTTTTTTCCCTTTTTCTTCCCCGCGCGCCGGTTTTTAAATATTTAAAGCGTACGCGATCAAACTATACGTGTCTCGTTACTGCTGGTGAATTATGCAGGGGTTTACAATAAATTTTATGTGTTTGTTAAAAGAGAGGAGGAATTGATATTTAAAAAAAATCCATAAATAAACTGAGCAATAATTAATAACGCTTACATAAAAAAAATATAATATTTTGTAAATTCATAATAAATTAAAGACGACGCAAGCGCCACCTTTTGCCTAATTTCAAGTGGCAACATCAACGATTTGGGTCTACAAGGTAGACGACCGAGAATCATTATTCCGTCCACTAAAGGAAGGCGAAGTTGTCCTGTTTATGAAAACAAAGATATAAAAGGCATGCCACTATTTTAATACTCTAATACAAATACACCACATTATCTCTTCCCTTAAAAAATGCTATGTCTTACTTAATTAATTAAAAGTGTCATACGTTAATCTATTCGGAGGCTTAATTATACGTTTAGGCATGTCAAGCAAGGAAATTGCGAACTACTTCGCTGCGGCACATTAAAATCATTCTATCAAAGTAAGATAACAATGAAAAGTTGATATTTTTTCAATTTTGAATGCGAAAATAAAGAAATCCAATATATGTATGTCCTTTCTAACAATGAACATTTCATAGAAAAGTGATTATTTATTAATAAAACAAAAAAAAATGAATTTCGACGACAATAAAAGTTAAAATGGGATTCAATTTTTACCATGTATGGCCACACTGAAATAAAACTCAGTGCATATACAAGGTGTACAGAAAATGAGTGAAAAGCTTTAGGTAGCGTGACTCTTTGACTAATTTTTAGATAAAAATATTAACGAAAATAAGTCACAAGGTCCTTCCTTAAGCCTCACGGGCCACTTAAAAGAACTATACATTTGGCAACGCTGGATCAAACAAGTGTGCATTTATCCTGTTTATAACTGCTACATCATCCGCTGGAGGTGTTGCATACACCTTTTCTTTTATAAACGAGCGTGCGTCGTTGCCAGATCTATTTTCATTAAAAGAATGCTTCTGATGAAGTTATAAAATTGTAAAAATATCCGATTTATTAATCATTTACATCAATGGAATTATGCACGTGTCTAATTGATTGTTAATGCTATTGATTTTTTTACAAAATATTTAAAAAACAATACTAATTTATAGTCACATATTTAAAATTCCGAAGACCTCGTGAGCCTCAATCAAGAACCATACAATTTGGATTTTCTATTAAAAATTAATTAATGAATTGAGTTACCTGAAGGTTTTCACTCATTTTCTGTACACCTTGTATATTTCATGTTTTTATAAGATTTTTTTTTATATACAGTAAAAGTGTTAAATAAATTCTCTTTATTATTATTACTATTTTCTTATTTTATTTTAATGTTGCTATTAAAATTAACAAATTAAAAACAACAATAAAAGAACCACAAGTGCTCTCACCCGAAACCCATTCAGCTCCCACTAAACCACTCCACGACAACCAACCAACAACTCACGCATCAAAACGATATCTTCCACCATCTAGATAACATTCTCCCGGTGGGAATCAAAAACCATCCGAAATACACTTACAGATGTAGATACCGTTTTTTTTTTTCGATCCCGCCGCGTGTGAAAAGGGGAGCCGAAAAATTTTCTACCTACTTCCTCCTTTCATCCGCTGTACGCTTTTTTTTAATGTATGCGAGACAGGTAAAAAAACGGAGCGCGCCCTTCCGATGGGGTTGCGCGACTCTGCATTGTGTCAACCCTTCTCCGCTCTCCTCTCTTTTTTTTTCGTTAATTTCAGATGCCGGAAGGAACTGCCTTTCGGGGTCCTCGCAGGTAGATGGAAAAATAATCAAATGAGCCATTAACGTGTGTGGCGAGGATGAGGACTCAGTTCGGTTCGTGAGTTTGTCTCGGGGAGACCCACGTGAAACGATAAGAATTGTTGATTGAAGTTTTGAGTAGTTCGAAAGAAATGTAGAAAACAGAAAGGAATTATGTTTTTTTTATATATAATAATAATAAGTGTTGTTTGAATTATTGGGAATGAAGGATTTGAAAAAGGTGCGTTGGAATTACAATTTGAAATTTTTTTTTTAATTGCACTTAATCGGGGTTATTTTGTAAGGAAAATGTTAAGTTTTACGTTTACGTTATTTATTATCACCACAGTCTAAACAGCTTTTGCAATAAATATATAATGTAGTAATATTTTATTCCTTTTTTCACTTTTTTTATTTTTATCACTATATGTACATTTCAAGCACAACGTGCTCTTTTTCAATAGTTTTATGTAAAATTGACAAATAAATAAATAAACATCTAAACAAAATTTAATATACAAATGTGATGTGTTACTATCGCTACTTTGACAGTTGTCATCGTATTATCAATAACCATTAAATAGAGAATTTCTTGCTGTTTACAAATATATATAGTTTGTAATAGTTTACTGTCGAAATAAAAAAGTTAGAAGCGAGTGGAACGCCAAACTGAATAACCCTGTATATTCGATGATTGGTTTTGAGTTACGTGAAGAGAATAATCAAAATAATTAACACTGTTGCATCCTTTCATCACACTTTATTTTCAATTGTTTAGATATATATTTCGAGTCGTTATTGATAATGAGTGCATAGCACTCTAAATATATATCAAAACATTAGAAAATAAAGTGTGAAGAAAGGATACAACAGTGTTAATAATCCTGTATATTTCAATACTTTATTATCAATATTATTTTATCTACGTAAAGTTTAAGTTAAAGTATACAACAGTGTTAAGTTAAGTTAAAGAATACAACAGTGTTAATAACCCTGTATATTTTGATAATACTTTATTATCAATATTAATATTTATCTACGTAAAGTTTAAGTTAAAGTCACAATTGAAAAGAGGCTTATGTAAACTATTTTCATATTAGGAATTCTTTTATTTCAATAAACGTTAAACTTATTCGCATTCATGTCGTCGTGTAAAGGGTCCGACCCTCGTGTCCCTCATGCCCTTATCTTGACCACTAAGGGTGGTCATCCGTGCGGCGCTCGCCCCTAACTCTCCTCCTTTTTTGACCGGCCTCACCCTCCGGCACGCGTCTTGAAACTCAATGATAACAAAGAAAAGAAGGAACGCGCGCCCTCCTCGACTCCACGGAATTTCACACTCGCGACCTAACCTTTGACACAACGAGTAATATCCTGACCCGAAAACGTTTATTTAATAATAATAATAATAAATAAATAAAATATTTTACTACTTATGTAGTAATATCTTGTGATTTAATGTATCGAACGTACGATTAAAATTAGATCCAATTTGCTTTAGTTTTTTCTGAGGCCTTTTATATACGACATATATCACAACAATGTGTATCAACATCCTGTTAGAGGATGTTTTTATGGAATTTGTTCTACACTAAATTTTTGGAGTAACAATAGATTACTTTTAATTTCATGGCATGCGTGATTTCTTAGTATTAAAAAAATATTTTGCTAAGACTGTGTTTATTTATTAAAATAAAGATATCATATGTGGTATCATTGTAATCAGAAGAAATAGAGGATTTTAATCTAATAAAAAACCAATATGGCGCCCATAAGAAATAAGAAAGTTGATGATGGTCCAGAAGAAACGAAACATGCTATTGGTAAAATTAGTACGCCATCGATTAGATCATAAAAAAGTGCTATAAGAATGTCTTCATTGGATTGAAATATTGATTCAAATAACAAAGATATAAATAAAACAGAATTTTTCAGTTTTTTTTTCATTTTTCTTGAAAACAAAGAAACTTAGCCCAGTTTTCTCAACCAGATATTAATCAGCATGAAATTCTGCAAAAGTACAAAATTTAAACCTACCCTCTATCTTTCATAATAAGCGAGATATTTTATTGAGGAAAAATTCATTGGTATACAGCAATATGCAAAAATGTGAAATTCAATGTACATATTCTGTGTTCGATTTTAAGAACGAATGTAGTTATACTCAACTTATGAATATTTCAAAAAATAAAAACCCATTCTTGTAGTAGCTAAATATAAAATAATTCCCGGGACGAGGACGAAGAGAAGAAGATCTGCACCAACTATTTTCAATTTGCAATAACATTCAAATGTTTAAGTATGTGTAAATATTTTTCTAAATTAAAAAAAAATGATTTTTTCTTACAAACTTCACACCGAATCATTTTTTTTCACTCTCATTGTCAGTAACGAACGGTCTGATTGGGGTAGGAAAAAAAGTCCCGGCCAGCACTTAATAAACAAGATGGCCGACAGCCCACCCTCTATGACTAATTATTGTCCGAACGAGAGAGGGTGGGCACCCCAACCTGCGAACGCGCACTTTTTTTCCAGTGCTGTTGTCGCCCGTCCGGCGAAAGCCCATTCTTTGTGCGTCCCTCGTTGCGAAAACGAACGGCCATTTTGTAATTAGGGACTGACCGACCAAGGAAGGATCAAAATTAACATAATGATAATTAATAGCGCTAGATGAATGGTATTATTAATTAAAAACAATTAATTTCTGTGACTTTAGATTCCTCGGTTTTAGTAAAATTCTTAATGATCTGCTCTTTTCACTTGCTTATATTTCCAGAAAGTTTGACAAATCGGCAAGTCTCGAAAATTTCATAATAAAAATACGCTGCTGATGAAACAGATCTAAAAATTTAACAGTAAACGCATCTTAAGGGAAATATTTATAGAAATCTCCAATTCACAAAGGTTTAATATATTATAAAAAAAATAAAACAAAAGACAAACGATAATGTGTGTATGTATAAATAAATAGCAATATAGAAATAGCAGAAAAAACTGTAATGCGATCAAATTTTCTATACCAAAGGGTTAAGAATAGGTAATCGGGGCTATTCCCTAAGGGAAATGTTAAGTTTAAAGTGAATTAGTTTCAATAAAATCTCACGATAAAATAATCGGCACTATTCTATAAGAGTATTTTTTTATCATCACAGTATGAACAGCTTTTTATAATAGATATAGACTTGTATTACTGTGATGATAAAAATAAACATAGACGTTAAACTCAAAAATTCTTTTATAGAATAGATTATTTTATCGTGAGATTCTTTTAAATAATACAACATTCCTCTCATTGAACCAACCCTTTTTTTATTAGAAATATTTTCCAAACACCGCCGCTAAAATAAATAAATAACCCCATTCCGAATCCCTCCTCGTTCGCTTATTTCATTTTTTTTATTGTTATTATTATCATTATTTCGTAACAAAAATTTTGACCCAGAAACAGACAAACCGTTACACGCATTACCCTTTGTGACCATGTGAAATAAATAACACATCCAACCCTTACCTGCTTCCAGGTAGACGATCTCCGTTGGCAAAAAAAAGGCGAAAAGGGTTGATTTATGCTTGCATTTTGTTGCGATACATAAAAAAAGGGTTGCGTGTGAAGATCCGGGGAATTAACGGATGGAGGTTTCCGCTACAGTTATTCGCACCCGTTGCGTGTATTTTAAATTATTGATTGGGAATTTTCGTTGCGTCGATTGAAGAAGGAAAAAAGGGTTTTTTTGTAGGAATTGCTAATGGTGATGGGGTTTTATGTAGCGGAAATTCAGCTGGTGTTGATGTCTCCCCACGGAAAATTTGATTTTCTGGATGGTTTTAAAATTTAATAGCGAAACACCCTATTTTAGAGCATATTGCTTCAATGTGACTCACTCGTAGATTCTATACATAAATCAAATATATAATTAAAAAAATATCACAAGAATTTCTAATAGATACAAAATTTAACAAGTTTAAATACGCTAAATTAAATAAAAATAAATAAATAAAAAATCATCAGGATAGTTCAGACTAGCTGGCATATATTTTTGACGTGTAGTTGCATATTCGAAATGTGTTAAAAAATTTTCCGTTTTGGCGCTGCGATCTAAAATGTTAGCTCCTATTGAAGCAATTAATAATTGACATTTATTTGCACAGAGTGATATAAATAAATAAATTTCTTCTGGAAATTGCAATTGTTATGAATCACGAATTCATTTCATTCATCATTTATTTGCACAGAGTTATACAAATAAATAAATTTCTTCTAGAAATTGCAATTGTTATGAATCATGAATTCATAACAATTTCTAGCAGAAATTTATTTATTTATATAACTCTGTGCAAATAAATGTCAATTATTAATTGCTTCAACAGGAGTTAACATTTCAGATCGCAGCGCCAAAACGGAAAAATTTTGAATACATTTCTAATACGCAACTATATTCACGTCATTTTTCATATGTCAATCAAAACGAATATCGATTTTACGATTCACAATTACGTTTGTTTTTTCGTTTTTTTTTGTTTAATCAATTCTTTCAGTACAGTTTTATTTAAGGTTGTATTCATTATATTCTGTTTATGTTAAATTAATAATTTCAATTTGGAGGTAAACTTATTGAAAATTAACTCCGTATTCATTGACTTTGAAGCACATACTGTTCAAAAAGTGTGATTCTAAATAACTAAACTAAATGCCAAGTAATGCCTTCAAATGCCCGTAATCAAAATTTCAGGGGAGAACGTGTATATATTTTAATATATTTTAATTCATTTAATTAATTTTGTTTGCAATTCATCAAAACATTAATGAATCCCTAGGTGTGTGTTGTTTGCGTATTGATTATTAAAGGCAAGGTCTGGCCTCGTGTGTTCGGGGCGCATATATATTTTGTAAATACGTGCCGGCAATTCCGGGCAAAAGTCATTAACTGTATCCGTTTTATTGCGGTGTTAAGGGAGCCAATATGCGATAACTGGACGCAGTAATGTCACGTCTGATAGGGGCCCAAGGGTCGTTAGGGTCGTTATCAGCTACTACCCGAGATGACCCGTCCGCTAGCCGCAAACATCATTACACCCAACGGTTATGTCTCCCGAACAATCCAAACAACAACTTCTTTTAGTTGATCCTTTTAAACACACACACACACTTAGATTGATAATCAAGTATATTATTCAAACAAGATAATAAATAAAAATGTGTATTTGATTACTTTATTACTTTAAACTGGGTGAAATATTTTTGAAGGTTCAAACATATATAACACGTATTTTTAAACCTTCAAAAATGTTTCATATAACTAACTAACCATCTTTATTCAAATGTGTATATGTATGTACAATAATATACAAAAATTAGAATTATATTCTGTAGATGAATCGGCTATCGACCGGAGGTCTTTCAATAGATGTTTGTAAAACTTACAGTGTAAGTATTTTTGCAGTTGGAAAAAGGGATTGATCGAATTTTATTGATCATTGCCAGAAATTTTCCTTGTTTAATTTCATTGTAATTTTACAGAATTTAATTTGAGAAAAATGAGTTTTATGATACAGGTGCTTCATAATTTATTTTAAAGCAAATATTAAAAAAAAATAAGACGACGTAAGCGCCACCTTCTGCCTAATTAATCATTAAATTAAAAATAAAATAATTATCCTGATTTAAATAGCCAGCGCATACATCATCCCCCCAAACACTTACATTAAACACAGACAATGGCAATGGACATATCTAGGCGAAAAGCTGACTCACTAAAGCTCCTGGAAACCGCGAGAGAAGGAAAGGGCGAAGGGAGAGCGAGAGAAGGAGGGCTTGTTTTGTGGCTATAACGGACGCAACTTTTGCTTACTTTGCAATCTTCTTATTATTGATCAGTGTCCGGTGGTCAGATGCGCGCGCACTGTCCGAACTCCTCGGAACTCGGTGTTTTACATCGAGGGGGTGGAGACTCTGCGACCGACCGTAAAGGGGGGCGCTTAGGTAGATCTAACTAAATCAATTCCACCTACTTTGTATTAATGAGGGTGGGCTTTTCTTTGTGCTCCCGCGCTACGCTGCGGGATCTGGAGGATAGTTGGGTTAATGCTAAACAAAGAAATCTGATGCTTTTTTTTAACTTTTAATGCGAGGGGGATGATGTTTATGTAGATTCTTTTTTCAGCTCTCTAAAGAGCCTGCTTGTTTGAGGAATACGGAATGGATTTGTACATATATCCAATGATTCATCAAATTAAATACAAATTATAAATAAAACAAATAAAAATAATATAAATTTATAATTGGAAAGAAAGCGCCACCTTTTGGGTTTATCTTTCCAATTATATAATTCATATCAAGTTATATTAATTTAATAAAATGTTCAACTACCATTCATATAGAGTATGAATAAGTAGAGATGGCCATTTCGGACTTTTGGACCAGTGCGTTCCATATGTAATGCCTTGATGAAGGCATAACATAATATCCATTCAACTGCCTTCATCAAGGCTTACATATGGAACGCACTGGTCCAAAAGTCCGAAATTCATACTCTATATGAATGGTAGTTGAACATTTTATTAAATTAAATTTAAATTAAATTAATTAATTATAAATTTACGTGAAGCCAGTATTTTTTTTTTCAATTTTATTAAAAAATATATATATTTAATCTTTATTAATATATACAAAATGAATGAAAATTACATAATTTATGAATTATTTCTACATTTAGCTCTGTGGCATACTGACTTACGTTACGTAAGTACTTTAAATAAATGCACATTAAAACAAATACTAATCTCAAGTGAAATTATAAAAATCACCTAAGTATCTACAAGAATGTTTGTGGAGAAAATATTGATATAAACTCTGAATCCACCTCCAGCCTTCACCGCGACAAAATTTCCAACCCCGCGCCCCGTGATTTATTTACCCACTTTTTAGCGCGTGCACTTTGTAAATAATACAAATTTATATATTATACGCTGTTCGGATTTTGACAGACGTTTTTCGCGACCATCAATATACACACACACACATTTCGTGTGAGCTTTTTCGCGTTGAGGTTTCCACGTGTGTGTGTGTGTGTTGCTTGCGTAAAAGCTCGGCGCGCGTCCGTTTTGTATATTTTCCGGCGCTTTTCGGGACGCAAAATAAATAAATAAATAAACGCGGAAAGTGTATGCGCAAATAAACATATGTACACGCGGGGATTCTTATGTATTCGCGCGGACCGCGTGAAATATCGGCCGGGGCTCCGGTGCGGACACTGACATATTACGGATTTTTAAAATGACGCATCATCGCGCCCGTTTGTAGAAAAAAAAAAATACGGGGGGCGAGATTTTTTCCCGCGTTTTACCCCGCGATGATGCATCGTTTCTTTTAACGGTTTATTCGCGGATTTATTTGAAGGGATTTCGAAACGTTTAGATTAAGAGAAATGTTGAAATAATCGATGTTTAATTTTAAGGCTTTTACATTCAATTAAACGTTCAGCCATTCATCTAGCGTCGTCTTTAATTTAAGGCTTTTACTTGATGGAACTTTATAATACACTGTTTCTAAAATAAACAACATTTCTTAAGTTTTACAACAACAAAAAATCTGATGATGTCACTGTGTTGGAAAAAAATTGCAGCAGTGTATTTACAATAATGTATCTGTGAAACTAAAAAAAATATTTTATTTACAAATAGAACTATATAATTTTAATTTAAATGGACGGATAATTAAAATTAATCATTTGTCCCGGCTGATATAGTCAACACTTAAGAGCGTTTTTAGAAAGCCAAACAGCCGCATTTTTATGAAGCGCTACTTGGAGTCTTATTACGTTCAGGCTTTCTGCAATTCGTTTTGCTGTCTCTGTAGCGTCATTTCGAAGCCTCCATTTGATGCCACCACGGCTAGATCATTAGCAATACTGATGTACAATGAGCTATTTGGTTAGGAGCTGCCAGAAAACGTTAAGTTTTGGCAGCTCCTAACCAAAAATATAACACTTTTGTTATATTTTTGTTGAATTTATCATTTAGTTACAATATTTCGTGCGAAGCGAGTCTGTTATAGTTTTTATTGAATTTATTTATAAAAATCCGTGCAAAGCAAGCCTATTATATTTTCTTTTTGTAAAATTTACCACTTAGTGAGTAATGTATTTTTTTTTTCTTAATGGAATTATTCAATAAACGCATTCTGAAAGTATCGAATGACACAGCGGGTGCGGGGATGTTATTGAGAATAAAAATCGAGTGGATGACGTGCGTCAATAAAGTGGAGCGTCCAGAGAGAGGCAGGCACGCACGCCCGGTATTCCCGGTCGGGAAGTAAAAACTGCAGAAAATTAAAATAAGTGGACCGTATCGGGTTACACGCGCGGGATGGAAGAAAAAATATTGTATAGGGGTAGGAGCGAGACGGTCAGGCGTTTCGGCGCGCGGGGCTTTTAGCCGCTGCCAATATTTTAAAATAAATAACTTTAAAAGGAATCTATGGGCCGTGGGGTCGAAATTACCGGCCTAATCCTTATTTATAACATGGCCGTGCGTCTGACAGGGAATAGCCCTTATATCTAGTTACGACCCACTACTTCCAAGGCAGAAACGAAAAAATATCCACTGCTGACGCTGCTGGGAATATCCCTCCGCACACACACGCACGCACACACACATAAAGTCACCCTTAATTCCATTGAAAATGTTTTTAGGGTATTGATAGATTCGATGTTTGTACGTTAATTGAATTTACAGGACAAACGATGCATTTCATTCCACAATCAAAGCTACGAGCAATGGAAATATACATCCATTGAAACTATTACTTTCTGGACAAATATCACGCCAAATATTGAATATTTGTTATTGCACTACAAATGATTGTATAATGCAACATTTTTTAACTTCAAGAATTTATATTGCAACAGCAAATAAATCATTATTTACCGCTAAATTATTTAACTTAAAAGAACATAACTTAATAATTTTATATACATTTTTCCAAAAAATGTTACTACTAGAGCCATAATTTTAAACAAATAAAATACGGCGGCTTCTAACTTAACCTTATAGCGATGAAATTCGTTAATATTTCTACTATATAGTTTAATAAAAAAAAAACGTTACATTTTCATTGTAAAAATAAAATCATAATGAGCATTTGCTGTTCAACGTCTGGCTGAGTATTTGTCCAAAACGTAGTTGTTTCAATGAACGTTCTTTTATAAAGTACTTACTTTATGCAAGCTGAAATATTGCTGTAGTTAAAGAGAAAATAATTATACATATAAATCTAGTAGCTTGTCCAGGCCATTAAGGCTCATAGCTTAGTAATTTCCTTCAACTTCTTTCTATCTTTCGCCTTTGTTTTCCATTTTGATATGTTTTTGTCTTATAAGTCGCTAGTAATTTTCCCTTTGTTCCTTCGGGTTTCTTCCATGCAATGCTGCTATTCTCATCCAATCTCTCTAGATATCCTACTAGATTTTACTAACATTATTTAATTATTAAATTGTGTAAATAAATTATTTTCAAATTTCTTTTTATTTATGAATTTAAGAAAAATATTTACGTATTAATTGTATACTACATAATTAATATACAATTCACAAATTGGCTATCGACCAATGGTCTTTTTGTCAATTTATTTAATTTAATTTGAAAAAAAAAAGCATTTATTCAATTGGTTACAGCTACCAATTGAATAAATGCTTTTTTCTGCTATTGTTGTTATTGTTGATTGAATTATTAAATAATTCCGCTCTTCCATAGTGTGAGAATCACTAACCCACCAACAAGTTAAACACATCAATTTTCCCCCACCCCGCATTAACAAAACACTTGTGACTTTTTCCGATTTGTACAAATACCCATTATATTCCAACAAAATCGCACAAAAGCTCGCACGATTATTTTTTTTGCGATACTCGTCTACCTGGGCCTCATTTGGGGGTCGCACAAAGGGTAATCCCGGAAATATATCATTGTGAGTCAATGACGACCCATCGATACTGAAATTTATATTATATAAAAAAAATAAAACGAAGAGGAAATAGTTGTAATCCCCTGTTTTGGCTCTCCCGACCGCAAAACACCGCTGATGCGTTAAAGAAGCACGCACGCACAAAAAAAGGGGTTGTAAAGTAAAGTTTAATGTTTTGGCGGAGGGACGTTTGTCAATTGCGACCGTTAAAAATCGTGAGAATCGATTTAAAAGTGGTAAATAATAGGAAAAGGTGGATAATTGTGATTGTGCTGGGAATGGTTTATTGTGTGCTTCTAATGTGCTTACAGGGTGGAGGGAAATTTAATAAAAATATTCATTTGTTAATTATAATTGAACGAAAATTATATATAATAATAATTTATTGATGAACATATCCACTTTACAAAAGTAATACATATAAATTTAAACATTACAATAAAAAAAACATACAGATATACACACTAGTCACATAATACAATACATTTCACCTCTCTGGCAAACATACAAAAACTAACTCTATTATGATATTTATTAACAACTTTAATTTTATATGTTTAATTAATTTCTCACTTAACCCGTGGTGAAACATTTTTGAATTAATTCAGGATCATTTAATTGAAATTAAAACACTTTCACAATAAGTGAAACAAACCAAGTGTTTTAATTTCAAATCATCCCGAATTAACTTTAATTTTATTTTAGTTCAACAATTTTAACTAAGAGTTTGATAAAGACAAGTTGAAACTATAATCACTAAAATAAAATTAAATTAGCACAAACAAAGTGAATCAGTGTTTTTATTAAAACTTTAAAAAAAAATATAAAAAATAAAAATAATTATAATTATATTATAAGTAGAAGCCCCTATTATCAATAAATTAGAAGTACATTAAAGTTACATTTTATTATAGCATTCAATATATTTCATGAAAGAAAAATAATGGTTTTAAAATTCGATTTAATGGGTTTAATTCTCTCATATTTTCTAAAAGAAATATAACACGCATCGAATTGATTGAAAAAAAGGAGGAATCAATTCGATTGATTCGTTTTAAAATCACGGGGCATTGTTGAATTTATATTTTACAACCGGCTAATGGTCGACGCCGTGCGCGTTCTTTGTGACGCCATTGATTTTTCCATTCGGGGTATCATTGCGTTTCATAGGGGTATGCATTTTTTTTAAATAACCGGAACGGGTTTTTTAATGATTATTTTCATCCTCGTGCGGGCCGTTTCGGGACTGACTGGCTGGTCAGTCTGGCTTCGCACGTGGTCTTGTTAAATTGAATTAAAAGCCACACGTACCCTCATATTGTAAAACACATGCATATACAGACATATAAATTCAGTAAACCAGAATTGAAACAGAAAATTTAAAATGGTATTTTAAACACAGATAAAGAGGATTATAAAGCTTTAAAAAATATATAGCACTGTGTAATGTAATTTAAAGAAAATACGTTTAGTATTGTTCCACAGA
This sequence comes from Philonthus spinipes, assembly GCA_963082785.1. NCBI lineage: Eukaryota > Metazoa > Arthropoda > Insecta > Coleoptera > Staphylinidae > Philonthus > Philonthus spinipes. The sequence continues at coordinate 23,565,903 of OY720312.1, forward strand.
ATAAATTTTATTCCAACTAGTTTCGGTTTGTTAGAACATTTTCAAAGGCGTGGGTATTTGGCAGGAAAGTAGTTGTTTTAGTGGGCATTTGTTTAACGTACTTACGTAACGTAAGTTACAGAGCTAAATGTGGAAATAATTTATAATGTATTTTCAAATCATTTTTATTTAATTTATTCAAAGGAATGAAAAGGGTAGGCTTCGGTATATTCCTCTAAAAAAAAAAAATGGTGTAAAAAACCGAAACTAGTCGGAATAACGGCTTTTACGGGCGTATTTTTTCAAATAATTAATTAATTATTCATTTTAGAATATTTTTTTTAAATAAAAGATATTTTAAATATTGTAGTCAATTGCGAGCTAAGCTTTTTTTATTAAGAAATCTTCTATTAATAACAAATTATTTCATTATCTCTGTTATCAATCAATAAATTTTTTTTTTGAGTTAGCTCGCACAACCTGATGACATTTCATATAACTTTTATTTGAAACTTTTTTCTAATATGAATAGTAATGATGGAGTCTGGCGACAAAATTTGGACATGGTAGACTTCCCTCTTAATCTGTGAAACAATATCAAGTGTTTTTCCTTTAAATTACTTTACATAGTGTAATATGTTGTGTGAGCAATTTTATTGCACAGTTTGTAAATTTCGTAACTAAATAATCTTTCAAAACTTTCGGTTTTATTTTATTTTTCACAGATTTATTTGAATTTATCCTTTTTTTTTACTAAAATCCAATTAAATTTCAAAATTACACTAAATGCATTTCCCGTTTCCGTCTGTCTGAAACTTCATCGTGTTTGTGTGTTTGAGTGTGTGCGGGGGTGGGTGGTGGGGTTCGTATAAAATCAAGTCCATCGACGGTCCCCCGCCTGACAGACGGATCGACGCAAATAGACTAATGGCTAGTATGGGGATGTAATTTATTACCGCCACTTCCTCGCAGTCAATGCTAAGAATGTCCCGCCGATGCTCGCCCCATGCGCGTCCTTTTCTCCTTTTCTCCGCCGAACTTGATAAATTAGGGCCCATTTTATACACTCGCATGCCGCCCCCTTCAATCAGTTGCCACCGGGCACGATCGAAAAACACCCGAGATATTCCCTACGCGTAAACACTCGCGACGAAAAGATGAACCAAATACACGGACGCATATAAAATTAAAAGGAAATTAAACGGGAGATATCAAAAAAACAGATACTTAAGTAACTGAAACAATTTGTGTGTATGGAATACACGTTTATTGTATGAAAATGTAATGATTTATGTTATGTAAGTAAAAAGTCGCAGTAACTAATACTTCGAAAAGTTTCAAATTGTTTGATTTTTTTTAATAAAAACCTTCGTACAATCCATTATTAAAACTAATTATATCAATGAGAGCAACATTAAGTAGCTTTTAATTATTTTTTTTTTGTGTAGACATAATAAATATGTAGAGAATATTTTGTTTTATTTCGTAATAATGTCGATTGATTGATTATTTAGTATATGGGGGGACATTGATAGATACTGAATTTTATTTGCGAAACAGATTAATCCCTGGAGGGTTGGTGTACACTAATAATTAATTCGGCGTAATTGATAGCGGGCCAGGGCAGGCGACGGGGTGTTCCCCGTAATCAAACAGAGGAATTAGCAGTAATATTTCGTCGTCGCGACTAAAAGTTCTAAAGACGGTCTTAGCGAGAGGATCGGATCCACGGAGGAGAGAGAGGCCCCCGGTTCGCTCGGGCTCGTCAGGGGGGCCACCTTGTGACCCCGGCCGGGACCAGGGGAGAAGAGAGGGCCGCACCGCCATCCACCACAATAAGCGCGATTACAGTTCTATGTCACATTTAATCTGCCTGTTCAAACAGAACTGTTTAATTAAGGGATATGGCGAGTCCTCCAACTTAAACACAAGTGTCCGCCGCTCGCCGCCTCTCCTCCCGCTCGCAGGCCCCGGCCCAGGCCCTTCCTGGCTCGGCTCGGCTCACGCAAACACCGCTCACACCACTTTCCCAAACTTCTGAGTCAATAACTTAAGATAATTCATATTCCTCATATTCTAACGCACACGCTTCCTTACAACCCTCCCACCATTCTCATCCACCTACAATATTCAACTTTTTTTTTCAATTTCATTAATAATTTATCAAACCATCAAGATTTATACTCCATTTATTGAAAGATCAATGTGTTAAAAGTTAACACTTTTTTTTAATGAACTCACTCATTTAAAGAAAATTTCAAATACCTTCTCCAATAATTCTTCCTTGTAGAAACTTGCCGAAACAATGTGGTAAAGTTTCTTACTTTCCTCCTGGTAAAAACTTGCCGAAACAATAAGGGAAAGTTTCTTCCTCTCTTCCTAATAAAAACTTGCCGAAACAATGTGCCAAATTTTCTTCCTTTCCTCCTGGTAAAAACTTGCCGATACAACGTGACAAAGATTATTCATCTCTTCCTGGTGGAAACTTGCCGAAATAATGTGGCAAAGTTTATTAATCTCTTCCTGGTAGAAACTTGCCGAAACCATTTGGAAAAGTGTCTTCCTCTCTTCCTAGAAAATCTTGCGAATACAACGTGGCAAATAATAAATAATAATTAATAGTTTTAATATTAAAACATTGATAGTTTATATTGTAAAAATAAATATGAATATATTATTAAAAAATTACCAATAAAATAATAGAAATTTAAATAAATTTATTTTTTTATTTTCTTGATAACGGCCTGAAAATCCGAACTATTCGAGAATTTAGAGTTTTCATTTTTATCTATGTTTTTATTTATCTTATTAGCAGATTTTTAATAATCTATTCATATTATTACAAAATTAAATTAATGAAGTGATTATGTCTGTCAGTAATAATTATTATTATTATTAGAAAATATAACACATGCCGTACCGGTGAATAAATAAAGACAATACGCTCCCCGACCCCCTCTTCTCCGATTCGCCGTTTCCAGGCCACCCTCCCCCAATAAATATCGACCGACCAGGGATGACCATACGTGCGATTTTTTATTATGCATGGGTCGCATATGTGCATTTTAAATTTTGCAATACGTATAAAATTTTATATAAGCGAGGAGCCGGGGCCGGCGAGAGGGCAAGATATGTAGCGTAAAAAATGTAGAGGCGAGGGGGTAGCATGTGCTGAGTCAGAGCGGACCCCGGATATCGAGCCCAGCGGAAGAAGAGCAAAAAGAGCGCCGCAGCAATGACTGGTGTATTTTTCCCGAATAGATTGATGAAACTCTTCTCCTTTTTTTCTTGCTCTCTCTCAACGTGCATTCGCCACAAGTATAAATAAATATAAGATCCCGTGAACGGGAGTAAAAAAAGCAGAAAAAAAAATAGAAAGAAGGGAAGAACGGGGTTTTTCTTATGATAAATGCTTTCCCTCGGTTCTTTTTGTGGGTCTTTGATTAACGTACTTGGTATTTGTGTGTGTGTGTGTGTTTGTGTGTGTGAATATGTTTGGGTGAAAAAGCAAGGGATAAACGACAGAATATTTGTTTATTGCAGATTAACTTTCATATTATTATTCGATTATATAAATAATCGAACTTTCTTAATAATTCTAAATATTTAATTTCATTAACTATTATTAATAACCTCGACACCAATTACGGGTAAGAGAGGATAAGATTAAGAAAGAAAGAACTATTATTAATGTAAAAATATTATTTTTCATTAATGAGAATAACACGATTTATACAAATCTAGTAAAAAGTGAATTGAAAGAAAATATTTTGAAAATAATTAATTAATTCTCTTGACAAATGTTCGATCTTAGAAATAAAGAATTACATTTTATTCGAATATTCACGATTTTCGAATCGCTACGATTCGAATACGTGTTCGAATCATTTTGTTTCGATTACGTATTTGAATTGTTATGATTCATTCAAATCATCACGGTTCGATTCGAAAACTTCGATTATTTTTATAATTGGAAGAATTTATTATTTTCATTCGAATAATGAAGATTTCGAGTAAACAGAGAATCGTTATTCAAATTGTCAAGATTCGAATGAACATTTGATTGATGTCGATTCGAATCAATATTTGAATTATGAAGAATTCAAATAAATCGATTATTTAAATTAAATAATATTCAAATAGTTATAATTCGAATAACGATTCATTCGAATGTATTTCAAGTATACATTCGAATGAATCGATTTATTCGAATGTATTTCAAGTATACATTCGAATGAATCGTTATTCGAATTATAACTATTTGAATATTATTTAATTTAAATAATCGATCATCCTTCTAATATAAATGTTCGATTATCAAAATAATTGGTTTTGCCTATAACTACTATGTATTCATTATGTTTACATATTGTTTATTTGTTTAGGTATTAGGAATGTTAACAAAGTTAAATTTACTTTGTTTCATTTATTAAGATTGAATTAGAATGTATTATGAAGTAGAAGCCTCAACAATTAAAAAGTTAAATTCAGTTTATCACATAATTTAAAATAATAAAAAAAAGAAGAATTATCCGTTAAATAAACTATTATTATTATTATAAGAAATAATATATATTTTTATACATTTAATAAAAATGCGACCTTTGAACAAATTTTTAAGTAGATAGTATATATTAATGCCCAACTACCGAAATACCCCCCCTAAAAAAATAAATTCCCAATTTCTATGCGTTTATTTTCCTTTTCCTTTTTCCCAGCGGGGAAACGAAAGGTGGAAGAACGGGGCTATCGTATTACAGAGAGATGACCACGTTCTCCACTTTAGTATGTGTCAAAAATTTAAAAGAATCCCAAAGGGCGCATTGAAATTTTGAAAGTGTCCGAGGGACGCGTCCCTCGGCGCTCGTGCGACGCGCCCTCCGAGTCCTAACCGGCACGTACGGCGGGGTCGGAATATCCGAAAGGGGGCGAATTTTCGTCCGCGTTATTTAAAAAAAAAATGAAAAACGCCACGCCGGAGATTTTTAATTTGTTTTTGGAAGAACAACAGCGCGCCGGTAAAGCGTAATTTTCACGCTTTAGTTTCGGCTCGGGTTTTAAAAATTTATATTTACGGTTATTGCACTTTATCTTGACTCATAATGGAGATTTTTTGGTATTAATATTAATAAAATTAATAATAAATACTTTAACTTATTTCTTTATTCTAAACATTGTTGTATTATTATTTATATATGGTGAATGTGCCCGGCGCATTCACCATTTATCTACAATTTCCATTCTTTAAATATCCGTTGCAATTCGCAGAAGTACTGCTATGCAGCAAACAAATATCTATTGTGTAATCCAATGTCCGGCGGGGTATATGCTCGGGAAGTAGTTGTTTCAATAAATGTTTCTCAAAAACTTACAGTGGATCGAATTTTATTGATCATTGGCAGACATTTTCCTAGTTTAATTTCATTGTAATTTAAATAACTGCAAATGTGTGAATCATCTTTGTTTCATTTTATTTTATTACTTTAAACATCCATTAAAAAATAATATTTACGCATTTTATAAGTAAATATAAAACTTGTAGCTCGTAACAGACTAACACACAATTGTAAACTATGTATAACTAATTTATCCAAAATTGCCAATTTTGAGGAGAAAAAAAAAACACTTATACAATTTTACAATTTCACAAGTTTTATATATACAGAATATAAAACTTGTAAAATTATAAAATTGTATAAGTGTTTTTTTTTTCCTCAGCTAAAAATCGGCAAATTTGGGTTGATCTAATTATTTATAATATTTATATTTTATATATTATAAATAATATTTTAAAATATAAATATTATAAATAATTAGACCAACCCAAATTTTCCGATTTTTTAGCAGAGAAAATAAAAACACTTATGTTCCTTTCCTTCACTTTCGAAACCTTCAGTTAATTCATCTTATTATTTTTTTTTTCAAATCCCCCTTTATGAGTGTCTGCGTGTGTTTTCTTTTGCGTTCCTTTCTTTGTCTTTCTCTTTCTCTCTCTTTTTTTATTGTTGCACGTTATAAATTAGCGGGAAACATTCATTACGACCCTCTCTCGCGCGCCGCTCGATAGGCTTATTTATTACGCGCTACCCCCCTGTTTCTGTTTCACCCCAGAAGTGCTTTCGGGGCGGGTGATTTTTCTCCCCTAACGGAATACTGAAGTTACTCGGACAACTGGTCAGTCGGCGACCCCTCCGACTCGCCAATCTGTTTCCACACACAAAATGGACGCCCTTAATATATTACTTCACCAAATATTAATACTAATAATATTTATTGTCCAAACAGAAAAAAAAAAACATTTCCGGATTAAATCAGAATTTACATTACAGTAGTAAAATTAAACCAAAATAAATTTATTAAATGAAAAGAATATGAAAATAATTAATAAATTATTTCCTTTTTAGTTTTAATTAATTATTTTCATATTATGGGAGAAGAAAGAAACGTAAGAAGAATATATGAATCGAGAACTCCAGGAAAAAATCAAAAAAGTAGACCAAGAAAGGAATGGAATGACGAAATAAGAGAAGAGTTAGAGAAAAAGGGAATAAAATGGGAAGAAGCCAAAAAACTCACACAAAACAGAAAAATATGGAGAAAAACATACGCAGGACAAACAATCACCTCACACTGAGAAGTAGAGAGGAACATATAACGATGTTATATAAGACTAAATAAAAAAATTTCATATTCTTTTCATTCCTGGATCCTCCACCAAGACAACGCACCAGCATTAATAAGTAATAAAACTTCTGTATTGTGGAGGCTTCTACTTCGTTATTCATGTTAATTTCACAATAAAACACTTATTACTTTGTTTGTATAATACTTGTTTATTTAATGTGACTGCAGTTTCGACAAATTTAGCTTGTCATTATCAAACATGTAGTAAGTTAAACTAGAGATTTTACAGGTATTTATGCAATATTACAAAACTCACATAAAAATAAACAAGTGTTATACAAACAAAGTAATAAGTGTTTTATTGTGAAATAATAAAACGTTTTTGAGAGTACGCTTTAATTATAAGTACGGCGATAATGTGTTATTTATACATAGAATAACGTTTTAAGGACGACTTAATTCGGAAAATAATAAGTGGTAGTGTTTTAAACTAATCGAATTAATATAAAATTCAGGAATATTTTTTCCTGCGTTCTCTATTTATTTATTTTCTTTTTTTCGTGGAGGTTATTATTTTGATGTACTTTTCGCGGGATCGAAAGCCCCGCCGCTCGTGATTTATGCCCTGCCGTGAGGGTGAGGGTGAGCAGTCCTGCAGCGGCTGCGAGCGGTAACGGCCTAATCTGGCTGCGAAGATTAGTTTTTGCGGGCGGAACGCAAGAACGGGACGCCGACCATTGTCCGGCTGCCAGGGGGCCGCGATAAGACGTATTAGGGGAAAAAACTTGACGTTTACAAATGTAATCTGGGGCGAAGTTACAACCAGAAAACTGCCTCCATTTCCGCACGCACGCTCACCCTTCTCCTCAACCTTCCCTCCGCCGCCCAAGCACAATTCCATTTCAAACTCTTGCCCAACGGAAGAAAGAAAGATAATGAAATAAACAGAAAGAAAAGAATGCGTGAATTTTAAAGTAAACAGACTTTTACATTTCAAAATGAATAAATAATACATCAATATATATATATATATATATATCATAATAAATTAAAGACGACGCAAGCGCCACCTTTTGCCTAATATATATATATATATATATATATATCTTATTAAGTTGATTCTAGCGCAATATTTATTAAATGATAATAAGTAGTGTTGGGTAAAATCGAGTGAATTTAGTAATCGAATATTTCTGAAAAAACAATTTTAATTAAATAAAATGAAACAAAGATGATTCACACATTTGCAGCTATTTAAATTACAATGAAATTAAGCAAGGAATTTTATTGATCATTGCCAGAAATTTTCCTCGTTTAATTTCATTGTAACCAATTTTAAGTAGCTAAAGTTATTGAATAACAATAAAATTGAGTTTATTAATCAATAGGCAAAACTTTCCAATATTAATATTATAAATAACATTAAGAAAATTCTCATAAACTTCATTTTGCAGTGACAAAAAAGATAGAAAAGATCGACTTTGCCCATTTATAATAATAATTACTTACGTAATGTAAGTCAGAAATGTTTATATGTATATATAAACATCTTTATTCAGACAATATCACAACATTTTATTTTTATTTATTATAACAGTATGTACAATTGTGTTAGTAGTTTGTCATGGGCTATCGACCATAGATCTTTCTGCCACAGAAATAATAATTTATTAATTATTTTCAAATCATTTTTAATTATGTTATCTGTAAGAACTGGTTTATTTGAATAATACGTAAAAATGAACTTTTTTAAGTGTTAAATATTATTTCAACTTCATACGTATAAAGTGTAAATAAATTATTAATTGTTAATATGAATTATTATTAAATCCCAAAGATTGACCTTTTTAAAGAATTATTTCTACTTTATCAAATAGCTATTTCTTTCTACTAACAGCTAATTAGAAATTTAGTTTTAATTTTTCATTTGAGGCTTTCAGAATTTTATTGAAGCCGCATTTCAGATGTAATACGCATCCTTATAGAATAGATCTTGATATTGAAAAAAAAAATATTTTTATTGTTTTTTACGGTATTTATATAATAATCTATAAAATTTTAAATTAATGGATTTTGAAATGGAAAATGAAACAGTAATCGGCCAAGGGCCAGAAGCTTTTCTGTCAACGTATATATATGTTGTTTTTTTTTCATATTTGAACATAACATGGAAAAATAAAGTTATTTCAATTAAGAAAAAAATGACCACACTATTTTCCCACCCCGTATTATTCCCGCAAAAAAGTAAAGCCCGAAGCGCCCACCATAGAGAGAAAAAATAACAGTATAATTAATCATCATCCGGAGGGAATAATGCGGCGCGGAAAAAATCTTGTAAAATTGCCAGAGCGCGTCGTCGTTTCGAAAAAAACCGCGCCGAATATATTTTATTATTTATTCAAGATCAATTTATCATGCCCGGGGGTGGGTGGAGGAGGAGGGATGGCCGAGGGAAAAAAGCCGGACCCTTTTTATTCCGCCTTATCGAACGGATTGCGCGGCCGTAATTTATCGTTCGGCTCATGTGTATGATTAATTCGCAATATTGTATTTAAATCGCTGGATTATTTCCATATTGGCGCAAGCCGGCAGTGATTTATCAGAAGGAAATAGGGAAATAAAAACAGAGCGAGTATCCACAGTCGGGAGATCGGAAAATCGAGATTTTATATTCTAATCAGCGCGCTGCTCTCCCGAATAATTCAAGGTAGGGACAAGTTACGCGGCGTCTACCTAAAAACGAAAAAATACGAAAAAAATTCAATTTAAAAAAAAATAACGTTACTTAATATAAGTCCATCTGCATTATTATAATAATAATATTATTGCGATCATTTATTTAAAACTACTTAAACCTTCGCTTATTCAACTAAAACTTTTATTAAATCAAACTCCTGAACAAATCCAGCCGACATATTCAAAGTTTCAAGCGCGAATGAATCGCCCTTGGCCACCCCACCCCTCTCTAATTCTCTCTCTCTCTCTTTCCCTCAGTACATAACACAAAAATCATCCCTTATATACTTCCCTCCGACCCCAGGTAAGCGTCTGAATAATGGAATAATAGGTGGACAGGTAGGGAGAGGGGTGGGTTCCAACCCCTCTCGCCGGCGTCCAGAGGGTTCGTTTCCCCGCTGAGAATCAGAGCCCTCTGTGAGGGGGAAGAGGTATCGGAAATAGGGTTGGGATTGCGTGAGGGTGACTGCGAGGGGTTTACAGGTTTGGTTCGGGACTTTGATATTCCTGCTGAGATGAAAATCCTGCTGATTACGATTTTTTAGTAGCAATGAATATACAGTGCGAGTGTAAAGTCTGGAACTATCGCAATAAATCTTTTAGTAAATTTATTTTTAATGAGACATAATTATTTTACTGTAATTGTCACTGAAGGATCGTCTTTTGTTTTTGGGATATGATATAAGCGATAATTTTTTAAATGAAAACCAAATTTTTTATGCTAAACTTGAAAAGAGATTGAAATTCTAAGAAAAAATACGCTAAAAAGTATGGTACTGAAATATTTGAGAGAATTGCTTTTAAATTGTTATAACTAAAAACCTAATAACAATAAAGAGTTCCAAGTTTAAATAAAAAAAATCAAGTAGCTATGTATCATAATAATAAAATAATAAAAAGCGGTTATAAATTTTTATTAAATATACACTTCTGTCACTACCCGATATTTAACCGTTTTTTATTATTAATTACGTAACTCATACAACAATTTTCCTTTCTCCTACTTATTTTTTTTTTATTGAACTATATATATTTCGAAAACTATGTTTCCATCTTCAGTAGTTTCCGAAAATATATCTCGTTCAGTAAAAAATAAGTAGGAGAAAGGACAGCCAATTTTATTTAAATAATTAAAGTCTCCACAATCAACAACCAACATAAAGAAGATTAGCACATACAAGGAAAATATTTATTTATAGTTTGTCAATTTTTCAAGTCTATTGAAATGAAAATAAATAGGTTTTCCGTAATCATTCAAATTGAGAGAAAATAAATATTTTTATTTTAAAATAAAAATGATTTGAAAATAATTATTAAATTATTCTCATATTTACATAAGTACGTTAAACAAATGCACATTAAAACAACTACTTCCCTGGCAAATACCCGCGCCGGACATTTACATAATGTACACCTGCTGTTGCACATCAATAAAATATTGCATCATGCAACAAGTAAATAAATATGGAAATAATTTATTAATTATTTTTATTTAATTTATTTAAATAACTGTGATTAACAGAATGAATACTCTTTTATATTTATTTCATTTTTTTTTATTCAATCACTGAATTGATTCACACATCAATTCACGACAAGCTAAAAGGAATCCGATTTTAAGCACACATTTCTGTTTTTTTTTTTCTTCTCATTAAACAACAAATTCTTCATACTACCAATCAACCCGAGAGAGGGCTTAACTTTCTCACCCCTTTAAACACTCCGCTCTCTACTCCCATCCTTTCTCTATCTCTCCCACTCTCGCACCATACAACATACACGCGAGGGCGGTTTCGTGTGGTCATGTGTCCGAAGGGTATTGTGCGGAGAAGGGAACTCACCCTCTCCTCCCCCCATCCCTCCCTCCGCCTTTGGCGGCGTCCTTCCTCTCTCCCGGAGGTCCTTTCCTTTCAACTTCGCAGCGCGCGGTATTTACACAAAAACTTGAGGGAAATGGAAACCGGCTAACACAACAATCTGAAACACATAGGCGCGCGGGGAAGGAGAAGAAACAAAATACGGTATTAATTTATTCGCGGGGGGTTTCGTTAACGCGCGTCCGTCCCGTAAATGGATATTATTGGGGTGTAAGTTTCGTAAATATTTGCTCACAAAATAAAATAATAATAATGTTTTCTGTATTAAAAAAATAAAATTAATATATATATATATAAGAATATTTGATGTTCGTGACAATAATTTCGATGGGCCATATTCTTTTCTTGCAACTAACGTTATAATTAACTAATCATGACTTTATCGCTAATCATAAGTTATAATACTGTACTGTATCCGCAACTCCAGCTGAACTCTGTTTCAAATGGAGAAGAGAGAAGGGAGAAGGGAGAAAGAGAAAGAGAAGGAGAAAGAGAAAAAGAAAGAGAAAGAGAAAGAGAAAAAAAAGAACTATGCAATTTTTATTATTAATAATAATAATAAATTTATTACCCAACAGGAAACAGTAGCCCAATTACAGGATAATACAAAATAATTTTACATTATAATAATAGCAAGACAAACATGAATATAAATATAAATAAATACCAGTACAGTAAGCCAGGCTTAATAATAAAAATTATTATTAATAATAAAAATTGCCTACTTCAATAATATTTTTTTTTAAATGAACTATGCAATTTTTATTATTAAGCCAGGTTATTTTTGCATATTTATGAAACAACATTTAATAAAAAATGAAAAAAAAATATATATTAAATATAATATTTACAAGAAAACTTCCAAACATTTCTATCTTTTTAAAATATCTATAAAGTCAACGAAGTTTGTCAGAATATTTATTCTACTTACACTTATGAATACTGTTAAATAATTAATATAGGCTAAATCAGTGGATTTCTTAACCCTAGTATGCGAAAATTCCTCTAAATCAAAATTAAACAAATGGTGAATGCGCCGGGTTTTTGCAACATTTTTCTATACCCTTCGTCTATTGTTTTTTTTTTGGGTCTATCCGTTGATTAAGAACTTCTTCACCTGGTGTTTTGCTTAGTCAAGACTAAGAAAGACTAAGAAAAACATAAGACGAAAGGAGCGGCAAAGGTAATTAAAGAAAAATGTTTGACTGTAAGAAAAGCCGAAGATTTTGTTGTACGTGCGTGTGCGAATGCGCCGAGTATTTGCTATTACTTTAATTTTGCATTTTACGTGAAGTGATTGATCGCAAAATAGAAAGTCTTATTCCTTACTTCACTTACTTAAAAAGTGAAGTAAGGAATAAGTCTTTCTATTTTGTGATCTGATTGATCACGTGATGACTTCACGTATAATAACAATCTTTCTATTTTGTCATCTTAACCATTCCTTTCGTTTTGTATTTTTCTTATAAAACGAAAGGAATGGCAAATATAATTAAAGATAGATAATAAGATAGTGGGAAATACTGGTCAGAAATGAAGAAAGATTAGTTTTTTCTTATGTATGTGTGTGAATTGATTCAGCTGGCCTGTTGTTGTCTTAACCAGGCTTGGATTAAACTGATCAGAGAACGTCAACAATTTCTTGATAATCCCACCGAGCGTAAAGTAGGTGGAATGTAGCGTAACGTCCCCTCGCCCCCGTTTCCTCCGCGCAAAGTGCTACAGCACACTAAAATTTAAGCTTCCATTTAGCGAAATTACCATACAATTAAGTCCGCACGGGACCCGGACTAGTGGTCAAAAGACGTATTCGCAACGGCCGACTGCGCACACTCGACTAACCGCAACTTTGCATGTGACAGCCCTTAACCGGGGCCCGCAGACTGTTCCACCCCGCGGACGAAACCTCGGGCGGAAGCTCACATTATAAACGCGCGCTCTCCCGACAAAGGGTATAAAGAAGAGACGCCAAATTGCAAAGTTCGTTTGCTTACTTGCTCCCTCCGTACTCCGGGCTCCGTCCTCCATCCGGCCGAGGACAGCGCTCGTTCGCGTGTTCTCATGTTTCCCTTTGAAAGTTGTACATATACAATAATTAATGCTAAGAATCGACTAGTTTTAGTCGTCCCCGGGTCCTTGCATTGAATAATAATTACCACTCTTGGCGTCTTAACGCGTTTCGAACCTATTACGACCTCTAAACCAATTTCTCCGACTATAATTTATCAAATTTAATATTGAAGTTCACAGCAGGGGACACCTACTTACTATTCCATCAATATACTATTAATTAATTTATACAGGGCATCTTTAAATACATAATATTAACTTCCCAGTCGAGGTAGCTTTAAATTACAAAAAAATCCTCAGATAAATTTATATTCTTTGACACTTTCTCAAGCATTTAATAATATTAATAAATAGTTAAGAGTGTTTTATTAATTCGACCAATTTAAATTAGAGGGTTAATATAAATGATGGACAATTTTTTTGCTTATAATGGAACACAAAGTTTTCTGCGTGCTTCAGTTCGCAAAAAGTGAGTCGCCCATTGTAGCGCAGCGGAAATTTCGTACCAAATTCCGTATTAATCAATCAAAAATCTATTAACCGTTGGTTTAAGTAAATTCAATTTTTAAAAATCCATCATTTATAATAACCCCGCAAATAAAAAGAAATTTGAATATAATTATTTCATTACAATTAAATAATTAATAATTTTCCCTTTTCAAAAGTTGCAGTAGACTTTTGATTTACACAACGTAAACTCTTAAAAAATATTAACACCTAAGATTGCAGCAGGCTCGACAGTAGAACTTCGCCTTATAGTTCTTAGAATTTATTAAATTAAATTAAATAAACATACATTAATTTAATTTAACAACTTTTAAGGATTATAAGGTAAAGCTCTACTAGCGAGGATAAAGTCCTGAAACACGTGTCACGATTGAAAAATTCAAATTGTGGAAGTTAATATTCATGTTTAGCTCCATGGAATACTGGCGAATCTGTTAAATAAATAAACAAATGAATATTTCATATATATATTGTGTGAATTGGTTTATAAAAATTAGTTAAATACACAGAGATATTAGGACTTTTTAAAAACATTTTAAGTGATTATGTAGAGAAAAATATCTCCTTAAATAGGTTAAGAAATTTATGGTTTCAACAAGATGGTGCACTACCTCAAAACAAGCGATTTATATCTGTGTGTCTATCTGAAATGTTTCCTAATAAATTTATCGCAAATAATATTGGTCGGCTCGCTCACCTCATTTGTCACATCTAGATTATTTTCTTTGGGGAGCTACAAAAAAAAGTTTAAAAAACTATTCCAAAATACAAAGACGATTTGCGAATAATTATATTGAATATTGATGTATTCCAACACTTACTTTAAGTTTGTGATATTTTTAGATAGATGATGTTTAATTAATTTGTTAATTATCATTTTACATTTACGAATAATTTAATTAAGCAGTCGAGTATTTATTCTGCCGTTGTTCCTTCCCTAAAAAAATATAGTTGTGGACCTTAGGAATTATAAAATATGCAACTGTTTCTAAGGCACACTCTACAAAAAAAAAACAAAAGGTTGCAATCTTTCATATGAAACGCAAAATAAATTATATACCGATGAATTCATAAAAAAAATAATAATAATAAAAATCCAATAAGAAAAACAAAAAATTGCTATGGTTCCAGGACAAATATTAAAGTTATTTTAAATTTAAGTCACCGCATATTAACATGTAGACTCCACTTTTGTTCGTTGGTTTGTTTTTTGTAATAATTTTCCTAACGTGTTGATAGTTTTAAATAATGAGGTTATGTTTTCTCTCATTAGCATTTTGCCCATGTTGACACTTTGAAAATAAATATTTAAAAAAATCGATAAATTACAAAATATTCGTTGTGTGTTACTAATTTCTTTTTCGAAGAAGAAATAAATAAATGAAGCAAAATCAATTCCAAGTGTTTTAGCAATTGTTTTAATTTAATTTTATCCAACATCGCAATAGGTCTTGTTGATGCAGTTCAGATGCAACCCTCATTAAAACACGCCCCGAGGGCTTGCGTGCATTTATTGACGATAGTTTCTATTTAGCCAGCTCTCGGTCCTAACTTTAATACAACGTACTGAAATCATTGTGATATTAATAATAATGACAATTAATAAAGTGAAATATGTTTGTCTTTTACTCGTTATTATTATTATTATTAAAAATAATTAATAAAATGAAATATCTGTTTCATTTATTTAACAAAAAGTTTATTAAATAAATTTATTTAATATATTTAAATAACTGTGAACAAGTGAATAAATACTGTTTTTTATTTATAATTTAAAAAAAGTTTGTTTTTAATTTTATAATTTTTCACACCCCAAAAAATATTGCCTGTTTTTTTGTTGTTATACCAATCAACGTTGATTGTTTCTTTCCACTTTTATCTCTTTTTACCCAAACAACTTCGGATTTCCCTGTACAGCTTTGGCAATATCGTAACCGATGAAGGTTTTTCTAGGTGCAGTGGAAACTTTGATTTTATTAGGCTCAATTTTACAAACCTCAACTAACGTTACTCTTGTGTTTTTTCTTCATTCGGTTGGCAGCACTGTCTTATTGCTAATAAAATTGAAAGAATCGTAGCCATTAACTTTTATTCCGTAAATACGTATTACTTACGCCTTATTTGCGGATTGTAAAATTGGGCCTGAATCACATGAATTTAATGATGGATAATTATATTTAATTTTTTTCTGTGATATTATAATTCCTTTAATACGTATGTTTCTTTCAATAAATTGTTTATTTTATATAAATATTCATATTTATAGGCTAAAGACCTCCAGTCGATAGACGATTCATTTTAGAGGGCCTCTTTTTCTATTATTATTTATTTATTATTATCCAACAGATTGCAATATCTTGTTACAGGATAACTTAAGAGTAACCACAAATATGGTTATTATTAATATTAATTAAGAAATAAATTAAATAAAGAGAATTCCAACAATACGCTATAATTTGTAATAATTATCCAACAACAAATTATAGCGTATTGTTCGAATTCTCTTTATTTAATATTAATAATAACCATAAAAAAAGTAAACTGTTTGCTCGCCATTGCGATAATTATTTGCGGGTGTAAATATCACAAGCGGTGCGTTTTAATTATTTAAAGTAATTCAAAAGGCAGCCGTCCTCTCTTCCTTTTGCAGGACATTTCCTTTGTAACTGTCTTGGGGTGCCGGTGAGTTGTGCGCCTTCCTTCCTCTCCTTTACTCCATCTCTCTCTCTCTCTGTCTCTTTCCCGAGTGTGTTTTCTTAGAATTAAATTTACAGGATTATATAATTAGTCCTTTGTCTTATTCCTCTGCCAGGGGATAATGCATTAATATTTAGGCCCACTCGGCTTAAATACGCGCGGTGTTATTAAAAAATAATCCACTTTGAAGAAATTTGAAAAAAATAATAATAACGAAAGGGAAAGAGGAAATGTTTATCCCAAACGGCGGAACGCGCAATTACAACGTTAGGAAAACGTTTAATAAAAAATTAATAATAATGTTATTAAATAAATAAATTATTTTTTTAAATAAATAAAAATTATTTGAAATTAATTAATAATTTATTTCCACATTTAGCTCTGTGACTTTTGACTTACATTACGTAAGTACGTTAAATAAATGCACAACTACTTCTCGGGTAAATATCCCGCCAGGCATTGAATTACATAATGCATTGAGAGATAAATACAAAAAATACATTTTATTGCTTAACACTGGCACTTATGAATCATTATTATTATTGTAAAAGCGTTACAAAATGTAAGTATCAAAATTTTGCATTCTCTTGAAAATGAGCTGATTACCCGACACAAGTCGAGAATTTAAAATTAAAAATAAGTAGGAGAAAGGACAAGTATTTTTATTTAAATAATTAAAGTCTCCACGACCAACAACCAACATAAAGAAGATTATGTGTTTTATTGGATGATTTTTAATAATGTATTAATATTTATTTTATACAATATTATTAAAATATTATTATGCAAATACTTGTAAATATCCATTGCTGACGCCAACTATTATCATTTCCTTCCCTTTTTTTCCATTTGTTATGTGGAAAATAGATGGCGCCAGTTATATATATTCAACGGTATGATCTAAATTAATATGAGTAGATATTTTATATTTATTTATTTATTATACCTCGACACCCAACACAGGTAAAAGATGATAAGATTAAGAAAGAAAGGATTTATTTATTATTTTCATCCAACAGATTACAAGATCTTATTACAGGATAACTTAAGACTATCAATTACAAATTATAGCGTGTAAGCACAAAGAGTGTATGATGAAACGAATATTTAATTCTTGCATATAAAAGTAAAAATAATATAAAATTAATACAAAATATAACAAATGTTAACGAAGGCGCTCACATTAACAATTGTGTATTAATTATCAAAGATTGATGTTAGTTGTACTTAACGTGATTACTCCAGCGGTATGAAGATAAAATCCATTTTACCCCTGTGGTTGAACATTTTATTAAATATTATTATTTTATTTATTTTATATAAAATAAACGCATACAAAATATTTTACGTCTGTATAGAATTGTATGGTTATAATGCACGAGCTTTCATTCGCGGTTTCTTTGGTGATAAATCCTTATGCCCGAACCGAGACACGTGTTTATTTCCTTTTCCACATACACACACACACAATCACTGACACGCACCCCCACACAAACATGCAGACTGTGGAGTGAGTATTATTATTATCGTTGAAAAGTGGTGTATTGTTGGAAATGAAAACAGGGGAGTGTGTGAGAAGAGAAAATTTGAGAAATTGTTTATAAAAATAATATATATTTGAAAAGAAATAAATGTACAAACAAAAATTATATCCACCCTAATTAAATTAAATAATTATTATAATCATTTTTATTTGATTTATTAATTATTTTCGAATTCTCTTTATTTAATTTATTTAAATAACTTTTCTTTATTCTTGACTAGTTTCGGTCTTTTACACCATTTTCAAAGGAAAATGTAATAATTTGTAAAATAGTCAAATGAATAAATAGTTTAAATACAGATATTTGTATATAAATTTATATATAATGATGAAGATATGTATATAAGAAATACATAAAGTTTATAGAGTAATGTGCATTTTAATTAAAGTTAGATATTTATGCATTAAGAAACCTCATCTTCATTACAAAGTAAACACTCGAATGCGAAATGGAATAATAACAGTAATGTTAAAAATAAATTAATATATAACTACGAGGAGGATGTTTAGTCGAGGAGAAGGTAAGTTACATAAATAATTTAAATAACTGTGACTAAGTGAATGAATACTCTTCTATTTATATTCGAGTTTTATTTAAGGAAAAATATATTCATAATAAAGTATAATTGCGCGTTGGAATTATTATACAAATCTCCAATCGAATCTGTTTGTTTTTCCATATTATTGCTTCATTTTTTTTTTGTGGATGTACAAATAAAATTTAATTAGAATTTAGTCGACAGTCTGTCCCTTTGTGCAGCTCCGTAATGGCGCGTGGTCTCCTTTGGTCATTGGTCAAAGGGCGATAGGGCGAGGGTGAATTAATGGCATGCACAGTTCAAAGGGGTGACTGTGCGATTAATCATTCTGTTTCATAAGGTGTTGACGACGACGGCATTCGCCCGAATAATAAAAACCGAATTGCCAACTATAAAATAAATCGCAATTATATTTAATAATAATAATACAACTAATATTTAATACAAAATTGTTCAATTGCATTTCAGGTTGTAACAAATGTTTTCATACCTTAAATCTGTTACAAATAAATGTAACAAATCAAGTCTTTAATTAACAGAATAAAAAGAAAATAATTGATTATTTTCTCATAATGATGGTTGCGACCGTAACTACGTTGTAATTCATAATCACTGAATAAAACACTTACTATGTTTTTACCACAAAATATTTTATACATATTTTGTGGTAGAAACATAGTAAGTGTTTTATTCAGTGATTATTTTCTTCCTAGTTGCTCTGTAATTAAATACTTACAAAGTAAGTATACAAAAATACAAATATCAATCTGAAACATTACCACAATCTTTATAAATGTATTAGCGAGCGAGCTAGCGTTTCAATTTTATTAAAAGAAATTGAATCAAGAATGTTTTACATTGACATTAATTGAATATGTCATTGTAATATAGTTTTAATATGTCATCCTGTCGTGCCCGTCGTATCCACCAGATTCACGGAGAAAACGGTACGTTTTCACACAAATTACGTTTTTGAACAATTTTTCAAGGCGGAGCTGTACCGACGAGGGATAGATCCCGAAACACGTGTCTACAGATGGCCTTTTTAACATATTTAGTTTTTAATAAAATTCGTTTCCCGTTCTCATAAACACGACAAGTTCGCCTTCCTTTAATGGACGAAACAATGATTCTCGGCCGTCTACATTATAGACCCAAATCGTTGACGATGCCACTTGAAATTAGGCAAAAGATGGCGCTTGCGTCGTCTTTAATTTATTATGATATTTATTTTTGTTTGTATAAAATATTCTTGATTTGCTTAATCAGATTTGATGAGATGCAACGGCAAATATCTATAGTGTAATTCAATGGCCAGCGTGGGCATTTGCCTGGGAAGTAGTTGTTTCAATAGATTTTTATATTTTTGTATATTTACTTTGTAAGTGTTTAATTGCAGAGCAACTAGAAAAAAAAATTAAATAATTATTTTTTTAATTTAATTAAACTGTAATGTGAATTATTATCACCATCTTTCTAAATCAAGTCTGTTTAATTTTGATTGAATCCTACATAATGTATTTCTGCGTTTGTATTGATGTATTTTTTATTTATTTCAGAAAAATAAGCAGTGAGAGGAGGGGGCAAGCGAGAAAGCTGAAATAAAAAATAATGTTCTAAATAAAAAATAAAATAGGCAATATCATATTAAGTAAGTAAAAAAAACTAAGTTAAGAAATATCACATTGTTAAAATATTTAAGTTTTTTTTAGATTAATAAGAACAGGGACAACCCTAATATCTTTCCTATGTCTGTCTATAAGGTTCAGTCTTGTATATATTTCAACAATTTTAATATAATCTTTAATAGTTATTTCTTTATTTTTGTTCCACAATCCACTATACATAATTATTATTAATTATATTGTAGATTTGTAAGAAGGTAAATCCGTTAAATAAATAAATAAATACCAACATCCTATAATGACTATTCATCAATTCATTTGCATGAATCATCAGGATAGTTCAGCTAGCTAGCATAGATTTTTCTTTAACTTCATCATAAATTCATGACAGGGTCTACCTACATACATGTATTGTAATTATTTATATTGTTATATTCTTGAAATTATCTGTATAATCTGAATAAAGATGTATGTATATATATAAGAAAGAGGGAAGAAAAATCTCTGATCGACACCCCATGACAGACTACTAACCCATCTATATGTATTATAAATATCGAGCGATTAACAAAAATCGACGACGAAGTTGGCACTGAAAATCTAATCAAGATTTCCAACGCCAACTTCGTCCTCGATTTTTGTTATACGCTCGATATAAATGTTTGTAAAGAATTTTAATTGTGCTGTATGAATAAAGATGTTTGTTTATATAAGATGTTGTTATAAATAACAACACTTGCTTTATTATTTATAAAAAAACATCATTGTAAACTCCATGTGTGAGCTAGATTGGGAAAGAGGAAGCCTTTGGTTCAACCAGGAAATTAATTCGGCGCGCGAACCGAAAATTTTATCAATTATCTGTAATTATTGTAGGAGTGTATTCCATTTTCGGAAGGGTTGAATTCATGATGGAAGCCGAAACGGGGGCGCCCCGCCAGAAAAGGGGTAGATAACGCCCGGCGACGATGAGAGGGTGTCAAAGCCGTTCGCGCCGGCCGCCATTGGAACTGGACGAGAAGGGACCACGATACGACCGACCCTTCTTTTAAAATCTTGATAAGGGATTGCTAACGAGGTGATTATTTCGGAAAATGCGACGGTGTTTAATATCAGTTATGTGTGTTGCAGATGATTGCTGTGAGATGGGAGAAGGAGAAGAATAAGGGGATGCAGCTGGGGTTCTTCAGGGAGGATTGGAATTACATATAATATTTATACACTCAAGGGAAATAAAAAATATATATAATATAATAATACCACGGTGTTAATTATTTCTGAAATAGTTGGAATTAGTGAAAAGTTGCTATTTTTTTGATAATAATGAAAAATAAACCTTGCAGGTAATAGTAGTTCTTGCTGTAAAGATAAACAGATTTTTTTTACGTTTAATGAAATGTTCAGCTAGCATTCATCTAGCGTATGGATAACTAGTAATGGCATATTTTTTTTTTAGAAATGGACCTTAAAATAGTTCCAGTCTATTTCTGAAAAATGTTTTTATCTCTATCTTTATATCATTACAGTAAGAACTGTTGTTGTTTACGATATTTTCAATTTATGTACATGTTTTTGAATTAGTATTGTGAAATAATTAATGTAAAGATTTAAATAGATTAACACTTAGTATAATTTCACAATTGGTAATTTTTATTCCTGACTAGTTTCGGTCTTTTACACCATTTTGAAAGGAAAATGTAATAATTTGTAAAATAGTCAAATAAAGAAATAGTTTAAATACAGATATTTGTATATAAATTTATATATAATGATGAAGAAATGTATATAAGAAATGATATCGTTGATTAATGAGGCACTTAATTTTTGAAAATCCATGGTTACTTTAATTAATAAAATATTTATGATTTTCAACACTATTTTATTTAATTTCACTACAATTGTTTCGCTACGCTGTAGCTTCTTCAGGTGAAGAAAGTTTATAATTAACTATCTTCACCTGAAATTAAATAAAATAGTGTTGAAAATCATAAATATTTTATTAATTAATATAAGAAATGAAATGAAGAATAATTTAAGTTTATAGAGTAATGTATATTTTAATTAAAGTTAGATATTTATGCATTAAGAAACCTCATCTTCATTACAAAGTAAACACTCGAATGCGAAATGGAATAATAACAGTAATGTTAAAAATAAATTAATATATAACTACGGGGCGGATGTTTAGTCGAGGAGAAGGTAAGTTACATATATAATGGGAGCGCCCCGGGGGCGGCGAAGTTGCTATAACTCGGTTGTCCTGCCGGTGGAGTCGGCCAGAGCGAGTCCTCGCGACGACGAAACGCGAACCCGCAACTGAAATTCTCTGGCCGGGCGCGTGGAACGAACCCCCCAGACCGCACTTAAGAACGTCTTAAGACAATGCCTGAAATTCAGTGTGAATACTTTGCCGAATGAGGGCCAAGCGCTGGACGCTTCATCAAGGGAACTATTCGCAGGAATTACCCGCTGGTATTCCGGCGTTTATGCCGTTTTCGCATTCCGGGTGTGTCGCTCGAGTTGTTCGCACTGCACGGGATTATTATTGCGTGTAAATGATTTATATTAACGTCGCTCTTAAAGGTTTACGCCCTCGTAAAAATATTAGCTTATAACTACCATTATTAAATACACAAATTAACTATCTACAAAATAATAATAGAAAAGAATAATTAGTCACTTCTCCATAGTTATCAACACCAAATCATCCCCAATACGTTTCCGTTTTAAAGGATTAACAGTATGAAAATTATGTATGTTAATTATTTTAAGAACAGAATAATTTAGTTTTATTTTTATTCCTAGCAAAAAGCTTAAAATAATGTTAGGAATATTCTATACTCTAATAATCCACTACAAAATCCTCTACTTTACCATAAAACTAACAGTACGCCCATCAAGGAACGAATTGAGATCCTTTTTCTTAAGTTTATCACAAAGCTTCAAATATCTCCTCTGTTTAAACAAATATGTATTCCCCGAAATCCAAATAGTTAGTTAATGTTAAGAGTGTAAACATTTAGGTTTAGTTTTATTCTTAAGAAATAGTTTGAAATAGTGTTAAGAATAGAACAATTTAGGTTCAGATCTATTCTTAATATTATCTTAAACAATCACTTGAAATTAGGCAAAAGATGGCGCTTGCGTCGTCTTTAATTTATTATGAATCATAATTATATTATTCACTTATAGCATTTTTGTATTTTTTCTCTTTCTTTTTAGTGTAAAGCGGAATGTTCTACTAACTGTAATTATTTATATTGTATATGTTATTATATATTTTTTGTAATATTGAAAAAGGAGAAATCCGTAAATTAATTAATAAATAAATTATCTTAAACATTCAGCAAAAATAATTGTTTGATGCAATAAAATTAACAGGTTTGGATAATTTTCATTTTTAAGAAATCTGGGGCGTGAAAGGGCAAGAAACGATTTCCGACGCATCGTAAATTTAATTCCAACGCGGGATTTTGAGGACACCCCCGGAAATAAATATTCACGCACATCTATTTCCTTTCTGGGCGCACGCATTACGTCGCGAAACTGCGGCAAAACCAATTCCCAATAAATTATCTTATTGATGACATCGTAAATGAATTTTAATTAAAAACCAAAAATCTGTAAATCGATTAAACCTTTATGTGTATAATTTTATGTATAATTATTATTAATGTTATATAATTTTGTGTTATTTCTATAGTCTGAATAAAGTATAAATCATAATTATTAACATTTTGTATACCTTAACTAATTTAACGAACGCATTAAAATCCAACATTTGCGAATTTTTCGGTTGCGTATGTTTCTAGAATTCGTAATAGAGTCGTGTAATTGGTGTGCAGTGGCAAGAAAGGGTATGTAATTATAAAAGACTGTTAGGAGGAAGCTTAAACGTGCAGAAGTGGGGGGGGGAGGATGGCGTCGGCGGTGGCGGTGGCGAGGGGTGGAAAGGAGCTGGTTTCGGCGAGGGTTGAAGGGACGTGGAAGTGGATGCGGATTCGAGAGGGTGAGAGCAAGTGTAGCGTGTAAAGGAAGGTGAGTGAGGCCAGTGCCGGATCTCCAATTGCAATTAATTCGACCGGCGTGAGCACTAATTTACATCTGTGGACACCCACTCGGATTACACGACTCTGCTGCCAGAAACATCTCACGAACTGACTGACTGGCACATGTCTATATAATAAAATTCATATTAAGCTTTCAATTAGTATTTTATACTTAAAATATATTAAAATCAATTAAATTACATTTGAATCAACTTGATACATTAAAATAAATTTATTTCATACATTAAATAAATTTATAATAATAAATATGAATAAATTAATTAATAATGATTTAAAAATAATTAATAAATTATTTATACATTTTCTATTTATATAAATATGAATAATTGATGAACAGAATTCTGATCAATAGTTAATTCTAGAAGAACATAATCATGTTTTGTGTATAATAACAATATCATATAATTCTGTTGTTTGTGTGGAATAATTTCAGTTTTTTGTGGTGTAGCTTGATGAAACTTGCTGGGAATATTAATTAAACTTTCCTCTTTCAGAATATGTAAAAAACAAAAAATACGCCATCCACAGTTTTTGAGATATTTTCAATTTTATGGCAAAAAGTCGATTTTTATTCTAATTTTCCAGATACTGTAAATACAAAAAAATCATAATTTCAGTTTTTTGTGGTGTAGCTTGATAAAACTTGCTGGGAATATTAATTATACCTTCCTCTTTCATAATATGTAAAAAACAAAAAATACGCCATCCACAGTTTTTGAGATATTTTCAATTTTATGGTAAAAAGACGATTTTTATTCTAATTTTCTAGATACTGTAAATACAAAAAATCATAATTTCAGTTTTTTGTGGTGTAGCTTGATGAAACTTGCTGGGAATATTAATTGAACCTTCCTCTTTCGGAATATGTAAAAAACAAAAAATACCCCATCCACAGTTTTTGAGATATTTTCAATTTTATGGCAAAAAGACGATTTTTATTCTAATTTTCCAGATACTGTAAATACAAAAAATCATAATTTCAGTTTTTTGTGATGTAGCTTGATGAAACTTGCTGGGAATATTAATTGAACCTTCCTCTTTCGGAATATGTAAAAAACAAAAAATACCCCATCCACAGTTTTTGAGATATTTTCAATTTTATGGCAAAAAGACGATTTTTATTCTAATTTTCCAGATACTGTAAATACAAAAAATCATAATTTCAGTTTTTTATGGTGTAGCTAGATGAAACTTGCTGGGAATATTAATTAAACTTTCCTCTTTCAGAATATGTAAAAAACAAAAAATACCCCATCCACAGTTTTTGAGATATTTTCAATTTTATGCAAAAAAGACGATTTTTATACTATTTTTCCAGATACTGTTAATACAAAAAATCATAATTTCAGTTTTTTGTGGTGTAGCTTGATGAAACTTGCTGGGAATATTAATTAAACCTTCCTCTTTCGGAATATGTAAAAAACAAAAAATACCCCATCCACAGTTTTTGAGATATTTTCAATTTTATGGCAAAAAGACGATTTTTATTCTAATTTTCCAGATACTGTAAATACAAAAAATCATAATTTCAGTTTTTTATGGTGTAGCTAGATGAAACTTGCTGGGAATATTAATTAAACTTTCCTCTTTCAGAATATGTAAAAAACAAAAAATACCCCATCCACAGTTTTTGAGATATTTTCAATTTTATGGCAAAAAGACGATTTTTATTCTAATTTTCCAGATACTGCAAATACAAAAAATCATAATTTGAGTTTTTTGTGGTGTAACTGAATGAAACTTTCTGTGGATATTAACTAAACCTTTTTCTTTCAGAATATGTAAAAAACAAAAATTACCCCATCCACAGTTTTTGAGATAATTTCAATTTTATGCAAAAAAGACGATTTTTATACTATTTTTCCAGATACTGTTAATACAAGAATTCATAATTTGAGTTTTTTGTGGTGTAGCTTGATGATTAATTAGTTTCAACTACACATCTTTTTCAATAAAACTTTTACATACAGGGTGTCCCATAAACAAAATAATTTATATATATAAATATATATATATATATATAAAGTAAATTGATTTTTTTAATGTAATTTATAAATTTCAGAAAGAAAATTTAATTGCTATGTTCAATGAAGTAAAAAAAAATCTTTATATATGGATTTAGTTATGTTTCACCACAGGTTAAGTGAAAACTAATAAAACATAAAGAAAATTATTATTAATATATAAATTTTTAGTTTAATAATATTAATATGATTAATAATAATTGTGATTTAATTAATCGTATATTAAAGTGTTAACTCCGGGGCGGAACGATAAATGCGGAACGCCGTCGAATCCGAATCAAAACTACATAATATAAACTGAGTGGATAACGAGATTAGCAAAGAACATGTAGAAACTTGGAACGAAACGGAATCGAAAGGCCGCATCGGCGAAATGAAATTATCAAGTTCCACACGCCTCCGGTATTGGCTTGCATTATGTTCCGTCT
This sequence comes from Philonthus spinipes, assembly GCA_963082785.1. Lineage (NCBI taxonomy): Eukaryota > Metazoa > Arthropoda > Insecta > Coleoptera > Staphylinidae > Philonthus > Philonthus spinipes. Next base: position 23,592,622 of record OY720312.1, read on the forward strand.
CCTCAATATGCATGTATTATTGCAATTTGTGTAATAATTTCGGCGCCCAAAAGCGCTAATTTGCGTTACCGCCGCGATTTCTCTTAATCAATCCGTCCGCCTGTCTTCAAATTACAAGATCATATATTTTTATAGAAATTATTATAATTTAAAAAAACAAATTTAGTCTACGAGTTAGTCGCTATAATGGCTTTGAAGTTAAAATTAGAGAATAAAAAATAGTTTCAATGATTTTAAAATTAAATTTAGATGATAACAGTGAGGCTTAAGTTGGCTCGCAAAATTCGTTGACTGAACCGAACAAATATTTTAATCACATAGCAACATTATAATTAAAATCACCGTTAAATTTACTTTGTTTCAGGATTTTACAACTCAATTTTTTGTGTGTGTGTTCGTATTTATAATAAAATCTGCGAGGAAAGAACGTTTCGCGCGGAATTATTTTCAGAAAGCATTGCATTATGCATCACGTATTCGACGTATAAATAAGATTGAGGAGTGGAACAAATCGCCGTTTCCTCGCAACAGTCCATTCTTGCTTCCCTGCAGCACGGCCCACCCTCCACGGATCGACGTTTATCTTCCCCGCCGATTCATCGAAGAATAAAAAAAATAAAATAGAATGACTGTGGATTATTGTGTCTGGTTCGAATGCTTATTCAACATTAAGTTTATAAGGGATGTAAATGTATACAAAAAGGGTGATTACGTTTTAAATTAGTAGAAAGGGATTTTGATTTAATGTAGATTTGAGTAAATATATGAGTTTTGAGTTCACAATTAATATTAATTGTCACATTAATATTAAAATCTTTATTTATGAATTTTGTACAATGAGGTGTGTGTTTACATTTTAACATATGTTATAATACTGTCTGTTACAATAAATCAAAATTCACAAACTGGCTATCGACTAATATTAATATTAAGTGTTAATATCAATAATAGGCAGAAAAACCTCTAGTAGATAGCCATTTAACAATTAATTAATTTTTGTGTGATATACGTAATCAATGTTTGTTACCTTGTTGTAAACTTAATTGTTAATAAAGATTGTTATTTATATATATATCAATAATAACAAATTTAACAATATTATATTATAGCAACAACAAATTTATGGAATTTAAAATTAAAATGGATTTGAGTTCTGTAAAATTGTATGTTAGATTAGGAGTTTCGCAACTTTGGAAAAAATGATGAGTGTAAACTCTATTTACATTGATCATTTTTTCTTAAACGCTGAATAGTTGTACTTAAAAGTTTCAAATTGTAGAATATAATTATTTTAAAATATTTTTTTATTTATATAACTAAGTGTAATTATTAATGCGTAGGAGAGAGAGTGGCGGAGAGTCGTCGTCGTTGGTGCGAACATGAATCGTTAATCAAAGGGCCGGAACGAGGCCGGAGGCGATACCCTCGGTCCGGCCATCATGGCCGACAACCCTTCCCCGCGCGCCGACGGCAGCCGCCCCCGCCGGTTTTCCCTTTCCGCCCGCCGAGCCGGACCCTGGCAGCAGCGCTCGCCCTCGTAATTTATTATTCACAACTTTCCGTAATGGAATTCTATTATATACATATATATTATAGCGCGCGGCCGGGCTAATAATAATCGCCGAGCAGAAACCCCAGAGCCGCGCAGGGATGAGAGGAGAGATGGGCCCAGAAGATACTCCTAATATCCCGTCCCTTCTGTACATAATACATAAATCGCTTTTTGCTCGCCGGCCGGACAGAATTCGCCCTAAATCAGGGATTTAATAAATTTAATACGGGAAGGGACCAACGCGCAACGCATCGATTTAACTCAAACAAGGATTAGCAAGATTTTTAAAATAAATTAATTATACAATAATAAAAATAGAAAACATAACATCAGTCATTTATAATTATTTATTCACTTAACGAGATTCCTTTTACATATAAAGAAAATTAAATAATAATCGCACTTAACAATTAAATTATACTTTATTTATAATAATAAACACAAATAACAACCCTTAACAACAATTTAGATACAATTTTTTAGGTTGTTGTTAAACTTTAATTATTATTTTTTGTAAATTTACTTTGTCATATGTAATTAAGAAAAAGTGAATTTACAAAAAATCGCCGAGCAGAAAACATTAATAAAGTTATAATCATTAATAGTAAAATAAATTAAGCAACTAAAGCGCAATTGCAAATAATTCAATTAATCCCCGCGTAACAAATTGCGTGCCGCGCAGTTTGCACTATAAACTTTAACTCCCGACAACAAGTTTGCGTGATTATTAAGGGCCGCAAGGAAGAGCGAAGTATGAAGAAATCGCGCAACGGCCCCGGCCCTCCCGCCAGACTCTTCAAAGTAAATAATTGCGTAGGCGGCGGCGGGGACTGACCTCCAGAGACCGCCAACCCTTTGTACAATGGAATGATCCCGTTGATTAATTCCGTTGCACATTAGCCGTCCGAAACTTTTCGGGCCGAGGGGGCGAGATGATTTAAAACGCGAAACACGGGTAGTACATTAAAAACACGTATTAAAACTTCTCGGGGAGCGAGTCACCAAGGTGCTGAAGCACGCTGGGGCTATAGGAAAAAAGGAGAGTAATTTTTGTTGGTTATAAATTGAATTGATGGATAGATGTGAATGAGTTACTTTTGTAATAAATAAATTTAATTGATGGAGCTTAATATTTCTGATACAATTTTCTCATTTATCACTTGGAGAAACATTATGAATAATCAAAGATGTTAAATAATCATCAGTTGGTTTTATTTTACATAATTATTGAAACATTATGAATAATCAAAGAAGTTTAATAATTATCACCTGGTTTTATTTTACTTAATTGTATATTTGTTCGACTAGTTTCGACTAGATGCCATTAACAAGAATGAGCTTAATATGAGTCTTATATTAAATAAATTTGTGACATGATGTAAAAAAAAGGATGAAATTAATAAAAGACTTTCATTTTGTTTGTGCAACTGATATCATAATAAACCATATACAACAAAGTTGAAGCCTTAACAATTAACAAAAGGAGATTTTGAAGGAAATACGAAAATTGTGACATGATTTAAAAAAAGGTTTTTGGCTCAGTTTGACAACGCAGGTTATATGCAGTATCTTTCTATTATTAACTCAGTTTGACAACAAATTCTCCATAACAAACTGAATAAAATTTGGGTTCCCAAGATCAGTCAAAAATAGCCATGAATTAGTGAGAAATAGAAAGATGCGGTGACTGTACACTTGAAATTTGGTAAATATTGACGCGTATATTAACGATAGAAATTTTTTGATGTAAATAAATTTGATTTGTTATTATTAATGTTTCATATAGATTTTTTCTTAATTAATATGTAATTGGGTTATTTTGTCTGTTGCCTAATATTCTCATTTTGTTTGTTGTCCCAATTAGATTGATTGTTTCCACGTTTGTCTCTTTTTACCTGAACCACTTCGGACTTCTGTCTGTTGGGTAATAATAAAAGTTATTTGATTCAGACAACGAGGTCTCCATATCAAACTGAGTCAAATACTTTTTGCACATCATGTATCAAATTTTGTACAACACCCTTAGACTTAAATAAATGTGGAAATTAAATAATTTTATTTCACTCAAAAACATTTTCTTGTGTAGTTTATAAATACATCGTTGTGTTGCATGTTAATAAAATGAATATCACGAGAGGCTAAAGTAAGGCGTAATTAAGTGTGATGTAAATTTAATATACTTAGACGGACGCGAAGGCAACTTTCTTCAATTAATTTTAATGAGGGATTCGGGGAAGTTTGTCGATGGGGAAATGCCATTACTTACATGTGGTCAGCGCAATCAAGGGAGGACTTTGCTAATGACTGAACCCCTCGGGGCGGCAACCCCCAGAAATCCAGGTAGAAATCCGGCGTATGCAAATTGCCAACGAATTTTCGTTTCCATCCGCGCATCAGCTGGACGCTACCGGACAATTGCCCGTAACGTAACGGTATAATTTTGATTTGGGCTTTTTTTAAATCAATCCGTTTCGTCCCTTTTTTTATGCACACATCCAGGTAGACGATCCTTTTTTTTCCTTTTGTATTATATTAATAAAACCCAACGCGTTGATCCCACTCATTTATTTTAATTAAATTATTTAAAAAAAACACGAAAAATCGAGCTTAATATATATATTTTTTAATGGAAAAACTCTATTTTCATACTGTTTATGATTAATGTAGTGTTGTGTGTTGACAGTTTACAACTATTATGGGTTTTTGTGGCGTGCTCACTCCCTTGTACCTGGCTGAACTCTGACCCGGAGTGACCAGGTGACCGCCCTGGAAAAAAAGGGGGAGGGAAAAGGGATGACCGGTCGGGCTGGTTCGGCGCGTGGTGCAATTTGCCAACAAATGTAATCCAGAGTAAACTGTACTCACTTTTTAGGGGGGTTAAATAAAGTTACCTTGATATTTATTACATTATGTGCGGCGCACGTGAATCATAAATAACTCGAAAACGCTGATTTAAAATGTGTTTATGGAAATTATTCGACTGTTAGTTTTTTTTATATATCAGTACAATAATAGCATATTTAATTTCAATGAGATATTTTATATGCCTTTTTATCTAAACATTTTTCAACATTAATAATTAATGCTTTAATTATCAATTTAGAAGTGCACTACTTCAATTGTTGAGTTGTGAAATATAATAATGCTCCAGATGGGCATGATAAACAACATTTTAAAATATATGAATTGTGGAAATTTTCAATATACAACATTGAGGTATAATTTAAAGTTAATTAAATATAAAGTGGAAAAGAAACATCTCTGATGGGATGTTGTAATTGAAAATTTCTACAAGCTGACAAATCTAACGCAACTGTGACATTAACAAAAGAATTATATATTCAAAAAGTGAATAATTTCATTAATCTAGAAAATATAATTATTTAAAAAAGATCCAAGAATTAAATTAAACAATTTCTATCAAAAAATTCAATTTTTAATAAAAATGATAAATTTAATATAATAAGAAAAAATCCTTTTGCTCCAAATCTTTACGGTTTAATTAAAACTCACAAAACAAACCTACAAATCAGACCTGTTGTTTCGTATAAAAATTCACCTTGCAGAAATTTAGCTATCTATACTAGTAAATATTTTAGAAACATAACAAATTATAAATCAAAATATAGTATTAAAAATAATATAGATTTAACAAATAAATTAAAAGATTATAAAACACCTTTAAATTCAAAAATAGTTTCTTTTGGTGTAACGAATACGTTTCTTAGTTTTCCTTCAAGTGAATGTGTTAAAAGTATTTTAGATAAAAATAATATTAATCCAATTATTAAAGAAGAATTACTTTCTTCTTTTAAATTATGTATCGATCAAAATTATTTCCAATCCAATAACATTTATTATAAGCAGAATTCCGCTTGTTATGTATTATCTGTATAGTCTGAATAAAGATGTGAGTGTTTTCAATTAAATAAAATGAAAACTACACTGTAAGTAATTTTTGCAGTTGGAAAAAGGGATCGATTATTGCCTTGTTTAATATCATTCTGTGAGTATGTATTAAATTATTTCTATATTTAATATTTTTGGTAAAAATATAAAATAATACATCATAATTCCGTTCTTTGTTGCAAACAACAATTGAGGAAAACAAGTCTGAGCGGAGCGGAGCAGACACGGTGAGGAATCACTGTCGCATTACGTGAAATATCTATTCGTACGTAGAGCGCGCGGAATTTTTTAAAAAATGACGCAGCAAAAGCTCCTCTCTCTCGCGAGTCTGGGGGGTACATATCTGGCTACATTTAAATATGAATACGCGGGGAGAATTTCCGCCCCCGCGCGCGCGCCCCCTACCCCCCCGGTAACAATGGCAATATCAGTTATTTGTAACGTTTCCACCATCTTAAAGCATATTGTATCTTATTTATTTGATAAAATCGCTTCTGCCAGCTGATGCATGAGTTTCACATATCAAGGCGCTTTCGTCCCAATGAGCAATATGCGAGCTGTACGGAGCATTGTCGGGGATTCTCAAATTATTTCTACCTTCGCGAACTAGACTAGATTTCTTTGATATTCGCTGTTTGTAATGCGAGGATTGCACTTCGCGGTTTAAAAGGTGTAATTAATGTCAACTCTTTCATTTGTGTTTTATTTAAATGTTTAAAAAAATAATTGTAAAGAGCCATCTACTGATCAATTTCATGTGGCATCTTCAACAATTTGTATCTAGAAGGTAGATAACAGAGAATTGTTGTTTCATCCACTAAAAGAAGGCGAAGTTTTCTTGTTTATGAAAACATGAATATACTATTTTTAATAAAAAAAATATATCATTAATAAAAAAAAATAGTTTTTACATAAAAAAATATTCACCTCTCTCGGCTTCGATAAAATCAACAAAAAGCTCCCAGATAATTCCATCAATTAATCTTCAATATCTTCAATTATTGACACTTCTCTTCCCAATGGATAAGAGGAATAATTGTTTGCATCCCGATATCCGAAAATGATCCCACACTAGTTTCCAACAACTCCATTACTTATGTAAAATAATTTAAAGAAAAGACACTTGGTATTGTTTCACAAATTAGACTTATTCCGACTAGCTTCGGTTTATTAGACCATTTTCAAAGGAATGATTATTTAGTGAGTTATAATGGTTATTGGCACATATTTTTTAAGAAAAAAATTGTAAAATGTTTGAATGCTATTGAATTAAAAAAAAATGTGAATGTGTGAAATAAATACATAAAAATGTTAACAAAATATAATGATATAAATATTTTATTATTTCACTTAGTATTTTCGGTTTTTCAGTCAACATGAATTGTTTAAATAAATCAATTTAACAAGCATATAGGAATATTTTAAATATTTTTCGAATAATAACCAAAAAATATAGTTGTTGTTAGTTTTTAACAATTAAATTAATCATTTATTGAAGAAGTATGTTTAACTGCACCAGTGTTACAAAATATAACGTAAATTGTACTTTACTTACTAATTATAATATTAAGCGTTGAAAGTTACTAAATAAATTAGTTGTTCTGGCGCGGCCTACTTTGGTTAAAAATTCTATACCAAATTATTTAATCAAATGTAATTTTGGAGAATAAATTGATGATAATAATAGGAATCGTAAAATCTGTTTAAAAATAAATTATTAATATTAACATACCTTAATAGAAAAAATAACTTCCAATCCATTCCTGGTGAATCGAAAATCATCTCACCTTCACCACTCACTAATTACCACTTGTTCATAAACAAAAATAAATCGCGTTTTTAATTATTAATAATTTCTAACGTTAAAAATTAAACCGGAGTGCAGTGTTCACTAGCGCGTTTTCGGACGACTGAATCGAAATACAAGAGCGCAATTATCGCAAATCAAGAAAAAAAAACGATCGACGACTCACTCCGAGAACGCATTCCTGAGATAAGAAGATTCGTTGTACCTGGATCCTGGCGCACAGCCAAGAACGTACCTATTTAAATTGTTGTATTTTCAATATTATCGCGTATTAAAATAATTACAGCTTAATATTTATTTACTTTTTTTTATTAAATTCTCATTTATCCCGTGGTAAAAAAAATATGTGTGAATTATTATGTATTTTAATTAATACACTTGATTATTCGTTTCACTAAATTATTTTATATTTGTGTTCGCGTAACTTTCACAACTAAATAAATTAGTTGTTCTGGCACGGCCTACTTTGATTAAAAATTCTATACCAAATTTGTATGTGAGATTAAATATCTCAAAAACGGTAGACGGTAGCTATTTAATATGTTATATAAAAAATGAAGAGTGATTAATTTTTTATTAAAATAGGAAATAGGATATTTTATTAATCCAAGATTAATAAAATAGGTTGAAAAAAAAAAATAGAAATCACAATAATTCATGCCAGACACGAAGAAATAAATAATAACCTTATAGAATTCTTGTATACCTTAAAGCAAAAACTCTCAACGTTAGCTACATTTTTTGTTATATCTGTATGAAAAATTATTTTGTTATTTGACGTTGAATGAAGGTGTACTATGTATTTTTTACTACTTTTTATTATATATATTAATTGGTATGACTTAAGTTTTGACAGTTTTCATGTCATTTTCATTATGTTTACAAACTTGTTGTTATGATTTGTCCATATAATGTGAATTTTATGTTTTTTTTTTTAATGTTATCGTTGAAAACAGAATTTATAAACAAAAATAAAACCCTAAAGGGAAAATAATTTAATAATAATTTTCAATTTCTTTTTATTAAACTTATTTAATTTTATGTTTTTGTGAATGTTATTGTTGAAAGCAGAATTTATAAACAAAATTAAAACCCTAAAGCGAAAATAATTTAATAATTATTTTCAAAATCTTTTTATTAAACATATTTATTTATACTTTCCTGATTCACGTAGCCGTCGTGTAATAATTGCAAATTTGATACGGATCCCGCTCGATACCCTATCTCTCTCGCGTGTGTCTGTCTGTCTGTGCACCGTCTCCTCTGTATAAGTAAGTAATATCATTGTGTTCGGACCGATGGACCAGTTACGACAGGAGTCCAACTTACTGTTTCAACTGACAGCTTCAAAGGAAACCGGCCCGAGCGCTCCGGAGTGCATTCCACCGTGAAACACATTGTTTAGAACCATTGTTATTGTTTAATACACTCCCGCAGCCGCTTGCACACACTAAAAAAAAGTAGAGGAATTGAGTGAGGAAAAAAGGAATGAATGCCAATAAAGTTGTCAAAGGGAATAACGGAAATAAAAACTTCATTCAATTAATTATTACCTGTGATTATTAAATATAAATTAATATTACCTCTGGGCAATTTTCAGTTCCGAACTGATATATACTGGGTAATGTTGTATAATTGTATTGTAAGTATAATTGTAGATATTAGTCCTGAATAAAGATTTCTGTATATATATTATAAATCAATAAAATTATAATTATTGAGTTAACACTTGACCACTTGTCGTAACAAGAACCACATGATTAAAAAAAAAACAACGTGTATATAAATGACATATTTGTATAGTGCGTCCCTTCATTCACTCCCAAATAAACCCATCCATCCTGTTTTCGGATTCTGTGCGCTCGGACCTGCCAGGAGGGGCCGGAGGTTAAGCGCGCAATAAATAAATCCAAACAGGTCTCACTTTATCTCGCATTATTGTCGTGGACGTTCCGGGTCGGAGATCACAGGGTTCAGAGGTCGGCGTGCGTGATCCGCCGAATTAGGATGAAGTTGAGGGGATGGACCAAACAAAACAAAAGTGAAGAAAAAACCGGACGGTCCAGCGATGATTTTGTTGAGGGTCATTGCAGTGAATTAGTAGGGGTCAGTTTGAGGATCACAACTTGATAAATCGTAAAAATTTCTTTGGATTAAAAATAAAAATTAAAAACTAAATGAGCCATCACTAGTTACCCATACGCTAGATGAATGGTGACTGAACGTTTCATTAAATGTGAACTAAATGAGTGTTAAAATATTGTTACGAAATCGAGAAAATATTTTATAGTTTGCTGAAAGACCTAAAGTCGATAGCCATTTATAAGTTTAGATCAAATATATTGTATAATATATGTATATGTAAATACCACAAAAAAGATGATAGTTATTCAATCATCTGTTTTTAATTGTTTTATTGGTTGATTTTTAATAATCTATTCATATTTATTTTATACATTACGATCTACCAATTATTAAAACCATTAATTATTAGTAAAACAATATCTATTTATTTATTTACAATACACTTAACACATTTATTAACTTCATACTGTCACTATTTCTAACTAGATATTGAGCACTCGTGTATTCTTGATTGCCTCGCGCTTTTATAGCGTGCTTGTCTCTCGAATTTTCCAGAACTTTCCATGACGTCACGTTCACCGTCGCGCGCTCGGCGGAATATTCCAGAATGTTCTTTCCAATTGCCATGATATATGTATATGATGTATGTATGTATGTAACGGAAGTGAAAGAATTCCGTTACAATATGTTTCCTCAAGCGTTCAATGAGTCCAGAATTAAAAGTTCTTAATTACTATTTTCAAAAAGCCACACATTACAGATCACACACACTGTTGAAATCTAAACACGCATCACCAAGATGTTTTCCCTACAGAGGGGTCGAAATATTGTCTTTATAAATTTAAGCAACGTGCGAATATGTGATGTATAAAAAAAACATATGTGGGGAATATCTGCGGAGGAGAGTCTTGATTGTGTACAATGTATAAAAATATCTGTGGGGTGTTTTGTAAGTGCGTGTGTGGGTAGATCGGAGGGTCAATCGAGTCGACGTCGCCCCTCTTTGTATCACAGCTATTACAACCCCTCCCACACCGCATCCCCCTCATACACATACACAAAACGATCGTTCGGTTTATTCAATTTGCATACTCATAAAGTTTTTGAGGTGACTGTGCTTTATTATATAAGTTTGCACCAAAAATTAAACGGATAAATTTGCTCTGTAATTTAATTAAAAAAATTGTCGTTTTCCATTCATGTTAGCTTCATTAAAAAATCAGAGATGGGCAAAATCGATCTATTTTGTTACTGAAAAATTAGTATCACACCTTTTCTGTCCACCTTGTATATTTTTATAAATATTAACACGAAGTACCTCAACGCTGAAAGGCAAAAGAGGAAAGATTATATATATATTAACATGAAGTATACAGAATAAAAATGAAAAGTTTGTCAGTCCTGGGCTATCGACCAGAATTGATAAATATATTTTATATTATTCAAGAAAACAGCCTGAGTATATATATCATGGCAATTATCCCTTTGCGATAAAAAAAACGAGCAAATAAAACATTCGAAAAATATAGCAACAAAAAAAAAATGTATATACACACTCTGCAAAATAAAAATAAAAAAAGAGCACAATGTCGTCGGGCTTACGGAGAGTCTCGTTACCTGGGTGACGTCACAAAGGCCCGTGTTGCCGGGTTACGGTGGCCACCCACCTACCACCCTCCGCCCGCTTTCATCCTTCATCCCTCACATCTGCATATCAAATAAGTCGCTCATATAAATCGCGTCCGACTGTCGCCATTAGCGCACCGAATAAAAACGGCGAGTGTTTCGCTCGCCCGCTGCGACTTAAAATGCCGTTCTCGCGACGGATACAATATTATTTTGAATACACGGCGAAATTATTGCGTACACATTCTTCCTAGTTATTAAATTATTGACATATTTTCTCTCCTGCCTGCCTGCGCCAGCCGGGACGGGACCTCTTCTTTTCTGAGCCACGCCGGTTGCCCCAAAACGAGCCGATCCTCTCGGGATTTATTAATACGCGTCTTCTCCCACTTCTTTTTTTTAAGAATTACAAAAGACATATTGAAGATGGGGAATTTACCTTTTTTCCCTTAAATTATGCAGCGATACATGCGAAATGAATTTTTCTTTTGTACAGCAGATTTAATTTATGCATAAGAATTATTACAAAGAATAAATAAATCAATAATGAATGAAGCAAACTTATAAATACTACTTTTTTTTAAAATAATTATCTCACTTGTCACTAGTTGAATCATTTTGAGAAATAAAATCAAAAGACAAAGTAAAAACAAAAAATGTGAAAATGATTTATTAATTGTTTTCAAATCATTTTTATTTTTATAAAAGTAAAAACACTTGGGTTGTTTCACTATTTGTGCAAACATGATAGTTTTAGTAGAGGATTATTTAAATAAAAATACTTGTCCTTTCTCCTACTTATTTTCTATTTCACTAGATATATTTCAGGAACTATGTTTCCATCTTCAGTAGTTGAAGTTTTTATTTAAATAATTAAAGTCTCCACAACCAACATAAAGAAGTTTAGTAGAGGATATTCATTATTTTGTATATATATTTTTTTAATTTCAAATTAGTGAAGTTGGAACCAAACATGAAATATTGTAGCAGTGTCTTTACAGTAAATATTTTTGTGAAACTTAAAAGAATCGTTGTTTTATTTACAAATAATGTATTATGGAGTTTCATCAAGTAAAAGTCTCAACTATCGATTATTTTTAATTTATTCTAAAATATTTTCTTTTTTCGTGGAACTATTGAAATGGCTCGAAATGATTGAAAACGATTATTTAGGGAGAAACTAAATAATCAACGTTGTTAGTAGTATAACCAAGTAACTTTTTTCAGATTTTTTTGACAGAAAAAAAAATCAGTGAAAATTGAAAAAATCGTAAGAAAAAAGTGGAATTTCGGCGAAAATCCGAAAATCGCCAAATGACTTCATATTATACCAAAATGTAGCTAAAGAATGAAGGAATAATCTGTGAGAATTTGAGCTTCATCAAGAAAATAGTTTACAGTCAATTCGCTCGCAAAATTTGCTCTCGCAAATTGGACTAAAATTTTATTTGAATTTGCATTTTTTTTCTATCGTCCATAAACGATTCAGAAACAATGAGTTTTAATGAAAACATAGCTACATTCTTTGGGAATGCAATGCCGAAGACCGCGTTTGTTTATCTCTTCAACCAATTCCGAAATCTCGATTTAACCGCAGACGCATCCGAAACGGCCAATCGGCGACCCTTCATTAAACCGTTTCCATAAGGCCTCGTGTTAATTTCGTGGAACTATTAAAATGCCCTAAAACGGCTGAAAAAGATTTTGTTTCGGGAAACTGAATTATTCACAGTCTTTCTAGTGTCATTAAGAGTCTTCATGATTTTTTTCAGAATTTTTGAAGATAGAAAAAAAAATCACTGAAATTTGAATATATTGAAAAAAGTGGAATTTCGGTGAAAATGAGCAAACCTCCAAATAGCTTCATATTATACCAAAATGTAGCTAAAGAATGGGGGAATAATCTGTGAGAATTTTAGACTCATCAAAAATTTATTTTTCGATCAGCACGCTGGTGAAGTTGGCCTTCGAAAAGAGGGCTGAAATTTTGCTCGAGTTTACGATTTTTTTATGGCAGCTACAGAAGGTCCAATAAAGATGAATATAAGTGAAAATGTAGCTACATTCGTTAAGAATTAAATGCTGAAAACCCCGCTAATATATCTTTTTTATGAAGTTTGTAATCTTGATCTAACCGCAGACGCATTCAAAACGGCCAATCGGCGACCCTCCATTAAACCGTTTCCATAAGGCTCCGTGTTAATTTCGTCGAACTATTCAAATGCCCCAAAATGACAGAAAATGATTTTATTTCGGAAAACTGAATTATTCAATGTCTTTCTAGCATTATTAAGAGTCTTCATGATTTTTTTCAGAATTTTTAAAGACCAAAAAAAAAATCACTGAAATTTGAAAAAATCGTAATAAAAAAAGTGGAATTTCGATGAAAATGAGAAAACCTCCAAAACGCTTCATATTATACCAAAATGTAGCTAAAGAATGAGGGAATAATCTGTGAAAATTTTAGACTCATCAAAAATTTAGTTTTCTATCAGCACGCTGGCAAATTTGGCCTTCGTAAAAAGGGATGAAATTTTTCACAAGTTTGCGATTTTTTTGTAATAGTTACAGAAGGTTCAATACAGATAATTATAGGTGTAAATGTAGCTGCATTCGTTTTGAATTAAATGCTGAAAACCGCGTTACTATATCTTTTCTATAAAGCTTGTAATCTTGATCTAACCGCAGACGCATTCAAAACGGCCAATCGGCGACCCTCCATTAAACCGTTTCCATAAGGCCCCGTGTTAATTTCGTGGAACTATTAAAATGCCGCAAAATGGCTGAAAATGATTTTCTTTTGGGAAACTGAATTATTCATGGTCATTCTAGTGTCTTTAAGAGTCTTTATGATTTTTTTAAGAATTTTTAAAGACCGAAAAAAAATCACTGAAATTTGAAAAAATTGTAATAAAAAAGTGGAATTTCGATGAAAATGAGAAAACCTCGAAAAAGCTTCATATTATACCAAAATGTAGCTAAAGAATGGGGGAATAATCTGTGAGAATTTTAGACTCATCAAAAATTTAGTTTTCGATCAGCACGCTGGTGAAGTTGGCCTTCGCAAAAAGGGCTGAAATTTTGCTCGAGTTTACGATTTTTTATGGCAGCTACAGAAGGTCCAATAAAGATGATTATAGGTGAAAATGTAGCTGCATTAATTAAGAATTAAATGCTGAAAACCCCGCTACTATATCTTTTCTATGAAGCTTGTAATGTAGATCTAACCACAGACGCATTCGAAACGGCCAATCGGCGATCCTCCATTAAACCGTTCCCATAAGGTATTTGAAAAGCTTTTAGAAATTAACACTTCTTAAAGCTTTTCAAATACCCAAAAATGGTTAAAAACTGTTTTCTTTCAGGAAACTAAATATTCCACATTCTTTCTGACACCATCAAGAGCCTTCGCGATTTTTTTTTAGAATATTTGAAGACAGAAAAAAAAAACACTAACATTTGTTGGGAAGATGTTTAAAATATGAGTGTTAATTAATTTGTCGTAGACTCAATTTTACAAACAAACGTTACTCTCGATTTTTTTAATACGGTTGGTATTATTAAATTAAATAAAATCATATTACATGGGACATAACTATGGTCGATATCCCATGACAGACTACTAACATAATTGTATAATAAATGATTAAATTTTTATTTTGTAATATTTCCTTGTTTAATATTAAATCCTGAATCGGTTGCACATTCAGTAATTGTTAAAGGATTAAGTGCTAGACAGAACCATAAAAGGACTTAACGTGTCTCCTTAAAAAAATCCACAATTAATTTTTATTTAATCGGTTTTAATAATTTGGGATTTGGTGTTTAGACATATTCTTGTATTCCAACGATGCATAACAACTTTACGAAAATTATATATTTTTTGATTTATTTTGTAGATATGAATTAGCCAATCATAAGGAAAAGAGTCATATGCCTTATTTTAGTCTATGTAAAATATCAGTAAATTTCTTTGCTATATTTTCTGCTTGCTTCATTCTAGCAGCGTCTATTACTAATTGTTTTATTTTATATTGTTATTATACATTTTGTAAATTTTTGTTATCATCATCGTGTTACATATTAAAAGCGATAACATTCTGGATTTCATTCAAAATTAACCCGATTAAATTCCACGTGAAACTCATCGGACTCCTCGCAGAACAGCGCGTTCTTCGAGGAGTCAGATGAGTTTCACGTGGGGAGCGGGGAGAAAACGCCGAGCATTAATTAACAATTAATAAATTGAAAATCCGACAAAGTGTAAGCGATTCATTAATCTCTAACCGATTATTCCTGCAACGGAAAATGTTTGTATAAACAAGTGAACCCAAATGGAGGAGCTGCCGAGCCGAGCCGAGCTGAGGGGGCAAAGGGGACGTGGAGGTATTGCCAGTCAGTCAGTCAGTAGTCAGCACTCTGTTTAATTAGGATCAAGAGTGAACAAGAGGACATTACCAACTTTACCTTAGCCCTTGCAAACAGGGATGCAGCGGATGAACAATTAGCAAATGAATAATAACTCATGGCTCATCCACACATATATAAATGGAGGAATACGTGTACACAGATACAGCTGAGCTCGACTTGAGTGTAAGGGACGGAAAGGGTTGGGAATTAAAGGGGGGTCGGGAAAGGAGAGAGAGATGGGTAGTGGCCGCTATTGGTCACCAGTTCTATGGATTATTCCGTCTTTTGTTTCACCCTGACAAGGATGGGGTTAGATGGAGGGTGTGCGGGGGAGAAAACGGGGTCCAGTATGGCCGCTGCTTGTAATGACACTTGGACGGACTAAGTTGCCCGAGTTCACCCCTTTCTCTCGCTCTCTCCACGGCGCACTCTATCTCCCTATACATAAGCGTGAGCGTGTGTGTGTAGAGAGAGAATAGACCCTTTTGGAGACGCTGACAAACACAGGACTGTATAGAACTTGCCATGTTGAATGCGCATTGTCAAATGTTTAATGATTTCTATGGTGGTATTTGCAATGTTTCTTGCATTGGATTTCAATTCACGCTGCCAATCAAACTCTTTTCTTTCAAGCGGGCAACAATTAATGCTTGCTTATCTAATACAGTCAACTCATCGGCGCATTAATTATTAATGTAGCGAATATATTCCTCAAATCAGTATTGATATTTAATAAATAATAAAAAAAAGATTTATTAAAAAAAATATTTTAATTTGTAAAATTATTAAAGCTAAACATACAAAAAAAATAATGTAAAAATACAAATGTATTTATTACAATGTTTAATCAGCGTTTGGATAAAAAGCGATGGCCATTTCGGTCTTTCGGACCTCGTCAGACCAGCGTGATTCATTGCAACAATATTATATCTGCTGAAATATTTTGTGTAATGCATTGCACATAGAACAGATTGGTCCTAAATTCTCGTTCTTCTACCTTGTAAATCCAAATTGTTGCTGTTGCCACTTGTAATTAAGCAGCAGAAGGTAGCACCTTTTCAATTATATAATTAATAAAACAAAAGGCTATCCAGGGGGTGTCCCACTTCGGGAGGTCTTCGGGGGGCTGTCGTCGATAACATCAAGGATATAGAAATCAAGAGGAAGAAGCTGAACATTAACAACACAGCGTAAATAAATAGCAAGGGAATCCCGTGAAGAAGAATTTTTTTTCACTTTTCAAGAGAATTATCAGACCAATGTGCTCGCCTAGCAGATACTACCAGCATACACTCTCAGTGTCAGGCAGAAGCTTCATTAATCATGCCGAGAATGGACAAATTTTTAACGTAAGGGGAAAAAATATAATAAGTAGAGGATTTAACCAACTCTATACCCGCCGTACTGGTCCGAAATGACCATAGCCAGTTATCCATATAAATGCTGGTTGAACATTTTATTAATTATTTTTGTATTGTTACAATATTTTTCTGTAAGTTAGCTTTAGTTTTAAATTCATATATATATATATTTTAATAAAACGTTTCGTTTTTTTTAATTCATAAAATTTCAATTTTGATTTCAAGAATATTATCGCACTCCGGGATAATATTCCTGAAATATTATATAATGTGAAAAATACTCTTTTCTATTTATATATAAGACGGTTATAAGACGAATATTTACCTATGCCACAGAAGCAATAACAATCGGGGCTATTCCGTACAGAAAATGTTAAGTTTAATGTTTGCGTTATTAAATAAATTCACATTCTATTTATATATATCTATTAAAAAAAACTATTTAGCCTGTGATGATAAAAAATCACATGGTCGTTAAACTTTACAGAATAGCCCTCGATGTTACAAAACAGAACAAGATACATTGCGAGTAGCTGAACGAGGAATTATTAGAATAATTTTAGGCCCAATTAAAATGGAAGACAATGAAAGCACGAAACTCAATTCATGCAAATGGGGGTCAAAATTTGTTGGATGAATATTAAAAAAATCCATAAAGATATCGTTTGACTTATTTATTCAATTCACTCATAGATCATCACGATTTTTAATAAAATTTAATTAATCCAAACCTCTCTCTGTCTTTCTCTCTCTCTCTCTCTCTATATATATATATATATATCGAAACTAGTCTAAAAAATATTTGAACGTTTTTATATATATATATATATATATATATATATATATAAACGTTCAAATATTTTATTTAACACTTCTATTTTTCAATAAAGTAATTTTTGAAATTAAACACTTTGCTGGTATCACGTACACATTTTATTTAAGACTAAAGTTTAAGTTTTTAGTTTCGACCTAAACGGTCATAATCAAACAATCACAAATAAACTGTGTGCGTGATACCAGCAAAGTGTTTAATTCAAAATTCACCTTATTGATTTAAACATATATCACAACGTATGGGCTTCAAACCATCCAAAATAACGGACACTTTTTTCTTATTAATCACTTGGTAAAACATTGTTAATATTGAATTAAACTTGTAAATTAAATTCACTCGGTTTTGTTTTACTTATGTTTATTTTAACTTAAAATAAACATCCAATATAACTTAATTTCTGTTTTATTTAGTTTTCATTCAATTTTCTTGTCATTCCGCGACGCACTTATTGTGATTTTTCTAGGTGAAAAATGTCCATTATCGCCGATTGATGGCGGCCGTTATATTTGTGGATTATGTAAATATTAGCATGCGGGTGGCAGATAAAAAATTGGACTATTACAGAGACACATCGGGGTTGCATCCACGGCTGATGTACATGATTTACAAAAAGGTCGACACTTTATTTACATTAAAAAACGGGCGCGATTTTTTCTTTTTGCAGATACCTGTTTACACACACAAAATAAATCCATACACACAAAAATCGCACGCAAGATAATGAATTATTATTATTTTTTATAGATTGTGGAAAAGGAAAATCCATTTACGAATTTTGTGTAGGGTTCCTCTCGGCTTACGACCGACTAAAAAAATGTTTAGTTATTTTTTGTATATATGTTAAGCTCAAATTGCTGAGTGTACACAAATACCCAGATGCCGAAGAGTATTATAATTTCGGCTAATGAGCAGAAATTTTTGAGAATTCTTCGATTGGGCATTTGGAAATATTCGGGGATATTCTCTAAGGAAATTGTTGAATTCATCACAGTCTAAGAAACTTTTATAATAAACATACAAATACATAGAATGTGATTTTCTGTGTCCGTGCAGAAATGTATCTAAAATGATTGTCTATTAATAAAGATCTCTGTATATAAAAAAATCCTAACCTAAAATTCGTTTCTAGCATAAAATTGTGGCTATTCCGTATAGAAAATGTTACGTTTAACGTGTACGTTATTAATTATTTAATAACGTAATTAATTATTTAATAACGTACACGTTAAACCTAACATTTTCTGTACGGAATAGCCACAATTTTATGCTAGAAACGAATTTTATGTTGGGATTTTTTATATACAGAAATCTTTATTAATAGACAATCATTTTACACACATTAATTATATGTATGCATAGTTACAATTTACGATTGTGTGTTAGTCTGTCATGTGCTCTCTGCTATAGAATTTTTGTATTTACTTTTACTTACTTTACTTACAAATTAAAATATTTATATTTTTATTTCCTGAAGCAAAATTTCTAACACACAATATAAACATTGTTATTCCTTACTTCACTTTTATTTTTATTCGATAGATGTACATTTCGAGTGCAAAGCACTCATTATCAATTATAGTGATTAAAATTTCTTACAGTTATAAAAAATCGATTTATTATCAATGAATTGCATTACACTCTAGAGAAAAAAAGTTCTCGATCATACTAATAAACATAGCTGGAACTATTTTTTTAAAAACAAAAATATCCCTCTTATTCGGAAAATTTAATCCATCATCATTGGTGATTATAAACGAGCCGGATGCATAAAGAGCGTTCGGATTTTCCTCCGCTGACGAAAAAAGGAAGAAATAGGGAGAGAGGGAGGAAGAGGAAAGACGTTGCCGCTCGTTTTATGCTAATAGCTCCGAGGTTTCGAGGTGCGGTGGAAAAATTCCGCGATATAAGAAATTTTCATCGGCGTTTCGCCCTCAGTTTTAATTTAGCACGCGACACAGATAGACACGCCACGACGATTTACACATTGAAAATCGCACAATCCACACTAATACAGTAATTTAATTTAAAGAAAAATCAAGTGTGATTTAAATTGAACAAAAAGGAGTATTTGTATTTATTAAAAGTATGTAAAAAAAACAGTGTTTTAAATAATTTTATAATAATAGAGTAAATATAATTTATATTTGTGAATTTTTAACTAATAAAATAATACATATTAATGGATTATTACAAACCTGTCGGTAAAATGAATAAATACAAGAAATGAAATGAATAACTTAAAATTCTCGACTAGTTTCGGTTTAGGAACTACCAATGTTTAAATATTAAAAATCACTCCCGTTATATCCATTGATCACAGGAGAATTTGGTATGTTATTCAATTTTTTTTTAAGTAAAGTAAAGCTGTACGGACGAGGGATAAATCCTGAAACACGTGCCTGTCATCTCTAGACACATGTTTTGGGATTTATCCCGTGCATAAAAAACACGTAATTAGATTTAAGATTGAATAAAACTCTGTTGATATTTCAATTTTAAAGTGAATATGAAGTTTCAATTTTAAAGTGAATATGAAGTTTTCAACAATTAAAAGCCATTTCAATTAATTACATAATTTCATTTTTGCATTGAAACAAATTTTTGATCCAAAAAAAAACATTTTTTATTAATATCACTGCAACAACGGCAAATATATATATACAAATATCTTTATTCAAGGGACTTTTACATTATATTAAGTACAGTATTGTATAGTATAGTACGGTATATAATTTGAGGTTGTTCTTTCATAGGCTATCGACCCGAGGTCTTTCTGCCATACGGCAAATATTTATTGTGTAATTCAATGTCCGTGGGTATTTGCCTTAGACCAGAAGTAGTTGTTTCAATATATATTTGTTTTTCTTAGTACTTACCTCGTAAGTCTTTTTGCAGAAAAATATTAAGGAAATAATTAATTAATTAATTTCAAATTCTTTCATTTTAATTTAATTAAAACTACAATGGAAACATGTTCACCTTCATAATGTAATGTAAATTAATGTATGTAATTAATATTTAAATATTGGTGGTTAATATAATAATAATAATAAATATGAATAAATTAACAAAAATCTACCAATAAAACTAATTGAAGAAGTTCTCAACTAAATTAATTTTAAATTCCTTTGAAAAGGGATTTTTTACACTTGAAATAACTAAATAAAACAACTGTGTTTATACCACTACACTTTTGTCTTTAATCTTTATTTTAACACATTAAAAAAAAATAGTATACTGATATAAAAGTATAGTATTTTTTTAAATGTGAAATAACAATTATATAAAAAAATATATATTAATAAACGTTTTACATCCGGATAAACATACACACAAACAATAGCGATGGGGCATTGTTCCATTCCTTCCGCATTGTGCTCGTAAAATTGTAAAGGTGGGCGCTCGCGTGTTCCATCCGGCCGCCATTTGCGTGTTCACAGTCTAAGTAGGAATTTAAACTCTGATCTGGCGCTTTCTTGATGGATTAATCTGCTGCTAATGAGTGTAAGAGCGATAAGTCTTGCATGTGAATGCTCCACACAGTCAGCTAATTAGATGAATGGGACGGATGATGCGATGGCAATGGGGAGATGCCACCCCCTCAAGAAAACCTCCCCCATCGCGCACAATGCTCCACCAAGCCGCCCCCCCTCGTCCTCCTCATCCTCCACCCTACACACTTGACTGGCACGGTGGATCGTGTGGTTGTGGCTTGTACGTTCGCTAAATCCCAACAACGAGTGGTTATTAAGATTAATTACGGGAATTTCAAACGTTTTCATAAGAAGAAAAAATGTGAATGAATTTATTATTTTTAGTTTATTCCCCCCCGTATTAAATATACGGGGTAATTGTTAAACAATTACTTCATTCATAATTTGGTAAAACATGTGTTAATAATTCATAATAAATGAGTATTATTCGAAGTAAATCTTTTTATTCCGTTTATCTGTTTCGATAAATTCCATTAGCTTTATATACAGTGTGAGTCATTAATCGCAAGACACTCAAATATCTCAATAATTAATGATTTTGCGAGAAAAAGATTTAAATAAAACCCGCAATAAACTTTATGGGGGCAAAATTATCTTTGGCCAAAAAAGTTCCTACAAAGCGACCCATGAGGGACAACTTCATTTAAATGGAATTTATTTTTAATTATTAGCTAGTTTACTTTAAAGAAGAAAAAAAAAATAAATATTTGGTTCATTATTATATTAAATTACATTATACGGAAGTCTTGGTTATATCCAGCTTAAAATTAATTCCGGCAACGCCGCGCCGCTTTCGGTGCCCGTTTTGTGTATGTGTGTGTGTGCGAGTGTATATAGTCATGCACATAGATGTACATAAGCCCCATTGTGAGCCGACTGGGTAACGGACAAGGGTCAAATTTCTTACCCCCTGTCTGTTCTGTTCAGTTCAGTTTCTGTTCCGGCAACCCTACCGCCGGATCCGCACACACTTACACCCCTTGTTGTGCTGTGTGCGGAGGGTGGGTGGTGTCTAACTGCTGTACCACACTCTCATTGGACGCACAACTGCCCACCGGTCACTCCAACACATTTGATGTTCATGGTTTGATATATTAGGCCATTAAAATTTTATTTTACAATATATATATATATATATATATATATATATTGTATTAAGTAAATTAATTTGCCTTTCCTTTAATTACTTATTGTTTAAATAAAACACTTTTTTAACTAATACTATTAGTATGGTAGCGTAATTTGAATTTGTTTTTATGGAATGATTTTATGTGTTCTTTCTTTTCGAAATAAAATTAAAAGCACACATAAAATCATTCCATAAAAATAAAATAATAAATTCAAAAAGAGGTGTACAATTCTTTAAAAGAATTGTACACCTCCCCCGTAATCGTATTTACCTGCTGTTTTGTATTTATAGTTGCAATTTTGTTTGTAAAAACTTATTTACCGTTTGATAATGACTGTAAGTCGAAACTAGTTACGGAATTAAAAAAAATCAAGTGCGTGATACAAGCAAAGTGTTTTATTATTTTTTCACCTTCATATTAATATGAATATTATATTAATTTCTGCTTAAAACTTAAAAAAAAAAACACTTTCGTATCAATTTAGAAACACCCTGTATACATTTTCAACAACATTTATATATGAAATTTTTATTCGATATACAATAGGAAATAGTTGATAGAAAGTGTCTAAAATGGTGCATGCGCCGGGATTTATTTTTATCGCTTGTGCTTATTTAATTTCATATGCCAGAAAACTTAATGTAATGGTTTTTTAGCACGTGTTTCGGCTAATCAAGATTATTCTCAAAGGAATTACAAAAATAACTAATTAATTTCCGCTTGGCGGAAAAATGCTGAAAATAAAATTAAAGCTTGAAATTAAGAGAGCGTGATAATCACCTAACTAATCAGAACGAATTATTAACAAATTCTGGAATTTTCTACACTTAGCCGCATTGTATATATATACATTATAACCTCTCCTTTTTAATTAGTTATTTTGGTAATTGATTGTGATTGACCGAAACATGTCAGGATACGAAAAAATAAATAATATGAGACTAAAAGTGTTTTAATTTGAAATCATCTAATATAATTTCATTTCATCAAGAGTGCGGCGAAAAAAGTATTTACCGTACATTTTTGAACAAAGCTAGTTTTATTTAAAATTAATTTATAAAAAAGTGAATATCGATTTTCAACAACTGAATTGAAGTCACCTTTTTTCGATATTAATTAAATAGCTGGGAATTAAATTTCAATAGCAAAAATTCAATAACCCAATTATTATTGCATTTACGAATTAACATTTTCTTTAAATAAAGCATATACTAAAATTAGTAATAATACATAAATAAGAAAACCTTATATAAACACTATAAATCAATCAATCGGAAATATCGATTGAAATTAACAATTATTTGAAACTAGTAGAAGAAAAGGAACAGTTTTTTTTTAATTCAAACCATGTAGTTTAGAAATGGATAATAAAATATTAAGTTATATTATGTTTTATTGAACATAATGGGGAGAAATGACGTTGTTACAGTTTTTACCAATTTAGTTTAATATCACATCATTGGCAGAAATATTTAATTAATAGCCCAGACAGATTGATTCATACATTACCTGAATAAATCTGTGTTATATTTTATATGATTTATATAAAACTTTCCTTCATTTTCTGTTGCATTAATTCCGATTGATTGAAAAATAATAATTACAAGCACTTCCATTTCTTCACTCTCAATCAATAAACATCATTTCTTCAAGTTCCAACGTCGGGACATCTATTGGCGAAGGTGAAAAGTTCACGCCGGTGTTCCAGGTGCGAAAGTACCTCCACACCTTTTAAGCAGGTACTTCAGGTAGTACTACCGGCACCGCAGTTACGGGTAAAGAACACAGATGGCGGGTCGAGCGTTTACAGGTACGGACTAGGATTATTTTTAATTCTAATCAGCAATGATGTCTATAACCCTTTTCGGAATACTTAAAATTGACTGAAATTTTAATGAGATGATTATTGAATGGTAATTATGGTTATTAATTTAAGTCGATATAACCATAATTAATAATGATGATGATCTGAGAACATAATATATATATATATTCTATTTACGATATTGATTAAATAGCTGGGAATTAAATTTCAATAGCAAAAATTCAATAACCCAATTATTATTGCATTTACGAATAAACATTTTATCTTTATATATATATATATATATATTCAGGACTAATGCTTACAATATACATATAATAAAATACTAAACTATTATACAATATGATACAGTACATACCAGGCTATCGACCAGAGGTGTTTTCTGGAACAAAATATTAAAATCTCAGTCAATTTTAAGTATTTAGTATAGTTATGAGACGGAGTGTAGAATGGACGATTCTCCAAATTAAATAAAAGTTCTGAAAATACTTTTTTTGTAAATCAACAATGAATTAACAGATTAAAATAAAGCCCGTATTTATTTAATGGTGGTAACTACAATTAAAGCCATATTAATTAATTAACACCACCGCTCGAATTTTCCGAATAGTTCAAGCACACGAGAAGTAATTCCATTTTCAACTATTCCAAATAAACAATCTCCAAGGCCTGGAATAATAGCGGCGCACATAATGAGTTTCTAGTGTGTGTGTGTGTGTGTGTGTGTGCGTGTGTGTTCCGTTTTAGCGCCCTTTAAAATAATACAACCCCCGCACTTTACGGGGGTAAGACGCCAAGCGCAGAGGGCTGGATGCCGGGAATTGGGGGGATAGGGTACTCAATCTGAAGCTGTCGGCCGCACTCGTGTAAAAACACCTCGCTATTATGTAGACTAAAGAGATGGATTCGCGTCTCTTGTTTGATTGTTCTCGCTTTGTTTGTTGATCAGTTTCGTGGCGCGGCGGAGAGGGGGTTGAAGGGTGGAGGGCGGTGGCGGCGAGGTCGGATAGACTGTGAATGATTGAACATGTGCATTGCATTCTGGGCTCATTACTTATGTCAAGTACGTGTAATGCGTGTGCCCCGCCGCAATATGTGCACACGTTTAAACGGTTTTTGGGCCTTTCATTGTTTAACCCTTCATAAACTAGCGAGAGGTTTGTTTGTGCTGTTTGTGGAATTTATTAATTATTTAAAAACACACACACACAGAGAAATCGACGGGATTGAATTTTTGAAAATTAACTATCAATTCATAATTAATTTTGAAAAATACAATCCCTTCAATTTTTGTGAGTTTTGAAGGGAAATTTGTTTGTGCTGTTTGTGGAATTTATTAATTATTAAAAATAGAAACACTCACAGAAAAAATTAATGGAGGTTTGTTTGTGGAATTTATTAATTATTAAAAAAAAAACACACAGAAATTGACGAAACTCTATTTTTACAAATTAATTATTAATTCATAATACATTTGCAAAAATACAATCCCTTCAATTTCTGTTTTTTTTTTTTTTGAAGGGGGGTTTATTTGTGAAATTTATTAATTATTAAAAAACACACAGAAATTCAAGGGATTGTATTGCAAATTAATAATTCGTTTACAAAAATGCAATCCCTTCAATTTCTGTGTGTTTTTTTTAAAATAATTAATAAATTCCAAAAACAAACCTCCACAATTTTCTGCGCGTGTTTCAATTTTTAATAATTAATAAATTCCACAAATAGCACAAACGAACCTCCCTCCAATTTCTGTATTTATCCCTATCAGTTTATCAATAATCAAATCTAACTCTTAAAATGATTTCCCTATTAATTCATAATTTATTTGAAAAAGCTCAATCCCCACATTTCTGTCTTTTCTTTCTAATCAATAAATTCCACAAACAGCGCAAAATAAAATAATAATAATCCTCCACTTCTGAGACGCGTATAAATCCACTTTCCCGCACCTCAGTACCCCGTGAATCATGAAAAAAGAACCTGATTTTATGTTCCCATTGCTCTTCTAACAACTCAATAAACTCGTGAAATTAATTTATCGAGTTTTTAGTGGAGCAATTGCCAAAATGTAAACATAAAATCAGGCAATTCACCTCTTTTTTTAATACAGAAACTATGCATTATATCAATAATACTTGTGTTTATTTGAATTGCGTAAAAAATGATAAATATGAAGAAAGCCACGTTGTATTCATTATTTCTTCACCCTTAAAAGATAATAGAATGTGTCTTCCAAAATGATTTTCTGATGAAAATTATTTTTTAAAAATTAAAAAAAAAAAAAAACTCTCAAAGACTCTTCATTACATTAGAATGAGCGTTTGTCACAAAATTTCATTTTTGGACTTCCTTTATCATTTGTAAGATAAATTTCCTCAGCGATTTTTGGACTTTAGGAAGTCCAAAAATGAAATATTGTGACAAACGCTCTTCCTAACATCATGAAGAGTGTTTGAGAGTTTTTTTAAATATTTTTCGTAAGAAAATAATTTTAATAAAAATTACTATATTTTCGAATGGAGCTCCAAAAATAATATTTTCTGACAAAATAAATATTCCACTCTCTTTCTAACGTTATGAAGAATCATTGAGATTTTTTTTGCGGAAGAAAATAATATTTATCTAAATTTCAATATTTTCTAAGGAAAAAATGAATTTTCGTGAAAAACCCGAAACTCGCGAAATAACTTCAAATTACACAGAAATATTCCCAATGAATGAGAGCATCAATTGCATAAATTTAAGCTAAAAATAACAAACAGTTTTTGTGCAGCAAGCGTGTAAAGTATGGCTTTTAAAAATGAGCGAAAAAAATGAATAACTTTGCGCATTTTTATGGACAAACACAAAACCTATATTCTGATGATTTTTAAAGGGAAATATAGAGAAAGCCTTCTTAAATTCAATTCCTCTTGTTGCAAGACTCTAACGCATCTGTGAACAAAGTTATCTTGATTTAATCAACATCGCGTCTAAAAGCGTCGATCGGCGCGTCTCGCTTAAACCGTTCTCATAAGAACCCATGTAAATGGGAATCATCAACACAAACGGCCTTAATTAATCGGAATTTTTTTTTTTGTAGCAAATTAAATATTCCTCGCTCTTTCTAATATCTTTAAGAATGTTTCAGAATTTTTTCAGATTTTTTTGAAAGAAAAAAAATTCATTGAAATTTCAATATTTTCAAAAAAAAAAATCAGAAATTCGTGGAATAACTTCAAATTAAACCAGAATATTCTCAATGAATGTAAGCATCAATTCCACAAATTTAAGCTAAATATAACAAACAGTTTTTGTGCAGCAGGCATGTAAATTGGGACTTTGAAAAATAAGCGAAAAAATTGAATAAATTTGCGAATTTTTATATACAAGCACAAAACTTGCATTTCAATGATTTTTAAAGAGAAATATAGATAAATTCTTTCTGAATTCAATTCTTCAAGTTCCAATGTTTTATAGCGTCTGTAAACAAAGTTATCTTGATTTAATTAACATCGCGTTCAAAAACGACGTTTGGCGCGCCTCGTTTAAACCGTTCTCATAAGATCATATATGAATGGAATTATCAACTGAAATGGCCTTAATTAAACGGAAATGATTTTTTTTTGATTAAATAAATATCCCACACTCTTTGTAATTTCTTTAAGAATAGTTCAGAATTTTTTCACATTTTTCGGACGAAAAAAAATTTCATCGAAATATTTTATCTTTCTCGTATTAAAATTAATTTTAAATTAAATAAAAAGAAATTGAAAATAATTAATTATTAATAAATTATCAAAATATTTTATCTTTTTCATATTAAAATTAATTTTTTTTTATTTTCAATTTCTTTTTATTTAATTTAAAATTAATTTTAATATGAGAAAGATAAAATATTTCGATGATTTTTTTTTACACTATTCTAATTTATAATATATTATATATTATTATTATAATTTATTAATAATTAATTATTTTCAATTTATTTTTATTTAATTTAAAATTAATTTTAATACGAAAAATTAATTATTAATAAATTATTAATTATTAATAAATTATTTTCAATTTCTTTTTATTTAATTTAAAATTAATTTTAATACGAGGAAGATTAATACGATTTTTAATTATAAATTTGAAGTTTTTATTGAATTTTTAATCATATTTTTTTTTATTATTTAGTGTTTAATTCTCGATTTTCCCTATTTAATTATTTAAATAACAGCGGTCAAGTGAATAAACTCTTTATTATTATTAATTGACACTATCCTCCTTAAAAAAAAACGTACAATACATACTGAAATATTTCAGGAAGTGTGTGTGAGAAAATAATTCAAGAAATTAATTCAAAATAGGTAGAAAGATAGCTATTTAAAAATTAATTTTTGTGTGATATGCATAATCGATGTTTGTTACGTTATTGTAAACTTAATTGTTAATAAAGTTTGTTATATATATAATTCGAAATAATTTTACAAACACCGTGACATTTTTTTTAATATAAAGAAATATTTAAAAAAAATTAAAATACTCTTTTTCTGATTTTTTTTAATATTACTGTAACACGTTAATTAAATTTTAGTACATATGCAACACTTTATGCCACCTTGTTCGTACCTGCGAAGGTACGCCCTACCTGGGCGCGAGGCTAGTCCCTTTGGACAGCCCTGGATTTGTGCGGAGGGGTGAGAGGCCGCTAATCGGCGCGCCCTAGTGGAGAATAGTGTAAACGCGGAAGGGCTTTCGTCGCCCTTTTTCGCTCATTCACGCGTCGCGATGAGGATAAAAGGTTGCATACGTACGCAATAATTCTGCCTTAAAAAAATAATTAAAAAGAAATCATCGATGGTTGAGGCCTTACTCCATAATAGACTATTTGTAAATAAAATAACAGTTTTTTTAAGATTATAATATTTATTAATCATCTGCCTGATGACGCCACTGTGTCGGTGAAATTGTTTCATGTATCATGCTACTGTGTTGGTGAAATTATTTTACCAACACAGTGGCATCATCAGGCAGATTATTAATAAATATTGAAAAGTTAAATAAACTGTTGTTTCATTAATAATAAAAAAATATTAACGGTGTTTTGTTTACAAATAGTGAAAAATTAATAAATTTGTTTGTAGTTAAATGCTTACCGCAGCTGTGTTTTTCTTCTATTCAATTCTTAACTTAAGAATCATTATTAAAATTACTAAATAACGGCAAAAAACATAATACATTTATAATTTAAGAATATTTATTAAATAAAACACTTTCTAACTTTGTTTGTATAACTTATTATTGTTAATAACAATAATAATCTAGAGGATTAAATAAAACACTTTTTAATTTTGTTCGTATAACTTGTTATTGTTAATAACAAGATATAAAAACAGAGTTAAAAAGTGTTTTATTTAATATATGATGTTTAAATAACTGCAATGAAAGTAAAAATAAAAATGTTTTTTTTGTTTTATTATAATACAACAAATATTGTTAATTTATTAATTATTAAGGCTTGGTTTATATCTTGTTATTAACAATAACAGATTATACAAAAAAATTAAAAAGTGTTTTATTTAATAAACTCAAAATGCATAACCAAGCGAAAGCCTTTATAATTAATAAATTAACAAATTAATTTGTTGTATTATAATAAAACAAAAAAAACATTTTTCTTTTTTACTTTCATTGCAGTTATTTAAACATCATCAATCACATTCAATAATTAATCAAGCATGCTTTTTCACATTTCCAAATAACAACAATAAAAAATTATTACAAGCGCACGAGCCATACCCGAGCTGTCCACCTTCGGCAATTAACATTCCCGTTTCGTTAAGCATTTTTGAAGTAAAAGGTTTACGTTTGCGATTAGACGATATTTCGCAAAGTCCGCACGTAGCTCAGATAAAGTAACCGCCATTAAAATCGACCTCCTATTATAATTACAACACCGATCGAGATAATGCGACACGCGATATTTGCTCGGGAATATCCATTGTATTGAAAAAGAAGAAAGCCGATGGTTTGATAATTTTCAATAACGTGTGATTGCGTTCGAATAATAATTTTAATTAATTGCTGATAATTATTTTCAGATTGTTGAGAATCAAGTGACTCTACAGATTTTTTAGAGGGGAAATTTAACTTATCTACAATCATTTTTGATCATTCTGTATATTATCAATTCCATTAAGCGAAATTCAAAAACACACCTTAGTTCATTCTCTACATAATGTCTGATCTTCCAGGCATAGTCTACAGCCAGGGTTATCCCGTACCCTCTTAACATTGCTGTTAAACTTCCTTGCGTGTTTTCTTCAATTAAAAAAAGTCATTTTCATTAATTTCGTAATATTACCTTTTGCTTTTTTTTATTTGTTTCCCCTCTTTCTTTTTTCCGCGGCTCGCGTGCGTTTGAAATAACATTAAATTAAACGGCGAAATCCGAAACGGGCGAAGTCGAGGAGGAGAAGAAGATGCGAAGCAGCGAGTGCTTATTTCACGGGAGTTAAAGCCCCTTTATAATTGTAAGTGCAGTTATGAAATACGCGCGACACGGCCAGAGATCGCCGTTTCAGATATTTTCCGA
Organism: Philonthus spinipes; assembly: GCA_963082785.1. NCBI lineage: Eukaryota > Metazoa > Arthropoda > Insecta > Coleoptera > Staphylinidae > Philonthus > Philonthus spinipes. The sequence continues at coordinate 23,623,221 of OY720312.1, forward strand.
CGCTACGGGATTTTAAAATAAGTACGCAATGAATTAAGAAAAATGAAAAATAGATGAGGAAAATTAGAATTTATTTTTTTTTAAATTTTTTGAGATCTGATGTGTACGGATTGGGAATCGGAGAGATTGAAGTTACTGGATGAGTCTGTTCAGAATATGGAAGTGAGTGATGTTATGATTTATATTTATAAAAATTCTATCTATTGAAAATGGAAACATAATTTACGAAAAATATTTAGTTCAAGGAAAAATAAGTAGGAGAAATCATAACCATTTTTTATTTAAATAATTAATAATCTTAACTAACTAAACATATTTATTCATGTAACATTTATACATAATTATTTACAATATATTTGTAGATTTATGTGCATATATATTTTACATGATCAAAGAAGAAATTGACTATATAATGTAACATTATTTCCTTCTAGGTTTTACTACAGGTGTGGCAGGTTTTACCACACAGCTACCTGAATTTATGTTATTTTCGAGTGGATTGTTGGATTTAACTTGAAATAAAAAAAAAATATATTTTTTAAAATATTTCAGGATTTTCTTTTCAACTGTACGAATCAGTTAATAAGACATTAATTACAAAAAAAATGAGTAATTATATTGTAGCTGATACAACCTGCAACTCATCCACAGCTACCTGGATTTGTGTTATTTTCATGTGGGTCGTTGAATTTAACCTGCAATAAAAATATAAAAATGTTTTTTCAGGGTTGTTTAAAAACCACAAATATTGATATTATTTTATACTTGAAAGGGTTAAGACAACCCTGAAAATAAGATAAATTCAGATGGCTGTGGAAGGATTGCGGGTTGTCAGCCCTTCCACAGCCATCTGAATGCAACTTATTTTTAGAGTTGTCTTATCGCAGATTGTTTTAATTGCACAAATCGCTTAATAAGACATTGCTTTCAAAAAATCAGTAATTATTTTGTACCTGATAAACCTGCAACCCTTCCACAGCCACCTGAATTTGTATTATTTGCATGTGGGTCGTCGGATTTAATTACAATTAAATCATTATGAAAAAAAATAAAAAATAAACAATGTTGAATGGTTGATTTAAATACACAAATAATAATAATAATAATAATAATAATAAATTTATTACCCAACAGGAAACATTAGCCCATTTACAGGATAATACACAATTAGACAATGAACTGAAAGTTGCTATCAATATTTTGTATTTAACAAACACCGTAATCTAGCTTGCCGTGGGTGTTCCACCGCAAACTAGTTTTTTTATTAGTTTAATGTGGATTCTTAGATTTAACTGCCAATAAAAAATATACAAAACTAAATAAACTGTTGTAGGGTTGATTCAACTAGATAAAACGCTCAACTAGATTTTGTGCTGTATTCAAACAATTATATACTTAATGTTTATAATTGTCTGAATAGAGATATTTGCAGATGTATAAAAAACTGTCTTACCTGAATTAATATAAACAGCCATGTATTGTTTACGAAGATTATCTCAACTTCCATCCGGAGGCGAGATACTCGGGTCTATTCCGTACGGAAAATGTTAAGTTTAACGTGTATGTTATACTTTATCATCACAGTCTAAGCAGCTTTTGTAATAGACATGTATTCAAAGAATGTGAAATTAATTAACGAAGAACACGTTGGTCTTAACATTTTCCGTACAGAATAGATCCGATTGCAGACACCAGAAATCAGGCACTTTCATCGCCCGGTCGGCCAATGCCTATCTTGACCGTTGGTGGAAGGGAGATGAAAGGCGTATCAAAACCCACGAGTGCGAGAAAATCCAGTTTAGTTTTTTTTAATATTTAACAATTCTGATTTAAATTAAGTTGATTTTGTTTGACAATTGTATGAATAATTGTAATACAAACTCTTTTTTCCACATGTATAGTGAAATCCCATTATTGAAGCAACTAGATTTCATTTAATTCTTGCCGCTGGCTCAATTTCTTAAAATTATACAAATATTTAAAGTATGTCCATTACTTTATGATAACCCCCTCATGTGAATTTAATTTGTTCTAAAATACATTGTTTATTTATTACGAATTTATTTTACAAAAATTCTTTTTCCTTCTCCTAAATTCCAAAATACAAGAAAAAGAATAAAATAAAAATACCTGAGCAATAAATTCCTAATACATTTTTCTTACTTTTCAATCAATTTATAATAAATCTTCTTGTAAGTGTGTTCCATGTGGAATGCCTCGATGAAGGTAATCGAACGGATCTTGTGATGTAACTTAGATCTTTTTGTTAGTTTCGACAACGTGAAGTTCCAGCTGAAATATCGAGCAGTGTATTTTGAAACAACTAATTTAATCATTGGCGAAATGTAATTCAAAAAAAAAACTTTGTATTAATTAAAAACTAGTAATTAATGGGACCATAGGTCTTGGTCGATAGCCCTTATTTGAGAATATGAAAATATTTATTTTTTATATCATGTTAGATTATATACAATGTATTATTTTTTTTTTCTCAGATAATAAATATTTTGAAGCATTAATAATTAATGCTCGCTTTTATAAAGTTAGGTTAATATTTTATTTAATTAACCTAACTTTACAAAAGCGAGCATAGATTCACTTATTTTTTACCTGTATAAAATATAACTTTTTTGTAATTTGTGTCATTTGATAATGACTGTCGAAAGTCGAAACTTTGTTGTTTGTATTTATTTATGGATACATGAAATAAATAATTGTGTTTATTTAAAAAAAAAAATACTAAATTTTTATTCAGTGATTATATTATGAATTACCACGTAGTTACGGTCGCAGCCATCAGTTAATTATAACAAATCGATGATTTCTGAAATGTAAAAAAAAAACACGTGGATTTAAGGAATAAAATTTCGGGATTATCTTTATGAAAGGGTAGGAAATGATTTTTTTTTAAATAAAACAAAACATTTTTTTATATTTAAAACCCGTCCGAAACGAAACCGGGATTCTCACTTTTTTTTAATAATTTTCATTTATTTTGCATTCAATCAATCAAAAAAGAAAAAAAATCACTTTTTTCGAGGTCTCAATCATTTCATCACCATTCTCGTTATCTTTTTTTTAATTAATTAATTTAATTAAATAACACCAACATTAAATTTCGAAAAACATGAATTTCTATGCAAACTAAACATTTATTATTATTCTCTTCGTTATTATTATTCTTTTAGGTCATAGTTTTTATTTTTATGTTTTTTTTTTTGGAAATAATTTAATGATTTGTACAAGAGGTCTACATTTACGTGGGTGGGGCGTTTATTTTTTTTAGAGGGGGGAGATAAATACTGGTATTTACAGTTTCTTTCAGGCTTTCACGTTTATACTGGCCACAAACAAAAAATTAAAAAGGGCGCTTTTTTTTAAAAAAAATGTGTTTTCGTTTTTTTTGATATGATCCAGGAATGTACAGCGGGGTCCTGCTGTGCGGCCGGGGCTTTTTTTCATCCCGCGCGCGAATAAAATAAGAACAGTTTTATATATACGTAAAAATAATATTTTTATAAAAGAAAAACAAATGCTGGCGCGGGGGATGGAAACTCGTTTTTGCTCCCCGGCTGGTACAACAGGGCCCCTCAGTCTCAACACAACAACTTAATAACTAATTTAGGTGTACAAATATACATGTATATATATATATATAATATATAAAAAAAATTAATGGTTTACGAGAAAAAGTAATAATAATAATAATAATAATAAGGCTTTTTTGTTTTGCCTTTTTAAATATTTAAACATTGCTTTGGTATCAGTTACAACGAAGTTTTTTTTATTCATAATTTTTTTAATAAAATTAATAACTAAGAAGGGTGGTTTACGTATTTACAAAGAGCACTTTCACAAATTTGCAAAAAAAAAAACAGAAACAATTTAAATAAAAAAAAAAGTAAGGAGGAGGAATAATAATTAATAATAATAAATAAGTTATGTACGTATCTTTTTTTTCTTCCACCTTTTTTTTTCCTAAAGGAATATATCTATGTGAAAAAAATGGTTTTTGTTTTTTTATTTCAATTTGTGAAAGTGGAACCACCCCGGAACTGTATTTCCGTGTTTTAATTTTTTTTTAATTTACTTAATAAATTTTGCGTGAGGAAGAATGTCCTTTTTTTTAAAAATTTGTTTTTTAAGTAACACAATTCATCCGCGAAATTGTCCGTGCGACTAGTACGTGAGACTCGGCGGGGGCGGGGGTAGGCGCATCCCGCCCCATGGAAAGAGTCATGTGGCCTCCTTGGAGGCGATACTAGTTGAGGAATCTTCGTCGCCTGAGAGCATCGTCGGCATCGAGGATAAGAGGTGGCCCTTGCCTTGGTTCACCACGCACTTGCGCATGTGTTTCTCGAGGGTGGACGGCACCGAGAAGGGCATTTCACAGAACCGGCACCGGTAAACGTCCTTGCCGATGCGACCGTGGGTCTTCATGTGGCGGGTGAGTTTCGAACTTTGGGCGCACGCGTAGGAACACAGCTCGCATTTGTAGGGTTTCTCGCCGGTGTGCGATCTCCTGTGCACTGTCAGGTTCGAGCAGTTTTTGAACACTTTCCCGCAGAATTCGCAAGTGTCGTTTCTTCGGGATTCCTTCTTGAGGAGCGGGCCTGGGAGGAGAGGGCTTGGACCTGGGAGTCCTTTGTTTTCTCGGGGTAATCCGGGAAGCCACCAATCACCCCGCTCTAGATCCAACTTCAATCGCTTGCTGGCTTCGTAGCTGTCGTTGAAAGGTGGGAATAAGGGGAGAGGTTGCACTGGAGGTCCTGGTAGAAGACCTTTGGTGAATTCATCCCTGATTTTCAGCTGCGAAGCAAGGGTGCTGTTGTTGTTATCCCTATCCTTACTAGCCATCTGTAGCTTCAAAGCAGAACCTGATTCTTGAAGCGCTTGTTTGTAAGCCTCGTTGTACTGCGCGATATTACTCAACCCGAATTTATCCATCAATTCACCCACCAAGCTCGCTGATTGCGAATGGGAGTTCTTCGTTGATTGGTTTTGACTAGGTATACTTAAATCCTCCGCTTCCTCTTCCTCCGCATCAATTTCCTCATCCTCCTCTTCCTCCTCGTCCAAATCCTCTTCCTCCTCACTCTCCTCTCCATCGATGGTTTCAACAGAACCGGCATTACTCGTCCTATCCTCAGGAGTCCTGTGGATCTTCATATGCCGTTTCAATTTACTACTCTGCGCGCACGCATGATCGCAAACTGTACATTTATACGGAAGCTCCCCTGTGTGGGTTCTGCGATGCACCTCGAGATTACTCTGGTATCTGAATTTCTTCCCACAATAATCACACGCGTGAACCGCTTCCCCTGAACTCACATTCCTCGGCGAAAGCGGTTGCTTCCCCTCAGGAGTGGCCGTCGAGCGCGGGGTCGTCGTCAAAGCCTGAGGAGCGTCTTCGATTTTCGTCTGCGGCGGGGAAACGCTTTCCGGCCGGCTTTCACCACTGTTATTATTATTATTATTGTTGTTATTGTTGTTGTTTGTGGTGTTTGGCAGCGAAGGCGAGGGACTTGCGAAAGGCGGTGAGTGCTTCCGGGGTGACGGCGAACTCGCCTGCGCCGCCCCCGGGCTGGTGGTACCAGCGAGTTGCCTCAACCGCTGCGAGTAAAAATCCAGTTGCGGTTCCAAATTTAAACTCTGGTTCGGTGTGCTCCTCTCCCTTTCCCTCACCGCGTTCTGCTGCTGCTGCCTTTCCGCCGGCGATGGAAAATTAGGATGTGGAGGTGGCGGAGGGACCCCACCGGCCGCTACAGCAGCCGCAGCGGCCGCCAAATTCAGCCCGTGGTGTCTAAACTGCTCATTCACCAACTGTTCCATGCGGAAATGGTGCTCCGGGCGCGAGAAGAGCGGAGCTGGAGGAACTGGACCGTGATTCAAGGGTGGTAGAGGAAGCCTCAACAAACCTCCAACGCTGAACGGATTGTGCAAATCCGGCGGCGGTAACAAGTGGTGCCGCATACTAGGAGGAGGCGGTGCTCCCGAGGAGGAGCATCCCGAAGAACTCGTGGTACTACTCGAGCTGCTGCTACTGTGATTATTACTACTCCCCTTCCCGCTGCTTGGAGAACTCTCCACGTAAATCTTCACCCCGTGCGAATGCTGCACATGCTGCACCAAACGCCACGCCGAGTGCAACCGCGCCTTACACGTTGAACACACGTAGTTACTAGGTTCTGAAACAAACAAAAAAAAAATCAGTATTAAAATAAAAACCCACACACATATATTAAAAAAAAACTTCACACCCTCCATATATATAAATTTTTTCACACACATATGTTTCAGAACATTATCGTAATAATAAACTTGAAACCGTGCAAGAGGAATCAGAATCTGAATTTAGAGGGGAGGCTGCGGCGCGCACGTGAGATGAATTTCCCTCCGCCGCCTCCTGGCGGAATCATGGTGTTCCGCTCCGAGGTCAGCTCTAACATCCTAAATGACACACCGCGCATTGTCTTTTTTTGTGCGCTTTCTTTCATCCTCTCCCTGAAATCGATTCGGCTCAAAACAAAAAAAGGAAGAGGAAGAGAGGAGCGGACACGGCCGGGGCTTCCGACTTTTGCGACCTTTTTTCTTCTTCATTCAAATCGTTCATCCTCGGTGTTTGACCACGAAGCAATAAGATATATAACCCTTAAACGGGGAAACAGGGAGACAACGCTGAAATTTGTTGTCAGTTTTTTTTTTTCTCTACAATTAAACTTCCACGACAAGGTTTGACAATCAAGTAATAAAATATTTAACCCTAAACAGATAGACTCACCGATAAATATTTTTAGTTATTTAAATTTTCATTAACCTTTGTATTTTTCATATATTATTATCTTAATAAATGAAAGATAACGCGAGCGCCATCTTTCGCCTGAGGAATGGTGGCTGAACATTTTATTAAACATGTTTATCTCATAAATACGACAAGTTAGCCTTTTTTTAGTGGACGAAACAATAATTCTCGGTCGACCCAAATCGTTGACGATGCCACTTGAAATTAGGCAAAAGATGGCGCTTGCGTCGTCTTTAATTTATTATGATTATTAGCTTAATAATCGATTTTGTTCGTCATTATTATGAGCTTCTAGAAATTTAAATAAAATTGCGGAAAACCACGAAAAATCTTCGCACGAGAGAAAAAATAAACAATTACAGGTCGAAATAAAATTATAAAAGTAATGTAAGAATATTATATATACACTCATCTTTATTCAGAGCCGAGGTTTTTCTGCCTTGTCATGAATTTATGGTGAAGTTAAAGAAAAATCTATGCTAGCTAGCAAAACAAAAATATTATTATATATTACTTAAGTAATATATAATAATAATATTTTTTTATATACGATTTATATTTAAATATAAATCGTATATTTTTTTTAAAATGATAATTATTTTAAAGTAAACACGTTTGTTAGAACTTTCAAATTATTTTTATTTTTGTATTTCACTACATTTTTTTCGCGTGAAGATCAAGTGAAATACAAAAATAAAAATAATTCGAAAGTTATAAAAAACGTGTTTACTATAAAGTAATGAATATGAACGTTCAACAACTATCACCCACCTCAATTAATAGTAAGATATAAATCGTCAGTTCTGAACAACAATACGCACAATTATTTAATATTTACTCCACAAATCCATTAAGACCTTGCGTTATAAAAATCCTAGTAAAGCGTTAGAATGTCCCATCAATGAAGAAGGAAAAATTATGGATAAATAATAAGTGATTGCCTGTTTGAAAGGTATGGTAATGACGTGGTGAGCGCACCTACAACCTATGCAAATGGGACATTGTTGGCGCGCGCGCCTCTTTCGTTTTAAAAACTTTGGCTCGGCGGCGTGATGAGCCCGCATCTTATTGTTTATTCATGACGAACGCCGCTTTTTAACTCATCGGCAACAATCTCGGAATCGAGCGGCCCGTTTTGCGAAACCGTCTCATTCGAATCGCAAATTGTAAAATCTTTATCATCGAGAAATTAATATTGTTTTAAAAACAGAATGTTGATGATAGGAAAACGAATGTTTGGTTAATTATACAATTCTGTATTTTTTTCTGCTAAATATAGGCAACCCAATTTACTTCAAATGACAACATTACGACACAATAACAAGTTTCATTCTATATTTTTGATCGAAAATTTGGGGTTAAGATAAACAAATTATACAATCCCTCGGCTGATTGTTTAAATCTGATTCAAAACAGGCTGATATTTAATTGATTATATTCTTAATTTTTATATACATGTTTTTATGAAAATACAAATATATTCTTTTTAAATTTTTTTGTTAATAAAAAAAAAGTTTGAGAATAAATTTGAGTAGAAGGCACAATTGCACTATAAAATATAAGGGCGGTGCATTTAAAATAAGAAAAGGGTAATATTTCACAGCATCTAAAGGGCCATCCGTCAAAATCCTCCTATAGATTATTTCCTTAATGCGACGATAAGGGCGAAATGACCGCGATATTCAAATTTTTAAGCCCCGCTCCTTTGTGCGGTGTCCAAAAGCTATATCATGCATTCAACTGAGGCCAGTGCCGAGCAGAGTCCGCACCCCCGTTATTTTTTTTTCTCTCCGCTCTCCTCTCGCTCTCTCGAAAGCCGCTGCCTGAAAACCCTGGCAGGGAATTACACAAGATGTTTCCAGATTTCCCACCCTACCCCGGCGCGGTTTTTCCCCACGATAAATAATCGCGGGTTCGTGGCGCGTCGTCCTTTGTGCCCACATTTTAAACATATGCAAATGCGAAAGCCTTCTGCGTTGACCGTGACTGGAAAACGTAAGCTCTCCGGAAAGTGGACTAGGGATGTGAAAGGATATCCAACACCTACGCGGGCCATGAATACTAAAAATGCCCCCGAATTAAACTGATAATTTCGTTTTACGATCGGCGCGCGCGGGAGAGAAAAAATCAAAAGGTGTTTTATGTACGTCACGTGTATCCTGAATGCGGCCGCACAAAAGGGGGGTTGGAGTAATAAAATTTCGTCGTTGAAGGATGTGCGTATTGAGTGGATAAATAGATAGGGTTGAAAACACGCGCTGCCGGAATCTGAATCATCTGTTCTTAATGTCGTGAGGATAAAAAAAAACAAAACAAAACAGCATCCTCGTGTCTAGAACGTGCACGTTAAGATGGGAGGGGTTCGGATACGAAAACGGGTTTAACAACCGTGAAAAAACTATAATGATGGATTAATCAACGAAAGGGGGAGCTTCCTCTTTTTGTTCAGGTTATTTAATCGAAGCGTGCTCAACGTCATGACATTCTTTTACTCTCTTTTTTTATTGTTAACAAAAAATACTAAAAAAATTCTCCCTTATTGTAATGGCTGGCCTATATATCATTGATATTAATCATATCAGCAACAGATTAATAGATGACTTTAAGAAATCCTAAACGATTTTTTTTAATGCTTGCTAACTTGCTAATACAACACGAAAAATATTAGATCTACATACTCACAATTAATTCTAATAAATTATTGAATACTTGTTCGTTTTTTTTAGATAGACTCAGTTGATGAGTTTAAGAAAGCCGAAACGATTTTTTTAATGAATAATTATTGACTATTTTTTCTATTTTGGAGGCTTCTACTTCGTTATATATATTTAAGTATGATAATTAAAAACACTTCTAAGCTTTGTTTGATAATGGCAAGCTGAATTTGCCGAAACTGCAGTCACAAATAAAAGTAAAGTGTTATACAAAACAAAGTTTAGAAGTGTTTTTAATTATCATAATTATTTACTTACTCATGAAATATATACAAAATCTTGTTCTATTCATCTTGAATTATTTGTAATGAATTATTGAATACTTCTTTTTATTAGTTTTCTTTTTTTTTCTAGATTAACTCAGTTGAGTTTATGAACATCGAAACGATTTTTTTATGAAAGACAGTTTACTGGAACAATTTGAAAGATATTTTTATTTCTAAACTAAAGAATATAATTCGATGAGTTTGTAACCCAACAAACTGTACTGACAAAGAATTAATGAGAGATTAAGAAGGGAGGAATATAATTTACATTTTTTTAAATTATAAACATGAGGAATCGTACAAAGCTTCCACACACTCAGATTGCGATTCATCTAAACACTTTGAAAAAAAAAAGTACATCACAATTAGAATAGATTTACGGTTAGATTAATTAAATAGAAAAAGGTAAATTCTACTAAAAAAAAAAACTAGCTTAGAAGAACTACGCGTTCCTTAAAGATAGAAATAGCAATGTTTACATGTCTCTGATAAAAATTAAGTGGGCAGCTTAATGCCGACTCAATGAGTTTAAGAAATCAGAAACAAAGGTTTTTCTTTCCTTCTCAAGAATTCGCCTTTTTGAGTGTGGAGTGTCGGAACGCAATGCGAATTGTCGTTTTTTCCCCATTTCATTGCTGAATCATGTCATTTATAAATTAGTCAGAATGAATAATAACCACATGGACAGTTTGTTGTCGACTCGATGAGTTTAAGTAGTCCGAAACAACGATTTCCCTTCCCTTTTCAAGGATTCCCCCTTTTTTTTCGAGTGTGGGTGAATTGCGTGTCGGGATGCAATGAGAGCCGTCGGTGTTTTTTTCCGCGGTGCTGAATCATGTTACCTATAAATTAGCCGGGATGGATAATAAGCTAACTTGTTGGTGGTCAGAGTTGACCCTTGGCCCGCGCATGTCTTGCCATTACCTGATTTATGGACCGCCTGTCCTGTTATTTACCCACAGTTGCATCTCCGGCTTCATTAGCGCCGTACCGGAATCGTAAAGCACACACACAAACGGACACACACACGCTAAGGCTTGATTAAATGCACGCGAATTAAAAGAGATTCAAATACTGAAGGAGGATTTAAAAAAAGCTAACAAAAAAAGGGGGAAAAGATGATGTTGGTTGAGAAAAACCAAAAAAAAAAAAGAAGATAAAGTTTATATATATATATATATATAAAACATATTGGAATTAAAAAAAATAAAAAAGAAAATAATTAATTATTTAAATCACTTTCTTTCAGTGCTTGGCACTCGAAATGTACATCTAACGTATATAAAAAATAAAAGTGAAGTAAGGAATAAAAAGTGTTTCAATTGTCACTTTCTTTCCATTTGCTTTGCAATTAAATACCTACAAAGTAAGTATGCAAAAATACAAATATCCATTGAAACAACTACTTCCCGGGCAAATACCCACGCGGGATTGGAATTGATGGAAATTTGCGAAATTGAAAATACTATGTTTTCGGGAAAGAAACATTTTTCAAAAAGAAAGCCAACATATTCTAATACGTATTCGCGATCGTATTTTTTGTTTTAATAAAGACTATAATTTCGCGAAAGAAAAATGTTAAAAATAAAGTGAAAAAACTTTAAGTCGTATTCGAGCTCTTGATAAAAAGAATGTGTGAAAGCGTTTAGTAATGTTTCATTAATTTGATTTTAGATTTCCTCACATGAAATTGCTCAATAGATGGCGCTTGTGTTATTTCCCAATTATTATGGTTCTAATCACATAAAATATAAGTTATTAAAACTTATATTTTATGTGATTTAGATTTAAATAATTTTGTATAAAATAAATATGAAAAGTTTATTAAAAATCAACGAATAAAACACAGATTAGATCGAATAACTTTAAATTCTCGACTAGTTTCGGGTTATTTTCAAGAGAATTTAAAATTTAGTTTATTTAAATTTACATTTTAAATATTATATATTTTTTTTAATTTAATTTTTTGTATCTGTTGATTTTTTCCATTACAATTAAACTCGATCTATAATTTTCAATCCATCATTAATCGCATCGAAGGGAAGGAGAGGACGCAAAATGAAAATTATCCCCGGTTCCCCCGAATCGATCCTGCGGTTTGTTGTCGAGGGTGAAAATTTAAAATTCCGCTCGCGTCCCCTGCGCGCCTAATCTATTACCGAAATATGTGATGTCTTGATAGTTTTCAGTCATTTGAAAGCCGATATCGGGGAAACACAATACATGATTATGAATCTGCGGGAGCGCGCCGGTGTTACCGATAGCGCCCTAAATCAATCAGATTTCAATACGGTTTTTAATAAAGCGACGACAACGAGGGCCCCGGGGGATGTGTGTGGGGGTTGCTTATTCATTCCTCGTTTTTTATTATTATTGTAAATTTTTTTGAATGATTACAATCAATAAAATTTATTTCGTAAATAACACGAAACAACATATTTTGTTTCCTTTAGAAATAAACATTAATTGAATATAAATTGTTTAATATTTTATTCAATTTCCATTTAATTAATTCTAACAATCTAACAATTACACAAAACAAACTGAATAAAATATTTAAAAATCTACCAGTAAAACAAGGAAATATGGGAAAATACACAGTTTTTTTTTCATTTGCATAAATGCGGCGAGAAAAAAATACAATAAGATGTTAATGTTAAATAATATAATATTTTCTAAGACGTAAAAATTAATTAAATTGAAATACAAAACCCAACACCATATGGTAAAAAGGGATAAAATAAAAATTTGAAAGCGTTAGGTAGGTGTGATGTTTAATATATGTATTCAATTTAAGTGAAGTGTCATAAATGTTGATACTGATTATATATATATATAAATTAATATGTATTGAAAAGACGTTTTAATATTATTCTTCATAAAAATAGTTTTAAGACAGAGCTTACTATATATATTTATTTGAGTTTATTTATGCTACTAACTCTATCGAGGATCGAGGAGAATGTTATTAAAGGGAAGAATCAATTTTCAAGAAATATTTTTATACGTCAATGTTAAATATTTCATGATATTTTCCTCTCGCAGCATTTACGCAAATGAAAAAAAGAAAAACCCTACGACTTTCCCCGTGTTTCTTTCCATTCATTTTTTTTTTCATTTTCCCTTTTTCTCCAACCGGTGTCCGTGTCAAATATATTGAAGGGCTCAGCGTGGGCGTTTAAATTAACAAACTGTCATTCCGAGGGGGGGCGGCTAACCTTCTTGCACCCTTCATCGTCCGGACGCGCGCGGCACATTCAATAAGCGCAGACAACTCTTTAACCGGTTGACACCGACACAAAAAATAAGAGCAACATATGAAACGTAATCCCTTTTCTATTAAACAATCCGGCGGAAAAAGTTTGCGCGAAAATTGGCGGTAATCAATAACGCTGCACCGCCCGCATTTTGCGACGTTACGATTGTTTCGCCCCCGGAGCTTATTAACGTGCATGGTGCGGTGGGTCATCGTCAAAAAGGGGCTGCGGCATTGTTGTTGGGATTATCGGGAAGGTTGTTTTTTTTTTTGAGCTCGGGTTTTCCACAATACGAATCGATACAGTTTGTGCATGTAAAAATAACGAGAGGGTTAAATAATTGCTTCCTATAATGACTATTTCTTTTTTGAAGCAACCGTTTTTTGTTTCATACCTCACCTTTGTGGTAATTGATAATTTACATCATTTAATGTAAAAATAAAAAAGAATAAAGCGATTTGGTTGGATTAGATTCTAACATTTTATAATATAAATTGTCCATAACAACAAAGTGGAAAGTGGTAAAAAAATGGTGTTAGTTTCAATCATGATTAATGAAATCTGCAAAACGTTTCAGAATAACAAAGAATTGTGCAACTAAACGAATGTAAAGAAGAATCCAAGACGGTATAAAGTGTGGACCAATTCATTTTTAATAAAGTTTATACCATTTGTTCAACACTTTTGATCGAGTTATGCCATCATATTACGTGAATGAAAACTTTTGTTATGCTCCATAATTTTATTTTTTAAAACTATCAGTTTTGAAAGAGTTAATCATAATAAATGAAAGACGACGCAAGCGCCATCTTTCGCCTAATTTCATGTGGCATTATCAATGATTCGGGTCTACAAGTTAGACAACAGAAAATCGTTGTTTTGTCCAATAAAGGAAGACCCTAGAGTCTGATGAGGCTCGGAAAAACGAAATAGCTATAAAAAATCTTATGGACAATTTTTTATATCCATTTCGGTTTTTAGTTAAATGGTGGCTGAACATTATATTAAATGAATAAAATTATTTTTGAAAATAAAATTTGTTTTTTTTTTACGGATACGAAACAATACTCACCACTGTGTGTCGTATTCGATTCCGCATCAGCCACTTCCGTCCGTGATTTCTTGCAAGAACTCTCCTCCGGACACGACGAAGACGTGTCCATCCTCTCCTGCTTGATGTTCGCCTTGATATCCTCCCCATCCTCCAAACTCCCCGAGGACGTCAGCGGCGAACTCGACGCCCTCCTCTTCGGCGTGGACGCGGCACCCCCGTCCACGCACAAATCTCCCGGCGCGGGCAACCTGGGCGAGGCCGGCGGCGGGGTGTGCACCCTCGTCGTGCTCCCCGACGCCTTCTTCCCGGAGATGGGCGCCGATATGCTGGGCCGCCTCGTGTTTATGGTGGAGAGTGGATACGCGCCGTCGTTGTCGTTGTCCCGTTCCCTGTCGTTGTGCGTGAAGCAGTTGCCGAGGTTTTCTTTGTTGCAGGAGGCGATCTTGTGCTGGATGAAGCGGACGATGTCCGAGAGGGCGAAGGGCTTCTGGCAGACGCCGCACGTCAGGATGTCCTGGTGCGGATCCGTGTCTGGCTCATCCGTATCTGAAATAAAAAATAAAATATTCATTAAACATCAATACACAATAAATAATAAAAAAAAAAATATGAACGAATTCACACAATACAAGAGATTTTAAAGAACTTAAAAAAAGAATAAAAGTTCCTTGTTTTGTTTTATTTTAATGATTTTTTTTTCCTTTTTCGAATCGAGTTAGATTACTAAATATTTCCAATATCAGTTAAGTTGCTGCTGAGCCAATACAAAGAGTTTATAAAGAACTTAAAAAAAAGTTTCCTTTTTTTGTTTTCTTTCATTTTTTTTTCGAATTGAGTTAGATTACTAAGTATTTCGGCTCCAGTACCAGCTGCTGAGTCTACTCCTTGCAAGCTTGGGTATTTCACTCTCAAAAACGTAATTTTAATTACACAATAATCATTATCAAACTTAGTTTTAATTACACAGTAATCATTCTAAAGCACAATTTCAATTACGCAGTAATCATTCTCGACACACTTTCGATTACACATTAATTTTTCTTCGACTGAGTTTGAGAGTTAGAGAATACATTTTTACGTGTTATGAAAAAAATATTTTTTAAGCAATTTCTTTTACAATTGATTGTAGGTTGATTAAAATTATAATTCGTAATTCTGAAGAGCCAGGGAGCTTTTACACAGCCAGTTTACAATTAATGCAGTTTTATATAAATATGTTCAGATTGTACAGTATTAAGCAAATAACTCTCGACGAATTATTTTTGTTTAATAAATTAAATCATTAATATTTTTGTTATTGATTTATTTGAGTGTGTTGAATTGATTTAAGAAAATGTTAATAAGCCGAACTGAAAGAGATATATTCTTGCGGATATATATATATATAAATTGTATGAGGACATAAAACCAGTGTTGGGTAGTTTGTGTCATGACCCGGAGTACATTTGTCACCCCTAAGAGATAATAAAATAATCCCAACCGTTGCCACTTGTGCACAACAGTTTCTGCGATACTCTTCTGGACCGTCCTGAGATTAATCAGGGCGGAGGAGGGCTATTTCCAATCAAGTGTTCCTGCCACTAATAGCCCCCGGTCCCGATAAACTTATATCCGAACAATTAAAAATATTTATTACCACCACGAAAATGCTGAAGGGGGACGCGAAAGGGAGGGAATCAATTGATGGAATATCGACATGTGTAGTATTTTTATGTTATTTTCCGTCCAGTCAACAAGCGCGCGTGGATTCAATACAATAAAAGCAAAGGGCGTGACTGATACGCAGGGGGTTGCGAGTGTGATAAACAAGCTTGTTTGCCACCGAAACCTTTTATTGCCCGCAAATTTCTGGGTTTTTATTTTAGTTATCTAATACGATTGTGCGCGCCGGGGAATTTGATTAACCGCCCGAAAATGCGACGGAGGTCCCCCGGGACCGCCCCCACAATCAGATTACTGACCACCTTTGCCACCACCGCGAAGCGGAGCAAAAAAACAATCGGATTATCCGCCTTAACACGATCATGAAGTGACATTGGTATATCCCACAGCGCGCTCTGAAATAACATAACGGATTTCTCGCTTGTTTATAATAAAAAAAAAGAATAAATAATAAGTAGGAATGAAACAAAACAAAAAAATATATATAGGAAACCACCCTTTCTGGGGCTCGGACAATACGTCTCCGGAGCGAGTTGTTTGGTCCATTATAACGCACACACTGCGCACCTGGATATGTTTTAATGGCACGGTAGGAAGGGCTTAATTTACTGGACATTATTCCTCACCCTCCATTCACCACACATCACAGCAAGAACAGAAAAAAAATGGAACTCCTTATCAGAATATAAATCGGAAATATATATATACACACATTTCGATTGTTTCCACCCCCAGACGGCAATCCTATCAATAAACTTTCCGATTGCCATCGCAGACTCTATATACATATAAATAGAATATTGATTGCGCCTGAAATTCCGGGGAGGGTGGCTTCCCGGAGCGGAGGGTCAAGATCTGACCACTGTCCGAGCTCGGGGGGAGTTTCTGGGAATCCCCGGGCCGCTCGCATTGGTCGTCAGGGAGTGGTCAGTTCGGGACAGGGGTGATTTACTGGACATTGGTTGGACGCCCGCTGTTTACCTGGATTTAGTAAACCGGTTTTTTTTAAATAGAAGAAAATGCAGAGGGAATTAAAAACAGTGACCCTCAAACAGTTTAGGGTTTTATTAAAAAAATTAAAAGCAATTTTATCTATAAAAAAAATGAGGGGTAAATTAACCTTAACATTTGTTTCATCATTTCTATCTTGGCTGAACGTTTCATTAAATGTGAATTTTTACATTTTTATATTTATTATTGAAAATCTCTTGCATTTTTTTTTTAATAAATTAAATTGCTATATATCTATATACATAATCTTTATTGACAAACGTAATACAATATCTACATATAACATAAAATATTACAATGTATATTGTAAAAGTCTGCTAATTGGCCATCGACCGCCTTTAAATTACTAATTAGTTGTATTTTTGTTATTGATTTATTTTATTGTGGGGAATCTTAGAGTTGTATGAATAACAATCCATTAAGTTCGAAATGTAACGAAGAAAAAAATGAATGAAAAGTTCATTTATTAGTATTTTTTTATTATTTAAATAATTTTCAAATCTGCCAATGTAGATTTCGAAAAATTAACTTAAGAAATTAAAAAAAAAATATATTTAAAAAACAAGATGACATTTTTATAAATCATTCCAGATGAATTGATCGTTTACATGAGAGATAATAAATTTCGAAGATTTTAAATCACTTAAAAAATAGACAATAGATGGAGCTGTGCGATTTGTTAAATATTAAATTGAAACGTGTGTTAATGTGAAGACATTGAAAAATGCGATTATTTTAAATACTTCTTATAATACTCTACTTCTCATATAAAGGCATTTTATCAGCGCAAAAATTAAATAAAGGCATTTTATCCGCTGAGAAACTTCCTCACTTGATGGGAAGTTTTTTTACGGAATTAAAAAAATGCCAAATTATTGAATTACTGTCATTATTTCACTCGTGAATTTTGTCATGTGATGGTTTACCTTGTCTTTCTGGGAGGAAATTGAAGATGGTGGTTCAAGCTGAGTAGCAGTGCTATTAATTAAAGAAATGAACGAAAAACTAGAAATTCTTCGATGTTATTGCTGCAAATTATTTATTGTGTGGTCACTCAATGCGTGTCGTTTTCGATTGTAAGTGAACCACAAACAATGAGTACTTGTATCTTTAATTTGTAATACTCTTTGTAATATTTTTTTGTAAGAAAATGAGATTCCGTTAATAAATTAAAAACTTATTTTTAGTATTAACTTGGAATTTTTATTATTTTCAATCGCCAAAACAAAGAAAACTCTAATTTTGTATTCTGAATAAAATCCTCACTTAACCCGTGATGAAACAAATTTTAATTAATAATGATTTTTTTATGTTTCACATATTTTATCTGTAAAACATTAAAAAACCAATTTTCTATCATTAATTTTGTAGTCTTCTTTGTTTTGATGAAAACTATATAATTTCAGTTTTCTTTGTTTCGGCAATTCCACGAAATTAAAAAAAATCCATCCCTTCAAAAAAGCAAAAAAAAAACAGTGCCTCTTCTTTGTTTGTTTCTCTCATTTTTCCCTGCTGCTGCATCGTGCGTGTATTTTTGGAGTCGCGTTAATTTTAGAGGCGCACCGAAACGTCGGACCATGGCCTTCCCCTTCGCTTTCGGCTCGGGGCACTTCGTCAAAAATTTATTTTCGCCCACTGGCGGCGCGCGAAGACGAAGAGGAGAGTTCACGTTTTCGGAAAGTGTCAGTCTGTTTCGGGACCGAATATTTCATAACAACGAAAACGAGAGGGAGGATGGGCGTAAAAATAAACGCCAAACACACAGAAAGTATCGGTGAACTCAAAAGAGATGCGATCAGAAATCGAAATAGTGTCGTTATTATAATTTTAAAGAAGACTGTGGGTAACAAGAGAGAACAAAAAGAAGGGGATTTGTCTTAAAACGTGCGTCTTCGGCAACAACATGAAAACAAAATATGCTTAATTAATTTCTCACTTAACCCGCGGTGAAACATTTTTGAATTAATTCAGGATAATTTAATTAAAATTAATGAAAACAAAATGTAAAATTATCGCTTTTTTATAGTAAAATTAAGTTTGTAATTTAATTAACACACGTTGCAATAGTCTCTTTTTAAGAAAAAAATTAAAAAATAGAAAAGACTTTTCAAACAAACAAAAAATGAGAGAAAGAGTATCAGAGATGCTCTTAAAAAGTAGTGAAGAAAGACTTTTGAAACAATAAAAATGAGAAAGAGTATCAGAGATGCTCTTAAAAAGTAGAGAAGAAAGACTTTTGAAACAATAAAAATGAGAAAGAGTTTCTTTCTAATACTCTCTCTTTTTTTTTTAATTTTATTTCTGCAATTTTTGATTAGGTTCTTAAAGAAAGACTGTAAGAGAATCGGCAAATCATCATTTATTGATTACACAATTCTAATTGATTCTTGAATCAATCGTTAAATGGTATAAAAAAAGTTATTTATCCCAATTCTAATTGTATTTATTTTATATTGAAAATTGTATAACGAAGTCAAATGATTAATTTGTTTCTCATTGATCACTTGGTAAAAATTTTTGTTTTTATTAATATGTAGGTTTTTTGTTTCAATTGCTCTATTTCTTATTGTTCTACACTTTGTTGTTTTTATGTTTCTATGAAATCCAATTGTATAATATATGTATTTAGTCTTATATATTAGTTTTAATATATTAATTTATTGTATTTTGTTTTTAATTGCGTCAATAAAGGATTATTATTATTATGGAATGTTTATATTTTATGAGTAAACTTTTATCAGCAATTTTTAATTTGATAAAAATGATAAATGCATGTGTTGTTGTTCTTTAACAATAAAATAAAACATTTTGGAACAATAAAAAGAAGAAAGTTTTTCTTTAAGAGCAATAAAACGAAAACCTTTAACACAAAAAATAGAAGAAAGTATCTCTTTTAAAATATTCTTTTTTTTATAAACAAAAATAATATTTTAATAACAATATTTTCCCCCTCTTAAGTTTTTATACATTTCTTCTCCCTCGTGTACATTTTTTTTTCTGAGTATTAAAATCGTCGTTGATTATTACATAATAAAACGGGTTGAGATGTCGCGATATCGATTTCGTGGCAAACAGCTGCCGGAGGAGCGGAGGACGAGAGGCTGTAGCAGCCAGCAACCCCCGACGCGACGAGTGTTATAATGACACTCGCTCTACGGCAACCCTTCGGCCCTAAAACCGTCCCCCAGCCACCCACCGGTTTTATTAATCATCAACAACTCGACCGGATCGCATTTTTAATTGTTAACCAGAGAGGGCCTCTCGCACAATAAAAAAAGAATCGTGGTAATAATAAAAATGCAGAAAACATGCTGGGCGATTGAGGGGTTTTAGAGAGGGACGTGCATTTTTTTTGATGTGGGTGTTTAATTGTTTGGAACGATTAGATGAGTTTGAAATGTTCAAAAATTATGTGATTGAATAGTTGTAAATTATTAAAATTTGTTCTAAACATTACAAACTACTTCAATTAACGAATTATCTTTCATTTATCTTGATTTTTTTTTGTTAGAGCTTTCAGAATTATCACGACTTAATAATTGTTATATTTCGACACAAAATGAAGTCACGAAATTAATATATAACTTGCTCTTACCGTTTAACAAAAATAGAATTAATAAATATAAAAAAAACCTGATGTTTCCCGGCGCATCCACCTTTATTTGATAAAAATCTATCGATACGAAAAAAAAATCATAAAAAAATAAATAGATCAGTCCGCTCAAAAATATTAATTGTTCATGAATTAGCAGGCTATAATTCACGTAATCATGTAAAATTAACGAATCTAAAGTGCGAACAGTATTGTAATTCTTCACATTGAAACAACACTATACTGTTCGAGCACTAAACTCGTTTTTTTTTATACAAATCACAATTAAAACACTTTTTATTCCTTACTTCACTAAAGTGAAAAGTGAAGTAAGGAATAAAAAGTGTTTAAATTGTGATTAACTAACTTCACATAACTCAAATTTAAACAATTAATTCTTATACAAAGACAGATCGTGTTTCAAAGTAGAAAATCACAATGTTTTTCGCACTTTAGACTCGTACTTTTTACCTAAATACCTAATAGTTTGTTCATTCATTAACAATTAACACTTTTGCAAGAACAGATCTATTTATCTTTTGTATTCTTTAGGGTAGCGAGGAGTTATATCCTTAAGGTTTTTATAAGAGGGAAAAATATCCTAAAATAAACGTCAATCAAATGAATTATGATAATTTCGACCAGAATTTTGAGCAATGTATAAAAAGAATATTTTTTTCTTTATTTCGCGAAAGTTAAAAAAATGTTGCGAAATTGTGTAAATTTTTAAAAATACATAAGCAGGAATTCACATCAAAAGTAATGATTACAATAAATAATTAATTTTTGGATGTTTTTACTTTATTCTTTGTTTTTATGAAATTTAATTAAATATTCTGATAATTCAAATGAAATTCGGAGATTGCAGCATCTCCAAGGATTCAAAATTTACACAACGGATTTTTAGTTTCACAGTTTTTTTTAATTAAACATTGTTACAACCGTTTCTCCAAAATGGTGGCTCCATAAGACGGATGATTAAACCCAAATTTTGTGAATATTTTGTCGAAAATTCTTTGTTCTAATTTTGAATATAGTAAATGAACTTTTACAACATATTTGTAAAAGTTCATTTATTTAATATTTTACAATTTTTCAAAGCATATATAATTTTGAAAAAATTTTGTAAAAGTTCATTTATTTAATATTTTACAATTTTTCAAAGCATATATAATTTTAATTTTTTTTTATAAAAGTTCAATTATAATATTTTACAATTTTTCAAAGCATATATAATTTTATTTTTTTTTGTAAAAGTTCAATTATTTAATATTTTACAATTTTTCAAAGCATATATAATTTTGAAATTTTTTTTGTAAAAGTTCAATTATTTAATATTTTACAATTTTTTAAAGCATATATAATTTTGAAACAAGTTACAGCGAATCCCAGAAATCAGTTGGAAGGAAATTAACTCACCGAAATATTTCATCCAAAACAACTTGGTTTTCAAAAACATCTCGTAGTTCATCATCTTCACAAAACACACACTAAACTAAACCATAAAAAAAGTCCGCACAAACTCCCAAATAAACAAAAAAAAAAATATTATATACAACACTATAATCCAACCGTATTAAAAATCTGCACTCGTGATATTAAAAAAAAGGGGGTAGGTAGTAGTGGTAGTTCCGATCCCTTGTGATGCTGACCGTGTACTGATCACGGACAACCCGCACAGGTACCTAAATATCCGAGGGAGAGAAGCCCGGTGGTGGTGGGGGTTTCGCAACCCCCTGGAACCGAAAAAAAAAGGGAAGAAGCAGAAATCCACGCAGATTTCCCTAACAATGGGAATCTTTAATTTCTTGATCATCCGAAGGGTCACTTCCGAAATATCCGGCCGTTACGCGCGCAGAAGAATCGCCCGATGAGGGAAATTATGCAAATGCGGATGGGTTTCACACAGTTCCGTGTTTTTGCGTTTACCTGTTTTTCGAGGGAAGATGCGGATTTCTGACCTTTGGTCAGTTACAATGCAATTCAGAATGTATACCTGAGAGAGAGAGAGATGAAGCGAGGGATGGTTTTGTTGGTTCGGACGTGTTGTTGCATACGGGATTAGGTTATTGATCTTGAGAAAAACGTTTTTTTTTTTAAAAGACCAATGACCTAAATTCGACGGACAATAATTAAAATTATAAATAAATAAGTAATATTCTTTTAAATGGAAATCTGTTTGAACTTTCTAATACACGATGAATAATTTTATTTTCGTGTTTTGTATTTAGTCTTATACATTAGTTTTAATATATTAATTTATTGTATTTTGTTTTTAATTGCGTCAATAAAGAATTATTATTATTATGGAGTGTTTATATTTTTTGAGTAAACTTTTATCAGCAATTTTTCCGTTGCCAAATATTTATTTTCATAAGCACACTCACAATTGTAATTTGCTGACTACAATCACGACATACAGTTTGTTCAAAAGGTATTAGACCAGTTAACTATCTAAGAAAAACAAATAATTTAACTCAAAAAAAAAAAAAAATAGCCGGAAAGACGCTCGACAATTTACTGAACTGCATTGTTAATGTTATGTATTGATTATTCTGTAAATAAAGACTGTTTTTATTCAATCTTCGAAATTTTTTGTCGAATAAATATGAAAACGCATTTAATATTAATTCAATTTATTTTACGGAATAAATTTTTAATTTTCTTTAATCAATTGCTTAAACAATGCAATTAACATTAAACAATTGAAGCAATCACGGAAACAAATATTTCAAACTAATAAATAACCGATACTTCCAGCATCCATAACTAGATGGTGCGTAAATCACCTTCTCCTTTCCTTGGCACTTTTTTTATTCCGGTCCGCGTACCTACAAGCACCTTAAAAAACGAGAGGGGTGCCCTCACGGGCGTCCGGCAGTTTTTTTCTATTCCTAAGGGGTGAAACTGGTTCCCAGGCACCCCTAACGTTTTTTTTTTTCAAATCCCTTTTTTTAATCGCCGTCTGGGGTGAGCACCTTAAAAAAAACGCACCGCGTCTTCGTTCCCATAAAAAAATATTCAAATTTCGCAAAAGTGCGGTGCCGTTGGTATTTGTATATAAAGAGATATGTAACGAAGGGTGAGGAAAAAAATAGATGAGGCGGTGAGAAAAAAAAAATAGATGAGGCGGTGAGAAAAAAATAGATGAGGTGGTGTGAAAAAAATGTGCCCCCTGATTTTTTTTGCTTATTCCTTTTCTCATGATGCAGAACAAGTGAGATTTAGTACTGGACATTTTTTTATATATATTCTTCTATTGTAATAAATAATAATAATATTTATTTACTAAATAAAAATTCAATAAAAATTGTAAAATTCACCATTTTACAAAATTGTAACAAGTTTTACCATAAGTAGTAGATATTGTTCTATAATCCAGGAAAACGTTATTAATACTGAATTTTTTTTGTATATTCTTCTTGTTATTATTATTATTATTATTATGTAATTCTATCTCGTTTTTTTCACGGTGATTTAAATACCTGACAGAATTTTATAAAATGTACAGGTATATATTTATTTATATTTAGTCGCCATTTAGAAATCTTCTTGTTATATTGCAGGTGCTCAAAATAATAGATTTTTGTAATTCTAAGTAGATGTTTTCCTTGATATCCATTTTTTATGCTCTTGCTGAGATTTTTGGGAATTATTCCAGTTTCAGATACGATTATTGTCAGTAATCATATTGAAATGGATTCCATTCCTTAATTCCAGTGAGCAGGTCCGAGTATTATTATTATTATTATTATTATTATTATTATGTGTTATAATCGATGCAAAACTTTATACAGATGATCTTATTATACATATTAATATGTTTGCATCAAAATCAAAAATTAAAATCATTTTTTAGAGATTTATTATTCTCTAAAAAATTGATTTTAATTTTTAGAGATCAACCAAACTGTCGTAATCGATTTTTAGAGAATAATAAATCTCTAAAAATTAAAATCAATTTTTTAGAGATTTATTATTCACCTGATTTGAATTATTCATTTCTTGTTTTTGATTTTAAAATTCTAATCCAATTTTAATTTTAATATATTCCGAAATCAATTATACACTTATCGATTTTTATAACATTACGAAATGAATCGATGATAAATAAACGCGAATTTCCTGTTACTACAATCAACCAAATTGTCGTAATCGATTGCAAACGTAGCGCTCGCGCCCGTTTTAAAAAGAATTGAATAACGGGAAAATTCCCCGATAAAATTTATCGGGCTTTATCGCTGACTTAAAGATAAGATCAAATAATATTGTTCGTCTTAATATAACGTTCGTGTTTGTAAATATATTTATAGATACGTATTTTTATTATCGATTGGGGATTTGATTGTTAGGTTCCCGGAAAGTATGTTTTTTTTTTGTGGAGTTTCAGGTGTGAATGGGAAATAATTTTTTTTAATAAAACCATTTGTTTATTTCACTTATTAATATCCAATTCATTTCGTCCATTGTTAATTTTATGAAAAAAAATTGAAACACAATAAAATTACCCTTTATGACCACTCATCCTCGGAATATATATATATATATATATATATATATATATAACAATCTTTATTAACAATTAAGTTTACAATAAGGTAACAAATATTGATTATGTATATCACACAAAAATTAATTAATTGTTAAATGGCTATCGACCAGAGGTCTTTCTGCCTTCCTCGGAAAATTTTTGTAAATTTCTCGATTTTTCGGGGCGCGATTCTCAAAATTTGAATAGAAATCCAAACAACTACCAATTCTCTCTTTATACCTAAATTAATTAGCTGATGGAAATTATTCGTTTTATACATTTTTTTTTGTTTTATAAAATGTGAATTTAAATTTCTATTATTACATTTAGAACTTGTAAAATTTAGTTTACAATCCTCAAAATTTATGAACCGTAGTAAAAAAATTGCATTCAAAATAATCTGTAATATCATTAATAACAATTAGGAATTGCTTGGACAAGATTGGAACCTTGGGGAACGCCACGTGAACAGCGATGTGATATTTACGAGAATTTACAGGCCTGTAATCAACATATACTGATCTATTAAAATGTAGTAAAAACTTGTGATCAAACCAATCTACAATAGCATTAATAAAAATTACGAAAAGCTAGGCCCAAGATTGGAACCTTGCGGAACACCACTTAAACAGAGATATTTACCAGAATTTGCAGGCCTATATTCAACGTATTCTGTTTTATGCAAAATGTACTAAACAAATGCAATCACAACTATCTGCAATTTCATTAATAAAGATTAAGAAAAGCTTGGCCCAACATTAATGACACACAGCTTGGCCCAAAAAAATGTAAAATGAAGATAAAAAATCAAAGGACTCTAGAGGAGAAAACTTGTCTATCATATGGTATTTAAGATTGTTAGGTAATTATTTTAGGTACTCTTTACAATTACTGAGTTATTAAAATTATTTGATTATGTATTATTAGATAGCGTAAGACTGACTTTCATTAATCTAAGCAAGGCACATTATTATCATCTAGCGGCGCCAATTAGTTTGTTTTTATTGTTGTTGTTATTATTTTTGTTATACGATTCACTATACATAAATATTATTAATTATATTGTAGATTTGTACAAAGGTAAATCTGTTAAATAAACAAATAAATGTCTTACACTATAAACAAATATTTAAAATTAAATTAATTCCCATTTATGGCATTCTTTTTTTTAAATTTTCGCTTCATTTCATTCCTTCTCAATCTAAAAAAAAAAAAACACTTCACGCATTCGTTTAACCGTGACATTTGGCGGTGAATGAATGCGCGCCGCCCGCGTCTTGGATGATGGGAGACAATGCGAAAGGCTCGACTCTTTTACGATGCGTGACCATCCGTAACCCTAATTCCCCCGAGTTTTGACCATAGCCGCGGTGACCCCCATTCCGGCAAACGGGCAAAACGAAAGGTCAGCGCAATAGCAGCAACAACAACAACAAAAAAATAGCGGCGAAAACAACCGGAGGAAGAGGAAGCAAGACACAATTCGCTCTTTTTTTTTCACTTCTTCCCATTCGTCATCTGTGCTTCTTTCGTTTCGCCGCCGCGACTTCCAGCCAATTCCATTCAGGGATTTAACCGAACTTCCTGAATTTACGAAATAATTGTAATCGACTGGATTGTGTTGTGCGAGCGTTTGGTGTTAGATGGATGGGATAAGTAAAAGTGATGAGGTATCAGAAATTCTTGAATTTCCTCGGCGTTGTTTTCATGGTACATTTTTAATATCGGATATAAAGAAAACAAACTTTTTTTAGACAATCCAAGTGGTTTTATGTCACTTGGATTGTCCAAGCGATACAAAAAAGTTTGGCATCTTTCAGACGCTATAAGAAATCAATTTCTTAATTTTTTTTATGACGACCATAAAAAATAGATGATTTCTAAGAATATAAGAAATCACTTCTGACTAAGACAGTTAGATATCATCATACTTCTTTCATGAGTAGGACATAAGTACGTAAAACCAGGCTGAAAGGCCACTGGTCGATAGCCAATTAACAGATATAAATTTGAGTTTTTTAATGTTTATTACTTATTTTGTATACTTTCTGTTTGTATATATCTGTTAAAGATTATTATTATTATATTAAGAAATCACCTATTTTTTATGACGACCATAAAAAAATAGATGGATTCTAATCCCGTCTGAAAAATGCCAAACTTTTTTATTTCGCTTGAACAATCCAAGTCGTATAAAACCACTTGTAGTAAATAGCTGAATACATTTTTTTTATCAAATTTTGTAATTTCGAAATCAATTGAAGCGTACAATTCAGGAATTTTCTCGTGAAAATTAAATGAACAATTTTCAAAATTATACAAACAACGAACATTCTTCACAACAAATAAATTTCCTTAGCAATTAGAGAATACCGAATATACTTTAAATGTTCACCTTGTCGCCATTGGCTCATTTTTGTAGCGCTCATTATTATGGAAGTAGGCGTTGAATTGTGTTCAGTTAACATATTTCAGATTGCATATATATAAACTTTTTTTTTTAATTTTCACGGCACAATTCCTGAAATGTACACCTTAATTAAGTTATACGTGTCGATTCGAAATATGCAAGATTAGAAAATCCGATGGAAAAAAAATGGAAAATCCGGTGATGGGTTGTGTAAAAAAAAGAACTGGGCGATTTCTTGTCCCGTCTGAAAGATGCCATTCTTTATGGCAGCAAATAAAAATTGGTCTTTACCCTTAAAAGCTTCCTCCCATCAATCGTAGCTAAATCAGCGGCGATCAATATCCGCGAGTTTATCGCAACACCTCCCTGAATGCTCGGCGGAATCAATGTTGAGTGATTATCGCGATCAAGCATTGATAATTTGTAAAAATTAATGCAAGAAATTAATAAGTTTTGTGGAAGTGATTGTATTCCTCAAAATTAATTGTTTAAACAAATAATTAAAGAAAATCGATAGCTAATTCACAGAATCTGGATATAATATTTTTTTTCTAAAGTTTCAAATTTATGCTTACTTAATTTATAATATCATTAATAAAGATTAGCAATTGCTTGGCCCTTGGCGAAAAAAAAAACTCAAACAGGGATATTTATGAGAATTTTCAGGCTATACTGTTCTATCCAAAATATAGTAAACAATTACAATCAAAACAATATGCAATGTCATTAATAAAGATTAGGAAAAGCTTGACCTTGGAATCATTATTAATTAAAAATGTTTCACCACGATTTTTAATTAATAATGATAGAAAATTAAAACATTTGCTTTTTTTATAATTTTCACAGATTTATGTTTTAATTTTCTATCATTATGAATTCACAGATATTAATTATATATTTTACAGTATATATGTGTATTAATAAAGATTATACTTATTATTTATTTAGAAATATACAACCCTGTTTTGAGAATACGGCACATTGAAAATTGTTAAAGTAGAGTGAATGAGCCAATCAGTACCCTTAATAGTATGGCATATAAAAATAATTACTTTATTCCTGTAAATAGAATTGATCGAAAATTACTTTAAATTTCCCGTAAACAATTTTGAAACGATTTACGGAAATGTCTTAATAACAATCCTCACAACCGGAATAAGAAGAAGCTCGGATTGGAATGGCCAGCGCTAAGCCAGCTAGCTTCCTGTTAACAAAGAGAGTTCCTCGCCAGCACGCGCTTAATTACCAATCCAATTACCACCCGACAATAAAAATTATGACCATCGCCCGACGTCGGAAATCGGAATCGAAAACGGCCAAATCGTTGATCCGTCACGTCTTAATTAGCCTTTCATTTAAAACGCTCGCTCCTGTTTTTTTATTATTATTATTATTATTATTTCATTACCCCTCGTTCTTTTTCTCGCTTCTCTTTCTAATATCTGCAAAAAACATGGTGGACGTAAATAATAAATAAAAGCGATAATTACACGTTGTCGGATTGTGCAAGGGTGAGAGCTGGATTCCGCGAGCGCTTATTGGTCGCTGGTGTTACAATGACTCCGCGGGGTGAAGTTAATAATAAGCCAATGGTGATTTGCTTTATGAGCGAAATTTAATGGGTAACGAGTTTTTTTTTGCTTCTTATTTCTTTTCACCACTTCCTCTAGGTTTTATTTACTCAACAACATGGAAGCCATCATAAAAAAAAGTGTATATATATGTATACTCCGTTTATTTTTTGAAAAATAAAGAGAATTATTAATAATTTATATTAACATTCTACGCATTTTTTAATGAACAAATTTAGAGTTAGTAAAGAATAACCTATTAACCTATTTTATGGTAATCTTCTTTATGTTGGTTGTTGGTTGTGAAGACTTTATTAAATTAAATAAAATGAAACAAAGATGATTCACACATTTGCAGTTAAATGCTTGGGAAGTAGTTGTTTCAATAGATGTTTGTAAAACTTACAGTGTAAGTATTTTTTTGCAGTTGGATTGATGGAATTTTATTGATCATTGCCAGAAATTTTCCTTGTTTAATTTCATTGTAAGTGAAGACTTTAATTATTTAAATAAAAATAGTTGTCCTTTCTCCTACTTATTTTTTATTAAACTAAATATATTTCGGAAACTATGTTTCCATCTTCAGTAGTGAAGTTTAGTAGAAAGAGATAGCTGCATAATTCCAGCTATCTCTTTCTACAACAAAGATGAGTTAATGAAATCAAAAAGTTCGAAACGCGTATAGAAGAAGGAAGGAGAATTTCCCGTGCTAAGTTGCACTGATGTAGGGAAATTCTACGCGTTTCGAGCTTTTGATCTCATTAGGGCAGCTTTGCTGTCATTGATTTTTGGTTTGGATGTTGTTTTTCCTAAAAAAATTTCAAGCATCATAATTCCAATCCAACCATTTTTTTGTTTTGTTTCCGAGGCGAATTCTCTTTCAACAACACCATAAAAAAGGTTATTTTTTTAAATAATCAGTGGTTGAGGCTTTCATTGCACGATTTTTTTTTGCGAACCGATTCAGGAGAGATTACATTAATTGATTTGAAGAATGGCATCTTTCAGACGGGATAAGAAATCACCTATTTTTTCTAAGCCCATCTTCGGATTTCAATTAACATTAACTCATAGCTGAATACATATTTTTTCCCATATTTTTTTTTTTCTATCATATTGATGAGATGATGAATTACTAATTCGTGCTACATTCTTGTCCTAGTCAGTGGACAATATTGTATTATAAATCGAAAAATCTTAAAATACTCAGGAATTTCGTCAAATAAATTGAAAAACTTTTCAATAATGGGTTTTTCTTTAAAATATGTATAAAAACCAGCGGAAATGGATGTTATTTATACTAATTTTTAATCTAAATTATTAATAATAAAATTGCGTGTAATGAAAATTGCAAGGATTTCAGTGAATTCTACATTAAAATAGCTTTACATCCATTTCACATCAATTTCATGATAACTTACAATTTTCTATTATAACAAGAATTAAATTCGAGAAGCTGAAACAATTATTTTCATTTTTCGGAATATCCAATTCATCGTTTTGTATTTAAAACATTTATCGAGAGAGTTAATTTTTACAAACTTAAGGTTTTATATTAAACAAAACGAAACAAAGATGTAAATAGAAAAGAGTATTTACTCAAACAAAGATGATTCGCACATTTTCAGTTATTTAAATTACAGACAAAAATTACAAAAAAAAAAACATTTTAAAAATTAATTGGGGCTATTCCGTACGGGGAATGTTAAGTTTAACGTGCAAATTACAAACAAACACATTTATATATATTAAAAAAACTGCATAGACTGTGATGATAAAAATATAACTTACAGGTTAAACCTAACATTTCCCTTAGAGAATATCTCTTTATAAATGTTTAAATACGAAATGATGTAATTGGAAAGATAGCGCAAGCGACATCTTTCGGCTAATTTCAAGTGGCATCGTCTGACGAGGTTCGAAAGGCCATCACTACTGATACATATTCTAGATGAATTATCGTTGAACATTTTTTTTATTATATAAAAAACGATGGTTATTTATGTGCAATTTCAATTAACCGCACACGTCAATCACTCATTTCCAATAAATCCGGAATGCGCTTTGTTTTGCTTTGTTCGCCGCCTGTGTATAAATACGGCTACACAAATAATTAGCGTTTTGTGTACTTTTTATTTTCCCCAGGTGCGATTGTGTGTAAGCGGCTGTGCGCAAAAAAAAAAATCGAATGCCTGGCGGTCAAGACGGGTGTTTCGCGAGTGTTCGGCGAAAATAGAAAATGCTGTTACATTTATGCAAAACGCGGCGACAATGAATCGCACAGATAACGAGTCCGGGCCGCACGCGTTCATGGTTATTCAATTGTTTCGCCTCGGAAACAAAAAAAAATGGTTCGATTGGAATTATGATACTTGAATTTTTTTTAGAGAAAACAACCAAATTAAAAATCAATGACAGCAAAGCTGCCCTAATGAGATCAAAAGCTCGAAATGCGTTGAATTTCCCTTCCTCAGTGCAGCATAGCACTGGAAATTATCCTTCTTTTACACGCGTTTCGAACTTTTGATCTCATTAACTCATCTCTGACCTACCATGGAAATAATTAACTGTTTTGTGTTGTAGGCGTTCACTTTGTAGTACATCTTAAATACACTTTTAAATTATTTACAAGTGTATTTAATATGCACCATAAACTTGTAAATAATTTACAAGTGTATAGAAATAATTGTTATTTGGCATTAGCTGAAAAATTCTACATATTTTTTTTTAAATAAATAAATTGTATTGCATTTACAGACTTTACACCTCAATTTTCTCTTCTATATTTGCTTTATTTTTATCGAGATTTCTGTTTTCCTTTTATTTTTTCTTGCATGAATAAAATAAATGTAATGAAGCCATCACTCTTAGAGAGAAAAACCTAGAACGGGAACGAGCGGACCAATTGGCTTAGGATTGGAAGACCACACAACTAACATGTAAATTTTATGTTAAAACGGCCTCGGCTCTCAATCAATCGCAGTGGTTGGACATCATTAGCCTCGGCGAGACTGATATGCAAATGCGCCACCCGCTTTTTCGCCAATGAAAAATTTGTACCAACAAAAAGTCACCCTGCAGAAATGCAAAAACAAACAACAATTTGAAAAGAAACAAAAATAGAATTTGATGTATCTTTTGTATTAATTCTTGGATCTTAGAGGTACGTCTTCAATTTTGATGTAGAGAAAACACTTATACTATTTTTATTTAAAAACAATATATCAATCAACATATCATATTCTATTAGGTAAAGAAATAAATACGTGTTTTGTTTTACAATAAATTTAAAATAAATAAAATTTTATTGTATTTTTACTTTATATTAAATAAAAATTATTTGAAAATAATTAATAAATTATTTTCACATTTAGCTCTGTGACTTTTGACTAACGTTACGTAAGTACGTTAAGCGTTCTATTTTTACTTTGTAAAAAAGTTTATATTATTTTGTAAAATGGTTTATCCGTTAATAGATTTATTTATTTATTTATTATTAAACTAAAAGTGTTCTCATTAGCACAGCTTTAAGTAGCTAAAGCTAAAAGTCTTTTAGCTTGATAATAATGCTCTATGCCTCGAAACAATAGTCACTAAAAATAGAATATTATATCTTTGCATGAAACTGAATTGAAAATAGTTTCGAGTCATAAAAAAATAAGGTGAAATAAATTGTATACTCTCTCTTCATTAATTATCACTTGGTAAAACATATTTAATATGAAATTTATTTAAAAATATTAAAACACGTGGATTTGATGATATTTTTAAATCAATTTCAGGGTTAAATAATTCTGTAATAAATTCCAAGCAAAAATCTCCTTTTTAACAAATCGCGCCCCAAACCGTAAATAAATAAAACTTCCTTAAAACCCATTCCGAATCGAACGAAAAGAAGAAAAAAAAAATTGGATTATAATTACACACGCCGGTAGGGAGTTGGCCGCAGAAGAAAACGAGATTACAGGTGATTTCACGGCGTTTCCGTGTTTTCGAAGAAGAAAGATCTACCTGCGAACCGTTGACACGGAAACACAATGGTCATTTAACACGGATTTGACAACGACTGGTCATCATCGCTCTCCACCTTTTGCCCACCGAGGCCCGCAAAACGACGGAGATTCTTATCCGGGACTTTTTCCCACGTTCGAATGTGCTCATGTGCTCATGTGCTTTTGTCTCGAAATTTTTAACCACAGTTACTTTTTTTAAAATAAACGTATTAATATATTTAATGGCATTTTTTTTTAAATTATTGGTTAAAATAAAATCAAATAGGCAGAAAGACCGATGGTCAATAGCTGTTTTCTAAGGACAACGTATAACATATTATAAGTATTATATTGTTAATTTATTGTATATAAAATTGTCTGCAGAAATAAAGATGCTATATATATATAAAAACAACCAACCACCAACAATTACTCTGATTGGCCGAGAGACCGAAAGATAGAAAGAGAGAGCGTAAATTGTTTGCTTAAACACGCGGACCTTATGTGCCAGCAGTGTCCATGTATTATTTAAACAGCTCGCACACAGACAGAAATACATGTATCTATGTATTTACGGGCATTATAAACATGTGACCGGCCGTGTTTGCGCGATATGCACGTTATCAGTATATGACCCAACGTTTCTTATCATGAGTAAATACGCCTCACCTGGATACTCGACAAACTGTATAAAACATCCGGTGGAATATAGATTAAACGAGTGTGTACGAAAAAAAAAAAACGGCGTTAACGTATGACTAATTACGAACGGGCCGTTTTATGTTTTTATTGCACCTTTTTCTGGTGATTAGGATAGTAAAATAATGGAATCATAAATGGGATGAATTCAGAGGGGGGTTTATTGCAAAAAAAAACAGTTTTAGGATGATTTCTTACTGTGCATAAGAGATTATGGATTCTCTCAAGAGAATTTTTCTGTGAAATAAAAAAATATACCTATGAATAAGAATTCGATTATATTTTCCCAAATTTATTTTATAATTTTTTTTAAAATATTAGGATTTTCATAAATGGATTCTCTCAAGAGAATTGTTCTGTAAAATAAAAAAATATCCTTATAAATAAGAATTCGATTATATTTTCCCAAATTTATTTTATATTTTGTAAAAAAATATTAGGATTTTCATAAAAAAATACGCAAAGCCAATTTCAGGATTAAAAAATATTAGGATTTTCAAAAAAAAAATACGCAAAACCAATAAAAAATATTAGGATTTTCACAAAAATATGCAAAACTAATAAGTTCCTCAACAAATTACGAAATTAAAAAAAAATGTTTTTCGGAGATAAAAAAAATATTCTGATTTTCCCAAAAAGATGTAAAACTGAAAAGTTCCTCAACAAATTATAGAATTATAAAAAAAAAATCATAAAAATCACGTGTAATTTCGTCGACACTACATAATTAAACTACCTAATTACACTCAACAATCAACATAACAAAAACAAAAGTGAGTAGAAATCAGCGACCAATTCTTTCCGAATATGTGGGAAAAAAACGAGTTGAATCCAAGCGAAATAGAACGAAAAAAAAATCAACAATGAACATATGAGATGCACGGATAAAACCTAACGGTGGCGAGCAAGGTGTTCCCTCCGACATTCTCCCACGCTCCACATGAGGCGCTAAGGTGCAAAAAGAAGGGTCAAACCGAATCGGGCCTTTTCATTTATTATATTCGAAAAGCGCTGGTCAGTTATCCCGGACCTGTTCCCCATTATGTTTGTAAATAGATTTGGCCCATTCACCGTACCTGTTTACGTCCACCACGAAGAACAACCCTTTCGCATAAACCCCATTCATTTCCTTGGGTCAGATCGATGATTTTCGAGAAACACACCTTTCGAAACGCGATACGCGTCTTCCTCCTCGTTCCTTTCAACGCCGGGCTTCCGACGTTTAATACATGCAAAGTGATTCTTGTTTGTTCTGTATTGATTATGTGTGTGTGGATGGGGGGTGAAATTGGTTGTGGTTTAAATTTAATTGAACCCATTTCTTTAGTTAGGGGAAAAAACGAATCCTTCAAAGGTGTAAAAAAAGGAAGAAGAAATGATAGACCGTCTTCAATATCCAAAAATTTGTGTTTCTGACATGCAAAGTGATCCTCGTTCGTTCTGTATTGATTGTTGGGGTGGGATGAAATTGGTTTGGACAAAAAATATTCCTAAAAAAATTTTTTTTGCTCATGTATGTTTCAAATTATTACAAAAATGTTACGTTTTTTTTTTTCGATGTTACTTTCACTGCAATAAATATTAATCCCCATTCTGAGCTTCTCTGTATTTTTAACGATTATTCGAAACAACACTCGCCGCAGACGAAATTTGAAATATTTAGTGCTCGAAGAAAGCCCTGACATATTG